>JAHLKF010000008.1:0-600000 GCA_025558075.1 Gaertneriomyces semiglobifer | reverse complement strand
GCTCAACCCAGCTTGCAGGGACATAGTCAAGAGCGGCTGCGCAGTCAGATTATGCAGAGCGTGCATATCTGCGTGAAATTGATCTATTAGCATGTTCCATCGTGACTCGTCAAAGAGATCCCGATAGTATTCGCAAGATGTGCCGGGACCGAAAGCGAGCAGCGCCATGGCTTGTTGTATTTCTTTTAGATGGCTTTCACGCCAGTTGACGAGGTATTTCCGCGCATACTTAATGGCCTCTTCACGCTTCTGGTTGCGCACCAGTTCGATGTACTCTTGTAGACGGATCTGGAACTCGAGCGTACTCTTCCAAGGTGATACTAATCAGCGCTCCGTGTCTATTCCCAATAAAAATCGCTTTGAAAGAGCATACCTGTATTTTCTCAAGGCTGGATCTATTATCCGCGCACCACCTCAAGCATTCTGTGCAGCTCCGAGATTTCAGGGCTTCAACAATCTGCCACGACTCGTCGAATAATCCTACGTCCACCAAATCCTATTTTGAGCGTAAACATAAAGAACCTTGGCTTACTTTAGAAATTATGTACCAACCAGAACGCCCTTCTCCTCAGCCAGCCTTCTCGCTGACTCACGGAAGCCATTGCGAAGCATATAGTCAACCATCACTCTGTCCAGTCTCGTTTGGCACCACCGCGCATAATCTTCTGACTCTGCATTCGTTATTCCCATCAAAGTCGTTAAGTGCTCTATGCGATTTGACGTTCGTGAAATGTAAACCCGTTCCTCTCCCTTGGTCTCTGCCAACTATTACGCTCGCTTAGTTTGAAAAAGGGAAATAAGATAGGCCCGTATCAATATCGAGACACCGTACCTTGTGTTTAAGCTTCGTTAATCTAGCGGTCATCTCGCCCAATACCTTGACAGCATCCTCCGGTTTGCCAGATTTGGAGAGCTTGGTAATTTCGGCAGTCAGCTCTTTCATGACATATTCCACATATCGTTGAGAAGTTCGAGCCGCCTTTTTAACTTGCTCTGCGGGAACCTGCCATGCCACAATGAGAATATGTGCGTGGACAGCAAGTGAAACTTTGGACAGATACCTTGAGTAAAGGTTGCTCCAAGTTAAACAGCCCATCATGATTCAGTCGCGTTTTTTCCATGATACTGGCAACAACCTAAATGATCTTTGAACTCAAGAAACGGAGAAAGCTGGTGGTAGACTCTGTCGCTGGAAGTACGGCAAACCAATTCACAATAGGAGCAATGTCGCCAAAGTGGTAGTGTTCGTCGGCCTTTGCACGCGATCCCACTCAAGTTTCGGGTTATCAATTACTTTCGGTTATTGATATACCAATAGCCAGACGCGTGCGTGCGTTGACAGCGACACTCTTGCTGCGACTTTCCCACGGCTCTCATCGCCAGGACATAGCGATTCTGCGGCGGATTTGACATGTTTGCTGGAAGCGAATAGGTGATATTAGGAGACAGGACTGCAATCTGACAGGTCTCAACACTTCCTACGGGCCTCGCGTCCATTGATGCACTTCCAGAGGCCGTAAGCTCCCAGTAATTGACAAAACGACTTCAGCCTCAACAACATGACTAAGCTTAAGGATGTCGTCTCGCCCTTCAGCAAACAGGAGGACAAAATTATGGTCAATGTATGGATAAGTTTAGCGGCTGTTTTGTCGGTCGAAGTTAATGAAAAGTTGGTTTAGATGCTGCATCAAATTAATCGAGTTTGCGCCTTGGAATGTATGGCTCCACCACGTCGGTTCACATTGCCAGCGGCCCTTGCGGACAAGCTAGTTTTTCTAATTGTTCAGGTAAGGGTTCTCACTCTCCGTCTTTCCCACATCCTGCTCAGCCCAATGCATTCAGAAACATCGCGAACCAGAAATATGGAAACATGACAGAAGAAGTACACGAAGGTAGTTATCACGGTTCGTTGCCGAAATATTAGTGTCCTAATAATCCGGTTTTCAGGCGCCTTGTCGAGCTATTCAAGCAAGATAAACAAAACCAAAATCCTAGGCTCAAGCAAGCTCGACTCAAGCGCTCCACAGCCAATTCACTAGTGACAAACACAATGGATGAACCGGATTCAGCTTTGCGTCTCAAGCGCCGCCTATTCTCCCTACCAGAGACGACCAGTGGCGATGAGCTCCAGTCACCGGAAAGCCCTGAATTGCATGTGCCCTCGTCCCCTGGCAGCCCGACGGCGCGGCTCTCTGGTCGACGACCTGCACCTGTGGATTGTACCTTAAATTCTTCTAAGAAACGAGCATGTGATGATACGAAGGCCCCCGGCTCCCAGAGGTACCGACCAGACAAACTGCTTGATCGTGCTTGCTCCTTCATCCCCGCTCCCTTGGACGAAGCGGGCAGCGATGGAACAGATGCACCAGCTGACCAAGTACTGCCTATTTAAGACCCGAAAGTGTCATTCGGCGTATTCCAATTCTGTATGTTACGTATCGAAGGAGGGATCACATGGATAGCTCTCCTCCAAATAGAATATGGTACAATTCGTATGTCCGTGCAGGGCAAACCTTCAAATTGAGCATTCAAAGCTCGATTTGGACGAGTTCATGAAGAGCTCGCAGCCCGCTCTGGTGGAAGTCTGTTCTTCGCTCGTATTGACACTCAAAACCAACGTGGGGTCATTATCTGGTTGGATGAGTAACATACCGAGCGGCTGTGGCATATATCTCTGTTGCCCTCACGACTAGTCCACGAGCACCCGAAATCAAAAGGCTTCTATCGTGCAGTAGTCGTCAAGGGGCAACGTCCACCTTTACTGATCTTTTGGACAGCTCGCAGCGGCGTGAACTTTTCTGAGAAGACTTTTATAGCACCGATTTCCTTGTTGAGTCACGTGGTTGTTATTGATAGATATATAGTTGGTAACTTGAGATTTTACCCCATCCTCACCGTGTTAAACGTCCTTTGGGTTGCAACGGTAACCGGAGAGGTGTGCAAAACGCCGACGGAAAGTAAATCAAGCAATGCTGTCAAGGCCCGTCGCTACAGCTTTGAACCCGTCGTTCTTGCCTTCGTTGTCCACACTGCGATACCTCCGGCGCGTAGTCCATGAGTTCGGCAGCGACCTTCATTTGCGGTGCAAGTTCATCAGACACTCTAGCGCGGCCGCAACCGCACTGAGGCATAATGCGGTACCACGAGTGTGCGATGATGGCTACAACTCGGCTTCAACTCGACAATCCAAGCCGTTGACGTTACGACAAGCCGTTGAGCGGATCCAACTCATCAGAGAAAAATGCCAAAATCAAGTATCTTCCGAGACTATGGAGCAAATAGATGCACAGATGGCCGCGACGACACTAGACGTGACCAAACGGATGCTTGCTTCTTTGAAGCCAGAGCGAGGCAGGCACTCCTGGCGCGATGTGGCTTTAGTGCTTGGGCTGCTGACAGATACCGGCCAGATATCTGGTGGAAGAATTGTGCTGGAAAGTCTAGATTCAACACACATAACCAATCCTTCTTGCCGAGGCATGTTTGTTGAAACCGTACGACTCTGCACGCATCTTGGATTGAGCGACATACGACACTTGCTGTTCCAGCGGTACGTCGAGCTATATCAAATGCTAGCGCTGACTCATACGGAACTTATGCTTAAAGAGCCTCGAAGTAAAGCTTGGGCGGTTGTCGAAACATCCGCCAAACAGGGAGATGCGGGATTTGCCTTGGATGCATCAAAGGCGCTGCTGCGTGCCGGTATTCTACCGTCAAGCGTCCACGCCGTAGAAGCGGTTCTTGATGGCATAGCTACTGGCCATGCATGTTCACAACCTTTGCTAGTGGTGTACTGGGAATATTATCAAATACTTCGCTCCGCAATTAAGAAGCTGAGAGATTCTCGTCGCGGTGGCTGTCCGGTAGACAACATATATTCCGCCTTCATCAGCAAGTTTGTGGCGCTGGGAGGGATTTCTCAAGCTAGCAGCGTCCTTGCTGAAATGGAAAGTAACGGCCGTTCTGCGAGGATTCCATTAGCATACAACCGTCTGATCATGGCATATGTTTCTCGCGGCAACACTTCAGCTGCGGCGAAGCTGTATCAAATGATGCGCAGGCAAGACTACCCGCCTAATACCTATACTATGAATAATCTGCTAAACGGATATACGAATGAAGGAAACATCTCAAAGGCGGACGAAATTCTCAAGGAGATGGAGGAGCGCGGTTTAATAAAGGATGAGGTTACTTACAATATTATGATTAAAATGCTGATCAAAAAGCGAGACCTCGCAGGCGCACGAGAACTATTGCGGACGCTGCTTCCGCAGAGACAGTACTCGGTCGCTCGAGGAGTGTCATCACTCATCAAAGCTTACCATGACATTAAGGATGAGCGATCCGCACTTGAGCTCTATGAGCTAGCCGTGGAAAACGACGTGGACATCAGTACGCATACTCACAATATCCTCATCAGCTTGCTTGCTGGAAAAGGCTTGACCTCTGCTGTTGAAAAATTGTATACCCGGATGATAAATATGGGACGGACACCGGATCATATTACATTTTTAAGCATCCTCTCGAATGGGGACCGTGAATTTGATCACTCACCTTGGGTAGAACGCATGCGCAATTACAACATCAAACCCACGGGCAATTTATTCAATGTCTTATTGAACAATCTCGCTCGCCAGGGGCGGACGGAAGAAGTTCATCAAATGATATTTGAAGCGGAACAGTCAGGCTTAGTACTTGGTGTCGATAGTTTTAACGTTCTGTTGAAGAGTCTGAGGAGGCAGGGTTCTCCAGAAAAAGCCCAGGACGTACTGAGAATGATGACTGCGCGATCATTGTCCCCGGATATCATCACCTATAATACCATTATTGCTATTTGTCTGGATTATGGCGATCTCAATAGTGCCAATCGCTTCTTCCGCCAAATGTCCGGTGACTCTGTGGAGGCAAGGGTTGAGCCGGATGCCTGGACGTATGGGATGTTGATAAACGCAAATGCCAGGCGTGGTCACTTGGTTGCAGCCTCTCGCTTGATGGGAGTAATGAATTTGCGCAAGATTTCTAAAGATGAAGCTATATTCCATTCAATGCTCAACGGCTATGCTCGGCTAGCTGATAGTAAAGGGATCCAGAAGACACTGACGGAGATGACTGCTGCTGGTTTTGTGCCATCGACGAAGACGTATAGTACCATTCTTGGTGGGCTGATTCATTCAGGCGATTATCAGCAGGCTCGCGCTTGGCTGGAAATCATGCGCACAGGGGGTATCCTGTTTGATGCGTACACGTACAATCAAAAAATCCATCTGTTGATGGTAAATGGTCAATTCACGCTTGCCGAGCAAACATTCGAGGAATTTCGAGCCTCCGGTTGGGTACCGGATAGCCACACCTTTAACACGATGATATCGGGGTACTGCGCATCTGGTCGCTACGGGGAGGCGCAACAGTGGTTCGTGCGCATGCAGGATTCTGGTCTTGCACCCGAGCATACCACTTATACTATTTTCATCGGATATCACGTCAACAACCAGAATATGAAAGCTGCGGAGGAAATATTCATGGAGTGGTATGAGAAGTGCACCAACCAGCAATGTACTCCAAGTCCCTCGCCGTTTGCGGCAATGATTTATGGCTGGGGTGTGGTGCAAAAGAACCTTGATAAGTCATTGTCTTATTGGAAGATGATGGTGGATGCTGGTGTTAAACCCAATTCATCGGTGTATACATGTCTGATGCAAGCCCATTCTCACGCTGAAAATGGCTCGCTAGAGACGATTCTGCACATATTCGATCGATTACTGTCTAGGCGCGACGAGTACAGCACCGGCGTTGAGAGCGCTACTGCTTGTGTCGCAATTGACGCATGCGGTATGTTCAATCGACTAGATGCGTTACGAGATGTCTGGACACGTTTGCGGAGGAAGGAGGCCGAGCTTGACATCCCTAAGCGCGATTGGACAAACATTTACACATCTTACATAGAAGCGCTCATTCGTTGCGGTGAGCTGGCCGATGCTGTTCAAGTCTTGATTCGAGATGTCCCCCGTGCCCAGGTGAAGCCCGATGCGAAAATGTTTTCCACTTGCCTGCGTATGTTGGCCGCCCGTGATCGTACCGGGCAATTGGTGTCTCACGTCAGGCGATTACTAGAAGACTATCCGGCTCTTGCGGAAGAAGTCGCAGAAACACCGGCGACAGGCGAGTCGACAGCTTAATGATTCCATACAGAATTCTTGCGCGGATGCGTGTTAAGCTTCGCAATCAAGCGTATAAATTAAAACTGTAGCGCTAAGCATGTTTGATTTCTTCCACAAGATCTTCCAACTCTTCCCGTACAATCTCTTCTGTGGCGTCTTTCCACAACTGAGGAAGATACCACTTTTTGAAGCTCGGGAACACTATCTCATCAATGAATACTGAACGCAGTTTTGATGTGACGAGAGCGGTTAGCTTTGGCAGGTCCTTGACCTTCGTTCGATGGCCTAGCAAGGATCTGACGTCGAATTCAAGAATGAAATCATCGAGAACAGATACAGCCAGATATGTTTCGGGTGTATCTGGGTGCGTGACAAATTCAAAAGCCAGCTGCGGAAACTAAGGTTAGTGCTGATTCGCATTGTATCATCTCGGAGACCGCTTACCGTTCCCGAAAAGTTGACTACTGATACCGTGAGTGCAATCGGTAAGGCCGCTATACATGGCTTTGGCCAATTTACCAACACTTGAGTTTCAATTCCAAGCGTGATCTGGTCATCGAAGATAAACTCCACATGGGCCTGTAGATTCGCGGCGGGCTCGCCGTACCGGATAGATGTGCCTTTTATGATAGGAAACTCCTCTCCTAAAGAAAATTCTGTAATGTGTATTGGCCCCTGCAGTGGCTCGTCAGTGCTGTCCATTGCATTATACCTTTAGTCAAACACCTACCAAAAACCCAGGTCTAGTGTGCCCGTTTAGGACGTCATCCAGCAGGTGTATGATGCGATTATTGAAGCCTGTATCGCTTCTATATTTTTCGATTGCTTGTGCAATGAGGACATTTAGCCAATCGCACGTCTCGACTGGATGGATTTGGGCGTCATATTGTGTGCGTGCCAGGATATTGGCCTCAACAGCGTGTACGGGGAGCCGAGGCGGAAGCTGTGACCAGCACTTCATCAGAACAACCATATTATTGGACGCGCATCCATCCAAGCTACCTTAGTTTCGTAGAGTTTGCGGTTTCGCCGCTTTCTTGAGAGTTCAAGGCGAGTCTCTTCTCCCGGACGTAGAAAAAATACCTTGACCAGAAAAAATATCAGGACACTGAGAGTTATTTGTCCTGCGGTCAAAATCAGTGCATGGTTCCAAAGCATTGCATCGAGGATCCCTAAAACTGACCTGCAATGAAGCCCTTGATGAATTCTTTCGTACCGATATGCACAGCAGCTTCAATCGACGCAACGGGAACTGGAACCGGCTCTAGCACCGGTGTAGCTGCAGGGAGCGCAGACATGCGGATTGTCCATATGTGTGGTTACCGCTGTCGCTGTTGCTACTCACACCCTGTTGTCCTAAAAACGCAAATGGATCTGTCAAGGGAAATGCGGGGATATGCGTGGCTGTGCAGTTCACTTAGGGATGCTTAACCCCCGCGCGACTCGTGAGATTTTCCCACTGAACTCGGATGCGTTTTCTCAAGTGATAAGTCCGAATCCGCTTGGCAGAGTTGGAAAACCAAGCAGCGACGATTGATAACGTTTGGCAGTGGAATTCAGTGGAGCAGTAGGGATTATGGACGCTGAACTCCGTTGCAACAATGTACAGTGCCGGAAAGGGTTGAACGCTAATGGACGGGCGTGCGTCACAACTTGCAGTCGTAAGTCAGATGCTCAGATCATGGTTTGATGGGACCAATATTAATTCTGAGGCTTATTAGACATTTTTTGTGTTCAGTGCGCTGAAGATGCGTTTAACGCTGCGTTGATCTGGTCAGTTAGTCAGCACTTGCGGATGGTTCGCTCTTAGCTCTTACTGAAGCCACGCGCTCGGCACTTCTAGCCCTGCTTGCGAGACCTCCCTGACAGAAAGGTAGAGCTGGTTATTGGCTGGGTCCCACCGGCATTGCTAGCTAACGTCGCAGTGATGCCATTGTTTTTACTGAGCTCAACCCGAGTGAAGACTATAAGTCGGTAAGTTTGTCCACGCAATTCCTTTCGGTGTTCGATAGGTCATCAAACTATGTACTAGAGTGTCCTGGCTGGCTTACGTCCTGAAGGTGCGAGTACAATTTTTCAAAAAATCAATTACCGAAGTAAGATGCTCAAACGTCATGGTAGTGATCATTGAGATTGCTAGCCGCGGCCTAAGGTATCTCCCTCGGCTGCAATTGTGAGTCCTCAGCGCTAAGTTGATTGGCCCGCTGCAGTTTCTGGGTTTATCAAACAACGCAGGAGGCATACTTTCAGGAAATGGTGCGAAATCGTCGCCTCAACACCATGCTACCAGGGCTGACTGGTGCGAAATTCTAGATTTATAAAAGTCTTGGGGACAAGTATGCGCAATTAGAACGACAGATACAGAATATCGTTCGGGAGGCAAACACAGAAATTCAAGGTGCAGTGCGGTGGATTTCGAATTTAAAAGCATTTTGGAGCTAAATTGTTAAGCGAACAGGCTTGCGGGATAAGCTAATTGGTACCTCTCCTCACCTCACTGGCTCGTGCGGACTCATTTGAAATAACCTGGTGTCTCAGCTTTGCAAAAAGAACAAGAGTTGGAACAGCATAGAAACCATGAGTTGGGAGAACAATATGCTGAAAAGAGTCGACAGTTTCAAAAACTGCAGGTAAAAGTGGGTTCAAGACAACTTAAGGTCGCCAAACCAACCTTCCCATATGTTGATAGGCAATGTACGACAAGTTGAAGCGCCGTGCTTTGGTTGCAGGACCGCCGGCACAGCCGATGCAGCAAATATCAACGTTGTCATCCAATCAACCGATGAGGCAGACAATGCAACCTCAACCTCAAAATGTGCCGTTGCAATTTGCAGGATATCCGCCGCAGCCGCAGGTATATTTTCTCAACCAAATTGCTTCACAAACCGCAACACTGAACGTCCACGGGTAGGCATACTTAGTTAACGCCCCTCAGCATTTACAGCATGTAAGGGGGGCCCATCAACAACGACAAGTCTTTAACCATGGTATGGCAGGCAACGCATTAAGGAACCCAACAGATCGATATCCGTCACCGACCAACGGATATGGAAATCCTGGAGGGGTTCAACTCAACATGCGTCGGCATTCCGGAGGAATTAGGGAACCGGACCGTAGTAGACCACATACGCCTGCCTCCTTGAAGAGTCCGTTGAACGTCGCCACGCCGGGATCGAGATTGCAGACACGAAACGTACATCACCGAGGGCCTTTGTACTGAGTTTACTAGATCATATTTTACGTAGTAGATTAATATCAAGGAAAAAATGGAATTGTGAAGTTTGGGAATGGGACGCGCATGTGGCACAGTCATACACAAGCAGTTTTTGACAAGATCCATTTTCCTGCTGCGAAAATGTGCTTTGCTGTAAATCGACCTACTAGGTACTAAGTAATTGCAGAATGGCCACCCTGATGCAAGGGCACTCGGTGCATTCAAGTTATGATTTTGACATGGAAGTTGATGAGAATGATGATGCCGATGAGGGAACGGCAACGCATGTGGTCACACCCGGAGAGGTGGTTACTGCCGACACATCATTCATGAGGTACTTGCGCTGGTCTGGTTAGTCGCACACTCTGTACCAATCTAATGTCTTAGTCGATTCATTTAGAGGACATGGCACATATACCGAAGGAACCACCCTAATATCCTCAGTTGCTGGCGTAGTGGAGCGTGTGAACCGTCTTCTTACCGTCCGTCCTTTGAGGTCACGGTACACTGGCGAAATAGGAGATGTGGTTATTGGGAGAATAACCGAACTGGGGCCCAAACGGTGGAAGGTTGCTATTAATTCCCGATCAGATGCCATACTGTTACTATCATCCATCAACTTGCCGGGTGGGGTTCAGAGAAGAAAAACAGAATCTGACGAATTACAAATGAGAAACTTCTTTGCTGAGGGAGATTTACTGAGTGCGGAAGTTGGACAATTTTTCCAAGACGGTGCAGCGAATCTGCACACCAGAAATATTCGATACGGGAAGCTGCGGAATGGATCTCTTATAACTGTACCGCCGTCGTTGATCAAGCGCACGAAATCCCACTTCTTGACACTTCCGTATGGAATTGACGTTATTCTTGGCCTCAACGGGCACATCTGGGTATCGAAACATGTTGAGCTCCCTCCGGAGCTTGCCACGCAACCAGATGCACTTTACCACAACACCAATGAACCCATATCTAATGATGAAAGGATGAATATTGCGAGAGTGTGCAATGCCATTCGATGTCTAGCCGCGCATAACAACTTTATCAATGACACCATGATTGTGTATGCGGTGGAAGCAAGTGAAGGTGTGGATGTGAAAGACATGCTGAAGCCTGAGGCCATGCAAAAAATTGTTATGGCTGCTAGAGCCCAATTTAAGGAAGCACAAAACCAATGAGCTTGTTGGGCGTCAAATGCGAGTCGTGTGAGACAAGGGAAACATGTATATAGAGCCGTATGAATAGTATGCTACAACCACTACCATTCCCCTTGTGAGGCTACATATCGCGTCTCGCTGCTTCCAGTACGAAGTACCCATCCATCACGCATATCCGCTTAGTGCCAACAAACGATAAAATTAAGGAAGTACAATAATGCGTGAGGTATACATACATACAAATGATCAGCTATGCTTCATAGTTATGAGGTGCGGAAATCTTAGTAACTACTACAGATTAAAGAAGTGCCTGTGGAGAAAAAATCTGCGCTAAACGGCAGTCTGCTGCTTTGCAGCATGGTAAAAGGAGAGACGTTTTTGCCGGTATCCCTTTGGTTCAGCAATGTTGACAACCAACTGTCTAGCACCGAGTCTGACACCGTTCATTTCGTTGAGAGCCTTCGAGGCCATCTCGGATGTTTCGAACGAGACAAAACCAAACCCTTTGCTGCGCCCGGTCACATCGTCTCGCATGACTCGCGCCGAAATGATGCGGCCGAATCGTCGGAACATGCTGAATAACTCGAGATTGTCAACGTGTTCCTCCAAGTTCTTGACATACAAGTTTTTAGGGTCAATGGCTGCGTCCGTTGATGCAGGGGTAGATTCCCAGGCGTGTCGTGGTCCCGGGGATACGGGCGACATGGGTCCAGACGGCTGCCACGCGGTGACTTTACTGGCGTCCCAAGAGATTGAAGTTGGTCTAGGGTTTGCTGGCCAGGGTGCGCCAGAGTCGCTCAGCACAGAAGGAGATCCCGGTGGAGTCGGCTGGCCCCATTGTTGAGACCACTGCCCCGCCTGCTCTTTACTCATGGACGTCCGCTTTGAAGGGTACTGGTATGGTGAGTTCTTGGGAAACTGCCAGGTGAGGGCGCTGTCGGTAGAGTATCAAGAATGAGCCGACCATCGCATGGTGACGAAGACCAGCACAGGAGACTTACATCGTGTTTCCTCTGAAGCAAGTGCCGTTGAACTCGAGAATGCATTTGTCGGCGTCGTCTTGGTTTTCATACTGCAAGAGAGCGTACGACTCCGTACCAGAGCGGTCAATCATCACTTTACAGGAGATTATCCGACCAAACGCCCGAACTGCCTCGTGGAAGTCTAGGGAGGTGACACCCAAGGGGATGTGCTTCACTAAAATACTCTTGGCGCCAGAGGTGTTCGTAAAATTCATGTTCGGGTCCTTAAACGTCAGATGCACCTTCGCTCCAAGGAACATGGAGCCATTTACAGTTGCGTAGAATCGTTCAGCTGATCGAGAAATCAGATACATGTAGGCGGACTGGATGACTCATTCATAAAAACCCACCATCAGCTTGGTAACGGAAGATAAGTCTGATGCGCCCAAGAGGGACAGAGGTCGTTGCGTCGCGCTCGAGCATCACCTTGCTGAAACAAGCTTGTGAGAACGACAGTTATGCGTACGCTACACGGACTGATCACTTACGTCTCCATGCCCATATCGTTTAGCACCTTTACGAGGTCCTATAAACGTTTGAAACAACACCTGGTGAGTTGCGAATGCGCGAATCGTGCATCTCGCTAGAAAGAAACGGTACCATTTCGGTAATGCTGGGCATTAAGCCGCTGCACAAAAAAGCTGATGTAAGAAATTGCGGCAGCAACTATTGCAGCTTGATCCAACGTACCTGATGAACAGCGTCGGGTAGCTGTCGAGTGCATCTGCCATTGCTTGGTTCATGAGTGCGGCAGTAGGTCTCGAAGAAGGTGGACAGAATGAAGATCGACGAGTTTGGGGAGCCGTGGCGACAACGGTTATTGTAAGGAAGAGGGAATCAGGTTTGCGGCAGTTCTAGGTGGAGTAGTTCCAATGCTAATCGAATAGATAAGGCTTTCTAAGTGCACTGTCAACAAGGAATGAAAATTGTTCAGGAGCTGGGTAGCTGGAGATATCCCGCACAGATGAGGTCTCAGATAAATGAGGGAGGTATATACTAGCAATTGTAGTACTAGATGGGGAACACACAGGAGGTATGCGGGATAACTCCCCAGCAGCCTTATGGTGGTGGAGCAAGCGAAAGGCGGGAACGCTACAACAGCAACGAATTTTAAGCTGCTCATCACACGGCGCGTTGGGAATTGAAACTCTGGCCGCTAAAAACCTCAACGCACACAACAAAAATCACTCAAACGGCCAAGTGCTTTGATGAGAGGCATACTGTATTACTACTATTATCGCATACGGGCAGAAGAGGCAGATATTACTACGATCACGGTTGCTGGACAGAAACTGGCAGTCAGGCCAATGAATGGACGAGCCTACTCTTTATCGGCCAACAGAGTCATGGCGGCTGTAGTGCCGAGGTTGTTGTTGTTGTCAAATGCAGTCTTCATCCCGACTTTACCGTTTTGCACATCAGGGGGCATGAAGATGACCTTTGTTCCAGCCTCGCGCGCCATGGCCTGCATGGTCTCCAGGTATCGAATTTGGATGGCCGCTGGCGTGTTGAGGATGTCAGAAGCCTCCCTCATCAACCTAGCTGCCTCCACCTCTGCCTGAGCAGTGATGATTTTACTCTGACCAACCCTCTTTTGCTTGGCAGCAGACGCAAGTGTCTCCTGGAGCTCTTGAGACAGGCGGAGGTCTTTGATGAGAATGCTCTTGACTGAAGCGCCCCAGGAGTGGGCGGGACCACCCACAATTTCTTGGATTTCACGCGCGATTTCATCACGATGCTCGATGGCCTCCTGAATGGTGCGGACTGCCACGACGTTGCGCAACGTCGCCATTGTCAGTTCCTGGACGCTTGATCGGATTTGGCTGACGAGGAACAGACTTGCGTACGGGTCCTCCACCTGCCAATCTTTGTGGTGGGCAATATATGGTGAGATACCATTCAACCATCTCCAAGCTCAAAATGAGTGACACTTACAGAGGACGGAATCAATGTCCACCGTGACGTTGTCCTTTGTCATAACGCTCTGACGAGGGATGTCTTCCGTCTACAGTAACCCGTGAGATTACATCTGCAAGTTCAGATCTAGGCGTCGGGCCCCACCTGCATTTTGATATCCACAGATTGGAGGGATTCGGACAGCACGTTGATATTGTGCAAGCCGGGGTTTACAGTCTTGTAATAGCGCCCAAAGCGACAGACAAGGCCGACCGTTCCTTGCTTAACCTCCTTGTACGGATTAGGGCAGCAGAAGCAGCATGGAATAGCTCCGAGGAAGCCAATGCAGCTTCCCAAACAACTTATTGCGTCGGCATCTAGGAAAATGCTGTTCGTTCAGCATTGAATTGACGTTGGTATCTTAGCAGTAAGGACTTACAGACACCGTGGGCCTCAGCGCCAACAGCAGTTTCAAAGGCAAAATCTCGCTGTAGGTTGCTCTCCGTCGTCATGGGCGGTTGGCTAGGCTGTACTTGCTTCAATTTCTTGTCACTCATCGTTGGAGAAGACAATTAGGAGGGTGCGGGTCTAACAGAATCGGGTCGTTTACAGGTCTTTTATAACCTCGCAAAAGTATGGATAGCTAGGATGAGGATCTTGATTTTGTACCCAACCGGGCCTTCGTCCCCTATTTATACTCAGCAGATGCTCCAACTTCCGCTCCTGCGTAGCCGTCTCATCTACACGGAACTGTACGGACATGTTGTGTGAGGCTGGAGACGAAGCTGTCACGCTGAACACGAATCATCGTCGCCTCGAAGATGCCCTGGCATAACGTCGCTTCCTGCATCTCTTGTGTGATCATGTGTGTGTGGTGAGCTCGCGATGGGGAAGTTGCGGGCGTTGCAGTCGTACCCTTTGCGGACGAAACCTGCGTTTAATTTACAACAGGCATCTACCGACACTATACTAAAATTTCTACTTGGATCAGCACGTTTTCCTCAGCCTACCCATTGAAGCTCTAAATGTTTAACGAAGTCCTTTCCCGCTACCATCCGTTCTAGCTTTTTCGTACACTGAGGTTAAGTTTCTCTCCCAAGTCTCTTCATACAAATTGTCCGCCAGATTCGCCAGCTTTTGTTCAGCAACTTGTCGAATATCTCGCACCAGCAATTTATTAATTGCCTCCCAATCTTCAATGGTTAGAATTGGAAGTACGAAAGATAGATCAGGATGATTCTGCAATGCATTGTAGTGCCATGATTAGTTTAGCTGCATCAGGTTCGCTGACTTTGCACGCGTCTCTGCCCAAACCCAACCAACAAAACAACCCACCTTATAAATGTTCTCCACCAAATGCTGTAACGCTCCAGCGGGAGTGGGTGCCGACGTATGCCCTTCTTGCGACTGGCGGCTCCAGACCTCTCGACTGTCAGTTCGTGGCTTTTTCTTTCGCTTCAGGCTGCTAAACCAATTCGGCAACGAATGAGGCGCTTGCGACGTCCGGGAGGCGTCCTCCTGCTGTGATACAATGGCTCGTAGCTGTTGTAAAGACGTGCTATCAGCAAGAGGCAACGAGGTCGTTCGAGCGGGTCTAGGTTGGTCGATTCCGCTACGGTTTTGTCTCGCTTGGGTCGATCGGATGAATCTTGCATGCCCGCTATCGCTGAGCTTTAGTTCCTTCTCCGGTAGCCGACTTGATGGGCCAGAGTTGTTGGTGAACCTTGCGGAATGGGCCGATTTGGGCAATGGGACGGGCGCTGGATGATCCCGGTTTCTTATTCGATGCAAGACCGCGGAGTCGTGCTTGTTGCGGGTCTCGTTTTGAATATCGCTTTTTGGTGCCTTCTCACGTATCACTGTCATCATGTCCGTATTGTCGGCCGTATGAGACTTGACCCGGCTAACACCGGCGTGAACCTCCACAATGCGTCGATGGTAGTTCTCTCGCAGTCGAGTTTGAACATGTCCTTGACGTTCGCTGCCTGCTTCGCCCACCGATGAGGTTAAGTCTCGACCCCGGCCAGTGGTCGGCCCCATTTTGGGAGCTGTTTGCACATCGCACTCGACAGTGTGCGGTTCCTTGCTCCATATACTCCTCCAGCTTGCCCAGCTCATTTGTTCAATGGTTGCGTCTAAAACATCGGGAATATGGGCTATAGGTTGCACCTCCATCACGTTGAATTACATTAGAGGCCATTCAGTGGAGGTGGTTAACACATGTAGGAGTGATCCTGTCTATCGAAAGCTCATCAATGGTCCGTACGCCGATTTTGACAGAACCTATTATCTCATATTGCCTGAATCAGCGAGATGTACGCCAATAGTGCTGCCATGCAAACCCATGTGCCGAATGACAGATTGGCAGCTCCTTAACCACGATAAGCCTTCCCGAACAAGCTGTTCTGACAGATGCGCTCGTGTCGAAATCGACAGCAGCTACGACATCCATCCCCTTAGTCAGATAGCCATTATTACGCCATGCGATCCAATAGTAACCCAAGGTTTAAACACTTACTGTGCCCAGGCAAGTGCCGCTGCGACACGAGGGCACAGCAGAAGCAGAAGGTGTGCCAGGAATCGGAAGACCATGCCTGAAAATGACGTTTCCAGCCTCCGTTGCTCAAACCTGCCCCTGCATGCATCCCTAATAATGCCTTCGACTGCACGGCATGGAACCCCTGACGCTGTCCACTAGCTCAGCCAAGCGCATGCTCATTAGTGGTCTGTGGAATATGCGTCGAATAGCGTGTGGGTAGGAACTGAACACGCTTGGTCTTGTCGGGCGAGTGAGCATTATTTGACCTGTTCAGTAATGAAAATGCACTGGGACATCGGTTTTTAATAAAAACAGGCTGACTGCCTTTTAGCAGAACTTCCATTTATTCCCACACGCTAAACAAGTCACAAATGTAGTCATGGGCTCATCTGCTGAGCGAGTCTGCATCTGGAAGTATTTGCACTTTCGTTGCTTGCACTTCCCGCACTGAAACATGTCCGTTGTGGCACTCTGGTCCGCTGCTGATACCGCTTCGTTCAAACTTTCCTTTCTAGCTATCTCTGCTTCTCGTCGTCTATCTGCTGACGCCATTTCCTCAGTTGTCATCTTAGCAAAACGTTCCACAGCAAGCGTGGATTCGAGAATGGCTTGGGAAAGACCAGGATTTGAGCGGTCTTTTAGGTTGAAGCAGAGCGATCGTATGCGCGATTTGTATTCACCAGAGACCGTAGGACCTGGGGAATGTATATTGAATGTCTCTCGCTCTATTGCAAGAGCCTTTGATAAAATTTTGGCTCCATCTGACGGGACATGCAGAATTTTAGTCGCTAGTCTTGACCAAAGCAGATGGGTGTGGAGCAGCACTTACCGATATCAGAATCCCACGCCAACGCGCTATACAATAGTCCTACACATCTATCTCTTACGGAATCTCCTGAGGCCGGTACTTTTAGACCGTCGCCTTCAATGGTTCTATCTTTTCCCGTTCCCGGGGTGGAGGCCTCCGAGGATCTTCTTATCGGAGGCGTCGGCCTCGACGCCGACGTGTTAATGGTCATCTTTTCTGCCTTTGTTGGGGGTACTAACGAATCGGATCGGGTTGACTCCTTTCCGTTTGACGCCGTCGCCACATCGGTCTTCCATTTCGCCACAAGGGCTTTTGCCAATTCTTTTTGCTCGTCGGTCGTCGTGGCAGATTTGCGTATGGCATTAACCGTTATTCCTAGCTTTGTTTTCTTCAATAAGTCGGCGGTAGCTGACCAGGCCTTCAGCTGATGCAGAATGTCGGTTACTTGCTACTTGAAAGATGTTGGATCAGCCTAAGCCGTACATGTGAACTAACCCAGAGTTTGTCTTACTCCATTCTTTCCAGTATCGAGGGCCTTAACAAGATGATCCTTCAATTCTCTTACTCTTTCTTGTGAGAGCGCCATTGCTTTTCTCTATGTTTGTTTTGAGCTGAAGTTGCTGGGCTTTTTGGTCTCCAAGCGTGCCATTAAATACCACTCTGGTTAGATGACTGTGCCGCCATATACACTGGCAGCTCGAGGACATGCAGCGCAGCGAGCAGAACGAGGACGACGGCAGCAAGCAGCCGACGAAATAGCCGGTCTGGTGTATAGATCTGCGGGGTTCAGGAAGGGCTCAGCAGGAAGCGCTGGACTCATGGAACATAATATTCGCGGGAAATGTCACATTCAGATCAGTACATTCCAACTGTCCCGGCCCGAAGGTGCGCCGTGCTATGGAACACCACACATACTCGACGATCTACATAAATCTCATCATCATCCGGTTCAATGCCTTGCAGCGCTACTTGTCCCATAGTAGATGCTTAGCAGTGATCTGCTCATTTCATGCATCACTCGTACGCTACTCATCTCTCAAAGCGATGGCGACTCTCCGAGCCACAACCTTCCTCCGCGCGGCCGACCCATCTACATTTCCGCTCTCGAAACTCATCCCGCGATTCATTGGCGCAGGCGCGGACCCGAGCTTCTTGCTGGATTTTGAAAATGCACCGTGACGAACGGTCTTAAAGTATACCAGCTGGGCCCGCACCTCCCTCCTCCACGGCATGTCTTAGACGATCGGTTTCTAGGGCTCGTACAGGGCGCGCCAACTTTGCCACCTTCCTCTTCACCTCCTTCAGGTCGGTGCCGATCTGTGTTACTTGTCCCCGCAAAGGAAGGTTCTCTCCTGCACGCCGGGCATCTCCTGGCTGGTTAAAACCAGGTTATCAGCACGCATCGCGGCGAGCTGCGCTGTGAACTCCTCGCGCTGCTGGCTCATCTCCTCTCAAATAGAGGTAGACTGGAATTGGAAGCAGTTATAAACCAATGCAGTTGAGAGGTGCTGCCAAAATCTCCTTACAACATTGCCCAAGACGCTTGATCGCACACTATGTCCAGAAGAAGCCGTGCTCGGAACCTCTTGATCTGGAGGTCGCTGTTTGATGTGTCCGAATCGGATCTGTGAGAGTACTGGTGGTGCACATATGGGTATGTGACTACGAAGTATTGAGCTTTGCAGCGGTAAAGTTATGGGACTATCTGTAAAATTCTCGTGAACCGTTGCTTTACCTGCCGGGCAATCGATTGTGAATCGTACTGAGGAAGAGCCTAAAACGAAGCCGACAAGCATTATTTCTTTATAGGTTGTTGAGTGAATCGCTTTCAGGATGTTGATCAGAATGGTTGGGCTGTCATCATGAAATGCCTGGTCTCAGACAGAAGATCTAGCTAGGCGGCCTGTGCGAAGAGATTGTAAATCGTTGGCCTTCACCTGCAGGTTGCTCCATCTACTGTTCTCGTTTATGCATTCCGAACGATGAACGCACGGCGATGCCCCATAACTAACGATGCCCAACCATCAAACATCAGTCCATCCCAAGCAATTGCAGACCGTCACCATCATGACCTCTACCGTCCACATAATCATGGCTTCAGGAAAAAACCTCTAAAAAAAACCGATTCTCGATGTGCAAATTTTTTTTTGTTGGAAGCGAATGTGACGACGACGACGATGTTGCGCGTGGAGAAACCGGCGACGGGCGTCACTTAAAGCCTTGCAAGGCCACAACCGGAGCTTTTACAACTACGGGCTTTTATACCACACGGTTATTGCGGTAATAGATTGACCACCGTTGCCATTCCCCCCCTGCGTGCATTGCCACTACTTTGCCCTGTCTGCCCTGCCCATGCGAGTCTGCCGGTATGAGAACTATCTGAAAGGACGAGAGCGGCTGCTTTGGATATACGCGTTTGAAACTTGAATGGAGGCCTTAGACAGCAAGCAGGAGGGCCAGCAGCCCGTTGGCCCGTCTCTTGGAGATGATGCCTCCTCTCCCGCACAGCGTCAGGGGTCAGCGCAAAGGCAACAGCAGCAGCAGCATGGGTCTGGGATGTCGCATCAGCAACAACAGTCGCCGCCCGAGACGTCGCCATCATACGAGATCTACGCTGGCCCAGAGCACAATAGTCATCGATCAAAAGTTGCAGGCTCACAGCATGCTCCGTTTGGGCACTTACCACCACCACCACCACCACCATCGCATCCATTCCATACGTACCCTTCCTATCATTACCAATATCAATACCCTCCGTATCACCCATACCATCAACAATATGCGCCATATCCACCTTCCGCGACGGCTCAACCATCCCCAGCTCGTTCTGCTTCTCCAGCGCACCCACCGCCAGAGTCACACGCTAAACTGCCATATGTGAGTCACTATCAAGGGCCATACACGTTGCCAACCCCTATCCCGAGTCCGGGAATATATCCACAGGAGCTCCTGGATGGACAGATGCTTGGTCGAATGGAAATGGGCGCTTGGCATGGAATGGCCCCTGCTTATGAGCATAGACCTGATTATGAATTTGGCCCTTGCGCAGATGGACGAAGCGGGAGACAAAATGAGGTTGACGAGAGACAGTCTATTGCTCGGGCCGAAGACATACATCTGTCCAGATTGCAGCATGTACAGCCAGCTGAAAATGAAGAGGATGCAGGGACAACCACCGACATTAATTCTCAAAGTTCACCGCGAAACCGGTGCGAGCAGGCTTCTGAACATTCAGAAGCTTCTCAGGAACCGATGCCACAGTGGCATGCCGTAGCCAGAGCGGTGGACTGTCAGTCAGATCAGCGATATCAACACCGCAGACGACAAGATTCGTGGGGGCACGTGAACCATGACTTGCCTCGACCTAATCAGCATGTGAATGGTGTAAAGGAGGAGGACTTGTCCCGCACCGATCCACAGTGCCATGAAATGTCAAATTCACCACCAGAGCCATCTGATCAGTGGACTCAATCCGACCAGCATGGGGATCGCTCCGGTAGGGCCGAGTACGCCTATAATAGCCAAACAGGACAGGTGCATTCACAGTACCCGCAATCTGCACCGCGGCAAAATCGCTCATCTACGGAGCATGGAGCGAACCCACATGCTGCGGAAGGCGAGTACGATCAGCGGCGACCACAGTTTCATGATGCGGCTGGCTATGCACTCGCGGGGCATACTGGGGAGCCTCAAGAGCAGTCTGCAACAGAGCGAGAATCACACGCTGCATATCAACAAAGCATGAGTTCAGACTCCCCGCGACAGCCTTCCGTGATGCCGCACCCTCGCATGCCCCATCACTATCCATCGTCTTACTCTGTACATCCGGAATGGTCGCAAGGGCCACCGCACCCCGCCGATTCCATGCAGTCGTCTTACTATTCACCATATCCTTACTACGGACAGCCATATTCACCTTCTCTCGCAGATTCGTATGATCCCAGTGGTGGACCACTTGAGCACGGCCTTCCAAGGCAGCGACAAGTGGTCCTTCATCGTTGTCCGACACCATACTGCTCAAAGGCCTACAAAAACACAAACGGTCTAAAGTACCACCTTGAGAAGGGCCGATGCGAGATGGAATGGCAGTCCTACGACAACGAAGTGCGACAGCATTACGCGCATCCATACATGTATGATCAGGAAGGCCATGTCGTAGTCGCCCCTCCGCGCAGGGGCATCCCCCCGGAAGAAGCAGAATTGCGTATGGCGAACATCCGAATTGCCATGAGACCTTATTGGTGCAAGATGCCTTTCTGCGGGAAGAGGTACAAGAATTTGAATGGGCTCAAGTACCATGCGAGAACAACACATCCGGACATTCCATTCGAGGAAGTAAAAGGACTTGCTAGAGTTCCGTAGGCTGATTGACATTTGTCGTTTTAAAGCTGTGGCGTTTTGGGCGTCGACCGGAAGAGTGCTAGATTTTTTTTTACCGTTACGTTAGTAGCGCCGATATCCTAGTCATCGTAATGTAGTAGTTCCGTACATCCGTACTAAATAGATTAGTTGGCTTAAGGAGGCCATAGCTAGAAACCTGCTTTACTCTTGCCGGTGAAAGGTCTGCGCCTTACAAATCCATTATTGGCCGCTAGCAGCAGTTATAATAAGCCATATATACAATTACTCAACGGGCGCTCAAAGTTGGGACTAGCTGTAAAACTACCGATCAATATCCATCTCGTCTTCAAGCTCCTCATCTACGTCAACCGCACGGCCGCTCTCATTCGTGGGTGCCGTTCTATCCCTATTGACTCTGCGGCTCTTGGTACCTCTCATCATATCTGCCCACTGATTAGGATGCTCCACTGCGCCTTCCCATCGCTCCGATTCACCCTGAGCCGGGTCATCAGCTTTATTCTTTTCGCTGTCAAATCGTTCCTTAGCCAGCTGATGCACAGCTCCTTTTGTTCCTTCAAGCAACCTCCCACATGCAACCTGATAGTGCCCTTCTCTTGCCATTCTAACCACCTCAGTCATAACCGCCTCGCCACCAGCCGAGTACGTAGAGACGAGCTGCCGCAACTGGTCAGGGGGAAAGTATTTGAAGGGACATCCATGATCCGCATTCTGCCCGCTTCCCGTGATGAGTTTCATGCAGCTGTAGGGTGAATAGTCCATACGTTTTCCTTCGAGACCATAATTATAGCGTACGTTGTATGCATATTGCTTTTGGAACTGGTCCTCGTTGATCTTGGTGAAAGCCTTCTGCCAAAACAAGAGTGCTTCCTGGAGGGGCAAGCCGGTGCCTTTGAGGAACAACCCATATGTCAAACGTCCCATGTGTTTCAAATGACCGTCCCGTCGCAATTGGTTGTGGATGTTGACCATGCATGGCGGGAAAGTACCATTGTGCGCAAGCGTGTCAACTTGAGTGTGGGTTATCTGATCGCCAGTCACGCTCGGTGAGTATGCTTTAGAAACGTGCTGTTTAGCAAGTGAGCTGAGGATAGGTAGGATACGGTCATCTTCATCCAGTTGTGGAAGGGCTTTGCACGCGAGGTCCACTTGTGCAGTCAACAGCTGTTTGTACGCCGTGAGCAGCAGGTGAAGGTGGTCACGATCAGAGACATAGGCAAGGCCTGCTTGAATGTAGACTGAGCGCCTACCAACCAGGTCAAGAAGTTGCGTAAAAGGAACGGTGTAAAAGCTCAGGCGGTCCACGTCTTCGTCTGTCAGATTATAGGTTTGCTTGAGAGGTTCTCGTACGGCATCCTTATCTTTAGGCGGCACAGGGGAGATGTTCAAAATACTCCAGTCCAACGATTTGATGAACCGATCACGCTCAGAGAGTTCTTCGATAATCCATCTGTATGAGAACAGTCTCGTTTCCTGTCGTATCCACCACCGCGCCTCATCACTATCTGATCCTCCTCTGCTGAAGGCTAGCTTGAGAATCCAATGCCCAACCTGATCCTTTCTTCTCTCTTGAACAACCTTGTCCACACCGACATGTCTTATGCGCGCATTTCTAGTGAACGGCAAGTTTGCCTCAATAATGGGTTGAAGGAATCTGTTGATGTTGGCTTCTTGGTTCGCACCGCCAAAGCGAATGTGGGCCGTTTCCAAAGCACGCAGCACACGCAATCGATCTAATGCCGCTGATTCAAACTCCCTAATCGTCAGGCAATGTGCTGGTGCCACGGGGTAGAAAGAGAGTAAAGACGGGTAAGGTGCGAGGGCAGGGTAGGTGACTTCTGGATGGGCAGCGGATGCGCCGGCAATGCCTGAAGCGGCGGCGTTAGCTGATGTTCTCGAAACAAATGGCGACGATGCCGACGATCGTTGCTGTTGCTTGAGCATTGTGAGTGCGGGGCGGGGGGGAAGGCTGCGGTTTCGTTTCTCTCTCTCCGCACGGATGTCCATCTGGGCGGAAGCTTCGCGCCAAACCTCCTGGACGTCCATGAAATTATCGATAAGACCGGAGGGTGCGGGAGGGGTTTATTTGGACGTCGCTTGCTCCTTTGCAATCCGCAGACGCTCCACTTAAAAGAAAGCAAAGAGTGCTCTCCTTTCAATTAGATACCCTGTTTGCATTGCATTGTCTTTGGCTTTTTATTTACAGGAGAGACATAGACCAAAAGCAGGCCAGGGCTGAACCTGTCAATTTCGTCAGGAAGGGGGGCATGGCCGACACGCTACCAACACCAACACTACACTCGCTGCCTTCTGAACTGCACTACTCCATTTTCTCGTACCTAGTGCATCCTCATCAATTATCGCTCTCGTGTCATTCATTTGCTGAGCTTGCAGACTCTGCGCACGCCCATCGCTTATGGCTATACAGGAACGCGTTCCAACTAGAAAGCGAACTCGCCCGTAAAGTTTCTTTCCGGTCGTACGACGCTGGGAGCGATGACGAGGGTGAGAGCGCAAGTAGCAGTGGTGTCTGCGTCCCGCGCATCGTTCATTCAAACCGCAAGTTCATGCAAATGTTTGTGGAAGCGCGTGGCTGCCAACTGGATGGGCAAGTGAGCCGATGGATGCTGACGAGAGCGGTCAATGCCGGGTACGAGGAAGTAGTAGATGCAGTGCTGAGGATCGACTGCGTGAGACCGACTCTAGAACAGATGCTCGGCTCGGCTTTGGTTCAAGTCTCGACTACATCGCCGCCATCGGACTTGGCGCTCCACCGCCGAGCTCATCGCCGTATCCCCGTGTTATCTATCGAACCTTTGTTGTTTCGATCCACGCACCGTGGGCAGGTGGAAGTCATCAAGGCGATATTGAGATTTCGTCCGGATGCCTGCACGCGTACGCATGTTTTGGGAGATATCGCGTTGAAAGCGAAGCAGACCAAGGTGGTTGAAGTCCTCCTGGAAGAGACGGAGTGGGACCCGTTTGCTGACCCTCGAAGTAATGCGGTACTTTGGGCATGCATGGCGGGTGAGGAAATGGCAAGATTAATACTCACGAGATGGAGGGACCTGCAGCTTTTGAGGGAGCCAACAAGTCCTGTTCAAAACACACCTCTTGACAACGTTCTGAGTGAGGCAGAAACGCAGTTTCTGGACAGAGTCATTCAGCCAGGCAATAGTGGCGTGATGCAATTGCTGCTCGACTATGGGTACCTCGACCAACGGAATATCCTAGCCGCGCAAATGCTGGCTCGCAAGAAGCAGATGGCGGACATCGTGCTTTCTGTCGATAGATGGATTTCAGGCCCCTCGCAACCACCATGACGACAATTCAAACCAGAGCAATGCTTAGCACGTTTCTACCCGTAGTTCGTATAGGCAGTTGCGGTAGCGAAACCGTAATGATGAAACTAGTTTTGGCATATTGATGATGTATATTCTATTAGCATTGATAATAGCGAACAACAGCGTGAAGCTGACGGTATATCTTGAGGGACTATCTAACTATCGCTCGCTCGATTTGATCTCTGTGAAGTTTGAAACGGGATCAGCAACCTATTCGTCTGAGTTGGCCAAACGCTGAACCAGAAGGCTACGGTAACGAGCAGAGCATTTCTCAACAACAGGTCAGAACAATAGATATCATCAACGATAGGCCCTGGTGAGATCCGTATATGTTCCGGCATCCCGATGGGCCTATCTTGAACTCAGGGCTTGACTCTATATGGGCTCATCTCTCCAGTCGTCCAACATTTTTTGCTCTCCTATTCGCGCAGCCCTAGCAAGCGCCAACTGCCCCACAAGCTCTTCTTCATGATGCTTACCTCTTCACCGCAAGACCAAACGGTACTGTATGCGAGTCCTCATGAAGATCTATCCAAGAGGTTTAAACCAGCTTCCTTCAGCTTTTTAAAGGAGAAAACGACACCACGTGATCACGTGAGTGGCACGGTCCTTATTGGTAACAGCAAGGAAATACGCTCTCATCATAGGGACGGCGCACTTCCCGTCGCTTGCTTTAAATCCTTCCATCTCATTGATTGATCTTGCTAGGACGAGCGAGTGTCTCTTCTGAGCTGATGGTTCATAGACTCCCCATCCACCTTTTTGGAGCGCAACCCGCAAACCAAGTAAGGCCCGTTCACATAACTTGACTGTTGAACCAGATGTGCATGAAATTCTTGCATTAAACTCAATGCTCCTGCTAAAGCCGAGCATGCACTCAGCTCAGAGGACATTAGACGGATGATGACCGTACAAACAACTTGGCTCAGAACGTGATCGGCTTTCAATTCAACGATGAGATGGATGCAAGCATGTCAGAAATCGCACCTGTTTTGCTATCAATAAGCAAGTGCATTCATTTGTGTGTGAACCCCATAGATGACTGTGCCATTGCCACTCTATTCATCTATTTACTTGATTAACCCTAACCCCGTAGATGACTGTGCCATATTAAATTAACCCTAATTGGTCTGGGAACGAACGCGTGGGAACCCAGTTCCTCAGCGTATAAAAGAAGGGCACGAGTTCGCTTCTTCTCCACACTCACTACTTCGGCAACACCACAGCATGAAGTTTCCGTTACTTCTCAGCGTTGGGGCTTTTGTAAGGAAGAATTCGGAGGCAGAGTGGCAGGACTATGTGGCTCATGCCGATGCTGTCTTGGCTTCCCTACAGGCTAGGCTGAACGACCAGCCTGAGCTGCTTATTTATTACGCCTGTCTTTAGGGAAAAGTGGCAGAGAGCCGTCCGTGCGAAAACGGTGAGTTCCCATACGTACCAACCACTTCTAGGGTATTATGCGACTCTCGGTAGCTAGCCGCATGCCGTTCCATGTGAACGGGGGGGCCGTCATTCTTTGGGAGCGGCGTTCTCCTGGCAAGGCTTCTTGTATAAGCTGTACTTGTCCAGACGAAGTGGAAAGTCCATTCATATCCGTCCTGTCTTACTACCGAGTGGTGTCCGCAGGGAGGGGACCGTCGTTCTTTGTGTGAGTGCCGTTCTCCTGGCAAGGCTTCTTGGATAAGCTGTACTTGTCCAGGCGGAGTGGAAAGTCCATCCATATCCGTCCAACGCGTGTCCCTGCGGCCCGCTGCCTAGTACCTGCCCAATACCCTCACTGGCCCTTGCTTCTGTTTGAAGGTGTATCTTGCTAACCCAGCTCTTTCCCATCTTTCTCATTGCACTCTAGTTGGTGGCCCAGTTCGAGAAAGAGCGCAGGCACCTGGTATGTTGTGATAGACGTTGATGAGCCTCAGTCATTTGCTAACTGCTCCTAAAGATGGTTTTAGGGATGCTGCAACGTGAACAGCGTCTCGCTGACAACCTCGTTAGCGCTCATCGCACCCGGACCGAAACTCTCTGCGACCTTGTTCGAACCCCCCCTAGTAAGAAACGACGTGCGTCAATAGTGGGAGCTTGCTATCACCCACCCCGAGCAAGAAAGCAAGCCGGCGACCTTGTTCGAACCCCCCCAAGTAAGAAATGACGTGCGTCATCACCTCCCAGCAGTGAGCGCGCTCGCGGGGATAGTGGGAGCTTACTATCACCCACCCCGAGCAAGAAAGCAAGCCGAGAATGACGCGATGCTGCGACTGTTTGTGGCACGGTCCTTATTGGTCGTCGACGTCTGGCATGCATCGGCTACACCCTTAGCTAACCCTACCGCATACCCAGCGGACGTCCAATTTCCCTCCCCCGGGACATGCCCGAGCGCATGTAAATGGCATACCGTCAGGTTGTCCGACGTACGTTTTCAGTTGGATCTCTGTCAGCATTCCGAGGCATTCAGAGCTCCAGCGGAGAAAGTCATTCGCAGGGGATTCCCTGCAAATATCACGTATTGAGTATACCGCTGCGCTGCTTATAACTGATAATAATATTGCATTATAATACATCGTTAGGTGGTAGGCCGTACGCCATTGAGCTGGGGACTATGTGCTCAAACAGTTTCTCAATGTTTTGATGTGGTGACTGGGTATGGATGACAGTTTGCATGTAAATTCTTTCTTGATATACTGTACATACAATTACAATGAAAGCGATTCGAAAATATTTGAACCCAACACTTGCCGGGTAGCAGCAGCTGAGAGCCTGCAGCTCCAGCTCCAGCTGTATTCAACCTACGTGTTTGATGAACGTGGCCATCCGAAACCTGATTTTGTGCTTCTAGAGAAATCGTTGACAGGTACGATTAAGGATGTCCGAGTTTTCTAACGAAGGAATACAACGGTTCACGGCTTCCATCTCCAGCTGATGCTAGTGATTTGCAACGTCAATGTACGTCTGATCTGCCAATAAAGCTATGGCACCGCTGAATGCGGCGTTTTCTTCTCTCTTTTCTTCCCATCGTCACAGACATAGGATTGGGTGAATAACTGATGTGCACGGCAGATATTGTCATTTTATAGATGATCGGCGTGCTTACCATCCATCCTCTGTGTGGGTTGCCTTATTGCAGGAGTTATACATATTTCTTGTGCCTTGCGCGTTCCGTGGGCTGCGTCCGTAACTTATGTTATTACTGTCAGCAAGATGGCCGGGGTTTCATTTCATCAACGGTTCCATGCTAGTTCTCGGCGGTGAGGTGCGAAGCCTTGTCGTCACTCCTCTGCATCGTTCTTCAAGAAAGCTCCAACGCTTATAGACTGGCGTAGTGAGCAGCTCAGGCTGGTCGTTCAGCCTACCCCGTAAGGAAGCCAAGACAGCATCGGCATGGTCCACATAATCCTGCCACTCTGCGTCCGGATTCTTCCTTGCAAAAGCCCAACGCTGAGAAGTACGGAAGCTTGGGCATTGTGTAGATGTACCGTGCAAGTTCATGGCTATCTATATCAGTGTGAACGCGAACAGGGCCTCGCAACCTTGGTTACGTAAGCAAACTCCGCAAACGCGTAACCTTCGCACTGTTCATCAACACTTTCTCCGTCTCATAGGGAACTCCACTGAGAGGAATTTTTGAACAAGAGAAAAAATGGTCTGGAGAGTGTGCGTTAGATTTGCGTTCTGTCAGGCAAAGGAATTGGGATACTTCAAACCAAAATGACTATCTAGTCTCGCGGGGATGGAGAGAGTAGACCATGACTGTCAGAGTCTGGTTGAGTTCATTTTTCTGCAACTGAGTCTGCCCTGGCGAGGATCATTGGGTTCTTCGTGTGCTAGTCTAGTCTCATGCATGGTAGACAAAGCAGAGGCACAATTTTGAAAAATGGTGTAGAAACCAGAAAGATCGCACAGCAGTTTACGAACCGGCGGCTGCCGAAACGTGGAGATGTGGCTTACAAAAGCGAAAACTCAACGTCGTACCTACCTGCCAGGAGGAACGAGATAGCGAGCGAAGACAAGCAGTTCTGCTAGCATCCTACTGGACCTTACAAGAGGATGTAGGATTTAGCGGTGGGCCGTCCCACAGCAGGTTATGGTTAGTGGTGGGCCATTGCAGCGGTATTGTAAGGGAGCACCCACGTTCTTACACAGTGGGTACTCTCTTTCCAAAACTTCGGCGTGCAACATAGCGTTTGGTCCGGACGTGCGGGTACATGGAGATAGGATTGTTGTAGTCCTCTAGATACCACGCTCTCAGTCATACCCATATCCGCGATCAGAAATGATTCAAGATGACTATGCTTGGAGCTAATCAATACATCGGAACCACAGTCAATGCGACCTCGCTGGGACGGTCACCAAATAAAAATGGGAAGGTCGCTCTTATCCCACATCATCTTTAAGATACTTTAGATGGTGGAATACCTTTCTTGCAATCTCGTTTGCTGGTCTAGAAGCTTCTTTGCTGAGCTCCTCGTCGTTGGCTGGCTTCTGTCGAAACGTCACCAAGCCAACTTTCTCATTTTGGCCAATGGTTCGAGCCGGGTCTTTTTCTTTTTTGATCCGCTCTGATGGGCGGGCGGTGGTCGGACCCCACAACGCCCTCTTTATTTTCCATTTTTGTGAATTAATTGGTTCGACTTTTGACTCGGCGACGCGTTGGGCGGACGCTGCGGCTCGCAAAAGAAAATTCCCAAGGCCAAACAGCGGTGTGTGCACATAGTAAATTTAAAAGGGCACAATAATAGCAAAGAGGAGACCCACAGCCTGGAAAAACTACGAGAACGACTTACTTTTGCAGGCCCCTCACATACAAGTTACCCGTCGACATTATACACACAAACCATTACCATCCATTACCAAGAATCACGTTCAACGTAGCTTAATGTCGGACGGAGGGTACATATACAACTTGCCAAGTCGCCCCCCGCAACCCAATTATAATTATTGTGCGCACCTGCCCCCGGTCCCTAAACTCGAACCAAGTTCAACCAAACCCCCCCGGGTCACTCACTCACTCTTTAAGTCACTTGCCCACAGAATGATCCAATAACAACACTTAACCCCAACCCCACTTGTGACTTGCCCCCCCGCCCCGCTTTCAATCAGTAATAAAATAATAATAATATATTCCTCTTATAAAGAGCGACCGGTTAAGACCGCCCCCCCTTTTGCACAGGAGATTTTCCTTCTTTTGCCTTGGCACACACATACACACACGCATATTGTTACTAGTGCACAGCACATATTATATTCACATACGGTTTTCCCACCGCATTTGCCACGCAGATTCACACAGTCTTCCCTCTGCACAATCATCAGGCATAGACTTCCATTGTGCAGTGGTTACTCCCCCGTTCAGTCGCTTATTCCAACTTAATTATCGCCGGAGATCAAACTAGAGCGGAAAACGGCAGAGATCTGGCAAGGAGGGGCTTGAAGACGAAAACGACGGCTTAGGCTCAACAAACCTTTTTTCACATCTGGGAAACGATTGGATATCCGATGTGGTTGGCCCAAAGACGAAAATTATTGAACGTTATTTCGATTCGCAAGAGCTCTTCGAATAGTGTCGCTGCCTGCGTCTGTCTGTAACATTTTGCTCCGCGCCCTGCAAACTCATCTCATCTCCATACATATACCTGACCTGATATCCAAGATATCGACACTACGGACCAACGTTTTAAGGCAGGCGGCATTTGGAAGGGTTTTTCTTGTTGGAAGGTCAAAGAACTGGGCTACTTCGTGTAGTGTCTGTCTCTTTGCGCAAGGGTGTCGGTTTAAAAGCTCCATATTCAAGCCCGCTCAGTACCGGTGCTGACTCGCCTTTACCCAGTCTTTACTGTGGCGGTCCATTTTTAAAGGCCATATCCACACCCTGCGGTGTGGAGTGTGGGGCAGCTTCTGTTGCTCCTGCTTCCTCCTGTGGAGGTCCTTGTACGGTTCGTCGTCAAGAGAGTCGCTTGTATCTTGCACTAAACTTCGGTAAATCCTTTCAGAGTTTATATTTTTGGTAAGCCTGCCTACATACATAGACCAATAACATTTCCCAAAATCTGATGTCTCTCATTCATGTAGGCTCAATCGACATGGCCGCCACTGTTACAGCTCCTGTCGAACAACCTGTTACTGCCAATCGTGCGGATCACGTTAGAAACGCTGCTTCCATGTCTACGGCACCTGTTAAGGGTCATGCCGCCGGCAAGCCCCCTGTTGCTCCTGGGGGCTTGGTGACGACGCAAGCCAATGGGTACGTTTGCATGATTGCGACCAATGTCCATGAAATCCCGGATCCAATTCTCATCTCTGCTGTCTGCTTTTTTTTTTCCAGTCGTCCCGGATCTTGCGTGCCTCTTCCTCCACGTCGGAACATTTTGTATCGTCTTTTCCATTTGGGCGAGCATTCTGACAGTGAACCCAAGGTCGGCCGCTCCCGCCGCACCTACGGGAGTGGCAGTGAATGCGAGTCTGAGGGCGAGAGTGCCGGTGATTCCGATTGCGAAGTTGCTCATCGTCCTCGCCGTCGCAACACAACCGTGCCTGAAGGCACCTCCAAGCCTGATGGTCCTCGGCGTAGCATTACCGCTACTTCCAGGGAGGCGCCTCGTCGTTTGCAGATAGTCTCGGACAGCGAGACTGCCAGTGACTTGGAATGTCATCCTTCGAAGCAGATTGCGCGTGCTGCTGAGCCCAAGCGGTCCAACTCAAAAGGTAGCCTCTTCATGGACTTGCTTCATATCAGGCCCAGGAGTGCCTCTGGATCCGGTGCTTCACCTGTTACTCCTGGAACTCCGGGCTGTTGTTCTCCCTCAGAGTTGAGCTCTGACGAGCTGGGTGGCAAGTCCAGTGATTCTGATTTGGATTCAGAGTACCGTGCGGAGCACTCGAGCAACTTGTTCAAGGACCTCATTCTGCACGCGCGCTCTAAAAAGTCCTACATGGTGGCTGAGAAGCCAGCTGAAGCGGCCGCGCGCCCCATGTCAGTGAACGGTCTGCCTTCTCCTCCTCCCGAGGAGCAGCAACCTCCGGTCGTTCAGCGCACCATGTCGGAAAACTCGTTAGCCAAATACGGCTCGAAGCAGGGTATCCTCGGGAAAGGTGCCAATGCTGTAGTACGCCTGTGCTGCCCGTTGAACGGGAGCAACAAGAAGCTTGCGGTCAAAGAGTTCCGTAAGCGCAGGAAGAACGAGACTCAGGTGAGTTCCGCCCTCGCTCAAATTGGTACTGCTGGACTGTTTACTGAACAAACCGTGATTATTAGAAAGAGTATGTGAAGAAACTGATTGCCGAGTTCTGTATCAGTTCTACCTTGCATCATGAAAATGTGGTCACTACCGTGGACCTGATCCAAGACGAGAAGCGCCAGTGGTGTGTTGTCATGGAGTACTGCGCTGGTGGTGACCTGTATGCGCGCATTAGCGGCGGCAACTTGAAGAATGTCGATGAAGTCAATTGCTACTTCAAGCAGCTCGTCCACGGCGTGCAATACTTGCACTCTATGGGTGTTGCTCATCGCGATCTCAAACCTGAGAACTTGCTGCTGGACTCGACTGGTCGTATTCTGAAAATCACTGATTTTGGGGTGTCGGAGGTATTCAGAAGTCCCTTCTGTCAGCTTTCACGTAAGGCAAAGGGACTTTGTGGCTCTGGTCCATATATCGCTCCTGAGGAATTTGTTACGAATGAGTATGATTCCGAGCTGGTGGACGTGTGGTCCGTCGGCATCATCTACTACGTTATGATTTATAATTCAATCCCTTGGAAGGCTGCGGCTGCCGGTGACCCGCGTTACAAGCATTACCTCGACCACAAGGGCCACTTCTGGCCTTTGGACCACTTGCCCACTGGTCCGAGGAAGCTCATGTACAAGATTCTCGAGCCTAAGCCTACCAAGAGAGTGCCCATGAAGGAATTGGTCGAAGATGAATGGCTTGCCAGTGTACAAGAGTGTCACGAGGGCTTGAAAGCAGAGGCGTTCAGCCATACCCATGTTTGCCGCTGTGCAGCAAAGTAGTTAAGCAAAGTGGGGAAAATGTATTATCTAGCACTGAGTGTGAGCAAAAAGGTGTTCGTATGCTACAGAAAAGAAGTGTTACCCATCAAATAATCGTTCTTGTGTATATATCTGCATGGTTTCTCTCATGTCTTCAAGGGTATCCAAATCGTGGCTTTGGGATTGTTGATAACTTGATAAACACGAGTTCCCCCTAGCAATCAATTGATGGCCGATGCCGGCAGGAACCCGTTCAGCAAGTCCGAAGCAGAAGAACATACAATTACCGAACCATATATTGGAGATATATAGAGACGCACCAACAATTTTAGAGGTGAAAGACTCGCTAACGAGTACAACTAAATGTGCAACAATAGCTAAACGAAACTGGCGCTCAGGCCATCTATAGATTTGTGAAAATGATATAATACCTGCTATCCTGCGTATATAATCCAACCCAGACATAACTAATCTTGTTTGTCTTTGACAGCGGTCAAGGCGCTGGAGATCGCAACTGGTGTCGCTTCGGTAAGTGCCTCGGTCGTCAGGACCGCTTCCGCATCGGCGATTACCGCCTCAACGGGAACCGCTTTGGCGCTTTCGCTGGGGTTCAGATCGACGTCAGCAACTGCTTGATCTTGACCGACAGCATTTACGATACCGGGTGGTGTCACTTCCACTGTCTCATGCATAGGGCCCTCGACGATAGAGTTGGGAGCACTCACAACATGCGCTGAGCTCTTTTGCAATTCAAGTTCTTCTTCAACGTCTTTCTTGCCGTCCGTTATGGCCGCAGCAACGACATCATCAATGATGCTGTCAACAATCTGAGCGGTATTCTCAACCTTGTCTTCCTTGGCTGACTCAACGATCGCGACATCATCAGCCTCGGCAGTGTTGATGTTGTTCACAACCTGAGCGGTCTCCTCCACCTTGTCTTCTTTGACTGATTCGAGGGTCGCGGCGCCCTCAGCCTCGCGAGTATTGAGGTTGTCCACAACCTGAGCGGTCTCCTCCACCCTGTCTTTCTGGGTTGATTCGAGGGTCGCGACATCATCAGCCTCGGCAGTGTTGACGTTGTCCACAACCTGAGCGGTTTCCTCCACCTTGTCTTCCTTAACAGCTTCGGGGGTCGCGACATCATCCGTCTCGGCTTCATCTTCCGAATTGCTATCGCTTTCGCTGTCGTCCTCTGCTTTTTCGTCGTCTCCGTCTTTTTGTACGCCACTTCCACTTGTAGCAGATTTGGTGCCAGCCGCACGAGCAGGTGCGTATCTGGCGATGACCTTCGTGTCACTCAAAAGCATTTCAGTGCACATCACCATTGCTTTGGCAGCTCCGTCTCCTCTGACAAATTCAACAACAGCACTGGCGTTCCCGTCTTTGTCTTCAGGAAGAGAAATATCGGCCCTCTGCACTTCGCCACAGTCGTTCAAGAGCTCCAATAGCTTGTCGTTGGTAATATCATTAGGAAGGCCAGATAGATGAATTCGCCGTTGACGAGGGAATGCCGCATTAAGCGTTTTGGCTGCCACGGCTTTGGCAGCATCGGCAGCGGATTCAAATACAACCAGAGCATACTGAGTATCCGGATTCGTTGGCTTGGGGAGCACCAGGTGGGATTTAATTGGTCCATGAACGGAAAGGGCCTCAATCATGCCCTCCGAAATAACTGGCAAGTGTACCGCGGAACGGGCAGCACGATGAAGGCGCTTCTTCGGTTGCCGAACAGCTCCTCCTTCCTTTTCTTTTGTCGCGGTGTCACCGTCAAGTGCTTCACCCTTCTTCCAAGGGATGTCGACAGGAGCACGCTTACCCTTGCCGCCACGCGCATAGTCGGTCTTTACGCCTTCTAAACCAGAAACTCTTCCGGCTTTCACGGCATCTAGCGCCTCTTTAGCGCACTCGGCACTTCGGAAAGATACAAAGGCATATGCACGATTCTCGCGTGGGCGGTGAACAACATGAAGGCGCTTAATGTTGCCGAAAGCTGAGAAGAGTGTTTGAAGTTCCGACTTCTCGAGGCTGAGGGGCAATTGCCCCAAATGGAGAGTAAGAAGGTCGGCAGTACCGCCATTATCTTCAGCAACAAGAGCAGGCTCTGCGACTGTTTTAGCGGCATCCTCTCCTGACAAAGCTTCTTTGTGGCTTCCTGTTGATTTTGATTCGTCCTCCTTCTCCCCTTTCTCTTCGAAATGGAGTACCATTTCCAGTGGTTCCGTCATTTTAAAGACCATCTTGGTTCGTACGGCGGACTGTGCATTGGCAGCGCAGCCAGCTTTCTCGTAATCGACGTATGCGTACGCACGCTGATCGTTCTTCGGCTTGGTGACGATCCCCACATTTGTGATATCACCATACTCGGCAAAGATCTCGATAATCTCCCGTACACGCACCCATTTGGGGAAGTTGTAAATGTATAGGCCTGTGGCCTTTGAAGGTGATTGATTGGTGCTTGAGGAAGACTTGGAATGGCTTTTATGCTGCTCGCCTTGAGTGGCGTTATCCTTAAGATTGCGGGCAGATTTTTTGCGCCGTTGAGCCTGAGGTTTGCCTGTGCTCTTAGCGCCTTCTGGAGATTTTGGCGCAGAAACTCCGCCGAGAGATTTGTTGACTTCTTCCATTTGGCGATTGAACAACCTACTAGAAACTTTCGCCAGACCTCGGCGAGCATCCTGTCTGCTCTCAAAATTTTCCTTATCTTCCTTCAAGTCTTTAACGGCCTTGCCGTCACTTAAGGCAAACCTCTTGTCACCAGCGTTTTGATGCGTTTTCATCCGCTGTTCAGTTCTGCCATTACGAAGGCCGGCGTTGTCACTTTCGAATACTCTACGATCAATGAAAGCTGATTTGGCTTTTCTCAGCACCTTTCCGCTCTCTTGTTGGCGCCGATCGTGTATTCCACCGGCGTGGTTGCGGTCGCCTCGACTGGCCAGTTGATCAAAATTCACACTACGCTCAGAGGGCGTCGGAGGAAAGCGGTAGTTGGAGCGTTCTGGTTGCTGTTGAACGGAAGGCCTGGTCGACTTGGCATTCCAGCCAGCCGAAACAACCGTTTCAGCAGTTGACAAAGCCGGCTGCACAGTATGAGGTGGAGGAAGAGGGTCCCATCCGGCTGGGTTCCAACCAGAACCGGAGTTGACAGGGGCACGGGACGGCTCGGGTATATGCTGAGGCAGAGCCGCCCATCTATCAGCGCTTTGAGTAGGTTGACGCCAGTTGTCCTGAGGTGGATGAGCTAGAGCGGATTGACTTGGCTGCCGCACAGGTGGTGCAGGGGCAGCGTTCCAGGTAGTCTGCGGCGCCGAACCACGCGGAGCGGACATAGGTTCGTGCCTAGCTGTCCATCCCGGCACAGAGTCCCAGTCGTCCCGTCCACGCTGATGGTAAGTGTTGCTCCATGAGGTCGTGCGTTGATGGCTGATGGGTCGAGACACATAATCAGATCCACTGTTCCAGTCATTGGGAGTGCGGGACTGAGAGTTAGAGTTCCAGCCGTTATAACCGCCGTTACTGCCAGAGTTTAAATCGTTGTTCCATGCTGGGGGAGACGCCGGTGGCGTCGGTGCCCATTGGTTAGTACTTGGTTTGCCCCAGTTGCGCGGATCCATTGAGGTTGCTCCTACTGACCAATTCCATGAGCGTCATGAAGCAAGCGAAGCAAACCTAGTCGCATATATAAGGTAGCAAACTCACCAAAATAAATGCACGGGAGTTAACGGGATCAAAACTGCCTCATGAGCTCACAGACGAATACTTTTGAGACCGGCTTCAACTACTGGTTGATCGTATTTACGGAATGCAACTGGACCAGCCTTCCGCGGGGGCAACAGCAGTTAGAAGGCGAAAAGAACGACAATGAGGGATCCAAAATATGAGGCAGGTATGTCCTTGCCGACAACTAGTTGCGCAAGTTGAAGCGTGGGAAATATAAAAAAAAAAACTCCAATTCCACAGCACCTGCCCCAGATCCACCCTATTAACTCTGCTCCTGTCCTGCCTTGACAAGGAAACCCCAAAGCGGCAGCCTGCAAGTCTTGGTTTTCGGTGCGTCGGGGGCTGCTTTTATGCCCAGGCGGCGGACGGCAGGAAGCTTTTTGCGCGGCGGCGATTTCCGAGTTCTGTTGTACGGCAACCTTTTTGACTTTGACACGGGCCCCCTGGGCCTGCTTTCGACTACATGAGCATATGCGGAACGCTGGCATTCAACGGAACGATCTATCATCAATGCCAGGAGGTAAGGTTGTAAAAGTTTGGGGGGTACTATTCTACAGTGGATCTTTACGTCCACAATCGCTACTACTGTATGAGCATCACAGAGGCAACACGACGGTCATTCATCCACCGAGCAGGCTGCAACGCCGACCGCTGACGTACGATGGCTAGCTCTAATAGGGCGGTTCGTCTCGCCGAGCTCACTTCATGGCATCCATTATGGACATCCCATCCTACCCAATCTATCTCATAGGTTGCCTATCTACGGTGCTGAGCGGCCGCGTTTAGCGAATTGAGGAGTAGAATGGTGGAGTCGAGGAAGCGCTCCACGCAGTTAGATAAGCATGCTGAGGTGAAAAGTATGAGAACTGCGGAACGCTCATGGAAGCACAGCAAACTTATTCGTACTCTCATCGCTTTTGTCCATGGATGGCTTAACCTTGGTGATGCATTTATCCCTAATGAAACGATGAATCCTCAAAGAAACAACTAGGGAGGTTCGTCTCACTCGCTTACCAGCAGATATCTGTCAGCGGGGGTTGATGCGACGTGCAAAGTACCATGCTTAGTCCACTGTAATGTACAGTTTTCAAGGTGACATTATCCTGAACATACCGGTATATTGAGACACTGTCAATGGTGAGGCCGTCGCCAGTCAGTCATCATCCGCTCGGCGAGATCGCCGTAAACAAACGCTCACCTTGAGCCTGGAAGTTAGCTCTTCGCTGTTCGTTTTCCACAAATTGTGCCAGCTCCTTCTTGCTCTGCTCGTCCAAGCCCTCGAGAGTATTTGCAGCAGACATTCTTATGGATCTTATGTGTGATTCTCGCAAGTCTCGTTGGTCTTAGGCGTTCATCGCCCGTCCCAGTTCAAGTCTCAAGTATCGCGCCATGGCAACAACGCGCGAGAGGTGCTTTACGTAATCCAACTCCGACGTCGTGCTGCAGATCATCACACCCACGAATTCCTCGAGCGAGACTACGACAACGGTGATGGTACTAATGGCTGAATGAATGACTGGCCGGTTGTGTGGTGAAGGTAGTGGTAAACGAAGGAGCTTCGCCAAAGGATAGTCTGCTTTAGGTTTTTGATGAGTTGCGCGGGAAGGCCGTGAATAGATGTGTGTGCGTTGATACTTCTCCCGCGTCTTGCAACTATTTACCGACCAACTAGTTGAGAGTTTTGTTGAATTGATTGTCCGAATCCTTGCTTTACCTTGTGGACAACGCAGGCTTTATTTTTTGGACTCTGTTAACCTCTCAAGTTTTCACCCTGCGCTCCGTCTGTCGCGCCATAATCATACCTATTTGCAATTGCAAGAATTGAACGAGAACCTTTCGTCAAGGAGTATCACACCAGCACTGGAAATATTCTCCGTACACCGCGCGAACAGCTCACGAGATGGGCGCTGCCAGCTCTGGGCTTCCCGCTACGAATCATTGTAAGAGTTTAACTTGAACCCCTTGAGAAAGCGATGACTGACCCGGCGGCATATCAGTTTTTATAGACAGTGTAAAAATCTTATCAAGCGGTGAGGTGACCCAAATCTATTTCAAAAATGACCGAGTGGTTGTCAAGCCTACGACGGGCAACTTCGAACAGACGTTTGATCGCAAGAACTTTGAAGAACCTCAGCTTGATTCGCCAACACACTGGAAGTCTGTGCAAGCCGTGGCGCGTTCAAGCGGAGCGTCAATAAAGAGGATGCTTTCGCGAAAATCACCAAACACTCTCACAATCGATTGGGCTCCCGACCTCGCTGCGACGTTCACGTTCGGTTCACGGTCCACTCAAGAGCAGAAGTTGGCCATGATCAACGCCGGGTCTTATTGTAAGACGGTGTGGGTGCATGCCGAGTGTTCCACACATGCTTGATACTCCTTTATATAATAGCTGAAGCATTACGGATTGCTGCCGCTCGAAGCCATTTCTCAAAACAGCCGGTAGGTATCTTGCGAGAGTTGAACCATCAGCCACCGGTGCTGTAACGCTTTGGTAAATACACCAGAGTTCCCCAGGCTGTGTTTCTTTCATTGAACCCACTCTGGTTGCGAATGCTCCCGGTGGTGTCAAGTATTATGAATGGACTTGGAACTATGTCACACCGAACTCGGTCAGCAACCCTGGGGAGTCGGGTCCTCATCTTCCTCCGACGAACGGTCACAAAACCTGCCTAGTTGTAAGTGACGCTCTCATTGCTCGTACAGAGTGGGACCTTACCATTTGCTGAATATACCTATTGCTTCTCTAGTTCGGCGAATACAGCCGTGATTCATTCAAGGCCTTTAACTGCCTGGAATTTTTCATTTCAAGTGAGAAGTTTCGCTATTGGCATGTCACTGCACAGCCTCTAATACTGTTGTATTACTAGGAACACCTCCGCCGACGAGGCAAAACAGCACTTACATATCGGGGAAATCACCAGCACCTACAATTTCCGAACGACGCCGTGACTCACATACCGAGCCGCCGCCGAGCTTAACGTCACACCTACAGGCAGAGACACCAGATTCCCCGAGATCCATGTCGTCCAGTCCCTTCACGCCTACTACATTATTGAGTTCTCTTTCGTTCCTAACAGGAGGCGGGGGGCAGCATCGTCGCGAAACATCTACAGGAACTGGGTCCTCAGCAACCAACCTTGATGAGGTAGATGATGATCCGTCTTTTCGGGTAACCATTGACATGCTAGAGAAGAAGACCGACAGCTTGAAGGATTCAGTCAAAAGCTGCAATAAAGCAGTACAACACTATATAAAAGCTGCCGTCGCGTTTGCCGAGGCGGGTCGTCAGGTTGTGGGTAGTTTTGGAGATTTTCCGGGAGTGGATGAGCAACTATTGGAAGTCATCAGCGAGGTGCAGAGAGAGATTTGCGCACGTACTGATATCCTTCAGAATCAGCTACTCGGCACCGTCGTGGAACCAGTTAGCCGCATCTATCAAACTATCAAACAAGCCGATCGGAATAAGAAGGCATACGAGCAGGAGGCGAAAGTATGCTAAAGTTTATGTGGTCGTATAGCGCATCATTGTACATTCCAAACTTATTTGCGGACGCTTAGGAATTTCAATATGCCGAGCAGAAGTACTTGTCTACCAAAAGCAACGACCCGCAAAAGCTGTCAGAAATGGACAAGAATTGGCAAGAGAGAAAGAAGAACTTTGAACTTCACCGGTGCGTTTTCCCATTGGCATAGAGTAACCACCGTACTTTTTGTGACCAACAATGCTATCTTTTGTCACAGCTTTGAGTATTTTTGCCAATTGCGCGATCTTCACGGCGCTCATATGGAACGCGACATGAACTTTCACTTTAACATGTTTGCCGAGAAGCAGGCTCAATGGGTTAATAGCTTAGCTCGTCACACCAACCCGCAAACGGCCAACCTAAGCATTATTGAGAGTCGGTGGAAGGAGTCCGCGGAAAAATACAACGAAGAGCGCCGTGAACGCGAGGAGCGCCGCAAACTTATTGAGTTCAAGGCCTTGCACTCGGTTGAAAACGCGCTTGGAGAAAGAGTGGACAGCGATGAAGACCTCGGGAATTGGGCTGCACCAGGCCGACGCCGCAAAGGCTATTTGTTCACAGCGTGCCTGAACCCCGGAGAGAAGAAACTAGGCCTCACTTGGAAACGGTCATGGTGCGTGGTAACGGGAGGTGTACTTCAAGAGTCCTCGATCAAAAAGAAAACGCCGCAATCAACCAACACTTTGGGGTTGAAGCTTTGCACGGTCCGAGAATCGATGATCAAGGATCGCCGGTTTGTTTTTGAGATTATTACTCCCTCCGGGCAACGGCGTTTATATCAGGCCACGGACGCCGAGGATATGCGGAACTGGGTCGTTACGATCCAGAATGCAATTGCCGGCCAGCTCAATGGCACTCAGACCATAATGGATGGACGCGAGGAAACGACCAGGTCTCTGATGACGCCTTTGCGGAAACTACAGGCAGTGGACGCATCAAACCATTTCTGCGCTGATTGCAACGCCCCAAAGCCCGATTGGGCGTCCATTAACTTGGGATGCCTCATTTGCATACAGTGTGCCGGCATACATCGTTCTTTGGGAACACATATATCCAAAGTCCGCGCGTTAGAACTGGACACAGAATCCTGGACGCCTGAGCTCATCGGAACGTTTTCGTCAAGTAGTAACCGCGATTTCAACGCGATTTGGGAAGGCGAACTGCCTAATGGTGTTAAGCCAAACCCGCGAGACGCCATGAGTGTTAAGGACACATATATCAAACGGAAGTATACCCAGAAAGAATATTTTGCGCGGCCGGCGGATGAAGGATATCCGTTTGAGCTGCTGGATGATGTGAAATCAAAAGAGCGCACTAGCAAAAGCACAACGGATGAGATATTACCGTCCCTGCCGCCACTACCTACCATGTTTTCGTTACAAGAGCTAGTGGGAACTAATGCAGAGGAGCATCTCTGAGCATGTTGGAGCAAGCGCTTTGTGTGCCACCATAAGCCAAGTCGCCGCACCGTCATTGTACAAACTTCGAATCACCTCCCTTTCGAACACATTTATTTCTGTACAAATCCAGCAGGGAATCATCAATATATTCATGCATCGCTGACCATCTACACCGCTCAGAAGATAGTTTCCTCAAGCCCCTTTACAGCCATTTCGGGCAACCCACCGGAACTCTGACCAGATCGGTATCGAACAATTCGATGAACTGTTCGTTTAGTATTCGAACTTTGGGTCCGGCATATCGCCTGTACTCTTCAAATATGCTCGTAAGGTTCCATCGTTGTAGTTTTCGAAGGCAACCAATAACCGTGCCTGTTCATTCGCAGGTGGAAATCAGCAACATAGCACCCCATAATCCATGTTTGCAAAATCTCACCAGTCCTATGTCGCCCTAGATTGCACATAACCATCATGGGATAGTTTCCTGGATCAAGCATTAACTCCAGTGCCTCCAAAACGACCTCCTCACTTATAGGATCCCATGTCGATGTTGATGGAGAGAGCCCAAGATGGTGAAATTGTATCTCCTGGTCATCTATAAAATTCAAACTAACTTCTGCTCAGTTATACATCATGCTGGACAAGTTGCGCATAGAGTTGAGAGCTTACAAACGCTGGTTGGGTTCTTCAGGTGCGAGATAAACCACTGTCCTCAATCCAAGCTTCTCCAGGAAGGGAAAGTTTAACTCGTTAGGCTGTCCCGATCGGTATAGATTCTCTTCCACTATGCCAAAGTTCTACGAATGATGTAGGCTGTTTAGTCACGCCTGTTTCAGGACGTTGCTGCAAAGCGGCAGGCAGGTCACCAGCGGCGGTATGTAGTGCTGTGAATGTGCCATCGTAGAGCCTTCTGTTTCCTCACTCCAACTTGGCGTCGGCAGCGTTTTGCGATGAGGACTTGCGCTGGTTCGACCTTCGTTCCTCATGCTTATCGATATCATGTTGCCGAAGGCCAATATTAAATATTTACGCTGGTCGTCGGTCCAAAAGGGAACAATGCGAACGGTGGAGCGGCGAGCGACAGCGACCAGTCAGGCATGCCACCAGCACCAGCTCCGCATCCGTCTCACGATCCGCCGCCAGTCCTTTGGCACTTGTTGCAATTTCTCGTGGTCGTCCACCTGCTTTTCCTACTCCTATGGTTGTTCTTCTTGTTTCAAGGACGAAACTCTCGGTAGGAAAAAAGCAGGGAACTAAACAAAAGGATTGATGATGGCGGCGGATTGACTGATGGATGTTTCTTTACAGGCCTCAACCGTTACCAAAGCTTGAACTGAGGGACGTCAAACGCGTGAGAGCTCTTAGACGAATGCTCTGACGGTTGAACCGCCAGCAAAGAGCTGCAAACGTGAAATGAACTTTCACTTCTGCTGTGATGGGGCCTTTTGACCCCAGGCGTTGTGGAGTAAGGCGTACCCGGCCTATTGAAATTGAACATGGCCCATTAATGCTACAGGCCGCGCTTTTCCTGTGAAAGGAGAGTATACAGAAATCTGTGAATCATCAGTATATATACCGTAGGCGCTCAGTAGGTGTGCTCCATAAGTCCTGTATATCGAAACCAACATTCCTCTAATGCACATGTATATACCTTGTATTTGCTGAACGCCAATGGCTTGATATGCAGCTGAATTTGAACGACAACGAGCGCAATTCCCAGGGCCCAGGAGCATATATAAAGGGGACCTACGGGGGCACAGCAACGACAATAACAACACTAGCAGCGGCGGCAAGTCCCATACAGGTGTGCATGTTCAGTGTTCCGGTGTAGCTTCACCAGCTTTCCGTTGGCGCAAGCTATCAGGTGTAGCACCTGAGCTTGAGGTATATAGCTACATTCCAGTTCGGTAGCGGTTGACGCTGCCACATGCATTCTTTATACATGCGCTACATGTTGTACCATATATATAATACTTCAACAAATCGCATGAATGCCTAACCAGTTCGCTGCGAAAGCTGTGCCGCATCAAGGCCGCCCAGCGATACAGATAAATGAGTTGCCTGCGATTTTTGTGGATCAATATCATTTGAGGCTGCCTGTGACGGCTGCGAACTCACTGAGCTGTCGGCCATTTGACGGCCGTGAACTAACTCGGGTGGGAAAGCCGATACCCCCACATTATGCGTTCTCTTGGCGTTCAAAGACTCCATCGCAAGGGAGCTTGCGGGGGCCACCGCAGATGAGACACCGGAAGCAGAGAGGCTTTGCTCGGACAAGGTCTGCGACGGTGACGATGGTACAGGTTGCTGACTGTACTGATGTCGTTGCTGATCAAGCTGCCGTTGCCCTGACAGCAGGTGTGCTACTGGCGGATCCCTCTGCGATACCAGCCCAAATGCAGCAGCAAATGACGCGGGGAACGAATGCGTACCCTGTTGCACTGAATTCTGCAGCATATTTGTTCCCTCCGCGCCCTGGGCGATTGCTCTCGCCAGATACTGATTGACGCTGTGCTCGTTTCGTTGATGCAACGCCGTCGTATGCTTAATTGTCTTCAAGTGTGTACTAACATTGCTGAGCTGTGGTTGTCGACCAGAGTTCCGCAGCATTATTACCACGGGCCGAGAGCTGCAAACGAGGCACTTCCATATGCCATCGGGTATATTAGAGTCCGGCGAAAGTCCCACCGCCACTTTGTAGTCTACGTCCTTCTGTAGATGTCGAGTTACAGGTGATTCAGCTAGATGCCTCTCGAGGATTTCAAGATATGATTGGAGAGCAGGTGGGGTTTGCATAAGGGGACTCACAGCATCTTCCGTCGCGCGACGTTTGTTTGGGTTCGGATTTGACGATTGCGGAGTGGAGACAGGTGATGGTGAGCCCAATAACATGCTTCCTGCGTCATTCCGCATCTCTGTCGCATCGGGGAAGTAGGAATGGCCCTGAACGTACTGTCAGTAGAGCGTAAGTTTCACAAACCGCTACCAGTGATGACCTGAGAAGAGCATTGACCAGTAGTCATCACGCACCTGTACAAGCAGCTTTTTATGACCTGGTTTTAACAACTTTTGACAATAAACCTCTGCCTGCTTGATATCGTTCCAAGGATCACTCAGGTCCACGTTGAGTGTTTTGATCATTTCGACTGTCTCGTAACCGGCATCAAACATCAAGCCAATAGCGTCCGCCGGCACTTCAGGTATTTCATCAATAAGGCGTTGCCGACAGTCCTTGTGTTGTTCTTCAGTTAAGCACATGGCGAGTTGTTGAGTTGCTGACTGCGGGCCGGCAGTCGCAGTCGGAAAGCTGGACGAGGAGACGAGTTGCTTGTCGTGCGAGACTGTCATGAAGGCATAGGCGATGTTATGAGATGTCCGAGAATATCGGTTCGTCTGAGGAAGGATGCCCAACCTGTGCGGCGGCTCAAAGGCTACTGGTGACCCAGGTGTCTGTCTCGGCTGGTATTCCCGCCAGGTTGGCAGCTATCCGCTCGCAAGCGCAGCTAAAGGCATTCGAAACTGGAAGCCGGTGGAAAGAAGGCTTTATATCGCATATGCTGCAGAACGATTCAGCCATGCGGGACTACTTTGGAACAATGGCAGTGGGTTCCGTTTGTCGACACGCATCACGAACAAGATTTCGAGACCTAAAAGCGAGATGCACAAACGAGTTCCGCCTGTAAACCATCCGTCTTCAAACCAAAGCGGAGGCGACCTTGCAAATGAAAACTGGCATTGCCTTACTTTCTCGTTGAGCTGGCTTCAAAAACCTGGTATATGTAACCGTAATAAAACATTCCGTATCTCCGATAGTTTGTTGAAGCCCCGCCCTGGACTACGAAGCAGTGCGAGCTCACAGGGTTGCCTCCTCTCAAGGGTTTCATCACACGAAACTATAGCATTCACCCAACACGCTGCTAAGAGCCCACCTGTGGGTTCGATGCTGACACGCAGGTGGAATGATTGACCCATTGAGACGGGCATTGGTCTACCTTCGAACCGGGTGCATGGGTTCCATGCCACCCCACATAACCTTGACTCCCTCCTGCGTTCTCAGAATCACCTCCCTGAACACACTCCATTCACCTTTGTACCACTCCGTCCCGCCATCATTCCCTCTAGTTTCTAAGTTATTGTCCTTCAACTGTCTCTTGATCACCGTATCCGCAAGAAACCGCCACGTCATGGGAAATGTCTCTATTGTGTCGTACTTCTCACTATTGTTGCTCTCTTGTTCAGGAATTCGGCGATGAACTGGGTACGATGCTGACATGCCGATTTTGTAGTGAGACTTGGCGCGCGCTCGTTGCAGGACGTAGATCCATCCGGGTCCGTCGCTGAGGGAGGGACCGCTCAGTAATCGGAGGTTGGCGGATTGGTTGAATGTTGGGAGGCAGATGATACGAAGCGGCTTTGTAGGAATCACTACGGTCGGTGGCGTTGCCGAAGGTTTGGAAGCAGCCGGTTTGGTTGTTGTATTCGGTGGGGAAGCATGCTGCGGCTTGGCATTGCTCGCATTGGTGGGTATCTTAGATTCGCCTGATGTGGGCCTACTCGGTGGCTTTGAAGCATGTGTTGCCTTCTTGTCATCAGCTTTGACGCCATCAGGGCATGTTCGGCGATTATGTCCTGGTTGTCGACATTGACCACACAGTCGTTGGCCGTTAGCTTCAAGTTGGGGTTGTTGTTGTTCAACCTTTGGCGCTTCATGCTTCTTCTTCTTCTTGGCAACCTTGCGCTTAATCCAGTGAATGAACTTCTTAAATGACATCTATGATGTACGAGCCTGAACTGAACGTTGGACAATCCACCAAGCTTCCTTCGTTACGAGTTGATCTTCAAACCGGCACGCGAATAGCCCGCTCATGGACGGGTTTGCAGACGGGCGGCACTGGAGTGGAACTGCAGATGCCCATCGCGGAGAACATCAGCCCCAAGTAAGATGTCTACCAGGCCTCCGACTCGGTCCCAGCCATGATCCTACCTTTGGCCGCCTCCGAGGCCTAAAGATCTCCTTACCACCACGTCCATTTGCGAATTTATGATAGATGTCGTTTGGCAATTTGTGTATGGTTCATAGATGTGAAAGCGAGTTGAAGTCGACTTCTTTAAGAGGCAGACAAAACTTGTTCTTCTTTCTTTGAGAGACAATACGATCCAAGGTACAAACAAAAAGCTACAGTTACATGTACTACCACCAAAAAGAAATCGACACCAAGTAGGCACTACTATCCCATGCTATATGCCGACGCCCAGCCTAAAGTGTCCATCCAAAATAAACTAACATGAAGTGTGAGCGGGCAGCAGGCTCCGTCACCGCGGACTCAAGCTGCCCCCGTCGCTATCCCATGCATCATATACCCGCGCTTTCCCGTTCGGAGCGGGCTCGTCATCAGTCGCGTCCATGACAACTCTTTCCACTTCCTCATCACTTTCCAATTCTCCTTCCGACTCAACAACGACAACTTCATCATCATCATCAGCAGGGTGTAGTGCGAGCGGAACATCCATTTCCATCTCGTCATTACTAACGGACGGGACATCGAATCCTACACGATCGACGACACGATTGGTCGCTGGCTCACGAGAAGTTCCATTCAAATGTTCGTCAGAGTCCGTTCGTGCCCGCTTCCCAGAAACTGGCCGTGACCCTGCCGTGTTCTGCAGCTGCTGCGGTTGAGTTGTAGGAGCGTTGGACATTTCTCCAGCTAAACTCATGCCGACAAGTCCCCATCCAAGCGGGTCGTCGGCAGGAGTCCCAGGTGCACTGCCTCCTGCAAATGGCATGCCACCATTCATCTCGTGGCTGTCGAAATCCAAGCGCAACCCCATGCCAGCTGTCTGCCGTGCGCGTCTTTTGGCGGAATTAGGTTTCTCTCTGCGAACAGGTTGAGGAAGGTCGCCTGTTGAGGTGTTGTTGTTGGTATGGCTTGCTTGCGGCGGACTCGTTGGCTGCCCTTCCTGGCCTGTAACCTCTGCTTCCATTCCTTCATCCTCTTCCTCGCTTTGCTCTTCATCTTCAGCTTCTTCCTCGGAAGTATTCGGCGCGGCATTTGCCGGATCCACCTTTCCGGGCTGTGCATCCTCAATAGCGCCGGCTCGAGTCTCCTCGCGGCCATCCCACCAAAAGACACCCCAGAATTCGCTCATCATCAAGCCAAAGACTCCTGCAGGAACACCAACCGTAGGACTGAACACGATGCCTACATTCCGTACCGTCATCTTGTTGATATCACATCGTCGAACTACCCTAACCAGGTGTGCAATAAGCGTCTTCAACAGCAGGTAATTGCAAAGAGGTAGCAAGGAGCACAGACGAGAAAGCTCAGTGACGCGATCCGTCCGGTCCGGCAAATCCATCACATGTAAAAATGAGCGCTGGAGATCTTTGGTCAAGATCGGACTCGGAAGCTCTCGAAGGTACAGTTTCAATAGCCCAGCTACTGCGTGAACATCGTAATATTCTCCGCTTCCTACCAAATCCACATCGCCTTCTGAGTCAAAACCGGCTTTAAGACCTTGAATGACACTACTGGACCCAGAGAGCCGATAGATTCCTTCTTCCTCGTTCGCCTTCTTAGCATCGAGGTACTCGATACAGCGATATACCACGCTCGGCAGTGGCAGTTCACTAACACGCGAGTTAGCCACTGCAACTTCCAGCGGGACACCGAAAATACGCCGTGATGGGTCTCGCGCTGGGGCGGGAGCATGTGCTTTCTTGCCCCAGTTGAACGTTGTCATCCTTTTGCTCTTCTTATTCGTCTTGTCGGCTTTATCAGAGGGTTTATCAGCAGAACCGGGAGTTTGTGTAGGCGTGCGAGAAGCAGTGACCAGAGCCGGCGGTTCAGGTTGGGATAGGATACGTTCGTTGTCGTCTATAAATGCCCGACGCCCACTAAGAGCAGACGATGACTTTGACGTGGGAGAAGACGAGAGCATCCCTGGAGAACTCATGCCACCCATTGCCGTTGTGGGCGAGCTAGGTACGGGCTGCCCTCCAGCCACATTAGTGGTCGCCGCTATTGACGCGGTTCTCTGCGGGGGCTCCGGCTGTCCGGTATCACTTTCATCGACTGGCGTTTGTGGAGGCGCTAGGTCCGCAGGCGTATCAAAGGTAACGGTCGCGCTGCGTAATGAGACATCATCCGTTCTCCCTTCATCTTTACTCACAACCACAACATTCTCAGCAATGGCTCCCTGCGTCGTGCTCTCAGTCGTGTTGGCGCTTCCTATCGGCCGAATGGAGTTTATCTCTTTGGCAAGGCATTCCACCCATTCGTCCCTCTCGTGATCATTCTCCGCACATAGAATGTGCCGTGACACTACCTTGTTTTCCGTGAAGATGTCTTTTCCATTCTCACGTAGATCCATAAAACAGCTCTTCTTATACTCGGTCAAACAGAACGCATGACGGTAATCCCCGTCCGTATCATCCCGCGAGTTGACCTCCTGTTTGGAAACAAATACGTACTTCAAACGTATAGTCCCAAGTAATGACCGGTCCTTCTGAGACTCGAAGTAATCGAGCGTCGGCATGCCGCTCTTTCGGGACAACGTAAAGTATCTCGACTTCCAAGCACCAAAATTTTTGCCCTTCTTGAATAAATAGCCCTCCTTCACAACATCGCTCCTCTTGTCCTTGCGTGATTCGGCATCGGTTTCCACAATATCAGTGCAGAGGAATTGCATGACATATCCTGAATCACGACAGAGAGTTTTAACGTTCTGCAAATAAAGCTCGAGCGCGACTTTGCGTTGATCCGATTTCGACGGACTATGAGTTGTGAACAAAGATTTGTCCGGTAGCTTCCCGATCTTTGAGGTAACGCTCTTCGGGAGGGTATTTTTCAGCTTGGTGTCAAGCGAGAGAAAGTCAGAATAGACCTTTTCAATCCTCCACATCTCATTGACATCAGCGGTGTCAGCTGTTCGACCTGTTCCTGCAGGTTGACTTCCCCGCGCCTCGCGCACAGATATCAAGAAACTGATCACTTCCCGTCCCTTATCATTTAGCTTGATCTGCGATCCGACCACGGATACATTTACTTGATCTGCGTACTTGAGCCCCGCTTTGAGAGCATTTTCTTTGGCTGCTCTTTTCGCGGAAGTGGAACTACTGGTGTCACTGTTGAGATCCATCACGGAGGCAGATACGCCGAGTGATATCGACATATTAGAGCCAAGGTATTTGGAAGTGGTGTCGAAACGCCTCGTGGAGTCTTCCGAAGAGTTGTCCACAGGGTGAGTTTGCTCGGGAGAACTGGATAAGGTGGATACGCCCGGTGATGGCTGGGATTGTGGTGGAGTCGGTGATGATGGTGATGGTGCTGGCCCAGGTGTTTGTGACGTACTATGTGGTTTTGTTTCTCGTTGAAGCACACGAACTCGGGGTGGTTGCGGCGGTTGCGGCTGTACTCGTTGCTTTGTAGTATCTAAGGAATCTTTGCGCGACAAGACATAAGCGGTGTAATCTGCTACAGGCGCACTTGCATCTTCAGACGCATCCTGCGTGGAGGTTTGGGTTTCGGTCGGTTGGTGATGTTGTTGCGGGTGCGGCGGTTGATGCGGAGCGAGTTTTGGCGATGAACGTTGGGTTGTAAGTTCTTTCCCATTCTGGACTTTCTCTGGCGAACCGCCTCGGCCGCTCACTGGTCTTCGTCTACGTCCATCCCCGCTCTTCGCAACAATTAAATGATTGGTATCTGTGTCGCCATTTTCATGTGCACTCTCTTCAATTTCGCCAAAGTTCTGAACTTTGCTTCGACGCTCGGCACGTGCACTGCCACTAGGTCGAGGTCTATCACGTGCCGAAGTCGACTGAGCATCGCCTAGGGCCATCGAACCAGGTTCTGAAGTTAAGGAGCTGCTCAGTACTGTTGATTGCGAAGATGAGCGTTCCTCCAACGGCAGTTCATAAACGCCAACGTTCGAGCCGGATCCGATCATGGAACCACCAGATGTCTTTCGCTGCAATAAACCTGCGTTCGTCGCGCCCGGCACTGGTGGCAAAGAGGACGGAGCACCTTTCTGGCTACTGACTGATCCGCTACGTTGTCGCCCAGACGAGCCTGCGGATCCCGGTGCGAGCTTACGTGTTGACGGAGCTTGAATCGTTATGGATGGGAGGTTGATAGCTTCTCGGTCGGACTGAGATCGTCGACGTGCATTAATGCCACTATCTCGTCCTTCCGATACAGTCCGCTTGCGAGGTGAATCCTGCTCATGATGTGATGAAACGGGTCGCTCCGACACTGATCTTTCCCGATGTCCCGCCGATCCTTTTCGTGGCGAAGGGCCGCTCCCTTGCTGCTGGCCCGCTGGTGGCACCGGAATATGTCCCGAGCTGCCGATACCCGTGAGGGCTGCCGTCCCTTCCGCGTTATAAAGCCCGTCAGAGCCCAGCATGCCAGGAGGTAAAGGGGCGTCCCCGCCAGCAGCAACACCATGAGTAGTAATACCTCCCTGCACCTGAACCTGCAATTGTCCAATAATTACGCGCTGTTTCTCAATAATTTTCCATAGTTGATCATTCTGAAGACGGAGCGCGTTGCGTTCTGCGATCACATTCTGCAAAAGGACTTCCAACCCAGGCACGTCTGGGGAATTGGGTCGTACGGAACGGTCGCCATTGCTTCGGTCTCTATCTCTCTCCCTGTCTCGACCACCGCCGCTGTCTCTATCTCCCCGCTCCGTGCCGCCCGCCATGTGGTTTTCTGTAATATCTGCTTTGCCCATGCAAGTTTCTCATCCCCATTCACCGGGCCGGATGATGCTTGTTGCGATAATCTCTCTCTCTCTAAGTCCTCTATGTTCTTGTGCTCAGAACTGCGTTTCCAGGAAGCGGTATGAGGTTCAGTCTAGCTATGAAGTTTTCTCTCCTGTCTTTCTTTCTCTCTTTTTTCTCTCTCAAATGACCACCGTGACGAGGTGGCTCAGAAGGAAAACGATAGGTTGACAAGTAAATTCAACAGTGCAGTGAGCCTAAGCAAAAGCCACAAAGTGAGTACACAACTGTCAGGACCAGTAAAGCATGTTCGGCTACAGTCGCAGTGGCCTTACCCAAAGAAAAACGCCCTCTGCTTTCCACCCACCGTCAACGGTGGTTGAAGAGATATCAGTAGACGAGAAATACGGGTCTGTGCGGGTGAACCTTTTTCTTCCTCCTCCTCCCCTTGCGTTCTTAGCGTGGACAAACGAGTGCTCCCAACTGGTGGTGCCTCCAAAAAGTTCGTAGCTGGCGGAAGTCGCCGCGCCTCCAAACCGCTGCGGGGGCGGGAGGCCACGCGCTGGGGGTAGGGCTTGTGGCTATTATAAGTCGCGTGCGAGGAACTTATAAACATTGTCGCAAAATGGAACACCGAATGAAATGATGGTTAAGTAGCAGATGGCCGAACGGGCGAGGCCGAAAGTGGGTTCGGAAAGCGGATTGGTAGTGGGCTGATGATGGTGGCACATTCTCTGCCGCGCGAAAAACAATTCTCCAAATGTCCTACAGAAACTTGACGCTCGTTTTGATGACCTATGCGCTTCAATATATCTTTTCATTTAAGAAGAAAGTGGTTGTAAAAGTCGTAATATTCAATGTGCGCGGTCTTAACGAATGCGGCTGTTCAGCTAGTTTTAGTGAGCAGTAAAGGCCAGTCCCATCTGTCCAGATATGTTTCTTAGTAAAAGTCTTTATATACAAAAACCCTGGTCCACTTCTTCGCACTACAGCCAGTGTATTTCACACTCGTACTAACTCCATTGCCCACTCTCTAGCGCCCCTCTGCCTTCGCCATCTCGCTCCCTTCGGGAAAATACGATGTTGGCCCAACAATAGGTGCCAGTGCCCCGTCACTCACAGGATCTGACATGGTCGGCACCGTTGGCATCATGGACATCGCGGACCTTCCATTACTATGATGACCACCGTTGAAATGGCTCATGGAGTCCATGTGGTTGCCACCGTAGGGGAAACCGTAATACGCCGGTCCAAGATCTTGATGTAGTGGTGGTAACGGTAGCGACGGTAAGGGAGGCATGTTTGATTGGTACATGGAATGCTGTGGCAGATGCGGATGTTGTTGGTACGGTGACTGTTGGAAGGAAACCAGTGGCGAAGGAAAGCTTTGCTGCGGGCGGCCCCGTTGCGGTTGCTGTAAGTGCGGTAGCAGCTGTGGTGTCAGCGGGTTGTTATTAGAGGTGTCATGGTCAACCGGCTTGGGATAAGCTGGGTATGGCATGTGAGGTAGTCTTTGGGTTTGCTGATGTTGGTGCTGGTGCTGGTACGGCGGCTGCGGTGGGGGATACTGTGTGTGCGCGTAATGCTGTTGTTGCTGCGGCGGCTCAGTGTGATGATATGGAAATATTGGCGACGGCTGTGGCGGTGGCTGGAGGTACGGCTGGGCATGTGTCGGAAAAGGAGGTGGAAGAACACGAACTGATTGTGGTGGAGCAACCGAGATTGCACGTTGCGCATGCGGTTGCGGCAAAGGTGGTGGCTGCTGTGTAGGCAGCAGAGTCGGAGAAGGACCGCCAGAGCTAGATCCAGTTTCAACGTCCCATGTGCGCGTACGGTTTCTCATCGCATTGTCATTGCGAGAACCACCACCGTATCCGCCGCTCGTCTGACCACCATGATCCTCCCGCCCGACATCACTTCCACTTTCCCCACTTTCCTCCCCTTGTCCTTGTTGGTTTGTGCCATTCGTACTACTATTCCCGTACCGCTCGGCCATCGCTCGATAGTGTCCCGGCGCCCGTCCTCTGACCACCAAAGGCGCGCTCTCAGATACAGCCACGCACACTAATACACCATCGCCCGTCTGGGCATACAACTCCACAACCAACAGGTGATACTGCTGTGCAGCCCGTCGTTTCCCATTATTTGCAGTTGCACTCTTGAACTGCAGTCTATCGTAATGCACTGAGAATGTATCCGCCGCAATGGCCGGACTTGCTCTTAATGCAGCTTCAGAATGTGTTGCTAACGACGTTTCAGTTTGATCACTGCCAACTGGAGAAGTTCTCGAATTCGCATCCGACGCTGGCTGGTGCGGCTGAGACGGTGAAGCCTCAATGATCTTCATGCTCGGCGGATACTGTGGTCCTTTATCTCTCTTGGCGGTATGTTGCACAATATCCACCGCTCTCCCGGCATTGCTAGATCGCGCTCGCACACCGACCAACCATCTCGTCACCGTTCGATATTCTCCATTAACATTGACGCAACAAGGCATCTCCACAGTTTTTCCATCAGCATCCATACAGGTGAATCGGACGGAGAGAGAAAAGTAGTTGCGTCGGTAGCATGTCCAATCCGTGTCAGCGAGGAAGAATCCTCGGTCGATATGCGGGAGAAGCTGCAGGGTGTAGGTGTTATTGCGTCCTAGGGAGGTAAGCGGATAGAGTTGGTTGGTAGGACGGAACCACGGCGACGCTTCGGTTGAGGAGGCGATTGAGGAAGCTGTCGGTTGTGGGACCGTATAAGGAGCGGTAGAATGAGGGTGGGTCCGTTCCGATGCCGGCAGTGCTGATGAATCTGTCGATGTCGATATCGTCATTGGAGCTGATGACATTGTAGGTGCCGGAACAGTGGACGAAGAAGCAGGCGGTGGCGGTACAGTACTTTGCTGGTCCCTCACGGGTGCCCAGAACGAGTACTCATCATCTTGCGGCAAAGATGTTGCTGTGGCCGGCTCGTCACCAGCACTGTCGGATGGCAATACTGCCGGTGGTGAAGAGAATGATGATGTTGACGGACGCAAGCGTAGTGAATTCTCCGTAGTCACAGCATGATGTTGATGCAGATCTTTCAGTGGAGAGTGATGCTGCTCACCATTCGCGGTAGTCCTCGTAGTGGTGTTATGATCAGGGAACGATTGAACAGTTGCTGTTGGTGTTACGTCCGCGGAGAACGAGGGCTTGGGAGTGATACCCACATCATTGTCGAATCCGTTGTCTATTCCACCTCCGCCGACCCCCACGTCTGCGTGGCTGGCCTCCATTGTTTGTGCCCTTGGCCTAATAAGTGGCTATAAATCGTTTGCGTTGTCGGGGTAGCTTATGTGTGTGTAGCAGGGAAAGCCATTGAATCGCCGGGTATATTCCAGTGAACGCCACACAACGGAAGGCTTGCGCTTCGGGTTTCCCGAAGTCCTCGGACTAGCAGACAACGAAAACGGAAATATTCAAAGGGGGAGCAAGCGCCAACAACTGCTACTACAATCGGCCCAAAAAAAAAGTGTGGACGGTCGGTTTACGATTTATGCTATCTGTGTGATGTCTATTCAGGCACCCCAACTGTCAGGTAGAAGGGTAGGTGAAAGTCGTACACGGGAGTGCAAAGGGCGCTGGATGTCAGGCCTGTGGAGTTAAATGCAGGGCCGGTAGGATATCTGCGATTGGATGCTGCTTTCCTGAACTGTTGAATGAACGAAAGGGCGGAATAGGGGAACAATGGGAACTGCGTGTGTTTAATACCTCTTTGTTAAAAGCTTATCTTGTCGTGAATACAGCATCACATACCGCCAAGAATAGCTCCACCCTACCGTATCTCCGTTCATATTTCACTGCGGATCATCATCATCCCAAACAAGCAACGTTCACGATATCATAAGTTAGGCGACTTTCGGGCCTGCCAGCCAGGCAATCTAGTAGTAACAAGAAGGCCAGACACAGGTGACATCCCGTTTCCCAGAGAGTCCGGTCAACAGCTTAATCCTTTGTTCGTTCTCATGAATTGAGCATTTTGATTCATGATGATCGATCAACTAATGTCACGGAGCCTACGAGAACGCTGCTGCCTCACTGAATGTCGGTACGTGTAACCAAAACCCATCGAGACCAGCTAAATAACCGCTCTACGTCAACATCCAAGTAACTCACGATTTTGCTACAGTTGTTGCATTGTGCGTCCACATTCCAGTAGATTCAGTCGACCGGGAACGTTGAGTAGGACGACAAGGTCAAACGCCCCTGGAGTCTGGGCCAAACACACAGCCAACCGTGTTGTAAATGGCGAGTTTGACAGTACAAAGACATCCAACTCATTGCTAACACTCAGATCCTTCGTTCGACCCGCTCGATGGCTCGATGCAGCTGCATTCATTCACAATGGCGTCTTCTTGCCACTATTTGATGACACTTTCACACGCAGATTGTCCCGTGGGAAACCTGCCGTCACGTGGCCGGACATGACTGACATTGACTTTGGTCTGTGAACTTTGGTTCGCGAGCAAAGTGAATGCCAATAGAAGGGCTCTCCACTCCATTCTCCAACTCGATTCTCAATTGATTGATTGCATTAATGCAGTCGAACTTGCATTAAATGTTCGGGCCCTTTGAAAAACGGTCATACGATACGGTCCAGATCTAAAATTCAAACGCTCCCATCTCAATCATGAGAGGAAAGGACCATGGCAGTGCATGCATCAAGTGCTTATGATAATGGGGGTGACGGTAAATGGAACAAAACTATGAAATTGGCCCGGGAACCCAAAATCCATCCTCCGCAGGTCAAGTGTTATTTCATGTCATTCCGTCCTCCGCAGATGAAATGACACTTCCCTCGCAAGTTGAATAACGTCGGGAATCACGTCGGTTAAAGTCAACACCACGGAAATGGACATGACTGAAAGTGCTGGTGGCGGGCAAATGGTTTTGGGCGGCTGGCCGGTGGCGGGTTTGGATGTTCTTTTGGATGTTCTCTTAATTCTCGTCGGCAGAAGAGCCCATCAAATTTAGGGACCTGAAATGAATCCACTCAACTGTGGTAATTGCAGTTTCCCCTTATGCGGGATATGGGATCGAGATCGACATGCAGTAAGGGACCGTTAATGAATGGGCTGAATTGAAAGTTGCAGAGCATGAAAAATGAAATGAACAGAACGTCAGAACGTTGTTGTGGCGCACACTGCGGCCAGTGTAACACACGCGAGGTAAAATGAAACGCAAACCCCCGTTGGCCCCCTTTTTGGGCAACTCAACGCCACTTGCAACTTGGCCGTCACCAATTTTGATATTGCCGCTTACATAATCCATATTTCCGACGCGTGCGACGCGGAGTGAAGCACTTTCTGGTTTTCCATTGACACAGTGCATTCAGGAGAAGGAGTTACTTCCTGTGGCATGGACTGTTAACTTGTTGCATGGATCTGGAGAGAATACACATGGATCGCATGGACTTCCTGAAATCACAGACAATCCATCGCACACGCAGTCCACAGGAAAAGTGAAATGAAATCAAGTCGGTTGGGAGCGACGGAAACAGTCGCACCAGAACGACCGTTGCATCGTTTTGCTTCTTGGGAATTGTTACAAAGGGAACAAAATCCCCCCGGAAATGAGCGAGTTTTGCTGTGGTCGGGACTGGGTTCCCAGAACTCATTCAGGAGACTAATAAAAGTGGCCCTTCCTCATCTACGTTCTTGCTGGTCTCGGAAGTGACACCCCATCCCCACCTGGTCTTAACCTAATAGAATTGCTCTATTGCCTCGCCTTTTCCTAAATGGAACCTGAATGAGAAAATTGAAGTGAACGCATAGGCGGACTTCATCCGAGTTAATCGGGCCGCGCTGCATGCATGGAGGTGGAAAGCAACTCGATCCCAGCCCTCGGATATAAAAGGACCATCCCAGGTGTCCTCCCCTTCCTGTCTTCTCATCATCACAAGCACACCTTCCTCTCCAACAACAACCACAACAACAGCAACAACAACAGCCACCTCCGCCTCCACCTCCGAATCCGCCAAACAGCAGCAACCTACACACATTCACACACTCATCACACAACTAACAAACAAACGATGCCTTCTGTTCCATCACTCTTGACTGTTGCGTTGCTCGCGACTGGTGTCGCCGCCGACATGCGTGTCGCTTCCCTCGCCAAGCGCGGTTTCCAGGATGACCAAATCCGCAAGGACGCTTCCCTCGCCAACGGCCGTAAAGGCCAATACGCCGCCGGTGGTTTGGCTCGTCGCCAAAACGTCGCGACTTTCCCCTACCAAGTCCCATCCAACTTCGGATACAAGGCCTTGAAGAACCAGGAGAAGAACAACAACGACAACTTCCTCCGCTCCAACATTGACAACGAGGCAAACCAGCGCAACACCAACAATGAGCTCGCCAAGGACATGACACCGTGTCGTCAAGACGGTCTCGGTCAGTCCCCGTTAATGCAGCTGCAACCCGGCCAGAACTTTGAAATCCCACTGCAGTTCAACAATCCTCACGATGGAGAGTGCGAAGTCAACATCTGGGCCAACATGAACCAGACCGTTCCCGATGTTGCTCCCATTGCCCGCTTCGCGTGTGGTGGTGGTTTCGCTCAGAACCGTCCCAACGTCACTCTTCCCGCTGACTTCCCCGTCGATGTCTGTGCTCCTGGCAAGGGTTGCCTGATGCAGCTCTACTGGCACACCGTTGAACCCCGTACCTACGCCGTCTGCACCAACGTCGAGATCACTGCGGGAGCTGCCGCACCGAAGAAGCTCTTCACCCGCCAGACTACCTCTGTCAAGTTCAACCCCGCTCGTTGCTTCTCCGACTCCTTCGACACCGCACACATTGACTCCACCCACTCTGGATACCGCGGTCAACAGCCCGAGGCCGTCGGTGCCCAGCTGGCTGCTCGTATCGAGTTGCAGTCCTTCACCGGTAACGGTGGTCTCCTCAAGGACGCCGAACCCCGCAACGTCATCCAGACCCGTAACAACCTCCGCAAGCAGGTTGAGAACGCAGTCAAGCGGGCAGAAAAGGCCGCAACCAAGCTGAACAAGGCTGCCCAGGCACAGCTCGATGCTACCTGCGGAGCAAAGGGATGCGCTGGTGCCTACCAAGGTGACGAATTCAACGTTGTCCTCAACCCCACCGCCAAGCGTCAATTCACCAACACCTACGTCACCAACGTCGACTACACCGCTATCCGTGACTCCTTCCTTCCCAAGTTCCAGGCTGCCGGTCTCTCTCAACAAGGTGTTGCCACCAAGGACAGCTGTCTCACCACTCCCGAAGTGTTTGGCATGAAGAAGAACTCCTTGAAGAAGCCCGAGAACGCTGCTGCCCTTGCACCCAACTTGGCCAAGGCTCTCGGTGCCACCGCTCAGAAGTTCCTTGCTCGTCGTGCTGCTGGTGAGCTCATTGAGGACGATGAGGAGTACAGCGACGTCAACCCCGATGACGCACAGGCTCCCGCCGACGAGGTTGACCTCGAGTAAAGCATTCCACACAGGAATCTTTTGTGTGCTTTCTTCTGATACGCTTGGCTTTGGGCTTTTTGGATCCTAGATAGATGTTGACATCTAGAGATACGAGGTGATTGATTGGCCAATTGGTTGTTGTTGTCAACGGTTTTCCCACCATTGTACATATGTATATTTCCCCCTCCACTGAGTGCGAGGTCATGTTGATATGAATCCGTTGTGTATATAAAAAAATCAAAAGAATAGCCCAATCATACCTTTGAACTCTAAAAAAGACCATTGTTCCATCTTGTGATCTTTGTCTGCTTAATGACTTTTGGTTGACACAGTTGCAACTCGACACTCGTCGGGTAAAGCTGTTGGGTTCACCAGGCACGGACTAGCGCAGATACCACTGATACTCAACTGTAATGATCGCAGGCATCCTCATCACCGTCATCAACACTCCCTAGACGAGGACGCTGGTGCCAGGTTAATTCACCAGCCATGGGCCATTGCAAATGCAGGTGGTGCTCAACCGTAATCATCGCAGGCAGTCTCATCACCGTCATCAAAACTCGCTACGGTTTTCATCGCAAGGATGACATTTTCGCACGCGTCCTGCCGATGATTACATAAGCAGAGATCTCGGCTGCAGCGGAAGAGATGCCATCGCTTGACATCTCGACATTTTATTATCGGGACGACAAACTTCTTTTAAATACTCGTTGCCATTCATCTGACCAACCTGAGCAGTAGGCAGAACAAGCAGCACAGTTACCCACCATGTCCACGTTGCGTTTTGTTACGAGATCTTCTGTCGGGGCTCGTCGTATGTCGACTACGGCATCATCAAGACTTACCATCGGGCTAATTCCTGCAGATGGCATTGGGAAAGAAGTGATTCCGGTAAGTAAGCTGCAGCATCGGCTCACAACCAGACGTCTATGTCTAACGTCCTCATGATGTGTATGCAGGCGGCACAACAAGTCTTGGAAGCTGTCGCTCCATCCAAATTCGAGTTCCTTCACCTGGACGCCGGCTTTGAACTGTTTCAGAAAACCGGCGTGGCACTACCACAGGGGACTGTAGAGCGGTTACGGTCGGAATGTAAAGGTGCTCTTTTCGGAGCTGTATCGTCGCCATCACACAAGGTTGCTGGATACTCTTCACCCATTGTCGCGCTCCGCAAAGCACTCGACCTTTACGCCAATGTTCGACCTGTCGCCTCTCCGGCTGGCGGAAAGGGCAGACCTATTGACATGCTTATCATTCGTGAGAACACCGAATGCCTCTACATTAAATCTGAGCGTATTGAAACACTTGCTGACGGGACAAAAGTTGCGTGGGCGGATCGAAAGATAACGGAAACGGCGTCCAAGCGCATTGGACGCATGGCGTATAAAATGGCTTTGCAGCGAGATGCTGTGAGGCGACAGCAGGGTGTGCAGAGAGTGCCAAAGGTGACAGTAGTACATAAGAGTAATGTGTTGAGTGTAAGTGATGGGCTATTCAGGGAGAGCGTATTGGAAGTTAGCCGAGAAAAGGAGTTTGAGGGTGTCAAGACGGAAGAGCAACTGGTGGATTCAATGGTGTACCGGATGTTTAGAGAACCTGAAGTGTTTGATGTCGCTGTTGCCCCAAACTTGTACGGAGATATCATCAGGTGAGCCATGAAACTGCTCTGTTTTCACTACTGTTCCTAACATACATATGATCCACAGCGATGGAGCAGCAGCCCTTGTTGGATCACTCGGCGTTGTCGCCGGTGCGAATGTCGGTGATCATTTTGTTCTTGGTGAGCCGGTGCACGGGTCGGCGCCAGATATTGCCGGCCAAGGCATAGCAAATCCAATTGCGGCCATTCGTTCTGCTGCCCTTCTCCTGGAACACATGAACATGGGAGCGGAAGCAGGACGCATCCATACTGCTGTTGACAAGGTGTTAAGCGCTGATCCCAAAGCGTTAACCCCGGATCTCGGCGGTAAGGGAACTACAAGAGGCGTGACAGATAGCATCATCAAGCTGCTGTAGCTAGTAGGCCAAGTTTAAGGTGTCATTTAAGTCTGCATACATCCCTTTCACTTGGGCTCAACATAGTAACCCTATGGATAAACGTTACCTTGCGCAGGCTCTGCTGTCACCTTGCGGCATTTTTGCCGCCAGTACCAAAGGTGCTTTTTGAGATGTGCCATCCCACCAGGTCTGCACGTGTTTCGACCATACCTGATGTTCTCTCCGTGGAGTGAGCCTGAACTGGGAAGAAATGGTCATTCGTAACGTGTCGGGCAGACAGGAGCTGGCCAAAGTCAAAGTTCATCCAACAGACCCTCGTCTGGGCAGTCTGGTTGACTCTCATTCATTGACCTCGATCGCAACTAGAACATGCCAAGGCCTCAACCATGAATCAGAAACGAGAATTACACTACGAAGCATCCGCAGCGATGCTGAACACAAAATCGGCGTCTCACGATGAAAACAGCTTTTGATCGGAGAGACCAATTCCCTTGATTCTTCTGTCCCATTCCCCGAAGCTGAGAGTGTTCCTTTAGCTCCGCTAACGCTAGATCTATCTGGGAGCAGGCATCAATCGAGCCGACGGCAGCGGCGGTTGATGAATCGCCGCTACACACGGTTGTACTCATCACACATCATCACAACATCAGCTCCGTTCGAGATTGACCACTCATTATATACCATACCATACCGTACCATGATATCATGGCTAATTGGCATTTACGCCCCGTCGCCGATCCAAGTTCAATGTCGTCGCCCGATTCCTGGGCTTTTGACGCGTCCGAATCGGTTTTAAGCTGCTCAGTGTTCCTTTTTTTCGCAAAGGCAGGTTAAAGCGGATTGTGGATCGGGAGAAAGTGGTTCATGAATGTTGCGCAGAGACCGGACGGCTTTGAGGGGATGCGACCTCCCGCCGCTTATGAGAAGCTGCACACGATATGATATTATGATGATTGCATTCTGCGCGATGGTGTGGCTCCGCAATAGGTGACTCCGTTGACATCATGTTGGGTTAAACTTTAAGGTTTCGACACAACAAAGGGCTGTGCACGGAGTCAAACCTACGAACCGTCTTCTGAACTGGAGGGCCAGGATCGAGGAATGATGATTTGAAATGCCCCTCCGTGGAAATGTAGCGACGCTGGCGTGCCAGGAGGAGACTTCCAAGTTCTTCGCACGCAGGAAAAATGCTACTGACTGGCTGTGAGGGGTGACGTGGGAGGAGGAATCGGTGGTGAAGATCGGTGGAAAAGGGCCTTGCTGGACAGGAACGAAGTAGAACAATGAGGCCGTCCTCAGCATCGGCCAGCGATATAAAAGCAGGAGGGGTCGCCCACTCCCTCCTCCAAACTCTCTCCATCATCCGCTGCTCCTCGCAACAACCACTAAGTCCTCTCAAGAGATAGCCAACCCCTCTTTGGTTTCCAATCTGTTCTCAACTACATAACTCTAGCCAATCATGCTTCTCAAATCTCTACTTCTTTCTGCTCTGCCGCTCTACGCTTCGGCAGCCTCCTTGGTTGACACTCTTGTGGGTGATGCCCGGTTCTCCACACTTACTGGTCTTGCGACTCAGTATCCTCAACTTATCGACGCGCTGGGCAAGAACGACGTTACCGTTTTCGCCCCCACAAATGCCGCCTTTGAAGGCGTGAGCACCGAAGGACTTGATGTCGCGCGAATTGTTGGCTACCACGTCCTCACTGGCAACAAATTCATCCCGGGCCCAGTACAATCTACTCATGGTGCCGATCGCTTCTTTGTCAAGACTTCGATCGACCAAGTGCTCCCAGTACGCGTAGCCAGTGACTCTGTCACCGTCGGCAACAACATCAAAGTCACAGAGTCTCTTCCTGCCGACAACGGTGTCGTGCACGTCATCGACTCTATACTCCTTCCTCCCGGCAACGCATCAACAGTACTTGCGGCTGAAGCCCCAGCTCTGCTGAAGCTTCTCGAGTCGGTACAAGTGAATCCCGATGTTCTGAAAGGCGTGACCATCTTTGCTCCTTCCGATGAATCCCTCACCGCACTGCAGAACAGCGGTGCCAACCTCACCACGGGCGTCGTCACCAGCGTCTTGAACCTACACATTGTCCCCAAGACCATCTACTCTACCGACATCATTCCCAACACAGGCGCTCCTTTGGCTAACAACACCAAGCTCGAAACTGCTCTTGACGACGATGAGCTTACTTCCATCTCAGTGTCGACTACTCCCGAGGGCGCTGTACTCCTCCGCGGTGCTGGCAACACGGAGGATGTTACCGTTACCAAGACTGACTTGCTCTTCAACGGCGGTGTGATCCACTTGATTGACAATGTGCTTCTGCCCAAGATCACTGCGGACGGCAAGGTTGAGGGTGTCCACGACAAGGATGATGACCCGAACGCACCCGTCAAACCCGACCTTGATGATGACAATGTTCAGGGAGAGGTCAGCGGCGCGGTTTCTGTAAGAAGCAGTGCATGTCTGATTGCTGTCGCTGGGCTTGTTAGCGCACTGTGGTAGTTTAGTTTTTGATCGACGGACAGTTTTCCCATTCAATTGTATTATATGAAGTTCTTAATATTCAAGTTTTCATAAAGTGAACATCATGGCTGCCTCTCTTCTCTGTCCATGTATTCACCCTATCTGCCTCCACAAAAGTATGTTTGGCGGTGAGAAAGAAACCTAGCTCACCAAGCAATCCATCTCACTGGAGATTTCTACACAGACGAACATGGGACAGCCGAATTGATGCAAAATTCATATTTATTTCGGGTTCATCAGCAGTGAACCAAATGTCTCATATGTCGCAGGATCTACTCATTGTACGTATTTGTGGCGGATATCTTTCCATTGACGCTGTCAAAGATGTCGTGTTAGTACCCAAAACTCGAGAGCAGCGTAGGAGCTCATATGTAGAACCTGTTGACGCCAGGTCCTTTTCTGTGCTACTCCGTAGCACACGTAAGATAACATTTTGTAGTCTCCAAAAGTCTCGTATGGTCTCCAGCATATGCTTTTGATCACTTCTGATGGTTGCGGTATTCTCAAATAGTCCCATCATCATCCTCCAACGTGTCCGCTACTTCATTCTCCAACGTCTCTCTTAACAGCCGAAGCACCGTTCGGCCTATCTGTAAGCGTGACACATACCCCAGCGTTCAGGTGGTCCCATACACGGTCGCTGAATGTGTCGAATGCGATTTCAAACGCGAATGCGCCAGCAAAGATAGCGACCATGAAGTTGGAGGACTTCTTGAAGAAGACTGAGTTATTCCGCAATACGAAGAGGTTGAAGGGAACAACGATAATCGATGATGACCGGGAAGGCAAAGGGGGAATGATGAGTTCTTAAGTCACCAAAAGGGAACTTTGCTACCGCAATGACGATACCCACCGTTGTACGTCGTCCGAGCGAGAGCAGATGCCATTTTGCTATGACGGTTGTTCAAAGGTTCCGACTTAATCACGGTGATGGTAGTGATGAAGGTTCGGGAAACGAAGATCTCAATCGAGTGACGCCCAACTTGCTCGAGGTGGTGGTATCATAGCAACGGATGGTCGATGTGGGATTTTCCCCCAGTTAGGTTATAATAGCACCCAATACAAGCTATTTATGTCCTTATGCCAGCTTTGGTGGGCATCCGCTAATCACTGATGGCAAGGAAAAAGCGCCATTCGTTACCACCACCTCCAGACTCGCCGGCGTGGATAAATCAGACGGCGTTCCGCATCGCGGAACGCACTTGGAAACGTCGTGAACTGCCGGACAGTGTTTTGGAGACGCTCATTGATCCACGTTCCCCGGACCAGTGGGTTGCAACAGGAGCTTTGCTGGAAATCCCTCTAGATGTAGACCCGAGAGAGGCTTGTATCGACTTTGGATATCCCGAGGCAGGAACGCGGGATGCCATCAAAGCATATAAACTTGGTGATTATGAAGGACTGTTGATCATTCCGAACCTCTTTTCGGCGAAAGCGCAACGGAAGTTGATACGGCATTGTTTGAGGAACTATACCTGCTTTCCAAACGTTACCAATTTGGACACTCATTGGCGCATTCCGAAAGAAGGTTTGTGGAAGCTGCATGAATCTGGGAAGAAAATCCACCTGGAGATGCGGCATGACGGATCCGTAGGCGAAGACGGGTACAGTAGCGAAGAGGAAGTTGAGCTACCAATTGATAGTCAAGATCAGACAGATTCTTCAGTGAAGGTTAAGGTAAAGATTGATCCCCCAACAACTTCCGTGAAGCATCTCACTGCACTGTCTCCATCGTCCTTACTCCCACGCCTTCGATGGACATCTTTGGGCTTCCAGTACAACTGGTCAACGAAGGAGTACCATCTTGACCGCAGGCCACCGTTTCCAGCACTTATCGCCGCATTGTCCACAGCAATTGTAGAAGCCATTTCGTCTACAACCTTATACCCAGCCTCCTCCTACATTCCTGAAGCCGGAATAGTAAATTTTTATCAGCTTCGCGACGCTTTAATGGCACATCAAGACAGGAGCGAAGAGAACGTGAGGGCACCGTTAGTAAGCTTTAGCTTAGGAAATGAAGGCATATTCCTATTTGGCACAGAAGAGAAGAAGGATAAACCTGTCGCAATCAAGTTGACCAGTGGAGATGTTTGCGTCATGTATGGGAAAGGCCGGCGGGCATTTCACTCGGTTCCTCGGATCTTGGAGAACACCCTTCCTCCTTACCTGGCCCGTGACGCACCGCTGGAGGAGGGAGAGGAAGAGTGGGCGCTGTTTGGGGAGTATATGACTACCACTCGCGTTAACATCAACGTACGACAAGTTTATTGAAATCACTTGTGAGCAGACTTTGCTGCGGTGCTTTCGGGTTCTTGCAGGTCTTAAAGACGAATGGAATTGAGCTCTTCGGCAATGGGCAACAAAGAATTGCTAGAAAAGGTCGAGCCTCAACCCACTGATCTGCGTGAGTGGCGTCCATGAAGCTCTCAACGGACGTTCTTCTGAGGCACGCGATGCTGCCTTTGCGCTGCCTTCGCGCAATACAAAGCGCTCTGACCGCGAACCTCCTATTTGGAAATCACTTATCCGCCGCAAGGCACGTCCTGCGGATCTCGAACTAGGTTGGCAGGCTACAACATTTGTCGCGTAGAACAGCGTGCATGAAATAGACTAGACAGTGATGTGCTCGGGTTGCATACTCTAGAGCCAAGCATGCATCTACAATGCAAGCCCTATAAATATTTAAGGCACCACTGTGCCAGTGACAGAGTGACAAAGCGGGCCTCTACTGGCCACCTATGCTACAATCTTCATGTCGGCGCCGTCTCCGTAATCTCCTTTCCATTCGGTATATAATTCAACGAGCGCTTGGGTATACTCTGCATGTACTTTGTCTACCTCTTCTCTGGAGGGTTCAGGATTTTGCGGGACATGAATCGGCCTTCCGACAACAGTCGTTAGCCGTACGCGCCGGGGAAACAACAGGCCATACCGCCCCCAGTAAATCGGTAATGCAAAGGTGAGGTATTTCCTCAATTCTTGCTGGATCTCATATAGGAAGGGGAAAGACTCTTTGGTAACTTGATAGAACATGTCGTTCTCCCCGAACGTGTAGGTTGGGACGAGCGAGGAGCCGGTTTGAATGGCGAGCTTAATAAAGCCCTTGCGCTTGTTGAGGATGATATCGTTCTTGCCGGGATAGGAAAGGAGTGCTTCGTCAGCTCCTCCTACAACAATTACTGCACCCACACCCTTTCCGCCTTTTACTTTGGTGAGGAGGTTCTTCAGCCCCCTGGCAGAGACAGAGGTGGTCCCAAAGCCCATAGAAATCTCCCGCCAAACAGGCAACCAAAAGTTGAGGTCCAGTGTCGTTAGGCGTACCTTTAGCTTTCCGAACATTTTGGGAAATCGATTCTTTAGCACAAAATTCGGTAGCAAGCCGTAGCAGAATATTCCATGAGGGTGGTAGGCGAAAATATACCTCCCATTGGGATCTAACTCGGCAGTCTTTACAAGCGTCGCATTGAAATACGTTGTGAAGTAATCCCACAGTGGGAATGTGTGGAGAAGCGAAAAGGGAAGCCGATCGGTGCCGCCTGTGAAAGGAGTGGAACGGTCGAGGAAGATGAACGACCAATAGAGGAGCAGAAGAGGCCATAATGCTCGGAAGTTCCAAAGGAAAACGAATTGGAGGATGATATTCATAACGAGGAGGTTTGAGTAGAGAATCACTGCCTATCATTGCCAAGTATAAGTGTGGAGCCCTTACTGAACTGATAAAGAAGTGAGCGAACAAACCAAGATCTCCATCGCCGTATAACGCCATTTGGCTAGGTTTGACCTGTGGTTATGTACTGGTGGACCTAATATGGTTACTCCAGTCCTGGATCCTGACTTTGTTTGTTGAGGAGCATCAACAAAGCCGGCGATGTCGTCCGTACCAGGCATCGCTTCCATACTGCAACCTATCCCAATCCTTGCCAAAGGAACCAGGCCGACAATGTACTAGTCGATGCCTCCGGGAGGTTTCGATGATGGCTTAATGGCAGCTGTATCAGAACTGAAGGGCATCAATATGAACTTGCGAACGAAAAGACACTTGGAAGATCTTTCGCATATCAATCGATGCGAACACGAACAACTGTCAATCGCTGTCAACGACGCCGCGAGCAAACGAACAGGCTCCATTTTACACTTGGAATCTGGTGCATTTCAAGACCGAGTTGGCTCTGCTCGCCGGGTACAAGTGGGGGACTCCTACGGTCAAGTAAGAGTAACGCAGATGGGGGTCCACCCAATCGACTCCATTTTATCATACAGTTTGAAGGTGCTACCCATTACATTCATAGCCAAACGGGCCTTCAAGCAAAGGACAGCAAAGCAAAGCGGTCATCGTACCATGATGCCTACTGCTCACTTCAGGCCCAGTTAATGAATGCCATTTTCAAAACAATTGCTGCTGTTTCCCCTCCAATTGTCATTCTTCCTGCTTCCCGTGCTACTCCGTCGCCGAGCATCCATCACAGTGCTCGCCGTTTGATGCTGAGAGATTCTCCGTTGCTCGTTTTGAACTGAGGTCGGGTTCCAACTTTGCTGCAAAGACGTCGACGCGAGCCACGGCGGGGACTTTGCAAAGGAGAAGAGGCTCTTCGTTTGGATGGAATACATGCCATCGTAGCCATCCACAGAGCATAATAGTATTGTAGATAGAAACGGTGGAGAGGCAGCGGCTTACAGCAGGAAACAAGATAGAGACAGAGAAGCAGAGAGACAGAGGGAGAACATGGCATGAGCAGCAACCTCCCCGTCTAACTTGCTACGGTTGAATAGTCGCCAAGTCTTTGGAAACGTTTAGCTTTCTTGCCTAGAAAGGATTATGTCTTCAACCCTGCACTCGCAGGTCGTTCACCTGCAACGGCCTGCGGACTCGACGGACAACAACGACGGGACGCACGGCTCGCAGCAGCCTTATTCTCCGGTGACCCTGACCCATTCTACATCCAACTCTAACCTCCGCACCACTCGTAAACACACCCGCAACCACTCCAACACTTCCACCATTGTGCCTCCGCCGCGGTTATCCACCGAATCGACGCATTCTGCCTTTTCGCCGACGCATCAACTGCACCACTTGCCGTCAGCAGTGGCGGAATGGGACGAGCAACAAGTACGCACATGGCTCCTGGAAAATGGCTTTGAAAGATTTATCGCCCCCTTTGCGCAACATCATGTTAATGGTGCCGTACTGGGCGAGTTGACATACGATACACTGAAGGACATTGGCGTGCTTTCCGTAGGAGAACGCGCCAAAATGTTGCAGAGCATCAAGAAACTTGCACGCGGTGCGCGGCATTGGTCTCAAGTTAGCCATCCAAGTTTTGGGAGGGGTGCGTCTGGATTCGCGCAAGGAAGAAGCCCTAGCCCGGCAGCTAGCATGAGTGGGATGGGTATGCAGCCGCCGTTGAGCTCAAGTCCTGGTACAGCTTTCATTTGGGACCGGAAAGAGTGGAGTGGCGGTGGAAGGACACCTAGTCCAGGTCCGAAGACACCAGGTACGCCTCCAGTTACTCCCAGTCGCGATGGACCTATGAACCCGCGAACATTTGCGTTGGATCGACGAGGTGCATCTTTTGACGAGAACATCCCGCGGAGCGAACCGCGATTGGCAGCACCACTTGCCGAGAAACCGCTACCGCCGACATTGGGTGACATTGTATCACGCGTCCCGAAACGCAAAGGATCGTTGATTGGCGGCACGTTGACGCTCGACAGAGAAAAGATCAGCCCTTCTCCGCTTATCATCGCACCGAGAAGCAGTTCTATTAGAAGCGCCACTTTAGAGAGAAGTTCGGGCGCCAAAAGTTCTGTACCAGCATCCGCTACAAGTACCAACGGTACCCTGGGGTCTGACGTCGCCTTGGGGTCCCTTCCTTTCAAACGTGAGGCCACCCCGCCGCAGACTTCTCCGGGCTCTCCACAGCCGGAGTCTCGATTTGGATTCTCTTTTGAGGAAGACCGCCGTCACATGAGGGACACGTCATCAGGTTCGTCCATTTCTCGAGATACCCCGACAACACCACAGTCTGCGATTGGAAAAGCCAAGGATATCATGACTGTGGAAGCTATCCGCGCTCGTTGCATTAGAGTGAACGACACCAACAACCAGTCACATATAATTGACGTTGTAGATCTTCCAGACGTCGAAACCATTAAAAACCGAATATTCAACAAGTTCGGTATCAAAGATCCTAGAGAAAGGGACTCGTATGCGATACTCGCCCCCAGAACAGATGCCGGATCAGATGTTTATCCTGTCGAAGACGACGAACTTTTTAGAATCTGTAAAAGCCGGGATTCGGACGCCAAGGGCTCTTTGCGTTTAGTACGAATTGGCGGAAGCGACGACAATAGATCTCTCCGTCGCGAGAACTCGTTCGAAATTGTGGCAGAAAGGGACAGGCAAATCACGAAGCTTCAGCGCTTCTTTGGAGAACGTGCCCCGCCAGCTCCCGCGCCAGGCTCGTCTTCAACTCTGCCGCGAACTAGAGGCCCTGAAGAGACCGCAGAGAAAAGCATTGCGCAGCTACAGCCAGCTCCAAAGCAACGCAAACAGAAACTCCTGAACTTTTTTGGCGAGCGTCCTCCAGATGAACTCATTGTTGATCAACTTGAACAGTTCTTCCCTGGGATATCGAATGATCATCAGCAAGGACAACCGCAACAGCAACATCAATCTCTACCGCCCATGCCATCTTCTAAAGATCAACCAGATCTCACCAGCAGCGTGCCTGTGGTTGTGCCACCGAAACGGGATGCCTCTCATCAACCGGCCAGCAGCATAAAATCCATCGTCCATGCCGCCATGCTTAATAAGCGCATGTCGAAACTCTCTCATCGTGGAAGTGCATTCATCGCACGTCGAAGTTCTGAAGCGGGGCGACGCAAAAGCACTGTGCGGAAGCCGACGAATTTGCAACCCATACATACTATCCGGGAAGAGCGGACACCTGTAAAGAGTAGCCAAATTGACGAGCATGATGACTTAAAGGACACCCAAAAGGTTATTCTACGGCAGAAGAGTTTGGACTTTAAGGAAGAACTGAACGGAGGAGCCAACTCGTGGGGTCAAGAAGCACTTGCCAGTTTGGCTAGCGTACCGAGCCCAAATACGGGCCCGGAGGAACGCTACGATGACTTGCCCAAAGGTGAGAATGGCTATGGCGAGGGCGGAGATGAACTGAGGGTGCCGCAAAGCGAAGCAGGGCGGCGTGCAAGGCCGCCTGAAATGCCGGAATCCGATGGAACGGCAAGCCTCAGGAGTGATAGTTCTGCAATCTCTGGAACGACTGCGACAAACTCGGTCGCACCCCCTCCGCCGGTAATACGATATGAAATTGGTAAACAAATTGGCCAGGGAGGTTTTGGCAAAGTTTTCATTGGCCTCAACCTCGACTCTGGCGAGCTGATGGCCATTAAACAAGTGGAACGGCAGATCTTTTCATCTAAATCATCCTCATCGACAAAACAAAGACGAGAAGACGCCCTGAAGAGAGAAATTGATTTCCTGAAAGACTTGGAGCATGAACATATTGTGAGGTATCTGGGCTCCGAAGTTACTGAAAGTTGTTTCAATGTGTTCTTGGAATATGTATCTGGCGGAAGCATCGCAAGTTGTCTACAGCGGTATGGCGCGTTTGAAGAGGAGGGTGCGCGGCATATCACTGCCCAAATTCTGTGTGGGTTAGAATATTTACACGGCCGAGGCATCATCCACAGGGACATCAAGGGTGCTAATAGTAAGTGATGCGCAATTCACAGATATCGCTTCAACCTCAATTCTAACAGTTTTGTTTAGTCCTGGTGGACGAGGACGGTATTATCAAGATCTCGGACTTTGGTATCTCCAAAAAGAACGAGTATCGCGAAGCTTACCAGCGCATGACTCGCATGTCCATGCAAGGTTCCATTCCATGGATGGCTCCAGAAGTAGCACGCGGTCGCGGCTACAGTGCGAAAGTCGACATATGGTCATTAGGCTGTCTTGTTCTGGAAATGCTGACCAATCGCACACCTTGGCATAAGGTCCGCGGTAATGTGATTTATCTACTGGGCACCGGCAATAAGCCACCGATAGCGGATTCCGTATGCGGTCCGGCGCGCACGTTCCTTGAACAGTGCTTTGAAGTGGATCCAGAAAAGCGCCCAACAGCCACAGAGCTTTTAGAAGGGCAATGGGCTGGCGTGGATGATCCATTAGCCTATGACTTCCGCGGCTGGGTCGAAGGAGCAGCGGAGAGGCATAAGCAAAGCCGTCTTGGAATCAATTCATGGACAGGAACAAGCAGTAGTATAGACAGTTCCAGCAACCTTGAGAGTGAGTTCAGCGAAGTGGAAAGTGAGATTAGCTTTGATGAGGAAGTAACGGGGGTTAGTTACGGCGGTGGGGAGGGCGAGGAAGACGGGGAAGAGTACTGGGAAGGAGACGGATTTGAGGAGTATTTCGTGGGAGAAGTGGTCGTTGACGATTAAGCATCTTCCCAGCCTTCCCAGGTCATCCAAATCTTGCCCGCTGCCTTGGAAGATTACGCTCATGCTCAGGACGACGTGGGGATGCATTGGAACAATCTGATACCACATATTTTTGGTGCACATCGCCATTCTTTTTAAAAACATTTACCGTTTTAGGCGCTATTTATGGTCATACTACTTTAATATACAACATCACACGCTGTAGGCACTAATTCGAGTAAAAACTCGCCATGGACCAAAGGAAGATATTGAAGTGCCATGAGACGTATGGCATGCGGATGCTGGTGGCTAATGTTTCAGCTAAATTCTTGATATGTTGATGTCGTTCCTGCGAGTTGCCCACTAGCGTAACTAATCACCTGCCCTGGGAAAAAGGGGAAAATGTCGCCGTGTAAGGCATCAGACCTGTAGGAAAACGTATCAGCTGAACGCCATAACGAAAAGCCCGTCCAATAAGCGAGAAAAATACCAATAGCCTTCGCTCTTCGAACTGCTTTGGCCAGTTTCCGTTGATTTGCCCTGCTCAACCCTGTTTGTGATGCGGGCTTGATGTATGCCATCTGGGTTAGGAAGCTAGTCAAGAACTTTACGTTCTATAAAGCCGAAATACTTTAGCATACGAGTGAAATAGGACGCCGATTGTGCAACAGCTAACCTTGTACTCCTTTAGTGGGTTTATGCGAGCAGCTTCGCAAATATCGATCGGCTTCATCTTCTTCTTTAATTCAAGATATTTCTCGCTGTTGGCATCGTTCAAGTCTCGTGGGGTGTAGGTCTGATGGATGAAAAAAGACGTGAGTACCCTGTTATACTCTAGAGAATTACTGCCTGATCATCTACCTCGTGCGGTCTGAAGTTGCGTCTAACATGGCCACCTCCCAGATATTGCACATCTCTGTCCCTGATATCCGCATTATATTTTGATCCTGGAGCAGTAGGTTGAAAATTCCATTCTCCAAAATCCATCTCTGATTTTGACTCTTCGGACTTTTGCCGATCTGAGGTTAACCGGCTTAAAGTCAAGGTGATGTGTTCCAGACCTCCATTTGCAACGCCACGACGGGCTGCCAGAGGTTGCTGGCGAGCTATAACCGCTGCCTTTCTCACGGTTTGTTGTCTGAGACAGAACATCGTTCACTGGACAGTGGTTAACATTGAGCCCAACAAAACAGAACCAAGTTTCTTGAAATCTGGCAAACTCCCGATTCCCGAAGCGAGTCCCGTGACACGGTCATGTGACAACTAAGTGTGGGTCATGTGACTTTCATCAGGCGAATTTGGGGAACTGTAGAGGAAAGTGGAAACGGAAAACAGTGCTTTGCATACGAACAAGAAGGCCAGTACTTGCAAGCCCTTGGCAGTCTGTGCAAGTTGTCCCGATTGCAGAATTGCAAAAGGAGTGCGTGACAAAAACAAATGGCTACCAACAGCCTGTGTCGCGCTACCTCTTCGTCCTATTCATGGTGAAACCCGGCGCCTGCGTCGGCCCGCGAACTCATTATCGAAGTTTGGAACCAGCAGCCGTTTCTGGCGACTAACTGCTGCCGTTAAGGTTCTTACAAGTCTTCTGAGTACCGCAGGCCTTGATCTCAAATGCAACCGCCCACGCGCTCCTTATTAATAACAGGTGAATGCGAGCTGTGAGTTGCCAAGCGTTCAACTTTCGACTTTGGCTGCCTGGATCTGGAAGGCTGGCTGGTGCGCATTTGATCAAGGTGGGTTAAGGAGATCGTCACTCTTGCTGGAAAATGCGTGGTTGGATGATCCATCTGACAGTATAAGTGCCAGGTTCGAATGTCACAGAAAGTCAAGCGGACGAATTCACGTACTACAACGCCGAGGACCGGGAGGAAGAGAGACGTTTTTCCTAGCGCCCCGAACTGATATGAGGGCAGATGGAGCGGTGATGAGCAGCCTTTTATATCTAGGTCCGCGGAGCGGAGTAGGGACTTTCGTGTCACGTTCAGTTTCGTACGTGCATACCTCGACGCTCCGTCAGCGGGCGTCAACATTGAGCGTCACCTTGACACGGCCCCAACACAAATTCTCAAGCGTTCTGTCCCCTCTACACCAACGAATATGCCCTATTCGCAAACTATCAACTACTCCTGTGCATTCCGTTCAACCACAACGGAGTGACGTGAAACAGTTAAAACAGGAGGTCACTGAAGGTACGCACCGGTGCTGCGGCAAAAGCATGATGGAGCATTTGTTGTTTATGCGTGCCATTTTAACTAGCGAGCGCTCGAGATCGGAAAAGGGTGCTACAAGGTTCTCAGAAAGTGGTAGGTCTTCAATCCAGTAGGACGCCTGTCAGTTGCAGAGTCGCGCCGAATCCTTCATACTAAAATAACGACAGGTTGCTTTAGCGATGACCACTAACGGCATCATGTTCCTCGCAAAGCTGTATGCTGCTATCCAATCGGGCAGCGCGTCCATGTTTTCAGAGTACGGACCTAGTCAACCCTAAGTCTTCATCATCCGGACGTAGCTGATACATGGGCATTTTAGAGCTTTGCATAGCTTGGCAGATGTTGTTAACGAGAGCTTACTTTTCGTTGGCATTCATCGATCGCTGCGAGAACCTGACCCGCAACATCCATATGGCTTCACCTTGGAGCGATATGCGTGGGCCTTGGTCAGTGGCGTTGGTGGGTATCTATTTCGTTTCAATCACATCCCCACTTACTCACAACCTGTTCACGTTGAAGGTATCTTCTTTCTCGGCGGCGGTGTGTCTCTGTATCATGGCTTTGCCGGTCTTCTCGCGGGTCCCGCCCATGTGATTGGTGACCCAACGCTGAGTTGGGCTGTACTATCATGCTCATTAGCATTCGAACTTGGTGCGTATAATTCCGCGATATGGTATTGCAAGTATGGGCACTGATCGTGGGTTGAGTTTCAGGTACCATGAGGTATGCGTATCTGCACATTAAGGAAACGGCGACGGCTGCGGGGCAGTCAGTATGGGATTATATTAAAAGGGGCGCTGACCCAACCGCCGTCCAAATTTTTCTTGAGGTACTTGCGATGGACCGCATGGCACGACCGTGCATAGATACCCGAGTATAAATTGCGCTCACTTTACTAGGATTGCGCGGCAGTAGGAGGGCTTGCGCTTGCGGGGGGCTTCCTGACCGCTTCCAAGTTCCTCAACTTGCCTTGGCTTGACTCTCTTGGTTCGATATCCATTGGTTTGCTTTTGTCCGGAGTTGCAATGTTCCTTATCCGCCGAAATATCGCTTCGTTAATTGGAACTCGCATGCGGGATACGCACGAGGACTCCGTTGTCCGCTTATTGGAGCGCGATCCGATCATTTCTCGTGTACACGACGTGAAGACCACGATGCTGGCGCCCAATGTGGCGCGATTCAAAGCCGAGATCTTGGTCGATGGGCAGGAGGTCACGAGACGATATATAAGTCAGTGTGAAGGATGGGAGAAAGAAGTCGAAGTATTTCAGACGTTGAAGACGAGAAAAGAGATTGAAGAATGGACCATTCGACATGGTGGCGGCATTGTGAACACTCTTGGCGCGGAGGTGGATCGGTTGGAAATGGAAATTATGAGGAACCGACCAGAGGTCAAACATATTGACCTTGAGATTTAAAAAGTTCACTTCCCAGTGACACATGGCGCATGGACAGAATGGCAGACGCACAGTCCTCGAGGCAGTTAGAGAGAGCATTACCTATTACCCATACACACGACTGTACGACCCGTTAGTAGTTGTCGGTATATCAGTATTATGAGTCCGTTTGCATTCGCGCTACGCGTGCGTCACATGACCTGTGCTTACATACGCGGATCCGTATCGATGTGGTATCTGAACAACGAACGCCAAATTGGCGAAGTTCTTTCTGCAAGATCGAGCGCCAACTGCATCCTGTTCGGCCTCTCTGTGCCTTTGTTGTTGCATCTTCTTCACCCGCAGTCACTCGTCGTCCGCACGCTGTCTGCTTGGTACAGCTTGTAAGGTTGGTTTCGCTTCAAGAAAGTCTGCCGTACTTGAGTAGCCACTGGACTGACGCTGAACGTGTGCTTCGTAGATTCAGCCAACGTTGCTATTGCGCACTTTTGCATACGTTCGGTACCTTTCAAGACCATTTACACGTACTTTATCTCTCAACAACACGTACCGTCCCTTCACAAAATGGCTTCATTGCGACTGTTTCGATCGGCCATGATGCGCCAGCCGACGAGCTTTGCTCGGGCAGAGATGCTGAGAGGAAGCATGAGAAGAGCGTTGGCGACGTCGTCGGGTCATACGGTTGGTAGATGGGCGCGTTTTGAGGGCTTATACCGGGATGCAGATATACTAACCCCGTGGCTGCTCGCATTGACGTGTGCTTTCAGATGACTGTTCGTGAAGCGCTAAACCAAGCTATGGAGGAAGAGATGGTTCGTGACAAGACAGTATTCATACTTGGAGAGGAGGTTGCGCAATACAATGGTGCTTACAAGGTCACGAAAGGCCTCCTTGACAAATTCGGCCCTGAGCGTGTAATCGACACCCCTATCACCGAAATGGGTTTTGCTGGTTTGGCTGTTGGAGCAGCTATGGCTGGTTTGAAACCGGTGTGCGAGTTCATGACCTTTAACTTTGCCATGCAGGTCAGTCTTGATCACTTGCCAGGCTTAGCACAGTGAGTACTGACATTGTGCGATTTTCAGGGTATCGACCACATCATCAACTCTGCTGCCAAAACCCGCTATATGTCTGGCGGGATTGTTGGTGTCCCAATTGTTTTTCGCGGTCCCAACGGTGCAGCCGCTGGCGTCGCTGCCCAACATTCTCAAGATTATGCCGCTTGGTACGGCCAGATTCCGGGTCTGAAGGTTGTTTCCCCTTGGTCAGCTGAGGATGCCAAGGGTCTGTTGAAAGCCTCTATACGTGATCCGGACCCGGTTGTGTTCCTGGAGAACGAGATTTTGTACGGTCAAAGTTTTGACGTCTCTGAAGCTGCGCTGAAAGATGACTTTGTAATTCCGATTGGCAAAGCGAAAGTCGAGAAGGAGGGTCGGTACCCATGGTTATATCTATTATACCACTCTCTTCTAACTGTGAGCATGTCAACAGGTACCGATGTAACCATAGTTGCTCACTCCCGTGCCGTTGGGCAATCAATTGACGCCGCAAAGGAGCTTGAGAAAGAAGGCATCAGCGTTGAAGTTATCAATCTCCGTAGTATCCGACCGCTCGACATCAACACCATCTTGAAGTCTTTGAAGAAGACTAACCGCTTGGTCACTGTGGAAGGAGGATTCCCTCAGTTTGGAGTTGGAAGTGAAATTTGCGCACAAATCATGGAGAGTAAGTATAGATGACCATAATACCCGCGCTTGTTCATGAGATGGTTAACCATTGTTTAATTTTCTTAGGCGATGGATTCGACGCGTTGGATGCGCCGGTACTTCGTGTCACTGGTGCTGACATTCCTATGCCATACGCAAAGAATCTCGAGGACCTTTCTTTGCCGAGGATAGAAAGCATCAAGAAGACCGTTAAGCAAAGTCTTGGAAAGCAATAAGTTACAAATGGGTACCTTATTGGTAGTTTGATGACGCGTTTTGGTCAGGGAAAATTAGCTGATGCTTTGATAACTGGAACATCATTGAGGGAGGTGTTTTAGTACTAGATGCTCGTTTTATGTGAGTCCTCATTCGTCTATAGTACTTCTTCTGTCAAAACATTTTCAAAGGAGAAACAAATTGGGCACGCAATGAAAGAATGGAGCATATTCCCGCTCAACTAGGCCCATGACTTACTCCTAAGCAGACCTGATCAAATGCATTTGTTTATTCGTAACGTCGCTTCAGATAGGACATGCAAGCTACATTATGCCTATGTGCGGTAGCCATTTGCTCACAATTCGCAGACTCACGATCGCGTCCCGTGAGAAAGTAGCCAAAGGTGTTCTCCCTTATCCACCTCTCGTGGACCACCTTGTCGGGAACATCTGGAGGCCAACCACGTCTCTCGAATATTTCGGTGGATTTTCTAATGGACAACAGTGTCAATTTCAGTGTGCCTTGAGATATTGACGCAACAAACTGGTACTTACTCCACTGCAGGAAGAGCGTGCGTAAAATGCTATGCGCAAACAGCACACATCCACACGCGATAGGAACCAGCCACATTAACGGACTTAAATGGTGGCTGGTACCGAATGCGGTCGTGACGCCGGGTACGTAGACGATAAAGACGGTTAAGCACAGTCCACAAAGAATGCCGACAAAGTTGTAGATGTTGGTAAACATGAATTTTCCGTAGGGCATGCCGAGGCGCGCCTTGCAGATGAATAGATTGAAGCATTGTTGGCAAAAGATAGAGATGTAGTATGCAGCTTGGCCAACTGAGAGGATTTCTTTTTGCTCATCAGAGTTCTAGGATTAACGGAGAAGTCAGAATGGAAAAACCTGCGAAAGCACGATGAGGTACTCACCAGAACCCGTCCATCGCCTAAGGTGACGGTCGCAGCGGTACCCCAATCAGCGCCGTTGCGCTGAAGATCCCTTGGAGTTACCCTGGCATAGTACCAAATGGCTAGGAAGTACGTAAGCAAACAGCCGAACGTAATTAGGGTGCCCGCTTCTAGGTAGGCCCAACTCAAGGTTGCCTTTCCCACAAGCACGTCCTCTTCTCGACTTTCAAGCATGCGTTTCCAAAACCGCTTGCGGAACGGCTGGGCCATTTTATGAACGAAAGTTTGAGGTTTACGCTCGCCAGTTTCGGGGTCAATGAGACCATCCATGGCATCCTCTTCTCTGTGCCGCTGACGTTGCTGGATGGAATGCTGCGTGACAGGCTTACGCGGAGTCAATTTCATTAGACCCGCCCGGTTTTCCGGGGGATCCCAGGCGTAAGTCAAGGCATGAATGAAGTCGAAGCCCAAATCTGTGACGAGGATAAGCATTGCTCCGAGGGGTAATGGCAGAGGCACAATGATGTACAGAAGGTTAGCCCACACTACCAAACCGACGGGTAAGAAGGAAAGAAATCACTCCACGCAAGCACTAGTCATTCCCTACCTTGAGGCATTGTATGCGAAACTGTGTATTGAACACTTTTCTTCAAATTCTGGAAGATCAATCGACCCTCTTCAATTCCGCTTACGCACGACGCAAAATTATCATCTACGAGAATCATGGCGGCAGCTTCTTTGCTCACGTCACTTCCACTGACATTCATGGCAATGCCAAGGTCGGCTTTTTTCAGTGCAGGAGAGTCATTGACACCGTCGCCAGTGACGCCGACAATGTGCCCAATTGCTTGTGCGCGCTTGACAATCTGAAGCTTATGCTTCGGCGATGTGCGTGCAAAGATAATTTCCTCTTTGGAAAAGATATTTTCCCACTCTTTGTCCGAGAGGGCGTCGATACTCTCGCCATGAATAACGATGGCATTGACTTCCGACTCGTGAACCTGTGCTTCCGGTACACCTCTCTTCTTCGCAATCATAGCCTTGGTCTCTTGAAGCATCATATTGATTTTTCTGCCAATGGCTTCTGCAGTCAGAGGATGATCACCGGTGACCATCATCACCTTGATGCCTGCCTCGCGGCAGTGACCAATGGCTTCACGAACACCGTGCTTTGGCGGATCTTCAAGTGAAATAAGCCCATAAAATGTCAAATCAGTCGTGGGGTAGTTGATGGGTTCTTTGCTGAAGACAAAGTCCGCTGGATATGTTTCCTCGGGCAATTGTAACGCCGCAAACGCAAGCACACGATGCCCCTTGCTAGCCATTAACGTGTACGTCTCATCAAATTGCGTCTTGTGTTCGTCTGTCATCGGTACCGCTTCATTTTGGGAAGCGTCATAGAAGGAAGAACAAATTCTCAACACTCGCTCAGGTGCGCCTTTGAGATACAACATCAGCGAGCCTTTTGAATGCTTCTTTTTATGTATGGTCATGGCCCACTTGTTCTCGCTGTTGAAAGGGATTTCTAATACTTTAGGATACGCATCGTAGATGGTATCAAAGTCTGGGATCTTTGCAGCAGCGTAACGAAGTAATCCGCTCTCTGTTGCGTCACCCAGAATGGTTCTCTCGTTGATAGGACCGGTGCTACTCTCAAACCTCGCGCGCGAGCACAAAGCCGATATGTGGATAATCTCGTTCGCGCCGGTATGATCCATTGTAAGTGTCTTCGGTGCATCCGGCTTGTTTTTCTCACCAGGGTTAGGCGGCTGGGCAGATAAGAAATCACCGCCAGTCCAAACGAAGGTGACTGTCATCTGGTTCCGGGTAAGAGTGCCCGTCTTATCGGTGGCGAGAAGAGTAATGGCACCGAGCGTTTCTACGCCTTGCAGATCTTTGACAAGAACGTTACGTGATGCCATGCGCTTGGCGGCAAAGGTCAAAAGAATCGTGACGGTCGCGGGTAACCCCTCAGGAACGAAACTCACAAAGGTTCCAATTGCGAAGGTCAAGCTCGTGGAGAATGTAAGTCCTTTGGCCGTCAACCCGAGAACGAAAAAGACGATGGCAACGAGTCCCGCAACACTGGCAATGAGTTTAACGAAGATGTCAATTTCGGCAGTCATGGGTGATTTGCCACGCTCCTCGTTGGCCGTCATGCTTGCAATCTGCCCAATGACGGTATGATCACCCGTCCGAATGACGATACCATATGCTTCTCCGTTCACTGCCAATGTACCGTTAAATACTAGATTAGTGGCTTCTAATGGATTCTGCTGAGTGTTGCTGGTCCTGCGTTCTTGAGGATCGGCTTCGCCCGTGAGAGACGAGTTGTCGACTTTGAATTCATTGGCGACGAAAAGGTAAAGGTCGGCCGGCAATTTATCTCCTGACCGGACATAAACAATATCGCCCAGAACAAGTTCAGCTGCCGAGATTTGTTGCGCTCTTCCCTCACGAATGACATAACATTTGGCGGGGATCAGATTCTAGTAAAGGTAACGTATGTAAATGACCAGCTGGAATGTAAAGATTTTCAAAGTAAAGCGCGCGAAAGAATCCTCGGATCACCCATACCATAAATGACTCCAAGATAGCAGCACTTTTTTGTCCTTGATAGAACTCAATGAATGCGTTCAAGAAAGCAACAAGAATAAGAATAGCTCCCAGCCAAGCCTTGAACGCAACGCAATATGTTAGCTCGCTTGCTGCCCTAATCTGACTCATAGCACAAAGGGTGAGGGCAGTTGGCTTACATTGGGAAGATTCTCTTTGACGTCAATGCCCAACACAATGTATGAAATGATTCCAGCCACCAAGAGCAGAAGATTGAACAGTCCGAGTAGATGGTGCATAAATATAAAGAAAGGATGTTTTCTTTTCGGCGGCGACAGCTGGTTGGGACCATTTTCAGTAAATCGTTTGGTGGCTTCGGCGGCAGAGAGACCCGGTGAGGCAGCTGGTTTGGCCATATCTACGGACACATTGAACTTTTCGCATACTTGAGGTATGGTGAGGAGATGTTCGGTCTGGCAGCATACCATGGATTAGCTTGTGGGACACAGTGATGACGAGCAGATATTCCTTGAGAAGTAATCATCATAAGGACTTATAGAAACTTACAATGTTCAAGGTCTTTTCCGGATGAGCCTGCTTCGGTTTGTCGACCTTGGAAGCATCGTGCTTGGGCGGATCGACGAATGCAACCGAAGGCGTGGGGTTTGGACGAGCATCTTGTGGGTTGACAGGTGTTACTGTATATGATTGCTGATCTATTGCTTTTTCCTCCACTGTCCCACAAGAGGAATCAGGACGCGGGGGTTCCGCCGCGTTAGACGGGCTCAGGTGGTCCATATCTCCTCACGGCAGATCGACAGAAACCTTCAAGTTGCTAATTATCAACACCAACCTCCTTAGACCGATATGTGCTCTGCCGAGGTAGATTTATGGATTAGATTGGAGGTGACTATCCAGGTAGCTGAATATATATATTTTTCCCACTGCTCAAGGCTCCAAGCCATCCGTAACCTCATCCAGAGCCGTTGGTCGGGCACTACGGGGTTTTATGCTGCAGTTCGTATCGTTAGTTTTTTTTTCTCGACTGCCTTGGCAAGTTCTGGATCCAGTCGGCCAAGTTCTCAGCTTTGAGCAAAGGGATGGGAATCCGGGGGCTTACGGAAACTGTGCCGCCACGCGTCGGACACTCCGATAATTCGCTGAACTCCGACGGCCATTTGTTCTTCAATTCGATAATCGAAACATTTCAACCACGGGAGCGCACATGACGGCACGTGTACCTATTGCGTCACATATGCGAGTATCAATAACTTGATGGGATACGTGCCTTACGTCATCTCCAATCTGCGTCGGGCGAACGCTGTCAGTCGACGATCGGTCGCAGCAAAGGCGGGATTTTTTCTCACAGAACCAAAGCAGCTACAACCTTGAAAGAGTTAGCGAGCGAGGGGAGAGACGACGACGACGACGACGACGGACAGTGTAATTAGGTTTTATTATTGGTGGTTGGGGGCGGGGAAGCAGACGAACAACGCGGAGGCTAAGGCAGCTTATTACGGTTCCATGAATTAGCTTTTGCCAGGAGGTCCGCCATTTAAAGTCGGAGTCGTCGGCTACCATCCTGCCCTTTTGACCGTGACCTCATTTGTACTTTTGCTCAGTCAAGCACATCTATCCCATCCACTTTTACTCATTTCGGATTGAGTATTAGCCACATCAACACACCTGAAAAGAACTATCAATCGCCGAGCCTCTTGTTGCGTTCGGATTGCATTCGAATTCTCTGAATTAGAAAAGCAAATCAGCAACGATTTGACAAACTTGCGAGAGAAGAGTTCATCAACCACCACTGGCGAAACCGCCGCTTTGGCAGGAGGAATGGCTGCGAGCACACGACTCGTCTTTCAAATATTCATACATTGAACCTCATCAGGTCTAAACCAAAGGAAAACCTCAGGCGCCCAACTATGCCGGTCAGGTATGCAGCGGGCCTATTGCTTTCGTATATGTGGAGCCCTCTGGGTTCCAAAACCGAAAGCGATCTATCGACACCACAACTTCAACATGCCTCTTGTAACGCGACAGCAACCGTCTCGTCCCAAACTGTTACGACGACTCATCAGCAAGAATTAGAACAACGCCAGGACACATCGTACATTGACGACATCAAGTATCGTTGCCTCTTTACAGTTCGTGCGTATGCCCACTTTGCCGCCAAATTTATACCATCGCCCGTCATAACCGGCTTGGAGACGGTCGAAAGCCTCTTGCCCAAGGACATTGGGCGATTAGTGAGATATGTTCTGTTCGACGACATGTATCATCTCCGTCGCCAGACGATTTCGTTTGGCTTGCCTAAGGAGCTTCATCTTCACATTGAACATTTGCCGTCGCCGCCACGAAAATACCAGGATGCCAACGTGAATGTAGAGGACGAAGGCTCAAGTGGTACTCTTGACCGCGGAGTAGTCCTTTTGCAAGAGAACCACGAAGTGGCGTCTCCGCACGACGTTCTGCTGGCGGAGGAGGAGGACTATGAGGTGCAAGTGATGGATGAGCGACAGCGGCAGGACAGTGCGATATCATTGGACGACGGGAAGGAAGACATACTCTCTCCTGTATCGAGCGCTTTGTGCGACCTAGTATATGAGCAGGATACCACTGCAAACGGCTCCGGCGATCTACCGACTTTGGAAAGCTTCCCTGATCTTATACTCGTTGCGCCAGTACAAGAGGTACCGCGATTCTATTCTCGCATGTCACCAAGCCCAGAACCACCTCACTTTTTGACGTGCTTCGGTGGGGGCACCTTGTCAGAGCAAGAGTTTGTTGATGTCACGCTACGTCTTGGATTTAACCAGCATTTCAACAGTACTTTGTTCAAACGAATTCTGGAGCATACTGCCTCTTCTGACAGCGACGAGCACGGTACCTGCTCCACGTGCTCATCGGATGATTTGAATGCACAAATTTCTGCAGAAGCATTCCATACTTTTTGGATATGGTTCACCTCAATCCATGGCACGTCAGATCCCGAAACGCTTTCATTTCACCTGCTTGCGCCAACTCATACGTGCTATCCGAAATCGGCCGCATTATCATACCTAGTGCCGTCGGACCTGGCACCCCTGCTGACATCGTTACTGCAGCATCATCCTGCGTATACCTTCCTGCGGTCTTCAGCGTTTTTGGACCACTATCGAACATATGTTACGACGCGCCTCTTTTACGAAAAATCAAATCCGTTCAACGGCCGTATGTCATTGCGGGAATGGAAAAAGCTGAATGTCATTGGACAGATTGCAAGAATAGAGCAGGTGGAAGACTGTTTAGGCGTAGAGATGTGGCAGTCCAGCGAAAGTGACAACGACGGCCAGAGCGAAAGCCGGCGGAGAGTCGATATATCTGGTTGGTGCTACAAAGACTTTTACGTCGCGTACTGTCGATTCTGGGAAGGATGCATGAGGAATCCACAACGTGCTGCCGACGCGATGTTGGAAAATCAATTGGACATGCTTTTGGATGATAGTGATCTGCTCAAAACTCTCGGAATGGGATTAACCCCTGTGGTTGCGCTCGATGGGAGAAGAGGCAGCATAGATGCCACAGATTCCCATCGCGGCGCTGGTGCATGGGCGTTTATTTGTGAGCGGGCAATGGAGATATTTGGGACTCGTGTGATCGTTAGTGAGGTTGTCGTAAAGGACTCTGCGTCTGAAGGATCTGATACAGGCGTTGATGCAGACACTTTACATTTGCAACCGACAACTAATGAGACGGAACACTCAGAGCGCAAGATGTTCACCTTTGGGGATTTTGTCCTCTTCCTACTGGCGGTTCATAATCGGTCTCATCCTACGTCCCTCGCTTATTGGTTCCACTTACTGGACCTGGATGGAGACGGAATGTTATCTCTGCATGAACTGGAAACAGTATACACGCATTGCCTTGCTGCGCAAATGGTCGACCCCGCACGGCTAGCTTCCGCCGATGAACACGCAACGGCAGATATTTATGATATTCCCGACGAGTTCTATTGTCCCAGCGATTTCCTTTGCCTAGTACACGACGTGCTCCGACTATCGCCTGGAAAGCATTTCGTGACTTTGAGAGATTGGAAACGGGATCCTGAAGCGACACTGACGGTGCTAAGACTGATGTTGGGAGAAAGTAATTCTGGAGAGCTCTTGTGCTATATCGAAAAGAGTCCGAATGCTCCTTGTTCCGAAGATGATACAGAATCGAGCGAGCATGAAGACGGTGAAAGTGGGTTTTTCATCAAAGGGTGGAAGGCTTGGATAGAAGGAGAGTATCGCACCCTTGTCGGAGATGGAGCTGAAAGCGAATGTGATGATGTCTCTGACAGTTGTGATGGTTATGAACAAGAGTGTGTTCATAAGAATTGATAAGCGGCGTATGTGGAGACTGAAGACGGTGGCTGCTAGAAAGAGAGTCGACTACACAGAGGATAATGCGCATGCGAACGGCGGGCGATAGATGGACAGCCTGGTGTGGGCAATCTTACGCATACGCCCACGTTGCGATGCCGGAGGCCGCCCATGGGAATACCGCAGCTAATAGGGTTATAGGTAATACCAGCCAAAGTTTAATGTGAGAGCTGAGATATCATCAGGACAGAATTAATCTAGTGACATGCAAGGATTTTGCTCTAGTTTGCAAGTTAGGACGTGTTGCATAGTACATCTATGGGACAGTTTAAAGAATAGTTCACTTACGCCGAAATAAGCGAAACCTTTTCATTCCAGAAACATATCAGAGAAATGTTTAATTAGTGGAAATTAAAGCACGGTCTGATTACGTTAACAAGGATGATTATGTAAACTCCGAAACGCGCGCGGTCCCCAAGTTTTAATATCAGATTTTGCGAACGGCGTGTGCAACAGCGAACGACGTCGTGAATGAGTTTCAAAGACCTGAAAAAGTTATGACCACTAAAGAAGGATTAAACGTTGACGCAGACGGGGGAGAGAGATGGAATAATGATAAGGGAGAAAAGATTGATTGAGGAGGGGACGATTCATGTTCTAGTTCAGGTCCTGGGATGCTGGTGTTCATTTGGGGTCCTCTCTCACATTGTTTAGGGCAGTGCAAGATGGCGGGATGGTACAGTTGATGACTGCATGTTGCGGCGAACCAGTAGGAAGTTGAATGCCCGCCGTCTCGATCTTGAGGAGGTCATGACTGTCGCGGCGTTCATCATAGCCATGTGTCAGGCCGGCCGCATGTCAACAAAAAAAAACAGTAAAGGAGGAATTAGCTTTCGGGACCAGGTTCGAGCTGCTTCAAAAGGCGAGGCCCGGTGGGATGCCTCGCACTTCATTTTCAGCATTCAGATATACCAAGCACCATTTCGACAAATAGAACAACTCGTACACCGGGTCCATAGATTCCAATAGAGCATAGATACGATATTCCAATTCCAAGATGAAGGCTATCCTCTTTTCTTCCTTCCTTGCTGCATGCGCTGCTGGCAGTGCTATTGCTAGCCCTCTCCCCAACCTCTACCCCCGACGCTTCGGTCAACAGAACCCTCCGGTTCAAGGTGAAATAGGTGGTCTGCCATTCGCACAGCCTGGTCTTGGCGGTACACTTGGCGGTCGTGTTCCTAGCACACTGTTAGGAGCAGCAGATCCTTGCGACAAGCTGCGATTGGCGGACGAAGTCATTTCAAGCGGAGACGCAGCGAATCCCGCATTCATTGCGGCCGCCGCCAAACTGGTCCACGCCGAGCAAAACTTCAACCCACTGAACGGAGCCGGCCGGCCAAAGTTCTGCGAGGATCCGGCCCTCCCAGCTACTGCGGCTTTGCGCGGAGTCTTACCGTTTATAAGCCCCGAGGACAACTTGCAAGGTGCAGACGCTTACAACGCAAAGGCGGTACAGAGCCTTCAAAGTGTATTAGGAGGAACCACCATCCCTGCGGATGGCAAGAGCATTGCGCAACTCGTCGTTGAAGCTGGCTTCACCGACTTTGCCGGTGCACCCGGGGGCAATGGCGGGAACACTGGAGGGCAAGCACCTCCTCCGGCCCCTGCTCCTACCCAGGCACCTCCCGCACCTCCGGCACCTCCTGCCCCCGCTCCGCCGGCGCCTGCTCCGCCTGCATCAGGAAACCTCGGATCCTGTCAAGCATCAGCTGCCCAGCTCAGAGTCGCGCTTGGTGCTGATCCTGCAGGCGAACGCGCGCAAGAAGTTCGATTTGTTCCAGGCGGTTTCCAAACCGATGCCATCTTCGGTGGCCAAGCCTCAGCTCTCAACCCAGCTATTGTTGCCAATTTCATCTGCGACAGGCTAGGCGATCAGTGTAAAGCTGCTGCCGACACCGTTACCGCTTGCAGAGCTGCTCAAGCTGCAATTGTTGCCGCTAACTTGAAAGGCGGGAAAAATCTAAATGCTACCACGCTGCAAAGCTTGGGCAAGCTTGCAGATGATTTCAACGCTGCAATTGGTATTCAGACTACGTTTGTTACCGAGCTGCCGGGAGGTGGCAATGGTGGAAACACTGGTGGACAGGTTACCGCCCTTCCTGTCCCTACTCCAACCACTACGTCCAATATCGAGACCGTCATTGTTACGGTGACCACGATTGCAACTGTAACTGTCGATCCAGCAGCACGACCGACATCCGCCCCTACACCACCTCCCGCAGGAGGCAACGTTCTTTTCCAACCCGATTCCGTTGAGGGACTCACCTTTGACCCACTCGTCCGTTCGACGGACCCTCAACGCCAATTCCAAGTCGCTCAAGATACCTTCGTAGGCGTCGGCGCTGCTTGTGGTCGCGTAGGCGACAGGTTGTTCAACAAGTGCGCGAACAAGTTGAACGGCGAAGGGCGTGGAAACGAGTTGAACCTGTGTGCTACAGCCCGCGATGCCGCCAAAGCTGCCTGTCCTCAAGCTGCCCAGAGCGTATGAATGACCGGACGATAGTGAGAACGCCGCTGTGAGCTGGACTCATTAGCACGAACTCGGTCCATTTGTATAAATACCAAAAAATACATATGTCCTGCATGCATGCAATACTTTTGGTCGTTGATGAGGTGTCTTGCATTATTAGTATCTAATAAGTTACTTTAAGGACATTATCCAAAACATGAGCATAGAACAAGTCGAGCGTAACTAGATATCTTTTAGGCTCTCCTCACTCCCACTCCCTTTCAGACTTCCCTCTTCACTGTAGCTTTCACTGTCGTCGCTCTCATTCCAGTCAATCTCGACTTCCACGTCTCCTCCGCTCAAATGCAATGCTCGTTGCTCGTCGTCATCACTACACCAATCATCGCCGGCTAGTTCGTCATATGCTCTTTCCGCAAACTTATCCCAACCACTCAAACCATCACTCTCGTCCCATTCCCGGAATACAGGGTCTAAGCACCGTCGTATGTGATGCTCGTACGCGGAAAAGTTGAAAAGCAGGCCAAAGATGAGGTCGCGAGGCACAAAGGGGGCGAGCAGGTTGGACAATCGGATATATGGCTTGGATTGCGGGATGTGAAGGATATCTAGAATGGTGCACACCCAGTCGGAGAAAGAGAACCCTTCACCTGAAAGGCGTGCCAAATGTCTTCGGGAAGAGTTGTAAAACGTACGAAGCTCGTGAAGGGATATGACACCGTCGCCATCCAAGTCCAAACATCGGAAAAAATACTCGGTTGACTGCGGAGTGGGCGAGTGCAGGGAAAGGAGAAAGTGTGCAAACTGCGGGTACGTCATGTATTTCCGTCTCGGCTTCTCGGAACGCTTGATCGGTGACGGTGAGCGAGACACTGGAATGGATGCAGGCAACGCCCACGATAATGCCTCCTCGTCATTCTCATCGATATCCATCATATCCAAGTTCGTAAACGCCGCCTGACGAACAAGCCCCGCTCGTTCCCCTGTGGCTGAGGCTTTCTCATCAACGTCCATCGTATCCGAGGCGTCAACCTTCTCTGTGTTTTCTGTCACATCATCGGTTGATACCTCATCATCAATTCTGTCACACCAACCCCATCCTTCAAACACCCGCCAAAGCATTGTTTCGCTGACACCAGCCGTGCCACCACCAAATCCGCCAAAGCCCCACTCTCCTCCAAACCCTCTCCGAAATTCTTTCCATCCTACTTTCATATCATGATCTTCGTCCATCTCCCAGAACTTGCAGTAGATCACGTAGAAATGTTTATAGCTCAGGACTGTCTTTGTGAGATTTATATCTTGCTCCCCTTCAATCTTAACTATCGTTTCGTAGAATTTGCCAAAGTCGGATAAGGCAAGAGCAGTTGAAGTGTTCCTGCGACGGTCCCAAAAGATTCGAAGCAAGACCGTATCGACATATCGCCTCTTGAATATTTCTTGTGACGCAAGGAACCGCAAGCCCGGATGATTATCGACGAGATCCATAAGAACCAGGCGAAGTGAGTCTGGGTGAATGTGTGTTGCGGAGTCAGCGAGAAGTATGAATGCCAAGTTCTGGAAGCTTGGGCCTGATTTCGGCGGCTTGATATTGCTGAGCAATCTAGTACCACGGATACGCATCAAGCTTCTGATTAAGAGTGGCCTGCTCGAAGGAAATCTCACCCTTCTATGTCCTCAAGCGCAACGACTTGTCCATTATATAGACCTTTAGCTTTATTGCCTTGGCTCTCCGGATTTACCGCTTCTGTGGAGGCAGCTACCCAGCTTGGTTGACTCTCAACGCATCGTCTCCAGAAAACCCGGTTGAAGAAGCGAGGGATTCCTAAGGCTTGTGTGATTCTGACGAACTCCAATTCCATCAAGCCCTTGGAACCCTGTTGACTGTCTACACTTGACGCCACATTCGTATACTCTTTTGACGCTTTTGCCTGGACATGTCAAATCGTCACCCAGTTACTACCACAGCCCGTTACGGATATAAATGGTGCCCTTTTGTCAATGCAACGTACCAATAGCCCGCTCAAAAACTCCTTCCAATCTTTATCCGACCTCTTCCATAATCGCGGAAGTTCGCGCAGCCGCGGCATCGGTTCAGAAGACTTCACGTCGCTAGCAGCCTCGGTTTCACTGACACCAACAACATTCTTTTTCAGCTTCAGGCTCCATGAACCATTCCGTCGCCTGACGCTCTTATCTCTTTCTTCCACAGTGCCATATTTCCGCGCGCGGATCTTGGCTTCGTCTGAAGCAAATGCCAAGCCGTTCTCTCGCTCAGCTGCCTGCGCGATGCCAATTTCGTCGTGTAATGCTGCTATTGCTGCCATTCTACGCGTACGCATTCCTTGAAGCTCACGGAGAGTGGGAAATTCGGAGTTATCGACCTGCGTTGAGGCCTATCAACGTGCGAGCAGCCGACGAGTATATTGGGCCTCATCTCCTGGAAGCGTGTTGCGCGCGTTGCGTGGCTGACGTAAGCAATAACCGCGCGCGTTCATTAATTACTGGACCTTGAAATGCTTGCGCAGCATTTACTCCAAAATAATATGTGCTTCAGAACTGGGCAGAGGATGTGTATGTATTTCGCGACAACAGGAGATTTGAAGCGGAACATGCTCCTTTTCAAATAATGCCTCAATGGGGAGTTAAGAGTTCTACCTTCGTCTATAAGGGCCCCATCGCTCCTCCCGTCCCCAGCGATCCCCGTAACCTCTGTGTCGCCCTTCATAATCCATTGGAGGTGGCCCACCAAATCTCGGATCGTAGCCGGGCCCCGTTGGAGGAGGAGGTCCCCAGCGAGGATCAAACCCTGCAAATGGCTCAGGGGGATACATTCCCACGGGGCCCATAGGATCAAACGGTGGCGGATGGCCCATGAAATACGGATCAAAGTACGGCTCAAATTCGGGCGGGGGTATATCTGGTCTGGATGGCGGTCTGGCCGGTCTTTGTATTACCGTCGGCTTCAATGAAGGTGCAGGGCCAGTTTCTACAACAGTAGGTGCTGAAGCTGGAGCTGAATGGGAAATCGTTGGAGCCGACGTTGAGGCTGGCCCATCCGTGGTAGTTGAAGGCTTCGAGATGAATTTGAACGGCTTGGCAGCGGTTTTGGGACGAGATATAACAGGGACACTATGCACAACTGCAGGAAGAGGTGCAACTGGAACGCTACTGGTTGTCACCGGAGGCGGCGCTGTTGTCGCACCAGGAGATGCCCTTGCCCCTGATGATGTCTTCACGGGAGCCTCAGCTACCGCCGGACTAGCACCTCGCGTCTTGTCTTCGGCCCCAGTGCTAGCGCCTACATTCAAACTGCCGCCTCTTGATTTGATCCATTCCTTTAGAACATTGTCGACCTCTCTCCTTACACCTTCTGCTACCTCCAATCCTTCCAGATCTAAGTTCCTGGCGCAAGCTGGACATTCCAGACCGTCCTCTCCTTCAACCTTAGGAGGCGCCGAGTCGTTTTCACCAAGTAGATATCCACGAATGCATTCCTCACAAAAGACAGTTCCACAGCAAGCCGTTCTAGTTGCATCCCGGATTAACCGGCTGCACAGAGGACAAGTGAGAGCTGGAGTACGGGGAGCCAACTCATACGGGTCGCCCGACAGCACCTGCGCGCGCGACGATAGTGTCGCCCAGGCTTCATCGTTCGGCCGCGCCCGAACGAGCTCACCATTTTGCGTGACCATAACACCACCTTCAGATGCAGCTGACTCGTCAACCGTTTGCAGAAAAATCTTCGGAATACCAGTAGTACGCTTTAGTTTAGGACGATCAAATGTACTATCGCCGAGCGTTGGACAGTTGGATATGAAGTGGCCTTTTTGACCACAACGATAACAGATATATCCAGGCGGCGGTGCTCTATTCTGCTGCCAGTCATTTTTTTGCCAACCACCATGCCCGTTCCCTCCTTCCTGTCCAGCTTGATGTGACCCACTTCCTCCTGCATGTGCACCACCTCGGAATGGCGGTCTCTGAAATGGCCGATGAATCGGTTTTTGCATGGCCATTTTGTCCTGAGTCTCTTCCCATTGCTCCGTCTGAAGCTTGAACATATTCGCTATCCTTTCCTCCTCCGTTTCGCCGGTAATTTCTGACGTCGGTTGCCCCATTCCAGCAAGTGCATGTAGGGGTCGAGCTCTGTGGGAGTCCCAATTCTCAATCAGCAAATGGAGCAGGAACGCACATTAAGAAGTATCGTACTAACCCTTTGTTAACAAGTACTCTAGCTCCACTACCTGGTGCTGACGCAGCATGCCCTCCCATCGGCAGACTGGCCAGTGGCACGACTCTACCACCGCCCGAGGGTCCAGAGCTGGCCAGGTACTTTTGTGCCGTGCCCTTACCAGGTTTGACTGCAGGACGACGGGAAACCAGAACAGACGTATTTCGAGGTACAGCAAATAAGTCATCTTTATATTCTGATTGCAGTCAAAGTAAGTTGGTCAGCAAAATAGAAGAGGTATTCTACGCTCTAAGCATTGACATCTACCATCACCACTACCAACTTCATGAAGCACTAGGTCAAAGCCCTTCCCATCTCCCAACTTCTTCGCCGTCATTATTTCCCTTTTCAGCTCCCAAACGGTGAGCGTCGGCCCATCAAACGTGATCGTATCATAATCCTTTGCGGATTTGAACTTGTAGAATATGACGGACATTGTACCGACGACACACCAAACCGCCGTAAAAGCGAATCCAAGCTTCGAGACTGATGACAAGTATCTTAATAGGTTAAGCTATGCTTTTTCCTTGCCGTTCTGTGCTTCCGTTCAGGATCTCTTTAAAAGAAGACGTTGCTGGCTGGCTCGGAAGAAAGGTCAACATAAACGCGCCACAGAAAGTGGAAAGCCTTTTAAAAACAGCTGCGATTCGAAGAACGACAGTTGTTGCGACGGAAACCTGGTAGGCAGCGCAGGAGAATTATGGGAAAACGAGGGAAGGGAAAGCACAGCAACGCAGGGGCACAAGCTCATCCCTCTGAGGCCAAGCCGGAGCATCATGAGGCGTTCCAAAGAATGAACTTTTTATACCAAGCCGCAGCCGTTGTCCGCAAAAGTTTGGCTGAATCTGCGTCAAATGCTCATTCTGGGAGCGAGAAGCAAGTTGGGAGCGTTAGTAGGTTTTATATGAAGACTTTCCGTCAAGTGGAACGCCGTTTGGTGCTGCGATCCCATCCATATGTTAAACGCACCATCTGCAAGCAATGCGATTCCATTCTGCTCTCTGGGGACGCTGTGAGGCACCGGACCACAAAGGGTAGGGCTGAACATGGTAATAGCTGTCTCTAATGACTTCTCACCTGTCTTTCGCAGGAACGAATAACGTGCCTTTGCTCGAATCGGAATGCAAAACATGCGGTCTTGTTAAAAGGATACCACTCGGTGACCAACCCACTCGTAGCCCGTACTCCACCAGAGCCGCCTATAACCACGACGCTCTGTAAGCTGGTGAAGGACGTCTGATTGATGGCTGCTGCTATTGTCGGCAACTTACGGGGCCTGCGGCGTTGACCTTGGACTTCTGCTCGCTGAGACCGCTTTGAGCGACAGCAATCGTTCAGCTGCATCACGTTTTAACGGCTCCTGAAAAATCATGGGGACTCCTCAACCAGCACAACACCAGGAATTTGTCGGCAGGGAAGGCGGATTTATTCTGGTCGATTCTGTCGCAGTCGGTCGGACCCTTGGGGCTTCACTTACGCCCTAACGAACATCGTTCATGGTGTATATAGGAAGCAAATGATACTCATCCCGTCATATCTTCTTGGCGGACAGAGCTTCACGCGGGCATGGCATATGGATGTTGGACTGTGATCATTGATATGCGAAGGCATTCAAATAGAAAACTGTTGGCAGGTCCTCTCTGGACCTCTGCCTGCTGGTCTCTCTGGATTGGTCCGGAATACTTCGTTGTACACAAGTAGCGTGTCCATAATAGATCACGGAGCCAATCGTGCATTCATGCAAATAGGTGCCTACTCTGCCAAAGCATATGCCAACAAGTTTGCCAATGTAACCGTCACGAAGTCGTGCTCGCAACATACCGTTGACTGTGTATGAAAAATCTCCAAAGGCACCCCAATAGTACGATTGTTTATGAAACATGCAGCGGACAAGGTTTGCTTCAAATATGGTATCGATGTTGAATAATCAATCAAATGTCGCCAGTTCCAAGAGAATCCCCTTCTCAAACACAGAAACCAATGCCTGTTAGCAATGCAAGACATTTGTCCCAAGAGATAATCTCGGGTTAAATTAAATTAAGTCCGTGCGTTGTACGGGAATGGACTGCAGAAACGACATAGCTGATATTCGACTAAACAGTGAGGTCGTGCATAAAAATCATATTTTTGAATGTGGTGTACGTTTTATTCCCAAGTAGCTCCCCTTCAGGCCTGTGCAGCCAAACGCTGATTTGCTTGCTGAGCGGCGCGGAACGCATCAATCTTCTTCTCAATCTCGGGGCGGAAATGCCTGATGAGACCTTGCACCGGCCATGCCGCCGCGTCACCCTGAATTACAGGAGGTTAGATTGAGAAAAAAATATCTCAGCAGATTATCACAGCGCAAACGCTTACCAAAGCGCAAATGGTATGCCCCTCAATCTGTCTGCTCAGTTCCTCAATCATATCAATTTCTGCCTTCCTGGCATTGCCTGTTTCAAACCGCGTCATCATATTTGCCATCCATGCGGATCCTTCACGGCAGGGTGTGCATTGTCCACAGGATTCATGCTTATAGAAAGCACTCAGTCTTGAGATAGCCTGAACAATATCCGTGCTCTTATCCATAACTATGACAGCAGCAGTTCCCAATCCAGATTGTGCATCGCGCAAAGAGTCAAAGTCCATCAGTACTTCTTCGCACATGTTCTTCGGTAAAACCGGCACAGAGGATCCACCAGGAATGATACCGAGAAGGTTATCCCATCCGCCGCGGACACCTCCGCAGTGCTTGTCAATGAGGTCTCGCAAAGGAATGGACATCTCTTCTTCTACTGTGCAAGGCTTGTTAACGTGTCCGGAAATACAGAAGAGCTTCGTTCCGCTGTTACGTTCGCGACCGAAGCCAGCAAACCACGCACCACCGCGGCGGAGGATAGTGGGAGCGACAGCAACCGTCTCGACGTTCGCGACCGTGGTCGGGCATCCAAAGAGTCCAACATCGGCGGGAAATGGGGGCTTCAGACGTGGCTTTCCTTGTTTGCCCTCAATGGATTCGATGAGAGCGGTTTCTTCCCCGCAAATATAAGCTCCAGCGCCACGGTGCACGTACACATCGAAATCGTAACCAGAGCCGCAGGCATTCTTGCCGATTAATCCAGCTTTGTAAGCTTCGTTAATCGCCTCTTGTAAATTTGATGCCTCATTGTAAAATTCACCACGGATATAGATGTACGCTGCGTTGGCGTTCATGGCACGTCCTGCGACCAAACAACCTTCCACCAGCTTATGCGGATCGTGACGCATGATTTCACGGTCCTTGCAGGTGCCAGGCTCACCCTCATCAGCGTTCACAACCAGGTATCGCGGGCGACCATCAGGACCCCCGGGCTTGTTCATGAATGACCATTTCAATCCAGATGGGAAACCAGCTCCACCACGACCACGCAAGCCAGATTTCTTCATCTCATCAATAATCCAATCATGCCCCTTCAAAATAATTTCCTTTGTCTTGTACCAATCGCCACGCTTCAGTGCGCCCTGAAGGCGGTAGTCGTGTTTACCATACAGGTTGGTGAAGATACGGTCTTGGTCCTTCAAATTTCCGTATGTTCGACTTGGTGATGATCCCGCAGGAGCAACAGTAGCAAAGCCCGCTGTTGGTGCTGCACGAAGGTGTCCGCTGGGCACAGCGGTGACCACCTGTGAGATCCGGCCAAGTCTCCGAGATGCGAACATGATGTGTGATGGTATAACGTGTGAATGCGTGATGAAGTGACCTTATCGAACCGTATTCGGTATGGTTCGTGTCGCGGCTCCTTCTCCTTCACGACACTATCAGACAGTAATGCTGCTAGCGACGTTTGACCCCACGACCCACAATGTCTACGTCAAAGCCGTTTGCTCTGCTTCTAGTACTCCTTTTTCGTCCTCACCTCCGTCCGCGTGCTCCTAGCCGTCTGCCTGCAAGTCCGTTGGGTGATTGGCCTACCCGATCGTCCGTCGCTGCCGCCGTTCGCAGTGAGTGGAGTCCGTCGTTGTTGTGGGGTAAAGCGCCAGCGATCTCGCAACTTGGTCTCGATGGAGCACGGTCACGTGTTGTGGCTTGTGAAGCTGCTGCGGCACAGCCATGCGCCCGCGGGAAGCAGAGCATCGCAGCGCTGCCCTCCACCGCGCTTCTTCCCACCTCAGGAGCTCTCGACCCAGCCTGCGCGACAGGGCCGCAAGAGCCGATGCCTTACCTCAGACGGAGATTTGTTGCACTTATCCACATGTATGGTGCAGAGAGGATTACGGTCGACAGCGAATTGTTCTGTAAGAAGCACGAGTAACACTATTATCAAGAATTCTATATACCAAGAATCACAGTAACCAACGAAAAAACTAGTTACAAATTACATAAAGAGGGGAAAACTAACTTCTCGAGATGCACCGACGTGATCCCAAAAACAAATTCAGTGCATTCCATAGCGGATCTATACTCCTGTGCCGCGAGACGTTAGAGCGTCCAAAACGCTTCCCATTATGGCATGTAATCCCGTTTGGATAGCGAGTAATTCGCTGTAACGAACTCAGTATTAGCCTGCGGCTCGACGTCAGTTGCAACGGATGGGCCGCCTTACCTGGGCTCTAGAGTGTTGACCACATCCACGTTCTCCGCCAGACCTGAGAGATGATTTCTAAAGAGGGATACACGAGGGGTACAACCTTTGGTGCGATCGTGCGTGCTGTTGTTCTCAGTGGCGCCCGCGCCTGTAGTACAGTCCTTGGTGTGTCTCTTTTCTACGGATTTGCTTTCCGCCGCTGGGCCATTGTCCATTGCATCACGATACTCGATCTCGTCGGAAAACTCTACTCGTCTGCGTTTCTTATCCTGCTGAACTTTCGGTTTCGCATTCGCGTTGGAACCATCACTCTGGTCTTTCTCTTCATTATCAGACCCTTTTCGTCGACTCGGGGACAAAAATCGGGCCTCAAGGTTCTCGCGGCTGGTTAGGTACATTTCGCCAGCCTCCGGATTGGCGTGGTCAGCCATCTTCTCCAATTGACGCTCAGTGAGTGGTGCCGGCAAGGACGCTGGCTTCGGGGGAATTGGTTGGTAAGAGATATTACCATTGGAGTCGGTTTCCTGGCTATTCTCGTTGGTTCGCTTGGGTCTACGCGATGGTGATGGTGTCGTCGACGAGCGGAGACGCCGAACTGGTGTAGAAGGCAATGGATGCCCTGCGGCGGACGTGTACGGCGATTCTTCACTGATTGGTCCCGCAGCAGCGAGTTTTCGCGTCAGTTCACCACCATGCAACCCAGTCCCAGCGGCAATGCCGTCCCCATACATCAGACTAAAGCTTCGACCAAGTACTCGCAGATTCACCAAAGCTTTATCGCCAGTTACTATTTGCATCAGGTTAATAATCAGATGCATAATCATCTTTGCTTCTGCAAACTGCTTCTGGTTCTTCTCCGGGCTCCTCATTGGGCAAATGATGCGAAACAGGCAGCAAAGACGACAGATATACGCTGACGTTTGCTGGTTGGTCGAGTGTTGCCACAGAAACTGGAGCACCGCATGTAGTGGCTGGAAGTCCCGTTCATCGGATTTCAAGCAATCGTTGACATAGTCGGTTATGTGAGAAAACAGTACATCAAGTCTGGCCCATATCTGCTTCAGAGCTGTGCAGCGCTCAGTCGCCATCAAAAGTACCTCCATATACATATCGAAAGTTTCGCGTTTCCAAACTGTGCTGGGTAAGAAGCCCTGGATCCGCCGGAGGATGCCCTGCTGGTCAATAACGGTAAGTAATGATCGTAGCTCCAGAGTTGCATCCGTGAACTCCGTTGGAGAGGAAACCGTGAACGCTAAAGAAGTATCAACAGTATGAGTGGAAGCACAACAAAGAGGGCAGGTACGGGATAGTGGCGTACTCATGGCAAGAATGAAGTAGTCTCTTAGCTTCTTTTCAGTCTTGAGATACCCCATCACCGGCTTAACCATCACGTTTACAAAATCGAGTTCATTGGGTTTTGAGGAGTGACTCAGCATAATCACAAGCCATATCCATGTTTTCATGCATTCTGTTCGGACGCTCGGCTGTCTTTCGTACTTGAAACTGTTGATCAGAGGTAGTAACGTCAGATTCGTCCGCTTGGGATGAAAGAGGTGATCCTTTTGCCTGAAATTAAGGATCAAGCGTCGCCACGCTTTGAGCGCGACCAAGCGCGCGTTGACGTTGACAGAGTTAAACTGAGTCTCAATTATTTTGAGCAGCGAATTCAGTAGATTGGTCCTGTGAAGTGGGGTTCCGAGTAGAAGGACCAAGTGTGACCATATGGCCATTACATTGGCGTGAGAGGTCTCCATGGCCGTGCGCAATTCGGCAACCAACGTTTCTCCTTGCGTTTTCACGAACGTCTACAAGGTAAAATTGTGAGATCCAATTCGGCGCCACTCGCGATGCGTACTTTTGTTTGTTACCTTCACTGCCTGATCGTGCTTCTCATCAACGTTGACAAAATGCTCAGCGACTGTTTCGAACAGCAAGTTCGCGACGTTGTAAATTTTGGCTTCCTTAACCAAAAGCAGCGGAAATGAAGGAGGTACCCAGACAGAGCACTGGGCGACAGCCAATTCTGGACTTCTTTGAAACAGCTTGGCCAACGCAGCACACATTACTTCAGCCATTCCTTCAACGTTGCGTTCTACGACATCTTGTTGCAAAACCTTGACTAATGCGTGCAGGGTCAGAGGGCCTATCGAAGCCAGTGTGTCCGGATCTTCAATATGATGTGCTACCAGTGTTCGTACGGCCATGCCACGCCATGGACCGTCGTCCTTTCGGGACTCGAGCATGTCCAGGACGGCCGTTAGTATTTCGCTCAGCTGTACTAGCGTTGCATCTGGGAGAATAGCAGGGTGAGCTAAGAAGATCCCCGAGCACTGCAGTGCAATCTCATTTCTAAAGAGTGGAGGAAGAAAGCAACCCCTTGTTATAAACCCGCCTTAGTGCAACATGCAAAACATTTGACCTATCCACGTACAAGGAAAGCCAAAGTTCGGTGTCATCCTCGTCGATTCGCAAATCCTGCTCCAGTGATGTTAACAGACTCGATACTTTATTACTTGGTATGGGTACAATCTCGCTTTTGGAACTAATAGCAGCCTTGTAGAACTCTCGGAGATCAATCCAGCCTTGAAATCGCAAGTCCGGCGGGTCTTCCACTACGCATGCAATGAAGTCCTCCAACGATCCCTCTCGTGTCATCTCTCCATCAGAACACGCGCTGAAAGACCAAATACTGCGTTCGCAAGCAACTGAACCGGCTTTCCGTCTGATGGAAACGGTACCGCAACCCCTCGCCTTGCTGGATCTAAGCGCCCTGTCGCCGTTGTGGGATGGGTTTCGGCGGGGCGAATTCGAAGAGTTCGAACTGAACCGAGCGCGAGTGCATCCCACGTTGTCATAGCAACAAGTCCGGAGACCTCTTCCTGTAAAAAGAAACGTACTTTTTTTCAAGAGATTACCATTCCTGTGCTGCCTCCCGAGCTCCTCCGTCGAGGCCTTTGCGAACGTGCACTTCTCGCTGCTTCACGTATCAAGTTGCGTCGCCGCCTGTTGCCTAAATACCGATGCTGACCGCCGCAAAACGCGTCCAGACGTGTCCGATTAAACCCCGCTCTGCTTACGTTATATCGAGAACGCGAAGAAGAGACCTGTTAACTCAACGAGCGCACGAACAATTGCGGATTATGGGTGCATTGCACGGCATATCCGGTCAACATTACCACAACAGGCGTCGGGCACGTCGTTGTTAGTGGCTTTGTAGCTGTGGACCTGAGCTGCAATCTACCTCTTAGCTACTTGACTAACAGTATGATGTGAGCGTTTTCATGTGCACCGTTGCCGCCAAACACCAACTCAGCGAGGCTACAGCCTATGCCGCTGGTAATCGTTACTTCAATGGTCACATTCTCAAAAACTATGGGAAACGCATTCACTTCTTGAACGTTGAGAAGAATGCTACGGATCCACGCAAGGTAAGTCGGTACAGATCAATGGTGATTATCCGCAGGGTTTGCTATTGAAAGCAACGTATGTGTACGGTGTGCCTCAAACGGCCACTCCTAACATAATGCTACAATGTTCGCACACTTTGAGCAAGACGCCGACATCAATCACGCACTCAGCCCTATGAAAATGTATTGGCTGGTGCAAATTAGTCGAGGTTCAGATACGTAGCCCAGGTGAACTCTACAAATGGCACCCGCCATATTCTGACGAGGGGTGTCTTGAAGATGTTTGCGGTTTTCAGTGAACAGCATCTCGATAATGGAAAGCTTGGGCTGGAGTGAAAGGACGCAAATATTGCCATTTGCAGGCTTTGTGATCATCTCTCTACTGTTTTGCGAAGTGAAGCCCGCATTCAATTACGTGTGGATCAATTATATGGGTATATATCTTGTATTCAAATGTCGTGACAGTACACGGTCGCTCAAGTGCGCCATGCTACCAAGAGCCCATTCTGTGAAACCGCTCTGTCCACGTCGACAACCATCATACGAATGTTCGCGCACAGACTTGTCTTTTTCTGGTCTACTTGGTCCTGGTAGCTTTTCCGGGAGTGCCAACAGTTGTGCCTGGGTTCGCAGGAACGCTCTTTCCGTTGATTTTGACATCGGTGATCTTAGGCTTGATCATGACGACGTTCTTCTTCGATCCAATACTTTGGTTGGAACCGGAAAATAACCAGCCCAACATAAAGCCGCCCGCAAGAAGTAGCGCACACAAAAGCCTGACATCATCGTCCTTGAGTAGCTTGGGCATGCCAATGGCCTTAGTTAAACCCAAAACGTGAGGCCTCACAGGTGTGTGTTTCCAGTAGTCAGAAGCAATAGATCCGAGGTAAGAATCCTTGCATATAACGTAAAGGGTAGCAACGGAGGCACCTACAGTGAAGTTCCAGCCGGGGTAGGAACCCATCTTGGCCATGTTGTTCGAGAAATACGAGTAAAGTACGCCTCCGCCAGTGATTCCAATGGTGCCAATAAGAATTTGGCCGAGCTGAGCTTCCTTGTGCACTGGACTTGCGCTGATGAAGGAGTCGACAAGTGCACTGAGGGTCCAAGCGCGGGTAAAGGCATCGACAGTCATCAGAACGGGTTCAGTAATGAATGAGAAGATAGAAAGGATCGAAAAGACGAGCGGGGTGTTGATCAGAACGTAACCCAGAGTGTAGATCGGAATATAAAAGTTGGAGAGGAGAATTGGCGGCGTGCGCTGGGTGATCAAGCAAGCGAGGGTAGATCCCCCAAGCGAAACGAGTAGGTGAGCCAGGAGCCCCCGAAAAGGCCCATTAGGTCCCAGGTTGGCTTTCTTGAGGGAATACTGTAATGTAATTGACCATGATCAGCGCCAGAAGGAGGTTCAACCCAAGATGCGACACTTACCGCAATCCAAAGGGAATGAACGAGACCGATCACCGGATGACCGATGGCCTGGCTCGCTTCTCGCCGGACGGTAGGCCAAAGGAAAGAAAGGTCCTGCTTGAGAATATCCATTGTTGCGTGTGTCACCGTTTGAATATGAACTCGCCAGTGGTGGTAGATCGAAACGAGAGCGAGCTAATTTTCAGCTTGACTGGATGGAAAATAAGGCGGGATCCCTTTGATTCACAGGAATTGTCCGGTTCGAGAATAGATTCGGCAGGCTGCAAAGACGAGGGAGAACGCGTCCAACACTTTGACAGATCCGTTCGAGAAAACCAAACACACTGATGACTGCCGCCATTCCACCTCAAGCGAGGGGTATGCTATGCTCACCTGCGGAACCATCAGCCCATGCTGTCACGGATGACATTGCCTTCGTCCACAGTTGGATTCACTGTCGTTCTCCGCCACACCCGAATCGCTTAGAACACATGCTACCTGCTACCAGTGGGAATGACTCGGCCGCTACAGTGAATCAGGCACATCACAACGTCAGATTCAAAGCTAAACACCTAGAGCGCTGCTAGTCTACAGCTGTCTGAGATGCTACTTTAGAGGCCATTCTGCCTGATCACGCTCTACAGATTCGCACTGACAAGCGTGTCAACGGCATCTTTGGTTTTCTCCTGGTATTCCTTCACTAACTTACTCAAGCCCTTGAACCTGGGGTCTGCCGAGTCTCCCATCAACTGGAATAGGATGCTCTCACTGGTAGCAACTCTTACTCCAGCCTCTCTCATGCGGTCCAAAGCAATTGGAACCTCTCCGCGGTTCATTGACGAGACGCCGTCAGCAAGGACGTACACGTCGTGACCTGCATCCATGAAATCTAACGCAGATTGTAGGACGCAAACGTGAGATTCTATGCCAAAAAGAACAATGTTCTGTTTATTGGCAAGAAGTTCGTTGACAGGTGGAATTGCCATGCTGAATCTGGTTTTAGGAAACATCGCCGCGGAAGGTGGCAGGATGGAAGTCAACTCTTGGACTGTGTGGCCAAGACCTTTAGGGTGCTGCTCAGTGCCAATGACCGGTATGTCGAGCAGCTTCGAGGCTGCGACCTAAAGTAGTGCTTAAAACACACGGCATAATGAGAGCTACAAACGCAAGAGATTTCACAAACCATCTTTGAAGCAGTGTCGATGACATGAGAATATTTCCAGATAAGGCCCCTGAACCGCTCTTGAATGTCACATAGCAGGAATGCAGTGGACTCTGGCTTGAGTTGCATATGAAGCCGACGCCCTGCGTTCGACGTAGCTCGCACGTACGCTGATGCCATGTTCTTTCAATCTATTACTCAATACTATGCGATGCGATCAACTTTAATTATGGAAACCTGCTTTTGATGGGTCTACGAATAGCACTGCGTTGTTTGGATCACGCGAGGCGATACCCTGCAAAGCTTTCCAAATTGTTACAAGACGCAGGAATCCACAGCTCAACCCACAGAAGACATTACTTATAAAAGCCGTCGCCAGTTGCTGTTGGTAGTGAAAGAGTGCTGCGTGCATTCTCGCCTTTTGCCTCATGGCGGTTCTGATTCTGACAGTCCCGCTCTATCTGCCGCTAAGACTCCTGTACTTTGTTCACCGTTGATAACCTGCAGCTTCCCAAACTTGACGGACTGATAATGACAACAGTGATGGCTACCGGAGCTCGCCCTCGATTAAGCAGCGAAGCACATCATACGATTCGTCGGAATGGAAGCTATCGACAATTGCCAGAAGAAGAGTCACTGCCGCTCGAACCAGAGGACGACTCGACACCCATTGGCACCATTTTCTCGTCTTGCGTGAATCTCAGCAACACGATTCTCGGAAGTGGCATGCTGGCAATGCCAGCCGCCCTGGCCTCCGTAGGTCTAGGGCTGGGTATGCTATTGATTGGATTTTCCGGAGCGGCGTCTGCGTTTGGACTAGTGCTATTGACGAGGCTCGCTGCAAAGGTTGGGAGAACCAGCAGTTTCAATTCTTGTGCGAAAATTACCTACCCGGATGCGGCAGTATGGTTTGATGCTGCAATTGCGGTCAAGTGCTTTGGAGTTGGTGTTTCTTATTTGGTTATCTGCGGGGATTTGGTATGTATCATATAACTGCTGTACGCGCCGAATGACGGGAAACCATTAACCGCCGTATGTAGTTGCCGAAAGTCGCCCTTGGATTTGCTTCCGAACTTTCGCCTACCTCGATTTTCTTGAGCCCCAAGTTTTGGATTTCGGCTTCCTTACTACTGATGGCCCCATTCTGCTTCTTGCCTAAACTCGACTCTCTGCGCTACACGTCCGCATTTGCGCTACTGTCAGTCGTCTATCTCGTGTTCATCGTCCTGTACTTCTTCGCGTTTGGGCGAGATGTTGAAGGCATGCCTCCCCGACCGGGATTAGGCGATCTGCGCTGGTTTAACATGGATGCGAACTTTTTAGGCGTACTGCCCATCTTTGTTTTTGCGTTCACGTGTCATCAGAATGTGAGTTATTCAAAAGGGTGTTTACCGTCGCGATCATCGCTGATAGAGTGCTTTCCCCAGATCTTCGCTGTACACAACGAGCTCATCGCCAACACACCGGCACGCTTAAAGGCGGTTATCTTTACATCGATCGGTTCCGCTTTCTCGATTTATCAAGTTGTCGCTATTCTCGGTTATCTCACCTTCGGATCACTCGTTTCATCGAATATCATTGCTCAATACCCTCCATCGCCATTAATCACTGGTGGTCAACTTGCTATTGCGCTTCTGGTTGGCTTATCTTTCCCGTTGCAATGCCACCCTTGCAGAGCAAGCTTGGACAAGATAATAACGCACTTTGAATCGCAACGAGAAGAAGGTCGTCGTTCTTCAATTGAAAGGCGGACCGATGGTTCTATACTCGACAGGGGAGAAAGTGCGGAATCTATAGAAACCGAGAGCGCATCCACTGGTATATTGTTAGAAAAGTATGAGATCTCGCGAACGCGATGGTTCGGTATGACCATTGGTATCATGGTCACAAGCTGGATGTTGGCTATCCTTGTAGACAATCTGGCTACGGTGAGAAAAAAAAACATCTGCATTTGAGCTTGAAGGCATCTCGGCTCATTCACTTTGCATTAGGTACTCGCGTACGTGGGCGCAACAGGGTCCACAACCATCTGCCACATCCTTCCCGGATTATTCTATTATAAGCTATCGCAACAAGAAGAGCAATCGGAAGAGCAAACGAGAGAGGGAACTCGCAAGACGTTCGATATAACTAAGATATGCGCTGTAGGGCTTGTGTTTTTTGGAGTGTTCGTCATGGTTACAAGTCTAGCCACGTTGACCTTTGGGACTGGAGGAAGTGCCTAGACGGGACGACATTAAGGTATCGAAATGGTTTCATAGAGAAAATATGTATTTGATCGCATGGTGGAGGGCTACTTCAAACAGGCTTTATCTGCTTCTCAGTTAGGTCGCTGCGTCTGCGCGCAGTAGTTCCCCCCAATGTGTTAATCAAACCAACCCTAACCCTGCCGTTGGTATAAATTGGAGCAAGCGCTCAATCGAAAGATGGTCCTTTGGTGGGCACGCCTATCCTGACCAGACCCGACAGCGCAGCTCCATTCCCGAAGAGAGTAAGATATTACGGTACGTTGCTCTCAGGTTCCTTGCGAAGCAAGGCATTCTGGCGGTGCACCTGTGATAGTTCCGGTCAGATCACCACGGACTTCAACCACTCCTTATGTCATTCCTACGGTGCCCCTCTTGTCGATGCTTAATACGCACGCAAGAAGGCGAGGCTCGGGAAGAGATTTCCGAGTGGGAGAACCTAACCCTAAGTGTTTGCTGTGTGCTGGTGCTGACTTGATCTCCATGCCTTGTGCGCTCGAGTGGTGACGGCAGTGATGATCTCGCACCATCGCACATGTGTTTTCCAATGTTCAAAGCATTGTTGAGAACCACCCGTCAGTGTTTTCAGACGTTCTTTAACTGACAATGCAACACAAAGGACGGACAAATCACCGGACTTGCTCTCCCGACGGCTTTCGGGATATGCAGCTCGTGCACGGATAACGAGTACCTTTGACATGTAAGCCAACGGGTGTAACTCTTATGAGGAGAAACTCGTTAAACCTATGGGTTGCCAGCTTACGGTGTTCATTGGCGCTTGGAACGTGCTTGGGGTTTCGGTTAAGGTCGAGGTTGTATTGCATACACCTCGGTGCCCCCCACAATTTTTCCCATTCATTCAAGTAGGCGTGCTAGACTGGGACAATCCGATGGCAATCGGGAGGAACCCACTCTTGCACTGTCCGTACCTGCAATGACTGGGATAAATGGGACTTCTTCCTTCTCCGGAAGTTTAATTGTTCTGCGCCTTGAGGATCGGAGCATAACGTAAGCAAACCTTGTCAATCACGCGTTACTGGCAACGCCCTGGCGCAACCTTGGTCAAACCGTACACCCAGCACAACCTTTTTGGTTCCCAACATTCCAACTCTCTCGCCTTCGTCGGTCGGCTGCGGCGGAGGGCAAATCTTCCTGGAATCAGAAACAACAACTCGAACGTGCGTCCCAAGAAAAGTCTTACATCGCGCCAAAAATGCCCCGTGGGTCAATGTCGTCCCTACACTCGAGCGGCAGCCTGGGAAGTCTCGGCTCGTCGTCCGGCAGTCTAAGCTCTCCTAAGAAGAACTCAAAGTACGCCAATGTCTCGTCAAAAGTTGGCAGCCTGGAGAATATCCATCACAGTCCTCAAGGTGGACGCAAAAAGGTGGAATCTCGAAAGCTAGACTTCAGTACTGTTACTTCGAAGGTTGGCAGTTTAGAGGTACGTTTTTGTGCACGCAGTGTTGACTTCCCACTCTGTCGCTACAAAAATGGCGGAAACCATATCTCAACCTTACTGTTTTACTTTTAACCAGAACATTACTCATAAACCTGCTGGCGGCAAAGTTAAGATTGAAAATCGCAAGTTTGACTTTAGTAACGTCGGTAGCAAAATTGGTAGTAAAGACAATATTCACCATAAAGCAGGAGGTGGGGATGTGAGGATCTATGACGAAATGGCAAAGCACACTAGTTGAACCCAAGCGTGTATGGTGTGAGAAGGCCTTTCACCGGACCACCATGTTGTACTGAATATCAATGTTTTTCTTCTCAATTACCCTGCACTCGTACATAAAATGTTCAACACCAAAAACTCTTATAGCCAGAAATTATACATATAAGTAATCACAGTGTCTGCCACAAATTGTAACGTATCTATACAACTCTATCGCTGGGCAGCACAACAACTCCACTCACGTCCAGACCAATCTCGCTCACCATATCCACACACCAAGAGTCAAAACCTCGCGGTCCGCATATCACCAACTTTTGCATCCAGGCCTCTGGCTCTTCAAGATCCAAGCGGTGTCTTACGATTCCATCCAAATCGCCTGAACTCAATTTCAACGGGTGAATCTGTCCAGCAACGTTATCCGAGCCCGGAATGGATCCATCGGCTATAAAGCGGTGGATCTCCACCATGTCAGGATACGCGAGCATGCATCCCTCGATAATATCATTTCCAAGGCCACCTTCGGATCCCGTTTGGACGGCGTGGATCAGCGTGATCCTGCAACGAGGGTCACAACGCGGGGCTGTGACGCTGAGGGGGAAGGCACCTTCCTGTCCAGTGCGGAGGTTGACACCGCTGGCCCAGCCATCGTTGTAGTGATGTTTCACGGCAACACGGTCTCCGCTGCGTAACGACAGCTCGTCTTCGAGGTCCGCCGAGTAATGAACTTGGACGCGTAAAGGCTCGTGCAGAGGCAAGAATATGAATTCGAGTAATTGCAGGAAGGGTGTAATGCCTGTACCTCCTGCAACAAAAACGATCTTTCGGGGCACCCATTCATTTGTAGAAAGCGTCAGGGGACGGCCAGGGTTGACCAATGGTGTTCCGAAAGGACCGCGTATCTTGAACTGCCTGTCACCAGCTTTTTGTTTGACAAGGAACTGAGACATGGTTCCTCCTTGGTACAACTTAACACTGATATCGAAGACTGATAGATTCCCAGATACGTTTGGTGAATAGTAGCGAGTCACCAGCTTGCCGTTTATTCTGGCACAGATTTCAATGGCTTGGCCGGGAAGGAAGGCTGGAGGTTCATTATGGCGCGCGTCGAAAGGATACAGAGTGCAGAAGCGTAGTTTGTAGACTCCAGGGACAACAGATGTGTTATCAACAAGAGCGTAGCGGCGATATTCATTGGGGTCAAAGGCCAAGCCGGCACCAGGAGGTGCGATGTCTGCATACGGGGAATCCTCGTCCGGGATCAATTCACCTACAATCATAGTGCTCAGCTTCTGAAGCGCTAGACGGGTGTGAATATGTGTGCGTCGACTTCTGACGACCAATTTCCAGTCCTTCTCTGCCATGAGCGGTGCGACCTTCAACTCTTGTAATAAGGTGTTCTGGCCGAAGCTAGAGTGTGGATGACTTGCAGCCAAATCACTTCCCGACGAAGATTTAGAGGCGTGACGTCTCTGCAGAGCTGCCTGGCGTCGATTTGTACGTTGCGCCGGTGCAGGAGCTTTGGGTGTAAACTCGTCTGCATCGAAGCCCGCCTCGTGGAAGTAATCGTTTGTAATATCGGTACCATTCACAGCGTGGAGAATGAGTTGCCCACCAGGGTGGGACATGAGCCATTTAGCTATCGAGTACACTGGACGAACACAAATATTAGCGATTAATGGAAAGACGCGGAAGGGCACACGACCTGGTTGGGCTCACCATATCGTCCGTTGGCCACTACCAACAACTCTCCATCTTGGACGGCCGTATTGAGCGAAGCCCACGTGAACTGGCGTAAACTGGGCCGCAGCATCGTATGATCCATTGGCACGGTAGTCTCGACAATCGTAAGGTCACTCTTCTTATCAAGCTTGTCGTCGACTTTACTGGATCCATTCACAGGTTGATATTGAACTTGCATCATTTCCTTCTTGCGACTCTGGAATGGCGTTTCCTTGCGTCTGATATTTTTGTGAAAGTAATACTCTGTCCCAAGGAATATAACAGCCCAAGCAGCCAAAAGGGCAAAGTAAATAATCCATGCAAACTTTCCGCGTGACTCGGAGAGCGGATAGATAGTCTCTAGGCCGAGTGCAATTTGTACTATAGCGGCAAGCATGAGAGTAGCACCAAAGTATCGATGGGTCCCACGGATGACGTTGCGCACGCGGTTAATGGACTCGTAAGAAAGACCGAGAATATTGCATATTCCGAGAACTGCTTGAAGGACGATAAAGCCCAGGATGAAAGATCCTAAGATGGCGTGAGGTCGCGACATCTTGACGTAGTCGTTGAGGATGACAATAAGGAAGCAAACCATTGCAATCAGACCGCCGCCTTGAAGCGTGGCGTGGACGAACAACCAGCCTTGCGTACTCCTCCAGTACCGGGCCCAGTAGATTGCAGATGGAAACAAAACCAACCAAATGGCCATCATGCCAAATCCGTGTGTCTGCTTGGCTACGAAGCTCTTTGTAGGGACGGGAAGAAGGCTTCCACCGAGGAGATCACCAGCCGCAGCTCCACGATGGTTCTCTCCGTGGTAAGTGAACCAAATACCTTCTGGATCATTATCGGGAGTTGGATTAAATGCCCATAGAATGTCCACAAACGTTCTCATTTTGAGCGATCTGTGGATTCCATCGTTCGGTGCAGTTTTTCGTCTGAATTCGCATGATATCACTCCATCTTGAAAGGATCCAGAAGCAGGAATAACAACTTGGTTGCCGTAATAATGTTTCTGCGCAGGGCAGAATGGTTAGACGAATAAGGACGGATGCAAAATACGCTGAGCACTTACTGGTTTCTTGTAGGCTTTGTACGTCATGTGCTCATGCAGTTCTATCTCCTGCCCTTTTCGCTGATGACACACAACAAACTCGGCGTCCAACATGGTCCTGCCAAATCCAAGGGCTACCCACGACCAACGCAAAGTGGCGGGCGGCGTGGCAGAAAGCTGGATCACGCCGTGAAGTGTTTCGTTGGCCGAGTCGGCATTTTCAATGGACCAATGAAAGGAATGCACGAACCCGTCTCTGGTGTCCCAGGACTTATGAAAGTCGAGAGCTGATACATCGGGCGTGCCATAAGGAACCGGCAGGTCGGCCGCCGCCTGGACAACGACGGCGAAAAGAGCGCAGATCAAAGGAACGAGACGCATACTGCCAGAGCAAAAAGCCAGTGGATGCTCCAATTAATGCCCCAAAAATGCAAATGGTCGAGAATGTTTTGCCAGCTCTGGGTCAAAGGCTGTCCCTATATATCTTGCTACTAATGGGCTAAGGGAAAGCGAGCAAGGTGGGCGAGGTGGGCGGAGCAGCGCAGGACGGTTTAGCCGAGCGGATGGCAAAAAAGTGAATCTCTCCTTCACAACGACGGCAGCAACAGCAGCAGCAGCATACTCTAAAACGCTACAGCCTGTGTTTTTTTTTCTTTCACTTTCGCTAGCGTCGATCCACTGATGGCTGCCCAGACCTGCCTCTGCCCTCTGCCTTTTCTCAGCGCTTTGCAGCCAACAGCGCAAAAGGGGAAGCCGGACGCGTGCCAAACACACAAAAAACCGCAGCCCCCTCCGAGCGAGAAATTTAAACACTCGCCGAAATTGCGCATTCAGCCCAAAAATTGAGCCATTTATTCATCCGATGTGTATCTTTGATCTATCTTGCTACTCATCATACATAGTGTCAGTGAGGAGGAACATGTTCAGAGGTAATAGCAGCCAGTAGTGGTAGTAGTTAGGTGCATGCATGGGGAGATACACCGCCTGTAACAGACTCGCAGCGTATTTCACACGGCCAATTTCAAAGTGTTCCAAAGTGGCAAATTTCGCAGGGGATTAACTCAAAAAAAGGGCGGCCCATCGGAGGTGGTACAAACAAAACCAAATGCCCTCTCCGAGATTCGAACACGGGACCTTCTGCTTACTAGGCAGACGCTCTGACCAACTGAGCCAAGAGGGCATATCGGAAGCGACCGATTCTCTTTACTTTCTGTGAGTCATACGACGTGATTTGATCAAGTCCAATCGATAAACGACAAACTCGAAGATCAAAACAACAGATCAAAAACAAAAGATGATGCTCCGCATCGGGGAATCGAACCCCGGCCACCGCGGTGAAAGCGCGGGATCCTAACCACTGGACCAATGCGGACCTTGTTGAAGATGACCTTCTTTGCTGCGCCTTGTGCCGTTTAAGTGAAGTTGCTTGCGTGGTGAGGGGTCCAAGACTGGAATAGGCTGCATAAACATGCCTTCCTCTTGTTGGACACAGCAACCTTTGACCCATTGTTGGCACCCCATACTCTCCTGACCCGAGTCACATCAGAAGTTATGGTACGCTTGCTTCACCTCCAGTTTGTGTCCTAGTTGGTTTTTGTTACCTACCGTGTACTGATGCTGTCCCCTTGCACAGCAGGATTTGCTTTGTGGCATGAACGTATCATAACACACAAGACCAAGAGCCCAGGCAATGGTTAGAGTTAGCTAGCGCCTCATCGACTGTTGCCATATTTCAACGTGCGCATGAGAAAGCAAAAAGGCAAGTCCTTTTGGCAGCAAGTATTAAAACTCGGAGGACTGTCAACTCACCTGGCAACCTTTGACCAACCTAGACCACTGATTTCCGTTGTAGCTGCTCGTCGATATCATGCATGCATCAATATCTCGTCCGTCCAGTCTTGACCTCACAGAGGTCCCGCGCGACACCAACCCGCCCTACGAGCCAGCAGAGCCCGTGATTGTACTCGACGACGTGGGTACCGCGGTGGCGCTATTTGCCGCACTTGAGTCCGCGGGGGTCAAATATCCACGACCGCAACACATTGAGTCCACGGTCACATCGAAATCGACCACGTACGACCAGGACTTAAAAGCCAGTTTCATGCTGCACTGTTGGCCGTGCACTTTGTGCATTTCGTTTTCCGTCGGCGGGGACAAACGATGGTGGCCCTGCAACATGACCGCTCAAGCAGTGTAGCTCCAGCGGTCGACGAAATCGTGCGCATTGTTGGTAGCGGCCGTGATATATACCACCTCGTCACCTTCAACGACCTAATGTTGAAAATGGGATTTTGCCGGCGGAGTTGCCGTACGCATCCGGTATCCTTCCCACTCTGGCCAATGAATACGGCATTTTGCGCCAGCAGCGCAGTGGCGCAATGCCCTGCTGGCGCAAATTGCTGTCAAGTGACATCGCACTTTGTGCAGAGGACGAAATGGACACAAACTAGGAGGCCTGCGGGCGCCCCAGGGTGCCGAAGGGGCACGAGCGATAGCCGGTACCTTCGTCAGGTCGACATCGACCCAAAGGCTTCTCCAAGCTGGGTTGCCTCTTGCTGGATTCCGCAGTGCCCAGGCGGAAATTTCCGGTGCCGATCTGGGCTCATTGGCCGCCAACGCCATCGACAGGAGCTCCGGCCAAGGGACACATGGCATAAGCGCGAACCAGGAATTCGAGCTGGAAAAGCTCCGCTTAGAAGTCGCAAGGGAAACGGAACGCAGGAAGGTCGAAAAGGCCAAGTTGCTCGTTGAAGAGGCCAAGTTGCGCGTCGAAGTTGCCAGATGGAGGACCGAGCGGGAGATCACCAGGCGCCAAGCAAACGGAGGCAAGCAGTAGATAGACAGCTGTATTTGGTGTTTGGGTGAAAGAAATTGGTTGTGTTTTGGCTATGTTTTTTTGAGATGGCTCCCCTCCAGGGCTGATAAGAGCAGCACTGGGGATTTTTCACAAAAGGCGTGGTAGCTGGTCCAGAAAATAGTCCGATATCCTCCAGTACATTGCACTAAATATATAGCTTCCCCTCCATTCTACGATGTCCAAAATAAAACCATGCTATTCGGAGGCCTCGGTTATCAGCACAGATGCGAGTTCGAATTGCCCCACCTATTACGTGACCTGCGATGAACTCGACACTCACGGCAAGAACGCAACCTATGAGTACTGCTTCCCGAAGACCAAGAATCCTGTAACGATCTCGCTGGGCCTTTTGGAAAACCGCCGTTCACCGCGCTTTTATATCAGCGTCCTTTTATCGGTAACAGCGACACGTCTTGGCGCACCAAAGGTTTTCAACCTGCGAAAAGCGAATCGTCACTGTGTCGCCTTACAAGGTGCTTTACAGCATTGTCGGGAGGGGAGTTGTCAGCCAGTGGGAAGACTATTGCTTGATGTTGGGCTGATGTAGGAATAATTTGGTTTAGTGTAGCGCAAAGATTGATTCACGGGCATGCATTCTTCCAGCCGTCGGCACCAGGATGCATCGCTGTGGATATTATGGATGCTCACACTCCTTGTTGGAGTGTTGGTAACCCAAACGAGTGCAACTATCGCCGACACTAGCATAGTTGATGACGAAGTCTTGAGAGTGTGGAGTATGCCTGGAAACAATGAACGTAACAATGTGAGCAATGCCGGCACCGATCACTAGTAACATTATCTCTGATCGCCCACGCACAGTGCGGAAATCTGGATTTACAACCGGATAAGTGCTCCTATATTCGGGAGAATTGTCCAGAGTCGTATAGTGGGATAATCAATTGGCAGAAACTCTACTACTGCCACATGAATGGATTGCATGGGATAGTGGCTTTGATGGTTGTTACCGTGTATCTCTTCTTTATGTTGGGCATCGCTGCCGGAGAATTTCTATGTCCAAACCTATCAAACTTGAGTGCGTGGATGGGATTGTCCGAGAGTGTTGCCGGCGTGACTCTAGCTGCGTTAGGTAGGTGAAGCTTCGCCGAGATGGGTCGGTCCAAAGTTCTCACAGAGCTGCTCTCGCAGGTAACGGCTCTCCCGATCTATTTTCCACGTTCTCTGCAATGCAGTCCTCGTCGGCGGGCTTAGCTATTGGTGAACTCCTTGGGGCGGGCCTGTTTGTCACACTGTTCGTTGTAGGCGTAGTGGCTATCATCAAACCGTTCAGGTTACCTCGTCGGCCTTTCATTCGCGATGTGGTGGCCTTGGTGGGGGCAGTCTCTTTACTGCTCTTCATCTGCTTCGACAAAAGGATCACGACGCTGGAAGGCCTACTTTTGATTGCGTACTACCTCATATATGTTGCTGTTGTCATCATTGGGTCCTGGGTACACAAACGCCAGAAGGCACTGAGGCGAGCTAACATCGAAGTCCAAGTAGAGGTCACTCCTCCTAGGTCACCAAACCGAAACTCACAAGGTAGATTCAAGTTTGAGTTCTGTGGCTTCTGCTTCAATGTTAACCCGTATTCCATGCCTAGAGGTTCTCATGTCACCGTATACCCGTCTCTCTGTGTATTCATCGGCAAACAGCGAGCGACGTGCCCATCCGAATCCGTCTCTATTTGGTCACTCTTTATCTCCTGACTATTTCGAAACCTACGATGAGGACGACACTTTTGACGCTGATTTCTTTTTGCCACACCTCAAATCAGTGCGATTACCACCGGACTTTTTACATCAAGACTTCAAGAGATACACCAGACGGCGAAGTGGAAGTGGGAGCTCTGGGCGAAGCGTTCGCACAGGAAGAAGCATCGCAAGCACCACCCACACCGCACGCATCACATTGAGGAACCGCAGTCGAAGCGGCAGTAGAGCAGGAAGTGGAGATGATAATACAGATTGGAGAGATTTCCAAACCGGCCTGCCGACCTGGGATCCCAGTTATCAGTCAGGAGGCGAAGACAGTGCGTCACCCCTCATTCGAGCGCCTGCTTTGTTATCTCCGTCGAGTTTGGCTCCTCCGTCGTTGCTGGATATCGCACGAACAGCCACACCAAGTGAGGTTGATGCTTTGGATGAGAGCACATTGCATGTTTGTTCAGCAGACATGGAAACTCGAGTTCTTGAGTCCACACCGCTAACATCTCCGGAGGTATCGCCCGAAGCTGGGCGTCTCATGGATGGACCCCGAATTTCTGCCGCGCCGCGTCAACACTGCACAAGAATGCCAGGCGCATATGAAAAAACTCTTCATACGCTACTTCCAGGGTTAGGATCTTTCACTGAGCGTCCATTTCGTTCCAAACTCCACTCTATTGCTCTCTATCCGCTTTATTTTTTGTTCGGAATTACAATTCCGGTGGCTTGTGAGGAAGAGATGGAACTGCACAAGCGCCATCAAGATGTCATGAGGCGGAACCAGAGCAGGGTCAGAGAGGGCGATTACGAATCTGGGGTCGATATTATCGATGATTTCATGGATGAAGAGGAGGCTGAGAAGGAAGCACTCTTGGTACCTGCCGAAGACGGCCAAGTCACCAGTGACGGCACCTTCCGCCGCGTGGACACCTACCTTACCATCATTCAGTCAGGCCTTGCTCCTCTGTTTACGTACTTTGCGTTATTTGCGCGATCGATGTCCCTGTGGATCAGTATCCTATGCGTCATCGGAGGAGTTTTATGCGCCTCATTGCTTTTTCACTTTTTTGTGCGTCGCCAACACCAAGTCATAGCTCATGGCCGGACCATTGCAGTAACTGGCTTCATCATCAGCGTGCTGTGGATATACATCATAGCATCAGAGGTGGTTGGTGTGCTCAGCGCGCTGGCCAACATTGGGCGCATCAATGAAACCCTTATGGGTCTGACGCTTTTTGCAGTGGGCAATTCGGTCGGAGACCTCATTACCAACACGTCTATCGCTCGGCTGGGATTCCCGACCATGGCTGTTGGTGCCTGCTTTGGCGGCCCAATGCTGAACCTCGTGCTGGGAATGGGCATTTCTTCTACTGTCATCACGTGGAAGACTCAGGCCCCGTACCTGATCCATGGTGATTTGCGGGTTGTATACCTCAGTGGCGCTTTGCTTGTGACTGTTCTGTTGTGTAGCTTGATTTGGGTTCCTTTGCATGAGTGGAAGATGGGCAAAAGCTGGGGCTGGACGCTCGTAGCTGCCTACATCACGGGTGTCGTAGGACTTATTGGTTTTCTCAGAGTCGGGCAAAACTTATAGCCACAGCTTATGCTTAGGAGGTAGATTTGAAGTGGAACATGTAGAAAGTGATTTTTGGCATGATTTATGGTAAAGAAGGAATGTCTATTTTAATAAGTGTTCACAAGAAGTACTAAGTCAATACGAAAATTCATATGTTACGCCAGCTAAGGAATACTATCAACGCAACTGGCTAAATAGTAAGTATATACATAGCAAGAATAGAAAATGTTGCGTCCATCGCACCCAACAAGGGGAAAGATGGGCAGAATGAGGTAGAGCGACGCCGAGCACCAAACCGAATGACCAGCCAAGCCGCAGATGCATGAACCTGGGCCACCAGCAAAGGTAAATATCATACGCTTCTGGTTATCCGGAAGTCGAAGTAGAGACAACGTACAGTCCGAGTTTTTCACTCATGACTGAAGAGGCAATAAGTTACACGGGCGACGGTGCGCCCAATTCAAATGGTTGAAGCGACAGCGATTTCCGGCGGCTGTAACCCTGCTTTATCGACCACAGCAGATAATCGCTTCGCTTTAGTGTCCGATTTCTCCAAGCGCTGTTGCATGAGGATGTTTTCTTTCTTCACCTGGGCATACTTCATGCAAAGTTCTTCATGCTTCAATAGTTCTTCAATAGTTTCCGCCTCTGGAACAACGCTTTTGCCGATGTTTGAGCTCAAGTCGACTGGAGGCTCTTCAATGAAGTTTGCGGTGGACAAGCTGTCTGCCCAATCCACTGCTAGTGATGCTTGCCTGCGGATGAGCGAGGCCAGCCGCTTGTGAGCGGCCAGCTCTTTCTCGTATTTCGCAGTGACCAGGATAAGCTCCTTCTGATTTTGATGATACCTCAGCTGCAAAGCTTCGTGTTTATTGAGAAGCGTCGAATACTCTCCAAGGGCCTCGTCCTTTGCGGCCTTTACTTCGTTGAGCTCGTGGCGGATAGCGACCTTCTCGGAGGTTTCCTTGGATAAACGTTCTTCAAAGCTGGCCATCTTCTGGGCGGATTCCTTCTTGTAATTGAGGAATTCTCTTTGGAGTTCCATAAGTTTCTTCTTCATAGTTTCATATTTGTCACCCATTTCTTTGTTCTTGGCAACCAAGTCCTTGTTCTGTACCTCGAGTTCTTCTTTGGCTTCTTCAGCAGCCTGAGCTTGCTCATAAATCTCGCAATACTCATCTTTGCTGTAGCCGTTTCTGACCGCCTTTTGAAGCTCGGATACCTCGCGCTGCTTCTGTTTGAGGGCTTGACGCGCTTCATTCGCTTCCTTCTCCTTGTTCGCCATGATCTGTCTTGCACGCTCCAATTCTGCAGCCTTTTCCTCAGCAATGCGTTTCACTTCCTCGGCTGCTCGTATCGACTCGGTTATCTGGACTGCCTTTACCAAATGTGCCAACCAAAGTGTGCGCTTCTCGCTGGTCGAAAAACGAAGTTTGACATTGATTGTGGTTGAAGGCAGGAGTGGATCAGCAATCTCGTCGTTGTTGACTCCGCTAATGACGACGGATGATTTGCCAGCAAGAACGGATGTGACCTGGAGTGACATTTTAACGGTGGATTGGGAGAGTTGCATGTTAGGAGCTGAACCGCGGCGAGAAGCAGTCACTGTATCCAATGGCGGAGAAGTTATGTCTGGGGCCCAGGATGTTCGCTTTGACTTGTGAGATTTCTCTGCTATGTCTTGGGAGGATCTTCGGATGTCAATACTCTTCCTAATGAATCGTACTACTCGAACAGTGGACGATCCAAGGGCATTTCTATGCAAATATACTAGCGTCAGTACTCTGACCGAACGCAGATGCGGGGCAACAGTATCATGGTAGACGTACCCTTCAAGATGAAGCACGCCGTCAGAATCGAGCATGGCTGTGCAAGTGATCCACGGTTGAGCCTTTTCTTCCTTGTTGAAGAACCCCGCCAGCTTTTCAAAGCTCTTCCGGATACGGATAGAGTGATTGCGCGGAATGCTCGGTGGTGGAGTCGACATTGCAATCTGCCGGTAGGTAATCTTGCCCTGTATCATGGTGGATGCCGCGGGCCGGCGCGTCAAGTCATTCAGTGATTGGTACGAGATATCTGCTGGCGATGCAGATGTGGACGGCGAGGTTAATGCCGAAGAAAAGATCATTGTCGTGTTCGTCGTCATTTTGTTGAGGCGGTAAGGGTGGAACGATGAGGTATAGGAAGCGCAGCGATCTTGCGTCGAGTAAACAGCAAGTTCACCGACGGGATGAGGTCTTTTAAAGGTACGGTGAGGCTTCCGGTAGTTTGCTGAGGCAGGCGCTCACCGAGGTCCAGAGAAGGATGTTGCAACTGAAAGGGCGACTGGGAGTGGAATCGCCCGCGCGGTTTTTGGTTTCGCGATGGTCTCCGCGGAAAACGTAGGGGTATCTCTTATTTCTGATTAATGGACGTCGCCGTCACGGTTAAGATCCCTGCCGCGCATCAAAAAGGCGAGGGTATCGTTCTATTTTAAGAGCGCAGATGGTGGTGGTTGCGGTGATGGGAGCGTGGTGGGTGGGGATCCTAGTTGAAATACACGGATGGATTGGGGGTTTCGCTAAAAAATTCACCGACGCATTCCCAACGTCATGCAGCCGATATCCGAGTGGCTGTGGATGACTTTTTTGCTTGTCTGTCTGTACACCGTTATTATGTTGTTGTTCAGTTCACTCTCTGCAGCAGCAGCTGGTTGCTTAAGCTTACCTCTGATGGTCCTGCGAACTTGTGTGTGATCCTGATCGAGATTCGTTCTGGACCCACCCACCCACGCAACATTCGTGCGTGTGGTTCATTTAATACAAGTCGTGCCTGTGAACAACATTTTAATTTGTGGCCTGTCATTTCCAAATTGCTTGCTTCACCAACACACTGCCGTTGCAATTGAGACGTCCATACTTTATAAAAATGCTTATTTGTGCAGTCAGGCATTCCCTTCGGCCAAGTTGGCGACGATGATGAAGAGTCTCCGGCGACGAGTTCATGCAATTATATACGTACGATAGAGATCAAAATCAACCTGCCCTCTTGGCTCAGTTGGTCAGAGCGTCTGCCTAGTAAGCAGAAGGTCCCGTGTTCGAATCTCGGAGAGGGCATTCCCTTTTGCCATCTGGGTTTTTTTGGCCGTTCAACATCTCTGATGCAGATCCCCCATGCAAAGGAGGTACACAAGTGAACAAGTTGAAAGACATAGTGACCAATCATGTTGCAACGAAGTTGAGGAGTGACAGAGTGAAGCTACATAGTTTGTACGCTGGCTATTGCATAACGGTCAACGACCAGCGCTGACCGTTTGAGCGTTTTGGTCCACTAAATTAATTGGGAAACTAACACCAGCGCAGTAACCCCGGCGCTCCATGCATAAACGCCTTCACGAGATCCTGCAGATATCGATCCATTACCGGGAATAGGTTTGGTTACGACTATACGATATCAATGAGTCCTGGTACCGGCACAGTCAAAAGGGCAAAGCATTGATGACACATACCGAGGTTTCCACTCTGCTCGTCTAACACTGCTTCCACACATTCGTACTCACTCTCGACGGCGGCAAAGGCATCATGGGACATTGTGTCGTACTCGAACCCGCCCCATTTGAGATTATCAAATGAGGACACTAAGAGGACTTCGGAAGTCGGGAGAGTAGGAACAACAGTCGGGCTATCGGTTGTTGCACTTGCTGTTGTGGTTGCGGGGGCCTCTGTTGTCGTAGTTGATGGCTGACCAGCTGAGGACGTTGATGTGAGCTGACCGGCCTGTGCCAGCACGGCCGGTAGCGAGACCAGAAGAGCGAGTGAATAGTTCAAGCGCATCGCGGAAAGGTGGAATGAGGTTGAATATGGTATCAAAAGACCTGCACAGCGACCAGCACCTGTGCTATCTAAGAAATCTATCTAGTATTCTATGCACTAACTGTGTCTATTCGCCTTGTCCGGACCAGCCGTGGAAATAGATGCGGGTTAAAAGCAAAAATTGGCACCGGAAACCTTGTGAACTGATGTCGCGCCACTGAACTTGCTCCCAGTGCTCCTGTTACATATAGAGCCCGGAGGTACCAACAAGCAAAAACAGTAACCGGGAGAGCGCCCAGGTAACGACAGGGTTTCAACACCGACGGCAGGCCCTTCTACTATGGGGACTTAAACTAAATGGCTACGTACCAGCGTAGTTCATTCGCCTCGAGCCTTGAGTAGGAAGCTTGTGTTCAAGACTAACATTCAGCATGAGTATAGGTCATGTAGTTGTCTGGTGACCGTCGCCAGGGTACTGAATTGCTGCCAACGTGGCGAATACTATAAGAAGACCGTAACGGCCGCGGTCCTGCAGCGTTGAGGTCCTGGACGATCTCCTCGTTGACTTGACTTCTCATCATGCTCGAGAAGAGTGCAAAACTCAAGGTCGAGGAGTGCCTCGCTTGATCCTCTCCAGTGCTACAGAACCTCATCGATGATTTTCGCGCTGATGGAAAGCCCCAGTCAGCAGGAGAGGCTAACCGAGTTACTCTTCGTCATTGGAGGCAGCCGATCCTAGGCATACGTTTACTATCCACCTGCAACGACGAGAAGCACTCCACGAGAAGAGCTAGGACAACTTTTGAGCGCACGACGCCGCCTATCAAAGATTCTTCAAACATATGTGAAAGAACGACAAAGGATCACATTGCGTTAAGATTCCGTTCATCAATGACAAAAGAGGCATTGATGATAGGTTGGGAGAAACATACATCTTTCGATACTTCTTCATATGAAATGCCTCTTGAGTTGGTCAGATCCTCCACGATTTCTTTGACTTCCGCGGAAATGCAAACGATTGCGAGACAATCCTCAAACCGATGACTTGGATGATGAACGTTACCTCAAACGCTTCCAGCAGAAGGGCTGCGGCATCATGCTTTCTGCGTTGTCCGTCCATTTCATGGATCAGATGTCGAGCTGGCTCCATATCCGCCTCCCAGGTTACATCAGCTTGATCGACTCTGCGAAATGATCATTCAATACTCATGCGAACTACTTCAACTGCGTCCAGGGGATTCTCATGTTCAGCATCCCATTAAGCCTGTCCACAGTGCTCCCCAGCAATGACTTGCGCATTGGTATAGGCATGAATCTGAGCTGATAAAATTCTCTCAAGGCTTCGTTCTGTTCTGTTAAACAGTAGTCTCCCCTGGGAGTATCAATAAAGGATTTGCCAAATCCGGGTTCATTTTAACGCGTCAACTTTGCGCGCCGCGATAGACCTCTTTATTGATATCTATTTGTAATGACGGGCCTGTCGCCGTGTTAAACTTCGTCGTATCAGCGACGGCGGAAGGCAAAAGTTCAGTCGAGGAAGAGGCAACAGGTGTTGTTGGCAGGCCAGGGACAGTACAGGAGTATAGGAACGTCGTACCGGCAATAATTTAACGGGTTGCTAGTGTCAATTGCGACAAAAGTCTATCAGGCAGGAACTTTCAGCCGTGTGTGAATTTGTGGAAACATTCAGGGACTCGGGGACATTGCATACACACGAGAAGAGGGGCAGCCACTTGCAGCACGTCGGAAAGGTGGAAGTAAAGATAACCTTCGTGTCTGTGAGAACGTCTTTATGGCATGTCAGGCGTTATAATTTAAAGGTGTTGATTTGATTTACGTCCGCTACGACCCGCTTACTTGAGGAAAATCTTCCTGCGCAAGGGGAACGGAAGGGATAACCAAGGCGTCGTAATACGGTTTACGATGACCGAGAAGAGAGAGATGGATACGAGGCTGCACTACATGAATCATACCATCGTCCTGCATAAGGACGATGCTCGAGATAAGGTCATCGTGGCCTGTGTGAAGGCGCTACTAAAGTACGGCAACGCGCCGAGAACACCAAAGGAACTGAGTAGCCTTATCGGCAAGCACAAAATGGCTACCATTGGGTGAGTGTCCCAACTGTGTAATAGCTGCAACATACCGAAATCTCCGTGAGTCATGCCAGTTTGTGCTCGTAATCACGGCAGAGTCAAATGGATGCCGTGACATTGGATGTTGCAGTTGTGAAGCCCTTTCTATTTCGTCTTGCTAAGCGTCCAATGCTGATGTTGTCGTTTTTGTAGTGGGAATACACCAAATGTGACTGTGTCGTCGCGCATATCACAGCATTTCAAGCGCGCGGCAAGCATAGATCGGCCGCCCCTATTTGGAAAAGTCTCTCTGGAAGGAAAGGGCAAAGGGCGACGAATAGCGTACGTTGTGCAACAGGAGGGCGTGCCTATTAGTCGAAGAGAGGACGGTCAAGATAAAGTTGGGTCAGACACTGATGGAGATTTAGAATCGGTGGCAGCAGACGGCAGCACACCTCCGGCACCTGTATCGAAGGATTCATCGGGTTCAGTTTCGGAAAGCAACAGCTTTATAGAACTTCTAGAATCTTTGGATGCTGATACAGCGGCATCTACGGCTTCACCGCTACGTAAGCGATCTGCACCGTCATCGGCGACCGATATACCCGAATCCCCTACCAAAAGGATGCGACGTGAGAGTGAATCATCCGAATCGCTTCTACCTCCTAAGGAGCAGCGACGGCTATTATTGTCGCCGATCCGATATGACCCGGATTCCCTGGATTTGGAAGTGGATGAACCTTTGGGACTAGCATTCCATCAGGATCCGGAAGATCTGAGCATGAGCGAGTTGGACTTGCTATTAGAGGATGGCTGGTCAGGTGGACCTTCCGGCACGCGCATGAAACATGAGAGTTCACAGAAATCGATGGACGACGCAGACATTATCCTTACCAACAAGCGTGCCAACGACGATCTTCTGCAGCCTGAACCGTTTCTACGGGATAAAAGACGGCGCATATCAATTGTTCGCTCCACGTCCTTCCCTGGCGCATTCGGCGTAGGTGCTACTATGCGCCAAAGCAATGGGTTTGCGGACTTTACTGTCACCAGCAGCCGTACAGCTATGCTCGAGTCAGATATGGCTCCATCACTAACGATATCAACATCCTCCCTTCCGCCATCGATGTCTATCAACACTCCAAATCCGCCTGCCGCCACTCCTACCATCACATCCTATCGTGTCTCGGGCGACACATTGAGCCTGTATTCTTTAACGACACCCAATGCCCGCCTCTCGCGTATTCGGGCTGCTCCGAAACTAGATATTCCTTTCACAGAAATTGTTGTCGATGGCGCAGGAAAATGTATTGAACGCCGGAGGACCACCAAGCGCTCGATACATTTGGATGGGTGGATACGCTGGGAAGAGGGCGGGCTAGGTAGCCAAAGTCCAAGTGCACCTACCTTGAATGCCGCCGGGGGTAGCCAACTGTGGAGAACATACACGAGAGATTTATTATCTCATGTGCACCATCCACGAGGGCGACCAGACGAAAGTGTTCTATTTTCTTATGTTGAGATGGGCAAGTCGGAGACGTCGCGGAAGGAGTCTTACCGGATGGTTTTCTTAAAAGGAAGCGACGTGGATGCGGAAGGCCTGGTACCGCAGGAAGTCGCAGGCGTCTGGTATGGTTTTCTGTTCATCTAACTGCCCAGGTATTAACTACTAACCGCATCGCATGGCTGCTTACAGGATTCCACCTCATGAAGCTAAAAACCTTGCTACACGCTTAAATCAGGATATTGATTCATTATTATCACTGCCTGTGCAGCCGTCGCCTGTGACCGAGGACCATGCTTCGCCTACCCCATTGGACATCAAGATTGAGCCTGGACCGGACGCTTTGTTGATGCCCAGTTCATCAGAATTGATTCAACCAGATAAAGTGGAGAAAAAGAAATCGAAACGAGAAAGGGCGGAGGACACAGCCGAACACGCTGCGTGGGAGGGCGAAAGTGAATTTTTGGATTGGGACGATGGCGAATTGGAGACAGCACCGTCTGGAATCAGTTTGGAGATTGATACTGCCTCCTCTTCTACAGAGTCAATGAGCGCAAATACAAGTGTCGCCGGGGATGGAGACGTGGAGTTGCCGGTAAATTTGGATTTGAACCGCATCGAAATGGTACCGCCTGTGGAACCTGTTCCAGGCGGTAAGGTGTATCTAACGAGCATTGAAGGTGTTGTCTGCTATGTCACTTGGATTGGTGGATCGGACTCGCCCACTTCGCAAACCCCTCCCGTGTCCATTTCGTCTGTTCCTGGTGCGCCACGCCCTATCCCGCCGTATACTCCATTGCTGAGGCGCCAGGATTCAAATTTTGTCAACGCCACGCTATTGCTACATGCTGGAGGATTAGTAACTGATCATGAACGATCCATAGTGTTGTCTCTTGAACGCGTTCGTCGCCGGTGTCGCAAAAAGAACTCAGCCTTGTTTGGTACTTGGATTCCTCTTTCACGAGCCAGAGCACTTTGTCGCACGGTTTGCCTTGAACGGGAACTAGAAGGGTTCCTGTGGCAAGATGTGGGCCGTTGCTTCAAAGGCGTCGAAGACAACGTTCTTGCTAGCGCAGCGCGACAATTGCAGGAAATGAACAATGGAGGAGCGACGACCAATTTACCACCCAACCTCGCTGCACTTGCTGCGAGTAAAGCTGCGATGCTTGGGTTGACATCACTGCCGCCTGGAGTGGCTAGTAATCTGGCAAGTATGCCTACGATTACCACGACGCCGCAACGAGGGAGAGGTCGCGGACGGCCGCCGGTGCGTCAGTGGGGCGTCGGGAATATCGGTAGAGTGAGCCGTGCATTTTTGGGTAGCGGATTTGTTGGACGGACGCCAAGTACCACCAGCACCGCCACGCCGACATTTCCTGCGAAGCCGACAACTGGACCCGGCATTGCGGTACCAACACCCAACGCAACCGCTGGATCTAATCTCAGCGGACTTTCTATGGGAGGTTTCAATGCAGCAACCTTCGCGAGTGTCGTGGCGGCTATTAACAGCGGAACACTGAACCTTGGAACGCTCGGAGTGAGCGGGCTGACTGGAGCGAGTGGCATTGGCACAACTGCAGCGGGCACTACAGGGAGTAGTGGCGCCACCAATTCTACCGGAATGAATTCGGTAAATGCAGCTTTCCTCACAGCATTGGCTGGGCTGATGAGAGGCCAAGGATGGGGCGTCGGAACCAGTAGCACTGCAACGTCCACTGTCAGTGCCACGAGCTCATTAGCATCGGCAGCAATAGCATCACAGGCCCCATTGAGTAGCTTGCTGTCGAGCATGAACTTGCCGAGCTTAACGGCAACCTCAATTCCATCAGTAGCTGCAGCTGCGACTGGTGTGAGTGGTTCAACGCCACTGTCAATTAATACTCAACCATCATTATCTATATCCTCGTTACCCACTACCAGCACTCAATCACCCATCGTTGCCCGTGCATTAGCATCGGTGCAGCAACGACCAACCCCCACTCCGACCTCTGCATCATCCTCATTTCGCCCGAAATCTGCTGGCGGTAATTCCACCACTGGAGGACTAAACGGTCTTCTAAGCTTGGTTCCGAGTCCTGTCCCGCTTGTTGCAATTGATGCTGAGGAAGAGGTCAGCGAAGAGAGTTTGAGGAGGGCAGCTAGACAAGCCGGCGCAGGGATCGGAATAGCATTGGTGAATGGTACGGCTGGCACCGTACCCCAAGCTCCGGTATTCGCTGGGATTTCCACAACGGAATCTGGTCCGTCATCACCACAAGAAGCCGAGTCGTCTAGAGGAAGAATGACGTCTTCACAGCCGAAGAAAACAAACCCATCGGGTTCCGGCTCGAAGCGTTCCTCAGCGATTGAAATTCCTGATGCGGAGATTGACGAGTTTTTCACGGACTCGGATGCTGAACCTGCGACTCGTGCCCGTAGTCCCAACTCTGACAGCGAAGACGAGGAGGATGTTACGTATGTCTCTTCCACGTCCGGCACTGAGTCCGACAGCCCTGCAGGGCATTCCGGAAAGGGGAAAGTTCAACAAAGAGGAAGGAATTCCAGTGGGGGGGCGCAAAAGCTGGTAGGTCGAAGAGGGCTTGGTAAAGGCAAGGGAAAGGGTAGGGGGAAAGGACTTGCGGTGGGGACGGATAGTCCAAGAGGTGGAGACGAGGAAGAGGATTTGAGTGACGATGACGTTAGCGTAGCATCTGGAGATGAGGCCGAGTCTGAATAGCTATAAGGCAACGGGTCTTTGTAGAGAATACAATAGATGCTAGGCCATGACACAGGCAGTGAGAAAAGGCGAGACCTGCATTTCCTTCGCCATCTCGCTCTTGTAGCTAAGGCAGACGCCGCTATGGGCTCACCCACTTGCCATCAGAAGTCCGCGTACAGACATGCCAGACACACCTCCGGACTTGTAGGCTATCATACCCAATTCCATCGCACATAGCAGAGCCTTCCTTGCAGTGTCGGCAACGTGTCCTCGTTCCGAAAATGCAATAGACGGTTTTTACGCAGCCCATGCAACTAACTCCGAAGATTTCCACCAACGCGCGTAAAGGACCAGGTAACTTGAGGCTCGACCTTGAGTGATTTGTACTTGCCGTTTCTCGCAGCGGCTATCAAGACCAAGCGTCATTCCTATCAGCCTACTCGTACGGACTAGCAGTATTGCTAGTGGAAACGGTTGTGCCTGTCTGCCTATCACCCACCGACGTTTGAGTTAACTGTTCAGCGCCAAGTAATACGATATGATGGATTTCCTTTTCGGCTCCCGCAAAACGCCTGCGGAGATGCTCAGACAGCACCAGCGAGCTCTTACACGGGCGCAAAGGGATCTCGACCGCGAGCGTGCCAAGTTGGAGCAACAGGAGAAGAAGGTGATTGCAGATATAAAGAAAGCCGCCCGGGCTAACCAAATGGTTCGTGTGCCATGACCTGTTTCTCTTGAGCATTAAAGGGGCTTAGTATTCACGATGGCGGCCCTGCAGAATGCGTGCAAAATAATGGCAAAGGACCTGGTGCGCACCCGTCGCTACATTCAAAAGTTTTACCAAATGCGTACACAGCTCCAGGCAGTTGGGCTGAGGATACAAACCTTGCGGTCGAACCAGAGCATGGCGGAGGCGATGAAAGGGGTTACAAAGGCGATGAGATCAATGAACAAGCAGATTAACCTGCCCGCGATTCAAAAGATCATGATGGATTTTGAGAGAGAAAGCGAAACAATGGACATGAAAGAAGAGATGATGAACGATGCCATTGACGATGTGATGGAAGATGACGATGATGAAGAGGAGAGTGATCAGATTGTTAACCAAGTTTTAGATGAGATTGGCATTTCATTGGGCAATTCGGTGAGTAATCTGGAAGAACATTTATCGTATGACATACTTACATCCGATCATTGTCGGTCAGCTACCAGAGGCCGCGTCAGGTCGGATTGGTGCTCCCGCAAAGGAGGCAAATCAGCAAGAAGCGCTTCTTGGGGACGATGCGGCACTCCAAGCTCGCCTGGATAATTTGCGCCGCGAATGAGTATACCCTAGTTAGAAAGTTAGGTTTCATGTTCATGTCTTCTACCCTTCCTTTCTACGCTATATTGGACCTTGAGCTACGCGCCAATACACATTGTAAACAAGCTTTCATCGAGTAAATCTACGATAGTATATTGCATTCGCCGATTCTATTCCGTGGCTACTGGTTCGCCAGCTGTTAAGGGTATCTTGTCATCCAACGGAGCATCGGTGTGTCTGGTTGAAGGCTTAGACGCCATAGCACCAGGTTTGATTTCTCTTCTCACAACGTCCATGAACTGTTGTATATCATAGTCGTCTCTGCACCGGATAGTGAGCGTCTGGTGTGTAGCATAATTAAATAGCAGCCAGCATAACCCACCCTCCGCTGACCATAACTCCCCTCATGACTTCCTGAACCTGTTGCTTGTCGATAGTTTGATCTTGTTCAGCAAGGTATTGCATGACTTCAATAACCGGAGCTAGGCGAACCCGGCCGCTATCACCGATAACATTAAGTACTGTCTCAATAGTTGCCGTCAGAGTCTGCCAATGTCATAAATGAGAAGGATATTTGGTGTATGGAAGGACGTGAGTGGAACTCACGCCGGCGGAAGACGCCACAAGCAGAGACCAGAATTTCATCCAAGGGATCTTTTCGCCGTCCCATCCTCCGAGCCTGGCACGCCACAGCACAGTGAGTATCATCCTTTCCAAATAGCAGCATCACTAGTGACATACCTAACAATATCGGCAACAGTTGCTGGTGAAATAAGCATAGCTGAGCACTCATCATCGATGTCTTTGCGAGAAACTACGGCATCAGCGCGACTACTGAACTTGAACAATTGGAATATCGTAAGCTCCTGACGTGCATGATGCCTACACAAGAGCGCCCACTCACTTTGTTATAGAAAGCCTCCAGTTGCGATTGTACTACTCTACTTGTACCGGTTTCCCCAGCAGTTCCTTGCTTTGACAGTCGTCCAAAGTACCTGGTTCCAAGGGAATCAATTGGAAATGTTATCAAGAGAACTTTGGGCTTATGAGCTTACTCTGCGCTTGCTTCAAAGATGTTGGCTGGTTGAGTTCGAATGATGTACTTTGTGAAGTTCCGCAAAATATCCGGTAATTCCGGAGGGATGCGAATTTGCTCAGCGGTATAAAGCGGTTCAGCTTGCATGGTGGACTAGATCCAGAGACAGAACTAGGACGCTGCCTGCAAGAATGAGACCTTCGTTGTGTGTGTAGTGTTTTACGAAGCCAGTCGGTGCAAAACGCGCGCGTTATGTTCCGCAAGCTCAGAACTAAGACAAACAGCGCATTGTTCAATGGCGCGCCAGATTCCAACGCAGCGCTAGATCTGGAGCACTGTGCTCTCCAATCCTGGAAGCTACGTTGATTGAGATAAACGGAGATACTGGGCAATGCTCTTTTCCCGAAGTAGAGTATATCGAAGAACGGTGCTGGCTGCTTGCTGACACTGTGGTATACAATGGGACATTGCGTATGAAAGATACATCCGAGTTCCTATCTACACCTTGCCACAGCTGGTCAAGCTAGTCAACTCTATGACGGTCAAATCAATGGCCCTTCTTCTTCCACTCCCAAACAAGATCGCCGTTCATTTTTAATAGTTTAATCTCTACCAGTGTTACTTTTGCACAACCCAAACTGCATGATCCCTTTAACACTGCCTTCCCGACAGGGCTCTTCTTGAGTCCAGATACCCCAAGCTTTGCTTCTTCCAAGCTAGAAAGTTTTTCATACATGGGTACCTCTACCACCGCGTAGGATGGCATAATCGAAAGAAACGTGCTTTCCTCCTCGTACTTATAATCCTGCGGCTGGTTGATGTCGAATATAGGAGAGATCTCTAACCCCGGGAATTTAGCATCCAGCTTTGGCGTTGCTTGATGGATGAGAAACGTGGCTGCGACGGGCACTCCATTGAAGGTCGGCGAGCACTCTACAGGTTTTCGTAGCTTCTCGGAGAGGAAGAACAGTGGCAGCGAGACAGTAAGTAGATACCAGGGAAAATGCGTTGATTGATTCGAACGGCGAGATACTGCAACAGTTAACGCTCGCGCCTGCGAGGGGCGCCTTAACCGGGCAATCGCCGTACGAGGACTTGATCGAGGGCATTTGCAGGCACTTAGCCGGAGTGCGGCTCGTAAGTTTTTGCTGGCCATGATAAATACTGTGTAAAGAGGACAATGATAGCTTCCAATCAACCGTTAGTTCGTAGAGTATGAAACCGTCAGTGCTACTACCAACAAGATCCTATCCACGCCAAAAATTTCCGGCACTTACTCGTGCCAGGTTTTCAGTTCAACAGTTAGTCGAAACGCTGCAAACAGACCCGCCGATGCCAGAAGCGAAGTTCAATCAGAATGGCTCAAACGCAATTGCTAACGTGCTGGAAAGTTAGCTGATGCGGCAATATCAACCTTCGAGTGCCGGTTGCAACGTTAGCAGCGTGAGGGTCCACGGCTTCGTCATGGCCTGATCGCAGACGCCAGGCCTGGTATGTCACTTCAGGATGTTACGGCGACGAGATAGTATTTAGAGAACTGGAAGAAGGGGCATATTCAGCTATTTCTCAAAAGAAAACACATGCACCAGACTACTGTCGCCAGCACAGATCTTCAATGTATCCACCGTCGTTTACTTTTGATGAAAGTTCTCAGAGGAGCAGGAAATTGTTCAAGCTGCTCTCTTGGCACATATGCGACATATCATGTCATGCGCCGAACTGACGAAACTCTTCGACGCTATGGGAACCTATGCCCAAAACCCGATCTACTGTTGGACCCTGCGAAGATGTTTCATTCAGAAAGAGAACGCCATCGTGGTGGAATTTGATGTGTCCACTGGATGCATTAAAGTCCTTGTCAGTATCAGCTCGTCCTTCGGAACTCTAGGACGGATGTGTCGGTTGTCGACTCGACCACGCGGGAAAAGCGAGAAAGGCAATCGCCTGGTAGTGCGGACGTATGGGACGGGATCGCGGTTAGAGTGCCCGTGCCCAAGGGTCGCATGCACCGTCGGAATGGAGACCGTTTCTGAAGGTACTCAGCCTGTTCTAACAACTTCCGAAACCGGAACAGAAACGAGGAATTGAGGACCGTCCGCACGAAGTAGGTTTGCGAACAAAAAAATGCGGAGGTGAACCGCACCGCCAATAGCTGAGACCCATGAAAGCCATAGGTTGATGGAAATAGCTGAACTAGGTGGGTCACATCAACGGTTTCTAAAACTTAGTCGACAAACCATGCTGTCCTCGACGATAATCAAGTGTATTAATCGCGTGTACAACACACGATGGACGCATCTTCAAACCATCGTTTCAATCTGCAAAGCTGGGAAGTGTATAAACGCTCCAATTGAATCTGCTGTGTTCCATTCTCGACAATGCCTCTTCCGTATTCTCACGTGCGCAGCGATCCAATGCGTCCTTGGCTCTAAAATATTCGCCTGAAAGAGCTCCCATTGTGGGAGCGGTGCAGCTTGTACCTTCTCATTTTGCATATTCCTCACTGGAGATGCTTCGAGCTAAACAAGCTGAGAGCATAGTATAAAACGTCTGCAAAAACAGTCGCTTACACTGACTTCGAATAGATCAGCGCTTAAGACGATTTCAGTCGCTTCTGTCATCACCAGTTCATTCGACTTGAGCCTGTTGGACAACATGCAGGACACCGGTTCGAAAAGCGCATGAACGATTCAGTCGTCGCCCAACGCAATGAGATGGCGCATAAACTTCAGGTGGAACAAGCTCCTCTATTATCATGCAAAGTGCGCTATTTACACGACAGTACCAGAGCTGGAAGCAATCTTCGGCCAAAGATCGGCACACTCCTTTCCAACAGGTCCGGTAATTGCAGATCCCTTCATTTCACCCTTGGGGTTGACAATCACACCTGCGTTGTCTGTAACAAACACATTATGAGCTTCAACATATAGAACTCAATGCAAAAGGAACCTGTATGATGTACGCACCCTCAAAGTAAAGGAACACGCCATCCCGGCGGCGCCAGGGCTTGCGCTGACGAACAACAACAGCGGGCATAACTAAGCACAGATATCAGCCCATGATCACGTACACAGAATCATTCAAGCCAACGCACCCTTCTTCCTCAAGTCAGGCTTTCCCTTCTTGACGGTGGCCAAAACCATGTCACCAACACCAGCGGCGGGGAGACGGTTGAGACGTCCCTTGATGCCCTTGACGGAGATGATGTACAAGTTCTTCGCGCCAGAGTTGTCAGCGCAGTTCATGACGGCACCCACGGGGAGACCGAGGGTCATCTTGAACTTGTTTCCAGATGCTCCGGAACCTGTGACAGCCCAAGGTCAGCGTGATGTCCGGCATTGTTGTGAAAATTCATTCCGTTCCGCGAGCAGGCTACTCGTAATCCTCGCTCCATACGTAAACAACTTTTCCGATATAGTTCAGCTCCCCGTTACTGGCTAAAAGCTGTTATTCGGCCTCCGCGCCCTTCAATATGACTTCCAATTGGTCGCGATTTCCAGTGACATATAGTGTAAAGCCGACCACGTGGAGAAATGAAGCGAGATACAATTCTCGGTAAACGTCTCGTTCCTCTTCCGTTGGTCCATTCTTCTTGATTTTCCATTACTGTTTTCCCAGGTGTAAGTAAACCGGCGCTAATCACCCTGTATCGCCTTCTGTGCAATACTTCTAACAGCACTGTCCACATCGTCAACGCCTTCGAACCAGCAACGTATACGCACCTCTCTTGGACATGATGGGCAATTATGTGCTTGCACCGGGAGTGTAAGGGATCTTCCAGTGAAATCAAGCCTAGTTGTGCTGTCGAGACCACGACAACAAAAAAAGGAACAGCTTTGATTTTGGGCGGTGACGCGCTTGTTGCCATGGAAAATTTCACACCAGGTTTAGACTATTCGAAGCCAGGATCGACAAGAGCATTCTGCAAATAGGTGATCAAAGACTCTTTGCCAAGGACGATATTAAATCACATTGAACGGTATTGTGGTCAGAGTGCTAGCCCCGTGATGTCTGATGGTGATGTATTCTGTACAATGTATTAAGTTTACAGACACTGCCAGGTCACTGGCGCACTGGCTCCCAAGTCCAAAAGCTCGGATGAATGAGGAAAAACAAAAGATGGTTGCATGATAGGGATGCCAATGAGGCCTGTGCCATATGCGTTCTGGGTGATACACCCAGGACCCTCGAAACGTTCGACGACTCTAACTAGCCCTTCCTCAGGCCTAATAAACAATCCACAAGCTAACGAAACCCTTCTCTCCCGCTCGGTCAAATGCCATTAGTACGTCTTCTTCGGTATTGATTGTTATAAGATCTCCCACTTCGTCCCTGTAGCGCATCTTTAATCGCTTTCCTTCGGGAATCTGGCCGCACAGTCTGATCTTCCGGTCAACTCGGGCTTGCAGCTCTGAGAACGTGCAATCCGACGGAACGGCAACAACAAAAATGTCCGAGCCGTAATGCATCTTTACTTTTAATTGGACAGGTTGCGGTCGAAGTGAGGCCGTCGTCGATGGAAGATGACCGTTCATAGGGAAAGTTCCGTTACGCTGCAGAGGCGTCGGGGGTAGCGGCGCACTTGGTGGTTGATACCCCGCTGATGATGGTACCTGTGCCCGCATGCGTGGGTCCATTTGATAGGCTGCATCCCGAGAGCGCATATCTGAAAACGTTTGAGACCGGTAGTAACCATCTGCCGCGGGAGTTGCTACCCGCAGAGGGTTGCCACTCGTTACCGGACCACGTTCGACAAAATTATATGGTCCGTTTGGTTGAATGACTTGGGCCGAGGACGGATAGGGCGCAGTCACCGACCGAGCTGTCATTATCGGCGGAACGTTCATCTTTCGCCTACCACTTGGCGAGGACGGTACAGAGGTGGGTGGAGACGGGGGAAAGTCCGTTGCAAGGTCCGCGACTGGCCGTTGCTGGTTGCTATACTCATATACTGGCTGTGATGGCTCTTCATAGTAGTTATCAAAATAGCCGCGATCCTGTCTGGCAGACCGCCGGCCTTCGCGACCTCCATAACCGGTAAGTAAGTTTCCGGGAGGTTCCGGAAGTGGGACTTGCGGTGCCACCGGCCTTCTCTCTTCTCCCCTGTGACGTGACCGACTTCGCTCTCGAGCTCTCATATTTTCGTACGTTCCTACCATGCCAGCTGGAGGGCTGGACGGCAATTGCGGCACAGGCGGTGGTGGACTGGAATCCCGTGGCATGCGCCCGTCTAATGGCGGGGACGAACTACGCGCCCGGGATGAACCCTGGGACCTCGACAAGTAATCGTTGAATCCAGGGTTCATGTTTCTAGGTTGAGCAGGAGCACTTTTCCGTGTTGGCGCATCAAATGTCTCATAGCGAGGCAAAGGATTTGGAGGACGTTGTGAGCCGGGGTAGTAGTTGTTGGGAATAGATTTGGAGCGTTGTATTGGTGGCGGCAACTCTGAATCACCGCGGCGCTCAGAGTACTCTTCGTCCGTATCTTCTGGTGATAACATCGACTGGCCAAAACCGCGCACAATATCTGGATGCAATTGTGTTGACCTCGTGTATGGATTGCTCTCGCGGAGTGACAACTTCTTCATCCTCTCCGCTTCTAACAGTAACGTTAATCTATCTTCCCAAAGCTTAACTTGTTCGGCGTTACGGCAGCGAAGGACAAACGACTCCATATCCATTCCATCCCGCCAGTATACCTTGAGCTGGAACTTTTGCAGCGTGGGATCAGATTCATTTCCAACACTATCAATTCGATCGATGTAGATGTTTCCCTTTAACGAATACGCGGTCGAGTCATCCTTAGTTCCCTTCCTGCTCTTCCTTTTCTTCGTCGTATCCTTGCAACAAAGAAGTATGTGTTCGAACAGGAACAGATCATAATCGCGTTCGGCATCCCCGCTTGACATGGGAAACTTGTCTGATAGTAGAAGCTGGCCGAATTCGCCGGTACTCAATCCTTTCCAATCTTCCACACGGGCAAACACATCTGCCTTCATCCGCTGATTCTCCTCCTTTCTCTTTTCCTCATTTACCCGATCAGTAACGCGTTTAACGGCAGCAAGGCCTTCGCGAAGCTCGTTCATATATAGGTATGAGCTCTGATCGGTATACTTGATCAGTTCATTGAGCAGAAGTGGATATTTGCATACGCGCTGCACCGGCTTAATCAGGTATGACGGAAGGCCACGAACAGGGTCAATCTCCATAGACGCCTTTTGTAAAGTGATCGCTTGCTCAAGCGCAAGTTGTGTGGCGGATTGGTAGTTACCACAGAAAGGTATGTACACTGCAAACGCATCTTCGTTTTGCATGAACAACTGTCCAACCCGTTGCTCATTGGGTGGTAAACTCAAGGTAGCCTCCATCTGCAGCAGGAACCGACGTTGAAAGTCAAGTAGTTCATCAAGGTTGGCAAAAAGCTGCAACAACGTGTCGCGGGGGAGAGAGCTTATGCTTTGAAGTTCCCGCTGGTACCGTTGCAATTTTTCCAGGTCGGCTGTGTAGATACGCTCCGTATTCAAAAGCTCTGCGATAAGCTTGGCGCGGTTGTCTGCAGGAGCATTGGTGGCATCCGTACTTGAAACGGAAAATGGAAGCGGTCGCATTGGGGGAAACAATCCCAAATCTTCAATTTTTTGAACAACGATGGTAATGGTCTTCATGAGCTATAACAATAATCATCTTCAGTAGTTGCGCCAACGACATCCATTGCACGCACAACAACATACCTTGACGAACTCATTCGTATCATCCTTGTATAGACCGGATATGGAGAATAAGTCTGTGTCGCCCATTTGCAACTCTGCTTTGCAAGCGACCACAAACTCATAAACCGCCTTTTTGCAGGAATTGTTATATGGAGGAGCCACAGCCGGTAGTTCGGGAACGGTAAGCTTCTTCCTTGGCCGTAACTGGTTGTAGAGATGGCAAAGAGGGGAACCCAACCGGAAGCAGCCCCATATGATAGCCACGGGATCGATCAAGTTGGCATTATCAATATATGCATCCGCTCCGTCCGGAAAAAGGTAATAGTCGAAACCGGGAAGCGAGTACAGCTTTTCGATGAGCGACATGGTCCCTTGGTAGAGAGAAACCGACTGCCCGTTGGTAGGGGCAGCCGGTGACGGCCGTGCTATGTCGGACATGTTTCCGCCCTACCCACAACTCTGCAATCCAAACTGCGTAGCAGGGGTTTAATGGTCCCCTCTAAGTAAATCAAGTTAACCAATGTGGCAAGGTTAATCACACCAATATCTATATACAAAGGGGCGAATAGTGGGATGGCAGTGCAGCAGGAGAAGGACGAAAAGAGAGCAATCCACCAAAAAGTTCAACGGCCTTCCCTACGCAGTACTACCTCTCCTATCGTTAATGTCGAAAGAATCGAGACACCTTTTTCTGGATTTTGGGTTGTAGGGCAGTTACTATGAATAGCGACGTTGACCGTACGGCAAGGCGGCGCGCGGTGGGTGGGTGCTTTAAAGACTTTGTGATGATGATGAATAGTTCCTCGATTTGCTGCCCGTCGGGACACCTTTTCTTTGCTGCGTGCAGCGTCCTGCGGCCGTGGGGCGGTTATCCGATGCGGGGTGGTGCAGGTGCAGCTGGCAAGGTTGCAAGGTTTGCGAGTAGTAGACAGCGAGTAGCAGCAGCCGCCTCCTTTCGCATATTGTGGCTGCCAAAGATGACTGTGCCACCCCTTGGGTGGCGCGGGCAGCCAAGACGCGACGCGGGCGACTGTTTTTGGCGGACGTGACATTATGCGAGTTGGAATGTTGAATTATGATGGAAGTACGATGGAAGTATGGTAGAGTATGGAAGTAGAATGGTATGCATCCGTCTACGTTGCTCATACAAAACAGCGTCAAGCGTTCTCGGTTTGATAGGATATGCAGCTTTTCCAGTCCTATGCGCGCATGAGCTGGTCTCGTCTGAGCAACAGAGGACCTCCATTTGGTGTCTTACGGAATGATCAACATGATGCTGAATCTGCAGAGTAGATCCATAACAGACATCCCAACGACGATGCGTTGCCGGTTCAAGCGCCGCCTGTCAATGTTACAATATTTCTCAGTTGAGCGCCGTGTTGAAGTTTGGGCGTCGACGCGTTGGTGTTAGGGTAAATGGCTGCTTAAACCGAACATGAAATGGAAAGAATGGCAAAAGGGCAACTCCCATCGTTGATATACTAGGCGGCAGCAGCTTTCAACAGTGGTCTGGTAGGGAGAGGATCTATATAGACACACAAGATGCCCAACGCTATTTGTCAAGCACGGTTGGCGGAAGAGAGGAAACAGTGGCGAAAGGATCATCGTATGTATCTCTATCAACTTGTCAATTGCCGTCATTGTGGGAACGTGTCAAGTTACTGACGCTGGTCTGTCTCTTCTGCGTCTACCTTCTCCTCTTCTTCGTCTGCGTGTGATTTCGATGGTTGCCATAGCCTTTGGATTCTATGCGCGACCGGATAAGAATGCTGATGGCACAATGAACTTGACAAAGTGGTCTGTGGGAATCCCAGGTTAGTGTTCGCAGGACGATAGAGGCTTCATTGAAAAGGCCATGTGATTAGGACTGGCTGGTCAAAAATCGTCAGAGTATCGCCGCAGCAAACGATTTCCCTAGCATCGGCACGAGCCTGAGCCTTCGATACGAAGACGATCTCAGTTGTGCTCCGGCACGAACGGAGTTTATGCAGGTTCGCATCAACACTCCACTGCCGTCCGGTATGACTGTTGCGGAGACGATTGGCATTACTTAATGAAAGAAGCGGATTCTATCGATCAAATGGCTACCATGGACGCTAACTGCTTTTGCATGAACGCATATAGGAAAGGCAGGAACATCATGGGAGGGCGGTGTGTACCCATTAACGATGACTTTTCCTGACGATTATCCACAAAAGCCACCAAAGGTTCAGTTTCCCGCAAAGTTTTTCCACCCTAATATATACCCGTCTGGCACTGTATGTTTGTCCATCTTGGATGAGGAAAAGGACTGGAAACCGTCCATCACTATCAAGCAGATCTTGCTGGGTGTGCAAGACCTACTGGATGATCCGAACCTAGAGTCTCCTGCACAGCACGAGGCATTCAGTATGCTGCGAAGAGATAAGCCAGGGTACTACAGAAAGGTGAAGGCACAAGCTATTCAATTTGCGCCAAAAGAGTAGGCCCATTTGCCTATTGTGTCGATCATCGGAGGCGTCTGGGATGAACAGGGTTGGCTGTAGACTATTTCTACATTGTAGTATTGCTTGTACGGTTATGGGAGCAGGAGTCATAGGATAGCGTAAGAGCGTTAAAGGCGGCCATTGGCCTGTGATAGCCATCTTATGTTCAATATATCGCCACCATTTCAAACTGCACCGAGGGTCAAATGATGCAAGCGTTTAGACGCATTTACAACTGTGTCTTACTATACACTCGAAGCGAAGTTCGTTCTTTCACAGTTACCTAAGATCCCTAGCCAATAGCGCGCGAATCTACGCCTGGAAAGAGTAGGGAGGGTAAATACCTATGGCGATTTCCTGCAACCTAGCTTTTGTGGCTTAAGCGAGTACTCACAGGACTCCTTTCCCGAGCCAAATCCCGAGCAGTTTCGGGATCGATTCCAGTGCGCTTCTCAAAGTCTTCAGCGGAAACAGTCTGACGTTCATACGCATATACAACGCGCGATATTAGTCGAGGTTTTGTTGACCAACCACCAAGCATGTTTCGCATACCGCAACTTGAGAGGACTGCTTTTTCTCGGCTGCTTCTCCAGTCACCCCAGCAAGGGCTTCTATCTGTTCCTCATCACCCACAGTTGGGAAATTGCTGTCTCCAAATTCGCGGTAGAGGGGAAGGTCATCAGTGTCTGTTGCCGTACCCCAGTTTGCTCTGCCAGCACCGTTCTTTTTGACTTCTCCCCGAGGATCACCACCGCTGCGAGAGGCATGACGGTCGTGCACTGCAGCCTTGGGTCCCGAGGAGTGTCCGTGAGTGCGAGTCATCTTCTTTTGAAAGGACACACTATGATTTGAATTGGGGAATTGATTTGAGTTCCGTTGGGTATGCTTGTAGACGACGAGTGATGGATCGGATATCGTTTTTTACGATGCTATTGCAAACAGAGGAGAGGCCGGGTTGGTTCTGTTGCCCTTTTGTGTGTGTTAACCTCCCACAGCTAAACCATGACGGCACCTCGTAATAACAAGGGTTCTCTATGTCATTGCCTTGAGGGTACAAGACTCAGCATGCCTGATGAACGGGCGTGGCGGATGTGCCGCTTTAACCAAAGGATGGCGGTTGAATGTTCTCATCATTGAATGTTCTCATCATTTACATTCAATGCGGCAGTGATTCAGGTTCCAACTTTTCCAAAGCCTCGAGGACCAGCCACAGACCCGCGTAACAAAGGGACGCAATGACGCTTAGGGCGAGACTCAGTAAGACGAACGAAAACCCCCAAATGGCCTATATAAACAAACCGCTGCAGGGGCTTTCCAGAGGGAGATGCAACAACCAAGAAACCACCGCACTTGCCGAACGGAATCAAACTTAGCTGACAATCATTTTGAATACCATCTGTGACATCCATAGTCAAACGCAAAACGTAGGAAAACATGGCCGACCCGAATGCATCCCCAGCGGCTCCCACCTCTCTTCCATCCGACTCCTTTGCGACGCCATCCCTTCCAGACCCATCGCCGCTTCCTAAACCTCCAACCGAAACGATACAAGAGCAAGATCCACGCTTCAATCTGACGTTTGCCAGTCCTGTGGTGCAAGACCCGGCTCAACAACGTGTCCAGCTGGGGCAAGTTGAAGACGTTGGGGTACGAAAGGCCGACGCAAAGGCCAAGGCGAAAGCAAAGGCAAAGGCGACGCAAGACTGAAGGGAACTAGGCAGGAATTGCTGAACTGTGTGGGTGAAAACAATGTACATAGTTGCGAATACACTACAAGCCGAACGCAGCACTGTCGGCTTCATAGCATCATGCACAACAGTTAGTCCCACGTTCCAGAACTTCGCATCTTCTAGCGCAATCCATGTAAAGTAATGGTCTGGAAAATGTTCAGACGCTCAAACACGGAAATTTCGGACCATCGAAGGCGAAAAAGATCGTTCCGCTTTTACATGCGTTGTAGCGGCGGGTGGTAGGATCGTGTTCGCCATGACAGAGTCGGCATCCAGCAATGTCCGCAGATCCAGTCGCATCCGTAGCACTGTAGTCAGTGCAACTCCACCTGCAAAGGCAGGGCCAGCGAGGCGGAGCCTCCAAAAGTATGCTGTGGCCTCTCTGGATGTCGATGATCTCCTCGACTTCAAACCTTCCAAACGCCGAACTATCGAAGATGATGATTCCAAACCAGTGAGACGGAAAGAAGCAGACCCTCCAGCTTCAAAGACGGTGGCCCAGGCTACAACCTATACAGATGATGAAGATGAATTCATGGACGATGCCTTGTCGTCGTTGAACAAGGCTTGGAAATCCAAGAAGGAAGCGGAAGGGATAGCCAAGAATGGCGGGAAGAACAAGGCTGGAGCGAAGCGCAAGCGAACGAATTTGCCTGCCTCTCAAGAATCCACCAGTAGCCTTACGTCCTTTGCAAGCACCACGACAGGGTATGCTTGTACCCGCTCCCACCTATTTGGATTAGCAGCTCATTATTTCTCACAGATCGATCGATCATACTCTTGAGGACCCTACTGGCCTGAAAATTCCCGGCGAAGGCGTGCTTGCGCGAGGAAAGAATGACAAGCGGTACTATCCCGCTCGAGTGATCAAGTACGACCCTCAGAAGAATACCTACCAGATTGAATACGCTACATGGAATACCAGCAACTTGCGTAGACACGAGTTTTTTGCGGTATATGAAAAGCCGTTCAGGCACGTGGAGGTAAGTCATTTCCCAGCATGTTTGAGGGTTCCGACTGCTGACCTTACCCCAATTAGCTCGGTGAGTGGGAGATCGTTCCACCAACAAAGCATAGCCAAGAAGCCCTTCGCGAAGAAATTCAATCTGCAATAGAGAAAGTTGTCCCAGTCGTTACTGATCCTGTGCATTCGTGCCCTCGCCGAGATAAGTTCCTGGGCGGGTATAGAGAAACACGTGATTTAGAGAGAAACGTGCATTATGGACCCTTCGGAACTGCCGAGGTTGATAGAGTCCTGGAACTGCTCACAAGCCGCTTTTGGGGCAATATGGGTGAACAAGATTTGACGCCTCGCGCAGCCCGAGCGTTGAGACAAGCGAGACTGCGCTTCTCTTCACCGCCGCGGCAAGACCGTAAGCGGAGAGCGCCAAAGCCTCTTCCTGAGGATGGAGATGTCGACGTTAATGCTCCGGTCATTACTGCAAAAAGCGCTTGTTTGGACGATGTGATGCCCGCGTTGCACTCGCATTTGCAGAGCCCAGCCCAACGCGATCATTTCACGCGTCTTGTCTTATTGCCCGAGACATTGATTCAAATGCTGATTTTGCGCGCGGAGGAAGAAGATGAGGAACTTTCCTACGAAGAGGCGGAAGCAAAGCTTCTGAGACCGGCTCGGAGTGAAGACTGGATTGATGAAATTATGACGGCTCGCCAATGTGCGGTTGCCGCAGAGCAAGCCAGAAGAAGGTGAAGAAGCGAAAATGCTTCTTCAACTTATAACGCTAGCTTGCAGCGTTTTTGGCGCCATGGTGTAAATATAAATCGAACGGCCTCGCCCGCCTCTACCTGCGGACTACGAGTGCATCTGTTACGCGAGTCGGTTCTTGGTCCATCGGACTGCGTCTTCAAACTTAACGAGGCTCCCTCCAAAAATGTCGAGTGCACTTGATGCAAGTTAGTGACGTTCTTGGAATGCAGTCGAACAGCCGTTGCGCTCACCTGCCAAATGTGAGGTCAACCTTGCCATTTGAGAGGCGTTCCACCAGATCAAGATCTGAAAGATCTATATGCAAGAATAAGCAAACGGAATTAGAGTCGGAGATGGTTTGCTCCGTACTAACCACGCGCGCCGCCAGCGTAAGTACATGGAATCGTGCACCATTCTCCCAAACCTGTACGACCCTGCTTAGGCAAACATGGAGCTACCAATATAACAGCCATTTGAATACATACGCTGGACAAGTTCTTCATCAATGCCCTGGCAAAGACCTTCGACATCAGCCGCATGAACCAGAAACTCGCTGAAGGTGGTAATGTATGAGACGTCCATAGCACATCGCGAAATGTGATCTTGCAAACGCTTACCTGCAGTACAGCGCCATTCGTGCAAGTGTGTGTTCATTCACTTCCTGATCGGTCAGGGTCTGCCACTTGTCCATGGCTACGATCCATTTCCCGTCGTGGCGCTTACAACTGTGATGGCACGAGTGAATAGGAGCTCTTTTTCCGTTAAAGATCATCACATCCCACCTCAAGTCAACGACAAGATTTTTCTTGCCAATGCGTTCAGCTAAAGCAACCAACCTGTCTTCGCTGAATTTTGCACTCGGGAACAGCCAGCTGGTTACGATGACCTGATGGTTTCAGAACGATCAATTTCCGCGCCCTTGCCGTATACCGAACAAGCTGCTACCGGTAGATTGATTTTCTCACCATACTTTATCAGCTCCAGCGTCCAGCCATTCCTGCGCGTTATCAATCGTAATGCCGCCTCCAATTTGCAGCCCTTTCGGCCACGCGGCGAGGGCCTCCCTCGCTGCTGTGTCGTTATTTGGACCAAGTTTTATGACATGAGCACCGCGAAGGTCGTTGCGTCGATACAGGTCTGAATAATAAGTCGATGGATTGCTGTCAGGATGCGCATTTTGGTGAGAACAGTCATGGTTCGGGCGTGGCATTGGAGATCACGTACCTTGCGACAAAATTGGTCTTCAGAGTAGATGGAGCATCATCGGCCAGCGATGCACCGACAATCTGCTTGACCTGCCCTTGATGAAGGTCTATACATGGTCTAAAAATCGTCATCGTGGTTGTCGGCTTTGAAACAAGAATGTCATAACGCTGCGATCTCGACGCTGAGCGATTCCCAGATGGGTGGCACAGCCATGGTGCCCACAACACGATCCGGAGCATATTGAGAGGACTACGATACACTGCTGTGCCCAACTGTGAAAGGGGATGTAAGACGGATTTAGGATGGCGAAGAAAGAGCAGAAGAACCATGCCGCTGTTGCAGAGAACTGGGAGACGGTGCCGGTTATCAAAAGGGTGAAAAAGGAAAGTTCGCAGTCTCCCGCGTCGTCGCCAAGATCTGCTGGAAGCACTCCATTGAACACCAGGGGTAGCGTTAAGGCGCATCCCCAATCTAGCACAGGTAATGCGTGCTTTATAGGGCGCAGAAAGCAAATGAATAACGGCTCTTGCATTTCTAGGCTACTTTGGTCTTCTGGACCATGAGTCAGGAGGTCGTCCCGCCAGCGGCCAGGTTGACGCGGATGCTGCACCGTTGAGCGATTCCAAATCACTTATAGGCAGTCCAAGCCGGTCACCTTTAAGCAAGAAAAGCTCGCCGGCATCTTCGCGTGGGGCGCAAACTCCTCAGCAAGTGGCCGCAAAGGATAGTGTGAAAAAGGCCTCCGCGAAGCCTCAGCCGCCGAATATCGCTGAACAGTACGCGGGCTTGGACGCCTTGAATAAGGTGATGCCGAACGAGAATTGAATAAACATCTTATATACTCACATTGTTTACCTCATAGCTCGACGTGCCCCGAATCGCGGAGCTTATCGCGACAGTGAAGCGGCTACCAATTGAAGAGCGCGCCGTAGCACTAGCCGAGGCTATTGACGTCTTAGCTGGTGTAGAGTACAAAATTCGTGTACCAACGTTCAGCAAGAAGTTCACGTTGAAGGACACCAAAAATCGCGGGCCGTTGACCTACGTCGATCCTGCAGTAACTGTGTGTATCACCCAGGAATTAAATCAACTCGGGCTGCCGGAGAGCTTGCCACATGTTATCAGAGGACTGGTTGAGAACGAGAAGCGATGTAAGTGATTATGGCCATTTCAGACGGTTTAGGGAATTCGGCTTCAACTCCACGTTCACTTCAGGTTTAATCACTGGCTCACTCTACACTGCACATACCATCGGTCACTTACTACTCATACAATTGGTTGCCAAGAAAATGCCAGATGCCTTTTTCAAGCCCATCAAACCGACGAAGCCGGCCATAGCGGAAGAAGTATTCGCCCGTTACAGGGCGATACTTGGGCTCAACCCAGCTGCTGGCCACACCTTGCTGTGGGTATGCGAACAGCAGAGACCTTTTGGAGCGAAGGCAGGAACTCATCCGCTTGGCCTCACCTATTGGATGCAATACTTCCTCCCCTTGTTTGGTGGTCATGAAGTTGAAACGGTTGAGCCTACATTATCTTCGAGTATAGCCACGTCCATCCAAGTGGAGGCGTTAGAATATTTGCAAGAGATTGTGCTCACACTCCGAAACATCAAGAAACAAGGCATTGCAGCGGACCAGACGGATTCGCTGCCATCCGTGAACATCGCCGATATCAGACAACTGGCGCGGGCATCATTAGCACCAGCATCCAAGCGAAAGCGGTCTGATGAAATAGCTGCAAACCTTGCCAGAAGCTACAGTATTTTGAAAGAGCTTGTATTCGACTTAGATGCGGATAAGGCAGTCTTTCTAGCAGACGAGGAAGACGAAGCGTTTGCACAAATTTTAGAAGAAATTCAGCTTGAAACCAGTCCCAACATGCGTGAAGAGCTGCTAGATATGTCTATTGCGTTGATTGCTGAAGATGCGCGTTGGAATCCTTTAGCGCGATCGAAGACTGGATCTGACCAGCCTTTGTCACCACTCCTGCAACGGTGGAGCACTCACTTTGAGGAGCGATTGTCGGCCAGCCGACTGATAATAGACAGACTGTTACGGGAGGGAACGAAGAGAAAAAGCAGGACGATGTGGCAACGAATTATAGCCTCTCGATTGCGATTGGCCTTGACAGAAATCAAGGGCGAGTGTACCAAAAACCTGAAAAAATTGGAGAAACGTAAAGAGCGGCAAATTTTGAAGGCCACTCCCCTTGCTGTCATTCACAAGCAGGAACTGAAGCAGACCTGCCGTGCTATTGACAAATTAATCAAAATCCTGCCCAAACGACGGCAAAGCAAGTTGAGGCCATTCCTAAAGTCTGCGGTATGGCTAACACTGCTGTATTTCGTATACTACACAGTCGTCCATGTTATGTGCGCGCCGGGAAGCGAAACATCATGCCCGTTAAACGCACCGATGATGGAGAGGCTCAGAGAGGACGTGTGGCACGCGAGGTTAGAACCAGCATATAACACCTCCCGCCGCTTAACTACTCATTATGCGGAACCTTACTTGCCGCACATGCAGCAAGCAGCTTCAGCAGTCACGTCTTTCGTACGGCCTGCTGTCCATGCTGCTTCGGAGAAATGGAATCGGGTGGAAGGGTCCAAGGAGTTTCAATTACTAGTGGAACTGCAGAAATCGTATACCGTCCATTGGTTCCACAGAATCAAGCAGGAGTGGCATGACATGGCAGTGATCACCGCGGAAAAGGTGATTCCAGCTGTGGCGGATTTTGTTTCGCATTATCTGGGACCCCACGTTGCCCAGTTGGAGAGGGCCATTAAGCTGTGTATTTTCCAAAGCTTACAGAGAATCACAGATGTCGTGAACGAAATTAAAGTCACCGGGGTACAAGACTGGGTATCTCGCAAGGCTGAAGTCCTAGCCGATGAAACGGCAGGTATAATCAATGAGGAGTGGACGAGAATCCTGTCAATATGGCGATCTGGCCCAACATACGAAGATGTGATATGGCTTGTCAGAGGCTTCTATCTTTCCTTCACAACCGCTGTCATATTGGGAACTTGCATTCCGTTTCTGGATTCTGCATTCCTGCAGTATGGGAAAACCCTGGTAGTCGAGGGTGATGCCGCGAGATCCATAAGTTGGTTCACCAAACTGTTGCGGGAAGCTTTATCGGTGCCAAAGCACTGGTTTGCACACTTTTACTTGCTTGGCCTTCCTTGGGCGGCATATATTTTCTACGAGTGTACGTCGGTCCTCATGCTGGGCACCTTTCAACCGCTTGGAAAGGCATTGGCTCATCTTCCGCGCAAGCAAGGCACCGGTACGCTACAGTTGCCTGTGGAAGTTTTGTTGGCGCAAGGCATGATGCTCGTCCAAGTGGCTAGGCGTCTCTACGAATCGCTGGCAGTGACGAAGCCGAGCCATGCTAAAATGAACGTGTTACAATATTTGCTTGGTCTGTCATATTACGCTTTCACTGTGGTTGCCGTAGGAATTGACGGATACGCCGGACTGACGATTGCCCGCCAAGGTACTACATAGTCTCGGTACTATGTTTTTCTGTGAGCACGTTGTATTTACTGCTGATTTATCACAGGTCACTCCTCTACGGTTGCATGGGACATACTGCGCAACAGCCTTCGACCACGTCATGCCGCTGCTCTCTCTCTGGCTGCGTTTGCCTCAATCTCGCAAAACCAAGTTCATCACAAACTGGCCCGCCTACGGTCTGGCACGGTGAGGTCTGGGAAGGCATCGTATGTTCTGCCACGGGGAGGATGGTTCCGTCTAGTCGCTTGCCCTCACTACTTCTTTGAGATACTATTCTATACCTCGATTTGCCTGTTGACAGGATTTCAAAGCTGGAGTGCCAACATGGTCCTTATGTGGGTCATCGTGGATTTATCTGTATCGGCTGGACAGCAAATCAAATGGTACAAAGCGAATTTCAAAGATGTTCCCGGTAGATGGAAGAGAGTCATCCCATTCATCTATTGATCGGCTTTCGTGATAAGTATTGGTAAGGAAAATAGTTTAGTAGATCAGAGCATTGTCCATTACGCCATGTAACATCTAGCGCTACCGCCTCTTGTGAATCAAATAATTGCATAGACTACAAGTGTCATTAATCCCTCCTAAATCCTTTGGGTTCTATACCCCTAGATATTCGTCGCTCTTCTTCAAGTAACGTAGTATCCAAACGCCTGAACAATGTTTGGGCAACATTTCTGGCCGTCTATCGCGAGCAAAAATTAACATCGCGAGACCAGCTATGTGAGATTGTGGATACGGGACGTACCTGTTGCATTTCGGCCAACAAACTAGGTTCCAGCCCACCAGTTCCGCTTTTCTGCGTTGCGCAGATATTCCCTTTGTTGTTGATCATTACAGATAGTCTGCAGGATGCACACATTTCCTCACTGGGAGACGCATCAACGACGTGGCCGTAACCTATCTACAGGCGTCGTTAGCCGGGATCAGCAACAGCTTCATGGCCGCCACTCAACCAACCTTATTCAAAGTGACACACAAGGGTACGCGCTCCCATCCTCTCACCATCTCTGTCTCATCATCAGAGATGGCAAAGTCCAATTTTCCATCTGACTCTTCAATGATCGCTTTCGGGATCCTCGTATTGTGCAACGCTCCTCTGGTCGCAACAAGAATGATATCCAGCAAGTTTCCTCCAAAGTCTAATACCAGCACGTCAATGTTCAATATCCAGCAGGTGGACCCATGAATGATACAGAGGCTTTTAAGATCAATGCCCCCTTGATCTCCATTTAGGACGCGGTTCATGAATTGGCTGTATTCAATGCACATATTCTCAACGTCCTGGGGTTCCATTAGCCCTCGTGTAGCTGATGGCGAGCATTCTACGTTGCAACTAATCCGGCCTCGGTCACGGTCTTTTGCTTTCCATTCTCCCTCGTCTAGCACGGTATCGTCATCAGCGTCGTTGTCTGCACTTGGCTCGATGCTGCCGATTTCGACTTTTACGCATACTAACACATCCGTGCCACTATCCAGTTTTACTCGACATGATCCGGACGCTTGTGCCACTAAACCGGTTTCCAGATGCAGGGCACGGTAGTCTCCCTTCCCTCGACCATCTGCCCGAATATTTGCTTCGACGCCTTTTGATATGTAATCCCTGTATTCAAGAAGTCGTTGAGGAATGCGATATGGCACCAATTCCAAACGCGCAGACCACATACCTTTCTGTTATAGAGATCATTGTCACTTTCAAGATATTTCTTGTATGCCAAAACATTTCGAAGTTCAAAGGTCAAAATTCTGAAGTGTCGCTTCGGAACACGTGACACACGCGAGAATCGTGTCAATCTCCGACAAACCGAAAGTCTCTGCGCGTTAAACCTGAGGAACCTACATCCGTTGCAGAGTTCAGATATTGCAGCGTACGATATCAGGCAGCGGGATTTCAGCTTCATTGTAAAGTTTATCGGCAGGTTGTCCGAACGCGGGCGGTAATTATTCCAAAAGTCGCCGAGATCTGGACATGCTTTTTATAGCTTATAGCACAATCCCTGCAAGGGTATTTCCATATCGAACCAAAATCTCCGGTGTGCCAGATATTTTGGCACCATGGTGAGGCGATGTGGGAAGAGAAATTGCGAAAACCTGTCTTGGGCAGCAATTTACGACCACCGGATAACAAGTTTCTCACTGCAATATGGCACCAATTGTACCAACAGGACTGGCCATGGCTCGCCAGGCGGACATTGTGAATACGCCCAAATGGAAGCAGAAGGAAATCGCTTCCCTGCGCAACGGCATGAGGGATACTGTGTATATGATCAATGGCGATCGTTATATTGGAGAATGGAATAACGGCTTGAAACACGGTAACTGGCGTTGCATCACAATAATATGTTTTCACTCCCTTACTAAACTGCATGCGGTTTGATATTAGGCAATGGAACTTACCACTATGCCGCAACGGGCGCGGTTTATCAGGGTGAATGGCAGAACGACGTCCGCCACGGCTTCGGAACCTACAGCGTACCAGCACGGACGCAACGCAAATCCGCCAAACAGGGTGCCCTGTTGCCTTCGGTAACTGCCTTGAAAAAGAGTCAATCCCCTTCATCCAAGCCACAAACACCTACCGAGCATAAACAACTTCGAAAAGTGTATGCTGGACAGTGGGAGAACGATGTTCGGCATGGTCATGGGACGTGCTTTTATGACGACGGCAGTATGTATGATGGAATGTGGAATGGCGATGTGCGGGAGGGTTGGGGACGGATGCATTACAAAAGCGATGACAGCATGTACGAAGGAGAGTGGCATGAAGGTGTCAGGCACGGTCAAGGGGTTTTGGTGCTAGGCAAGTGCTGTTGATCTCTTTAAAATCATACCGAATTTCCCCATAAGACTGAATTGGCGGACTAGCCAATGGTGACCGATACGAGGGCGCCTTCCTCAACGACTTGAAAGAAGGACCTGGGAGGTTCATCTACAGAAATAAGCGACAGCTATATAAGGGCGAGTGGGCCCTCGACTTACCGAAATGCGGGACGCTGATTGATTTGCCGCCGAGAGAAGGGCATCAGCCGAGAAAATGGCCCATCCCGAAGGTAAATTTGCTATGAAGACTTCATCCCATTATTGTGACTGCTAATTTTGAAATAAAAGTTGGGGCTCCGGGATCCTGATACTATACTTGCTACAGAGCAGAAGTTAATCCTGGAAGACCGGTTGGAGCGTATTATGGGACCTTCTGATGAAGTTAAGAGCACAACAGAAGTAGCATGATTGTAGGAAACATAGCATGCATGGGGGAGTCGTATCAAGTAGACTTGAAATAGAAGGAGTTAAGAGGGGACACGCCCGTGTGGCAAGGGCTTTGAGTGATGGTAGGGCTAAAACAGCGCATGAGGTTACTATGTCGAATTGATTATACAAAAAGTCTACACCAACAGCGCAGGAATGCCAGCATGAATGTTGAACGCAGAAGTGGCAGATGCAGCAGATGCCAAGTGCACTCTCAGTTGGCGTCCACCTCCACACACTCCCGATAGCGAAATTTCCCATTCGGACACTTGTACGAGTATCTAAAGGTTACCACTGTTTCCGAAAATTAATGACACGAGCCATATTTAAAGGTCAACACATGAATCAACTTACATGACAGCAAGGGTGAAGTCAGTCGTGCTGTGGGAACCGCCCAAGTCCGGAGTCAGAACGCGGCTCTCCTTGATGACCTTCATCAAGGCGTGAGATATTCTGTTGGCGTGATCGTCCAAGCCCAGGTGGCGAAGCATGTGAATGGAAGACATCAATAGAGCAGTTGGGTTGGCGGTGTTGCGGCCCTGAATGTCCTTTCCGACGTGACGGCAGCCAGGTTCGAATACAGCGTATTCACGACCAAAGTTGGCACCAGGAACAATTCCGGGTCCACCAACAATGGCGGCTCCAACATTGGACAAAATGTTTCCGTACAAGTTACCGCACACGATGACATCGAATTGGCTAGGCTTGGAAACAAGCTGCATAGAGGCGTTGTCGACGATCATGTCGTTGAACTGGATGCCGGAGCTCTCGTACTTTTTCGCAACTTCGCGGCACACGTTCAAGAACAGACCGTCACCCAATTTCCTAATAAATAAATAACCTTTAGAACCAAATGCAAGCTCGTCCGAAAAAAAAAATCACTCCATACATAATGTTTGCCTTGTGGATGGCAGTAACCTTCTTCCGGCCATTCTTCAACGCAAAGTCGAAAGCATACTTTGCAATCCGCTCAGTCTTTGCCCGTGTGACAACCTTCAACGACTCAACGACCCCAGCTACCGGCTGCAACGCAATAAAGTAGGTCAGCTGCTAGAAAAATGTGTTGCGCGAGCAAATACATCACGCACAGTGTGCTCGAGTCCTGAGTATTCTCCTTCGGTGTTCTCACGAATGATGGCGAAGTTGACATTCTTGTGGCGCGTTGGCCAGCTTCCAGGGAGGTTCTGAATGATGGAGGTAGATGCGAAAATGTCCAAATCTTTACGCAAGAACACGTTGAGGGAGCTGTGGCCGAGACGGGAGACGGGCGTGTAGAGGATACCTATTATGGCGATGATGCGTAAGGCAAAAATGAACTAATGAACTAGCTCCACGTGTTGATGAGACTTACCCTTAAGGGCAACCTTATTCCGACGGATCGAATCCATTGCTTGCTTCAAAAGGCCTTCGTCCTTCTTTGTGTATCCTGAAAGATCGAACTGTTCCCACTCCACAGGCACATGGGCAGCCTTGAAAATGGCCTTGACCGAGGTGGCCATCTCCAAACCAATACCATCACCAGGAATAAGAGTCACAGTGTGTTGTCCTCCGTAAACAGTTCCTGGCGCGCACGTCTGGAAAATAAATGAATTTGATGAGTATACATCGACTGGGCAAACAAACTCGCATACACATTAGCATGTCACGCACACTGTCTGTAGAAGGCAAAGCTGTCTTGCTTTGCGCAGTGCCAATGCATCGCACAGCTACTGCGGGAAAGGCGGTGGGTCTGACCGACCGGACCGCAGGGGCGGCACTTCTCGTTAGGCTACGAAAGTACATTATGGAAAGAGTCTTCGTTGCGGAAGCAAGGATGAGCGCCGGAGATACGATGTCCTGTCCACGACGTGTGGGGGAGTACCGTAGGTTATTCCTACTAGCCTAACGTAACAGCAGTGGAGGGAGGTGAAAAAGAGCTTTCGTGAGGCGTGTGTGGTAACAAAGACGAGGATCTCGCAACGAAAATGTCTTAGTGACGCGTGAATTCCGGGCGGCACAGCACCTTTATAATCGGAGTATTTTCCCGCATTAAAATAGGACGTCTGCGCATTGAAAATAAGGTGAAGCTAGCGACGATAACACGGCGGGAGAGAGAGGGAGAGCGTATTGACAAGGTAGGAAGGGTGGGGAAGACGGTGGTGCATGTGCACAGGTCAGCGAAAGAGAAGTCCACCTCGTAACTCATGTCATCTACAAGTACAAGGGGAGCTTAGACGACATTGGCGCGCGCGCCACAAGTTTACAAAATATGGCAGATACTCGACGTTCATCGACGTCCCCTTCTCCACCACCGTCACCCAACAGCAGCGGCAGTGGCAACGGTAGCAATGCTCGTGTGAAATTCAATCGACTCCCTTGCCATGTTTGTCAAAAAAGTCCGATTGCATATGCTGCGGTTCCCTGTGGACATGCATCCCTTTGCAAGCAATGCGCCATGAAGCAGGCTACAGGCGGAAAGTGTCGCGTATGCCATCAGCTGTTTGGAGAACTTAGGAAAATAGCCTAGTTTTTGGAAGGATTTCCCATCATGATATACCCATCCATCCATATACCGGACGGCTAGGATGGATCAGCTGTCTGTAATTGCACAAGCCGTAGCATCCATGCATGCAAATGTAAGACCAGGAATAAACCAAGATCGTCGTAAGACACGAGTTGGTGAATAAGAGTCTCGCCAACATCCTTATAAAGAAAGATACCGACTACACTTTTATGTTGTTTGCTGAAAAATTGAGTCCGCCTACCGAAAGCGACGACGGCCACAGAGTGTTACAAACGTGCATCCCACAAAAGAGACCAGCGGGTGCCCACACAGCAATGGCGAATGACTGTTCAGCGAACGGCTGTAGACTCCCAATCAGACATTGGCCAGTACAGTGCGATTGCGTCGCCGTCTCTGCTGCTCTTCCAATTCCGATGCAACTGGTCGCTGAACTCGCCGACTTTATACCGAACAAAACAGGTGGCACAGTCGTCACGTGATGAGAGTAACATCCCCGCGCAACAGCTGCTTGCAAGGAACAGGAAACGAGAAGGAACAAACAAAAATGCACTGGGAAACTCAGGCGCCAGAGCATACAAGCGCCTCGTAAAACTTCAAGGGAGTAAGTCTATAACTACAAAGTATGATGCGCGCAGCGCTCTTCAACTAGCATTTCAATTCTCGGAAAACCCAACATTAAATAATCCATAATATCAAGGGGCATAGGTAAAAGCTGTATTGTCGGGTGGTGCAAGACTTCCTTTTAAAGAGTCAACCGTCGATTCATCCGTTCCTCACTCAATTCTTGCCGGTTAAAGCTCTTCTTTAACAAAGGCAAAAGCATATCAAAGGGAACACCGCCAATGGAGATCATCGTTTCTCGTGCGCTATCCTGAGATCGACGCACCGGCGGTGCCTGCTCGCTTTCTTTGACTTCCTCCTTCTTTTTCGCCTCTTCCTCCTTGTCAGGGACAAGACCCATCCGCTGCAGGAAATCTGGCGTAAGTTTCAGACTATCGTCACGAATAATAATTCCATTTTGTTTCTGCAAGCGTTGAGCAACTTCCTTGATACGCGATGGAATGGACTCAACGATCCGTCGGAGTTGCGGCACTGGAACGCCGGCAAAGGTCCGATGCATGGCCTCACCCATGGCACGCATCTCTGCGAGCGTTTGATGAAGCTGTGCATGCGTTGACTGCACAATTTGCGAGGTGGCCATCTAATTGGAATAGATTAAGTTTTGTATCATCACATCAGGCAATGCACCTATGAACATACCAGTTTGTTGAAGATTAACTCGAATTGTGGCCAGTCACTCTGCAAATAATGCAGCTTCCTTTGATTCCAATCTTCCCATCGCTGCCGGTTCACAAAATTATTCTGTGGCGGTTCCGGATCGTCAAACACTTTGGCCTTCTTTGGGAAGCTCCGCGTTGCCACCATAGCAACCTCATCCATGACATGCTGCTTGGCTTTCTCATCAAAGCGGTACATATACACGCGCGCTACTTCGCCCTTGTATTGAACTGGCTCTCCAGAGGTGTTCCGTGTCAGCGTATCAAAATCCATTTTTTGACTCCCCACTCGCTGGACGAGCTCGTCTTCCGTAATGTCCTGCAATTCAATGCACATCATCACCTCACGCCCCGGCCACACCTTGATCGGAATCCGTTTCTGGCGCCCTTTAACCTCCGGTAAATTGTCTGTCACACGATAGCCGGTCACCCAGCCTTTTCGCATAAGCGTAAAGGCAAAGCTTCTAACCAGATTGGTCTGTTTTGCGGCCTTGTCGCACAGTTCTTCAATGTTACCGTTCGGGGCTTCCATATATCCTAGCAGCTCAATGTACAGCTCTTGCCTATCCACCTCATCTTTTGCAGGTTCAGCGGCGTTCTGATCGGATTGCTTTTCAGCTTTGGCTTGCTCAGCGATGGCTGGCCTTGCAGGAGGGGTGACCTTTCGCAATTTCTTACGGCGGTTGGGATCACGAAGTTCAGCAAGAAATGCCGATTGTGCATCTTCCGGTGGTGCAGCGGGTGTTGAAACACCACCAGGCGGTGGAGGGGGCGGCGGCGGGACACCACCTGGTGGTGGAGGAGGAGGTGGTGGAGGGGGCGGCCCATTGCCTGGCGGCGGCGGAGGTGGAGGTCCACCAGAAGCGTTGTCGAAAGCCATTACTGGTGGTGGCGGTGGGGGCGGCGGAGGTCCACCAGCAGCGTTATCAAAAGACATCACAGGTGGTGGTGGTGGAGGCGGTGGAGGTCCACCAGCAGGGTTGTCAAAAGACATCACAGGCGGAGGAGGAGGCGGTGGTGGAGGTCCACCAGAAGTGCTATCAAACGTCATCACCGGTGGAGGAGGAGGCGGCGGCGGTGGGCCGGTAGCAGAACTCTCAAAGGTCATGACAGGCGGAGGAGGTGGAGGCGGTGGAATGTTCGCAGCGGCAGGAGCCTCGCCAGAAAGCGACGCAGGTGCCTCAGGAGGTAATATCAACACAGGAACAGGTTGCGCCTCAGCAAGTGTCTCAGTAGATACGAGGGCGGGCGAGGCAGGCGTTTGAGAAGAGTCGATAGCAGCAGCTGGGCTTTCGCCCTTGAGCTCGGCGGTTTCAGCAACGCTGGACGATAGTCCAACAGCTTGCGCGTCTGAACCCACCACAAGAGTTTCATCCGGCCGCTTGTCCATGGAAACACTGTTGTCGGTGCGGGAGTTGTCATCAACGTGAACCGGTAGGGCAGGAAGAGGGGCAGCAGGTGGAGGCGGAAGCAGCGTATCAGTGGGTGCTGCAGGAGCCGGGGTCGGGTTGGGAATCATCATTGAATCCAATAGGTTGGTCCTTTCCGACTCGTTGAAGGTCGATGTAGGAGAAGACCGACCACGTCTTGCTGGCGGGCGTACTTTTTTCGGTGGAGCTTTCAGCAACATCAACGATTTGCCGCGCATTGGCGGCAAGGTCCCCGCATCATCCGTAGGAATAGGATCAACGTTCAAGGAAGAATCATCCGGTAAGTCTCCGATAACAGTCTCGTCATCCGCGTCCTGATCAGCATCTTCCTCATTGTCCGCGTTGGAGTCGTCATCATCATCATCATGATCGCTGTTTGTGATGCTGGCAAACATACTCAACGCGGACGCGCGTGAGATTCGACTGACACGACGGGAAGCTCTATCATCACTCAAGGAGAAACTCAAAGATACCGGCGTTTCGGGAACGGCAGATGTTAGTTCGGTCTCTTGTTGCTCTAGTGCAGTCAAAATGTCCATGGCTGACGCTTTAGAAATTTTCGTCAAACGGCGGCTCCTGTACTTGGGGTGGTTTGTTTTGCGAGTACTATCGTCAATATCAGAGGCATCTTCGATCATGGAAGATCGTGACGGAGACGGAGGTTCTGACAGACTTTCGGCCATTGAAAGCTCACCCAAGGCATCATCGATTTCCATTCCCACGGAATTCAAAATTTCAATCAACCTGCTATCTACATCGTTGCTCCGCCGGCTGAAGTGCGAGCTGGACCTCGCCGGAGCATCAAATGCTGGCTCTTGAGGCTCATCCACGGCACGGGTGGATGATTGCGGCAGGCTATCAACTCCAAAATCAGCCATGCGCGCTAAATCCTCCATGACACTGTCCAGACCAGATGTGCGTGCCGAACTGCGTTTGCTATCCTCTCGATTAGGTCGACTGGGCTTTTCTTCCCACCCATTCGTCCGTCCCTCTTGGCTGTTTCGACTTGCTCGGCTCAGTCGTGAGTCGCGAGAGCGTTGTAGGTCACCTAATAAAGGAGGTGACGCCGCCCTCTCGATCCGCGGTAACCCGAAACTAGGAGCAGGACTACTGGGTTTTGAATAGCGTTGGGACGGTAGAGGAGGAACATGACCGGAATCGGACATGTCATCAGTGGTTACGCTGTGTTTGGAGCTCGCCCGGGCAGGGTAACGGTAGTGCCGTGAGTTGCTCGAGTCTCTTCTGGGTGCACTAGCTCTAGGAATGACTCCGCGAGCTCTGGGTAATCTGTCATCACGTTCTGGGCGAGGACGGGACCCAGTGTCCGTATCAGAGTCATCAGGCAGGTTTTCGTCACGGTCCATGTAGCCTCGTCTCAAGGTATAGCCACGCGGCGAGTCGGCACTTGCTCTTCTACTGTAGTAATCATTTCCAACCGTAACCACGAGAATCTTGATGAGGGCAGGGTGTTAGTAGGACTGTTGCATCACGGCCTGGATTCTCACAAACAAGATGTTTGAGTTACCTTATTTGGACCGCACACATCTAGCACCTTCTCGTCCACTCGAGCCTTTCGTCCATCTGGCGCCCGCGCCTCGACCAATTTAGAGTGTTCTGCAGGGAGGGACCTACTTGCCTGATCCAGGGCATCCTGGACCGTTGTCGCCTTGCTGCACTGAATCACACATGATGGCCCAGTCGAAGTGACAACCACAATGCTTGTCGGTGGTTCAGGTAACTCGCGTGGATGACGGCGGTCCCTGGACCGAGATGGCGCTGGTGAGCGGGATCGATTGGGAGCAAAGTCGAGGCCGAGATCCAAGCTGAGTGGCGATTCACCAGGAATGGGCACGTCAAGGAGACCTCCTCGGGAGTAAGGTTGATAATTTTGGGAGTTACTGCTCGCTGTACTGTTGATACTGGATGTAGTTGGAGCTGGGGGAAGAACATACTGCTCTGATTCGTATCTCCGCACGAATGGCGAAGGACTGCGTCGTTTGAGCCCGAACAATGACCGTCCCGGAGAAGATTGTCCGGAAGGCTGGTGCTGTCCTTGTCGATCCATGTTAGGCGGAGGAGTTCTGGCTCGTCTCTTTTTACTCTTGCTCCAGAAGGGCATCGCTTATGTCAGGGGTAGTTTGATACTCCGGGAGCAAAGATGAATTATGCATAAAGGTAAGTTTTCTTCTCAATGGTTGTCCAGTACGGAAGTATAAGGTCCCCGGCGATGGGCAAAATGAGTAAGCTTTGTAGCCTATATAATAGATGAAGTTCCTGTTGTTTTTTTTCCAGCAATCCGTCCTTTGTCGATTTGAACCGTTTGCTCGCGCGAGGTCAAGTTCGACAACCCAATTTTTTTCGACTGATGAGTATCGACAGAATATGGATTCGCATGCACTCCAATTAGGAAAAGCCGGGGAACAAAAATGCAACAGCGACCAGGTTACAGGCAAACAGCGAATGTTGCCTTCCGCCAGCCAGCCGATACCTTTGATGACTCCAAATGAACTTTGCTCTAACTAATAAGGAGCGCCCAAACCAACGAAGGAAACGGCCGAATAACCAACCCCCTGCAATACAACCAGAGGCGGGCCGTGCACCCTTGCTGGATGCGAAATCGAATGGACGCCCCACTTCGGGACAAGCTCTGCTGCTGGCGGGTTTTCGCTGTCTGCAGTGGCGTGGAGGGGACCTTCAAGGAGAACTACTGCAGTTGCCTTTGCTTTACACAAAAGGGGAACTACTGAGTCTCACTTTTGGACGGGAAAGTCCTTTTTCGTTGTGAACGACGCGTGAGACGCGAAAACCTGTCAACGTTTGGACATTGGCGGCCAAATGCGGCAAGACAACCGTGCCACTGGGTTACGCAGTGTGGCACAGCTTTGAAGTGGTGGACTGTCTCTGTTTGCAAGATGGCGAATAATTTATACGGGAGACTGTGCACAAGTGCATTCGGTCGCTTCTTTTCCGAAGAGAATTACCCAGTGAATTGAAGGAATTGGCATTCAAATCAAGGAATGTTATGTCTTTGATCTACTAATTATGATATCTATTAATGAAGACTGTGCCTTTCCATCGAAACGCACTTTGACGGGAAGACAACGTCGGAGTTGCTTACGCAAGCCGACATTTCCATGCGCGTGATGGCACAAAGTTGGGACGCGCCGGGGAACTCCGGAAAGAAATGCTGGTCATGCACGGTCAAGGAATGATAAGTCGATGGAGAACAACAACATTTTGGCATCTTGGATCTGAATGCGTGTGGGTGGATGGGATGGATCTGGATGTGAATTTGAAGTTGAACGAGGACATGGACAGGCGAAGAAAGGAACCCCGAGGGCCACAAAAGTGATAGTACAGGCGAAGAAAGGAAAACACTCGCCCTTCAACGTCAAGGAGGAGTTCGGCTGTTCTTGCTCGGTCTTTGGGGTCACGCGTAAGTTCACGTCCAAACCAGAATTCGAATCCATTTCACAACAAACAACAACAGTCGGTTGTTGCTGGGCTTCCCCCCGTTGGTGTACGTATTGTACGTATGTGAGTGGGTGTGTGTGTATGTGTGTGGTCATGGGAAGTAATTCATCATCAGCATAAATAAGCCCGCCTCTTTCTTCTTCCGTGCAATGTCGGCTGTCGCACTTGTAATCCCAATATTATATAAATCCTCGTTGCAACGTGGGAAGCCCCGCCCGTGTCTTCCCGTCGTCGCTGGATTCCTTCCCTTCACATCCTCATCGGCTCATCGCGCGCGGATGTGCATATAAAGCAGAGACGATAACCCGGCCATGGCTTTTCGTTGCGGACTGCCTTGGCAAGTCAAGGAACACGCTCATCTCGTCCATCGTTCACATCGTGTAGGAACGCGCATGTTACCGCAGAGAGCCTCTCGGTGCTCACAAGATCATTATGGCTTTTGGCAGGTGAGCTCCCAGCTACAATCAAAGCAACGATTGGTCAACATCGTTGCTCAATTGCAATCCGACTGACTATCAGTTCCCATTCTTAGTCGTCGACTTCCGTTAGCGGTTCTGCCCGACCCGATTGACATGCCCAACCGGCAATGCTCGTGAGGTGGGAAAAACGTGACCATTGGACGCGGAGGCGTCCTATCATCGTTGTTGCCTTTAAGCTGATCGTTCGCCCTTGCTTTCCTAGGTACGGATACAAATATCCATCCGTCGTCCCGTGTCGTGATCTGCTATCTGGTATCCTGGACCTTGGGACGATATTCACCAATTCCCGTCCAGAGGCATCCATACATGAATGCGCGCGGCAGCGATTCACCTCAACGTATTCCAACTCAGGACGGCCACAAGGTCCACTCAAATGGACATCTTTTAGTTCCGTTCTTCTTTTCAACTCCGAATCGACATGTCGACCCTACGAGTGCCAGCAATCCTCTTCCAGTGCTCCACCGCATATGCAACTGGGAAGTTATCGTCCCCGTATGGATTGATCGGTCAATGGCAAACGCCCGGACATATGGTATCGTCTGGCACTGGTCTCAACGTCAGTGCCCTTTTGAACGAGCGGGTAAGCATGGCCTCCAGCCAGTTAGTGCCTTGATACACCTCGTAGTTGACGCGAATACTCGCTTGTAGAATACAGGCATCTGAGCACCATTTCGACTCGACAGCGACCGTCTGGTTCTGTGAGCCTCGTTAGCCCTCGGCGGGTCGCAACCAGTCCATATCTATATATATTTCGGTCACAAAACTCTCCTCTGGAAGAGGTCCTTTGTCTCGCCCATGACGACCGATAATCGACACGACATCACGATCGATGAAGATACGCGTAGATCAAGGTTTTACATTGTCAACAATGGTGTGTATTACTATACCCTTTATTCGGGTCCAGTACAATGCTATGCATGATCGATTAGACTTCATTGCCACTATGAGATCAACTAAAAAATAAATGTACACAGGTAACCGTCGTACATAAAAACAGGTCGGACGGTCTGGAGGAATCAAGATTTTATCTTGGCAACTTCGTAATCGGCGTCAGCAGCCTTCTTTACCGGAAGACCTTCCCGGATGAGGAGAGTGAGGATGGCAGCGATACCCATGCACACTCCTGCGATGAAAAACGCCCAGGGAAGACCAGTGAGAATGCCGTACTTGTTACGGAGAGCGGAAACGATGAAAGTCATGATGAACTGAGGAGTGCAAATGAACACGTTCAGTAGACCCATCTTGACACCAGCGTCTTCGCTGTTGTCCTCGGCAGAGTAACGTCCAACCAATGCGAAAGGGAAAGAGTTGTAAGCGCAGTTGGTGATGGAGCCAAAGAGAATGGTGACGGCGTATGCCATACCGACAGTGTCAGGTCCGAACTTGGCGAGAATGAACAGAACTGCACCGAGAGCGAGCGCCAGGAAGTAGACAATGCGCACCCGACGCAAGTATCCCCTCGCGAGAATTACGGCCAAAAAGATACCGAAGAACGTTTGCGCTATGGCTTGGTAAAGGGAGGCATCTCCATACTTGGCGGAACCTTCTTCGTACAACGCATCTTGCTCCGGAGTGCATCCATCGTCTGCAGGGCACCCTTTGTATACGTTGTATGGCCACCAGGAAGAAGCAGCAGGCCAGTAGGCAAAGGCAGCGGCCCAGGTGAAGAATTCAACGGCGCAAATGACGGCCATTTTAAAGTCCATAGAGGCGATGCTTTTGAAGACGCTGGTGAAGGGCTGCGTGATGCTGATCTTCGCCCGGCGCTTGTTTGGCCTCTCTTTGACGAGGAAACAGGCGAGGGCGATGAACAAGATGTTGATACCCATGACGATGGTGATGAGAGGGGGCATATTGGCGGCCTTTCCTTTCCAGAACCTTTTGCTGAGACCGAAGCCCACCATGTTTCCGACACCTTGGAAGAAAGTGGCCAACATCTGTACCGTCGTTTGCTGATCCTCAGCAGCGTTGTCACCGGCAAGAGCACGGAGAGGGGTTTGCATGACATTGATCGTGATGTCCAGGATGATGAAAGAGATGAAAGCCACCGGTAGTCGTCCAGAGTATTTTTCGGAGAAAGCGAACACGAGGGAGGCGACAAGAGTGGTCAGGAGACCTCCTACGATGAAGGGCTTACGGCGACCATAGCGACTGTCGTAGCCGTCCGAAATGGCACCAATGATTGGAGCAGTGAAGAAACCAGTGAGGGGACCGAAAATCCAAACTTTGGGCAACCAAGTTAGAACAAGTTACACCGGGTAGGTACAAAACCTGGGTGGACCTACTGTTTGTTGCCCAGAAATCATTGAGGCCGTACTCCAGCATGACTGGGGTTACAACACCGAATTCGGCGGACCAGATGGCTTGAACACCGATCCATGGCAATGTCAGCGCCATGAGCTGAAAGAAGGATAACCTGCCCTCAGACATTGTGCGGTGGTGTGGTGATGAGGGTGTCGGTGGAGGTGAAGTTGACTATGAGATCCGAGATGTGGTAAGGGACCAGCCCGGAAATATCTCTAAAGGATAAGTATTTTATTACTTGGGAGGAGTGTGCTTGGGATAAAGAAAAATTCAGCACGAAGGGGCGCCGTTGATACACCAGCTTTTATAATTTTCTCGGCAGTGGTTGCTCGCTTCGAAGCGAGAATAACCAAGCTGAGAGTCGTTCACCAAGCGGCTTGATCGCGTGTACCAGGCGCTGCTCTGTGTAGACTGTTGTCTAGATCGGCCTGATCTGTACATGCAGGATGGTCGTGGGCCATTCCTTGACTCAGAGGCTCTGCATTTTGCCTCAATTTGCTCTGTCCAGAGTTGTCATTACTTCAATTTCACGAAGGCGACAAAATTGTGGTCGCAATGACCACGCCAGGAGGTCACAGGAGGAAGGATCATTGTCATGAACTTTAGGCGGCGTTACGCAGGGTCGGTCGAAGCGTGCCCAAAGATTTTTTTCTTTGTCCCGATGATTTCAGTATTACTGGTGGTTGCTTGGCTGCGAAGCATGATTTTGGTCAGGGAATGTATGAAAGTGGCGGACAAGCGGATGGTGGGTTGTGGCGGGTTGGCCATGATCAATACCAGATCAGCTTCATCGATGGAAGAAAAAATAGTGGCCAGGCCGTTCACCGTGGAAATGACGTGGAGCCGTTAAGAAAGTGAGCCCCCAAATGCTGTCAATACGAGCATCTGGAAGGAAGATACGAAAATTTGAGGTTTGAACGACGTGGAGACTGGGCTCGTGTGGGGGGAACGGGCGCCAGTGGGATGGATGAATATGAATACGTACGAATGTTCGCGGGGCACGAGCGACGCTGTCCAGATCCAGATCCAGTGAGCCACGGGCCTTGGAGCCTCAGCATTCTGATGGCTAACGTGAGTCTCTCTTGCACACACACACACACACACACACCACGCTCGGGACACAAGATGTCTTCAGATATCATTAATGTCGCTGTGTATGTAGGAATAACTCTACAAACGGAAATCGATCACTTTGTGCCTTACTGGGCATACAAAACATGCGCTTCCATCGCCATGTTGTATGCGAGGCGTTGAGAGCGACGACGGCTCTGGGCCTCACATGACGGCAATACTTGTTCTTGCGCGCTCCGTGGCCGCCATATTTTTAAGTTTCCCCGGATATTGTACCAACGAATACGTTATTGATATGCGCTTTTAAACGCGTATGCCGCGTATTTGTGGCCATATTCGACTCACGTGGCACGGTATCGTTACAACGTCATTTTAAACTCCGACACACGCGGCCCACGTCAACAAAAAAAAGAAGGTTACCGACGAGATCGTTTCTCTCACATGCGGCGGACGAGTTCCCAGGGAAACACCAGCATGCCCATGACAACGTTACTTTTCGTTGAAAAGTTCCTGGTGCCATTGTACATGCGGCATTATCTTGCCCATCGGTCAACATGGTGCTGACGTCGCCGCTCACCTGGGGCCGTTCCGAGGACGGGACCCTCTTGTGTCCAGCATGTTGTTCATATTAAGCTGACATCAAAGCGTCATAAACGCCAATACATACGTAGAGTGCGTGGAAATACGATATGCCAGCGCCAAAGCCCTGGCCACAAATCGTGGTCCAGGTCATCTTGGGTGGAAATTCTCGTACTGTCGCCCTCTCGCGTGTGTGATGAATCCGAAAATGAATGGAACAACAATCGGCTTTGCAAAAGCCTTAACGGCAACGTCAGGCGTCACGAGGGGTAACCCACCTGAGTTCCCCGGTTGCTCAGTCTTGATAGGCCAAATGGGGATTGTGGATCACGATTTGCGTACCAATACCTGGACACGTATAAAATAGCCTGACATCCTGGTTTTCCTCTTTGGTCTGCCAACCCTCATCGATCAAGCGATTCTGCTCTGATTAGCTTCGCAATAAATTACGGTTACATTGACACAAATGGTCACGAATCTCTCATTCAGCGTGCTGCTTGCACTAGTTGCTACTGCATCTGTTGCATCCGGCGCCCCCAACCCTACCAGACGTCAATACAACCAACAGTACCACTCTGAAGTGCTTGGACCTCTTAACAAGATCACCGACTGGAACTCTTTCGCCAACCAACTTCGCCAACTCAAGCTCAATGGCATCCAAGCGATAGCAACCGATATTTGGTGGGGAGATGTGGAGCCTCAAGATCAAACGTTCAACTGGTCCTACTACCGCACCCTCGCCAATACCGTCCGCGCTTCCGGCCTCAAATGGGTTCCCATCATGTCAACTCACCAGTGCGGTGGTTCGGGCACAACCGAATGCAATATACCCATTCCTACCTGGTACGAGAATGGCATGAAAGATGCTGACAAGTACACAAGCATTACTGGACAACGGAGTCGCGAAGCATCCTCACCTTGGGCGGTGGTCAACGGTAAAACCAGTATCCAAGAAATGGGTGAACTCTACACTGCTTTCGCCGAGGAATTCAAGGATTTTGCCGATATTGTACCTCGCGTAGATCTCAGTGGAGGAGGCAGTGGCGAGCTGAGATATCCGTCTTACAGGTTGGTATATGTGTAGCGCTCCAGTTTGATTGGTTGAGACTGTACTTATTGTTTTCGCGACTACTTAGCATGAGTTGGACATATCCCGAGCGCGGTCACATCATGGCGTACAACGATGCTGCAGTTGCCTCATTCCGAAACAAGACCCTTGCCAAATATGGTGGTTCCCTTACCAATGTCAACGCTGCTTGGGGCGCTTCCTTGACCTCAACCAGCCAGATCACCCCTCCGTGTGACACCGTATCGTCCTCCAACGTTGTGCCGATTTGTCAGGGCCAGGCAGTTGGTACCGGCTTCTGGACTAATGGAGGTTGGAAGTCCAAGTTCGGCCAAGACTTCTTCGATTGGTATGAGGACGAGATTGTCGACTGGGGCGTTGAGCTTGTGCATGTGGCCAAAAACTCTTTCAAAACGCACTTCCCTTCAACCGCTATCGCCGTCAAAATTGCAGGTATTCACTGGCAATACTTCAACCCCAACGAGGCGCGATCGGCCGAGCTTTGTGCTGGTTACAAGAATTACGACAAACTTATCAGTGCGATCTCTGGCGCGGGAGCGACCATCACCTTCACCGCAATTGAACAGAATGACGAGCGTAGTGCACCATTCTACTCTGGTGCCCTCACATTGGCCAAGGAGTTCTACGGCAAGTGCAAAAAACTTGGCGCTCGCTGCTTCGCAGAAAATGCTCTTTCGATCCACCCTTCGGAAGTATACAAGTACAACAACATGCGTGAAGTCATGTACGTCAATGGCGTAGAAGGACTCACATACCTGCGATACACCAACCTCATTGACGGTGGCCGTGACTCTATGAAACTGTTTACTCAGTACGTTTCCGAAATGGATCACACCAAAACTATTCTCCGATTCCAAGTTGATAACATCAGCACTGCTATGGGAGAGTCTTTCGTTGTCGTGGGCTCCATTCCGGCATTAGGTAACTGGAACCCCGCCAAAGGAGTACCATTGGCCAACTTTGGGTGCAACGGATCCAACTGTAGATGGGCTGGAAGCGTTGTGGTCCCAGGTTTATCAGGCAAAGTTGAATGGCAACTGGTTAAGGCTGGCAAGGGACCGAACGGAGCACAATGTACGGGGGCCAACACTCTCAATGTGTCAACCCGCGTTGTCAATGTTGCCATCAACAGTGGCCGCTTTGATTTCACTAACTTTGATGTGCGGGAAATTGGAATTGATGGCGTCGGTGCCTGCTAATAGGGTGTGGCCGCTGGACGGCTTGATCAAAATCATATCGTGTATGACTAGTATGCCCAAATCAAATAATGATACCGCATAAGGGTGTTGTGGATAAAATATATTTCTACAGTACTCTATCCAGACTATGCTACATCCCGTGGCTGTTACCAAAAACCTATATTGGATCATCATCGAATGAGATAAGATCCGTGGACCCACTTCTACGAGTATATGTCCGTGGGTCGCTGGGCATATCAAGCTCGCGTGGTTTGGGAGGTCTTCCCGATAAGGTCCGCTGTCGCGCAACTACGCCTGACCGATACGGGGTTGCACAAGATGAAGAGAATGACGCCTCAGCAAGATCTTGCTCCTCTTCGCCATCAGACAGCAACATAGGGGAGTATTCGTCCGCTTGAGGCTTCATCCGGCTTCTGGCTGCCTTTGGAAGTTGACTGAGAAAAACATGAGTTTAGTGAAGAGTTTGAACATCTGGAAAAGATGCTGAGCCTTGAGAGCATACCCGTGGAGCCAGTCATTCCAAGTTTCCAATTTAAGTGACGGTAGTAAAACACTATCGTCGGTGTTTGGCTTTCGTCGGCCATACGCGGCCTCGATGACGTTTTCCAAGCTTCCAACTCGATTTCGATAAACTGATCGGTGATTCGACCCTAAATGCGCCGGTTCCGCTGCAACTGCGGTAGGAGGATCTGTGTGAGAAGCAAACTTTTTTGTGCCAGCCATTCGCCAAAGGTCCCATTCGCGTCCAAGTGTCGCGGCAAGCTCCTCGTCGATCCTTTTTAGAAGGCCATCCATGGTTTCGTCAGCCAATTCCGGACTATCTGACGTTTTTTCAGATAGCCCCGACGCAGGTTTTGAGGGTATGCGGTTGTCCAATGCCCTTTGCTTGCCCGAGACGCTACCGCTGGCTCCAGTTCGACCGGGAATGTAAATCTTCTGGCGCAAACGAATATCGTCATCATTCCATAACCGATTCACTCTCTTAAGCTCTGCTTTCTGATAATAAGACCGGGTTACAAAGAACTCGCCAAGAAGACACATTTGGTTTGAGAAAATACATACGCTTACGCCGTACAAGATTGCTAATCCTGCGAGAGTATCTGTCGGCCCGACCGTATGAGTGTCCAGTTCATGCGCGGTATCCTGATCAGCGGATGAAAATCTTCTCATCGGAACGTTTCCATTTGTTAATACGTGGCCGATGCCTGCATGCGACTCGTCTATGGATGACAACGCGGGTGGTGATAAGCCGATAGCTGCGATGGCCTCTTGTCGAGCCAGCTCTCCTTCACGGCTTCTTCTCCTTTGGTTGTCTGCTGGTAGGAACCCAGTCACTGGGAACTCTGCTGCTGCGCCTTTCCTCGTCGAACTCGATGGAGAGGCTTGAACAAAATCCCCCCATGCATCGAAAGATGATAATCCCACCACACCACTTCCTGAAGATGCCGTTGACGACCGCGTTGAACCCCACCCACTCGCTTCTTCAGAGTGTGATATCAGTGTTCCAGTAGTTATCACATCGTAGCTATCCAGCGTATCCCTGTCGCTCGCGCTGCGCTCAATATCCCTATCATCCGCGGCGGTTGAGGCAGCGGAGACCTTCTCGAAGAAGTCCAGATCAGCCCAAGGATTGCTGGGTGGTTGTGAATGTGGAATGGAGGACGCCAACATTGCGTTCCTTGGACCTTTAAGTTGCTCTGACCACTCCCTTTCCTTTTGCATGCGCACCGTTCGTCGCTGCGAGACTCCGGTGGCGTTACGTAATAATGGCACAGTCATGCGTGGGACAGTTAGATCATGACTGTGCCTTGTCGCGTCGGGGCTGTTCGAAGACTTGCAAAGATATGCGTTTGAGCGTCGCCAGCAGTTCACATGCAGACCTTACAGCAACAAGGATTGTGGTCAAGCAGTAGCGGATATCTGCGCTAATTTGTGTATGCGAGTTGCGTTGACTACATGGCATGTGCATGCTCGATCCGCTTTTGTAAATGCTTGTGTGCTCTTGATTTCATTTGAACAAATAAATACATACAGGGATTTAATAAATAACATAGCTAAACTAATTTCGCAAAAACCTTGCATCAAACTATGTGCAACTAACTAGTTCGGAGAAGCGTAGCCTCTCTCACATTTCGTAGCCTCCCACAGTTTTAGGAGGTGGCGATAGACCAAAAAACGCAAACTGTACAATGAGAACTGCGTGTCGTACAAGCCGTGCAGACGGTTCACTAATCAGAGTCGTCCAAAACTTTGGAGCATCCTTTAACGTTCCTGCGATGAAGTTTCTGGTGTCTCTTAAGGTCATAGGATCGTGTGAACTAAAATTGCACTGGTTAGTTCAAGGTACCTATGCAGTCGAGGTAACAAAAGGTGACCACTTACACTGCGGTCGCAAGCATCACACGGGTATTTGCGAACGTCAAAGTGGGTGGCGTAGTGGGTAGATCCGTTGAATTTGCGCTCGAAGCTTTTCGAGCAATTAGGGTATGGACAAACATAACGGCCTGAAGCTGTCTTCTTCCAGACGACTTGCGTCAAGAGTTCGTTCTCATCCAGTTGCGACAGCGTCGCTCCACTCATGGGCCTTTTAGCAGCGCATTTACCCGCATCCGAGGTTTCGTTCTTCATAGACCGCAACCGGCTTGCTGAAGTCTTCTTCCTAGGCAGCTCGTCAGATTCATTAAGCGAGCGTGTACGCCGTTTCCTGCTTTCTTCTTTGCGGTCAGACATATTACGGCCGAGGCGTTTCCTCATTGGGATAGAGAAGTCCTATGGTTACGCGCATAATTAGCAGCTGCGGTAAAAGACAGCTGACCAATATCACTTACCAAAGGGCGTTCAAAAGCAATCCCGCTCACATTATCACCAAGGGGTTCGTAAGTTTGGCTCAGGGAGTTCTCTTTCATGTCGACTATTCTGTCGGCTGCCTTAGCTCTTGCGGGTGTCCGTTCAGGAGATGAAGTCAGCTCAAATGTCATTTCCGCGTCTGAGCAGCCGGTTTCGTACGTATCCGCGTTCAATAGCACGCCGAAGAGGTTGATGTTTCCTAGTAGCCCGCCAGTTTCTTCCGTACGAAGGGTTGCCTCGTCGACGAAACGATCAAATACGGTTTCCTGACTGGAACCTAGTTCCGGCAGAGGCGAGATGCTTTCGGCTGACGGCAGAAGTAGATGTTTGTCCGATGAGAAAGGCTCAGGCACTGCTGCTCTCTCCTCCAATTCTTGGCTATTGAGCATGGTGATATATTTATTGGCGGTTTCCATGCACACAGGAATGTCGCTGAAAGCGGGCGATGGGCAGTCATATCCCGATGCGGACGGTGAAGATGGCACACTGGGCACAGAAATGCCAGAACTTGGAAGTGGGGCATGAAGCATTGCGGGCGAGCAGCATTCCTCTTCAGGCGTGTGAGGTGAATAATAGTATGCGGGTGTTGAGTCGAGGAATGAGCAACAGGAGCAACAACAAGAATCGACCTCGGGTGATGCGCAAAGTGTGCGCGCCAAGCGATTGGCGTATGCATAGGCGACATTGATTTGAGGGTTAAAACAGCGCGGATAATGAGCGGCTGCAATGGGCGATTGGTAGTAGTCGATGTTGCCGGGAAGATCTGTTATAAACGCATCGTGTTCATCTGGACGCGATGCCCAACTTTTCGAAAGTGACACAGGAAAAGGGGAAATGGAGGTAGTCATGATACGGTTTTTTGATGAGTGGGAAGGTATGTACAATATGATGCCAAGTTAAATACACTCTACAACTCTAGCGATTGCGCTAGAATTTAAATACTACGGCTGTTGGCTATGTGTATTGAGGGTCGGTCATCCGAGGACAGCGACAATGTTATGGACGTATGAAATGTAGAGAATGGGGGGGTGGAACGGTGCGATGAGGGCTGCTTTATATCTCGGTCGGCTTCGATTCAACTGGATTCATCGAGGACCTCATGGGATCCAAAGCGTCATCGGGCAACAGGGAAGCTGGCGGGCTTCTTCTATTGCTCGGCAGCCTTTCCACATCTCATTTGGTGCATTTCTTCGCCCACTTTCTTATTATACGCTACATGATCCTGACGCGTCAAACCTAGAAGCAGCCGAGACGCGACATGCCGGCTGATCAAGGAGGAATGCGACAAGAAGGGATCATTTTGGGCAGTCCGTAGGGGCTTTGGCTTGATTGGGGAGCAATCTAGAGACTCATCCAGGAGTCTGAAGGGATGCATGGTATTGTTTGCTTTCGCGGGGGAAAACCGTATGGTTGGAGGGAACTCATTCATTCAACGCGCGCGCCCTGTGGAGCGGAGTGTGGACTATTGTCGAATTAAAATGTCTTACGTCATCCAGTTTAATTAACTCATTGATTGGAGGAAGCGCGTCCGACCATGTCCACTCGCGTTATATAACACTCGCTGCACGTTCTGCCCGTCCGCGGCGTACATATATACACGACTTTCGAGTTTTAGTACATAAGAAAGATGGCAGCCACTGTGCATTGCATTTATGGTACAGTTGGTATCAGGCAGGAGTGTGTCAAAAGAGGCCAAGGGGAACAGCCCAGTTCAGCGCATGGCAAGCTAATAGTAATTGACAGTCACGAGCTTAGAGAGTACTGCATCGTGGTGGTACCCATTGCAGTCCATGTTTATCCTTTCCCGTTTCTCATCTCTATCGGCTTTGCGACGAGTCTAACAATGTACTCGCTCCCCCACATTGCACATAGCATCGACAATAACCTGGGGTCTGGCTATTGTTATCAATAACGCGAGAGACCCCACAATTTCACGTCAAAAGGCCGTGAGAAAAGCCATGCCAGCATAGTGAGATGCAGGATGGACCCTTCCACGATGGCGCCTGCGGAAATGGAGGCATCGACGAACGTTGGTGATTACAAGATGCGCAGGCCTCATATTTCTTCACTTGCGGGAGCTGTCAAACAGGATCTGTTGTTTGCATGGAAAGGGCCGCTCATTCATAAATTGACCAGTAAGGATAAAGAACAGCGCATACCTCCCTATGCCGAGGTCAAAGTCGATGGCCGTGTGAAGGAGCTACACTCATGGGAAGACATTGCTTCCGCCTTTCTAAAGCATACGTATGGAACATCAAGCGGGGAAAAAGTTCGGCAACAGGCACTCAAGCCCAGTCCAATACCGTTCACGTTCATTCCATGCTGCAAAACCATACCCGTCTCACGAGACGACCCGAGAGTAGGGCTACGCGGTGGCAAAAAGGTTTGCAGAGTCTTTTTAGATTGCGCACCAGCATGGGTGGGCGGCTAAGTTCGTCTGTAGGTAATCGCTACCCAACATATCCGTCGGCATCAAGTGATTGGAATGATGGAAGGAGATTTGATGTTCGAGTTTGAGCATGTGAGTGTCTCTACCTTCATCCAGGGTTCTTTCTGCCCCATCATACCAACTCGACCAACTCGACGGGTCCGTGCAGCATAGAGGCATAAACGTACTCAACAGGTTTGAAGCCGAGTACAAAAGCGTCGAGCTTCAGTCCTATGCCGACAAAATGTTTAAGGTTAGGGCTGATGTTGCCGTCAAGTGTCAAATACCAGATTTCGAAGGCTCGTCGAGTGACAAATACGTGAAGTTCAAAAGCCCACTGATTTTGAATGCGCGCGACACTAGCGGGATGTATGCGGTAAGTCGATGAAACCCCTTTATGTATGCGAGTACGTCTAGCTCATCAAAGTATCCCATGTTATCGGCAGTGGGCACCAGAGATAAACGATTACCGCGCAGATCCGTTTGAAAGTGGTACCAGCATTCCCGACGGTGAACCAAACCTTCTTCTGCAAGAGGTGCTCTTACTGAACTGGCCCCACCTTTTCATTGTTGCTGATGAGGATATTGCCGAAGGCGACGAGCTCTTGCTTGATTATGGGAAGGATTACTGGAACATGATGCGCACGTGTCATCAAGATAAGGCTCACATTGATAGGCTAGTGGAAGATATTGCGAAGCCCTTGGGCCCAGCCTTGCATGCTGCAATGCAACTCACGCAACGGGTTCAGGCAAAGCAAGCCGCCCTTGAGAATGCCATTGAGTCTTTGTCCGCTATTCTCCAGGATGCCACCAGATTCGCGGGAGACATCTACGAGATCCCTCCGGAGAAGGCTCAAGAACGACGCGAAACCGAAGTGGAAAGGCTTTGTGCTCGTTTTGAACAAGCTCTCTGCAGTATGTTTTCACCAGACATGACCGTGAGCGATGACGTCGTTCACATGCGCGATCGCATAGAGGAGATGCGCGTGGTGCTTACGCCTATGGCCAACGCGAGCACCATTGCAGACGCTTTGTTTGAGCTAGCTGCAGATAAAAAACGATATAATCGTTTCACGAGCTGGACGAAAGCGATCCGAGAGGAGCCCAGGTGGGAACAGCCGGATGAAGTGCCTGCAGTCGTAACGGGAAGCCCACCAGCCAAAAGGACCGCAACGAGCATCAGTGTAAGCAAATTACACTCGAATGACAACAACCGAGTAGTTATCGCAACACCAGGTGCCCCGAAGCGCACTGAGAGCGACAAAGCGGAAGGTCCACAACAGGAGACGGCTCCCGCGATAGGCCTTTCGACTGCTGTGGAGCGTAAACCTCAGACTAAATCATGTACATATGAGCAAGTACGCGAGCTGGAAATTAGTCCAGCATATCCTGAAGGGTCATCTACTTCCAATCAGCATTCAAATTCTCCGTCTGTCAAGCAAACGATATTGTCATTCAAACCATTGGAATCACCAGGCAGGAAACGCACTGCCGACGCTTTGTCCGAGGCTGTACCCACACCTGCAAAGCGCCAGAAATCCGATTTGGCACTTCCTCTGCAAGAAGTATGTCAGCCAATACTGGAAGCTCTGTGGAAATCACCGGAGCTTCGAATTTTTCATGAACCCGTGGACGTCGAAAAGTATCCTATGTACCTTCAGATTGTTGAAAAACCTATGGATTTAGGAACAATCAAGACGAATGTAGAGGTAGCTTCGTACAAGAACGTCAGGGACTTTGTCAGCGACACATTGCTCATATTTGCCAACTGCTTGAAGTTCAACCCTGACCCCCATCTGCAGGTGCACCGAGCAGCACTGAAAGGCGAAAGGCTCTTTCTGCGTCTTTTAGCAGAGAATTTATCGTTCTGCGAAGCCTGTCGCGAAGGGTTGCTAAAGCTCAATCGCGAATGCATGATATGTGGGCACGCTCATAGACGAACGCAACACAACTCAATGACCCTGCAAGATACTCTCAAGCGCTTCATTGGGTTGACTCCTGAAACCACTGTCGTTGGCCGATGGAAGCAAAATGGCGTCTTTTATCATGCGGATTTGATGGGTCCGGGCAGTGAGAAGGGCGAGTACGTTCTCGCTTTTGGCGACGGGACAGAACCGACGGAGGTCGACATGGATGACTTTTTGATTTATCCCGATCCATATATTAGAATATTTGGAGAGGAGCTGCGACACAAGGCACCCGTTTTGGCAGAACGCCCAAGTTGGCTAGACGAAATCCGTGAGGAGCGAGGGACAGTGAAGTTTTGGCCAGCATTAGTGGAACGAACTAGCTCAGCCGACACTGTGGAGGTCACGTTCTTCGTAGGTGCAACAGCAGCAGTGAAAAGGAATAAGATCATCCGGATAGACAAGGAATACTACACCAAGGTGTTGAAGTACATTGACGATAAGAGGCTCTCCGCCGATGAGAAGGATGGTTCGATCACAGCATCGCCCGACGCGCCATTGAAAAGGAGCATGTCTGCGACAGCAAGATCGATCTCCGAGGGCACTTCCGTTAGCGATACTCGTGAGAAAGCTGCTGTCAAAACGACACCCAACAGTCGTGAAGGTGAACCAGGTGTTAAGATCGCACCCAGCACCAATGGTGATGGAGAATCCGCTGCCAAGACGACACCCAGCATCAATGGCGATGGAGAATCAGCTGCAAAGACGACACCCAGCATCAATGGTGATGGAGAATCCGCTGCGAAGACGACACCCAACCGTGCTCGTGAGGGTGAACCAGGTGCCAAGACGACACCCAGCATCCATCGTAATGGGGAATCAACTGCCACAACGGCGTCTAGCATCAACGTTGGCTCGGCAATACCTGGCTTACTTCCGTTCACCGCTCTGAATGTGTCCACGAGAAAAAAACATAAGAAAAGATCGAAAGGGAGGACGTCATGCCGGAACTGTCGCAACGAGTCGCGCCGGTCGATGGTGGAGATGGATCCAGAAGTTCACAACCAATCTGTTGAAATTATTGAAATAGACTAAAATAATTATTGGGCCGCCATTTTGGTTCTGCAGCACAATTCGACCAAGTATCGCCGCCGTGTGTGTGTGTATGTTTGTCTGTCTCCTGTTTACGTACCAGCTTTAAAATGCTGTGTGCCATGTGTGTTATTAGTTATGTAGCAGAGATAACCCCTTTGGCGGAGCGGCCCGCGTGATTATTTTTTGAGGGATTTTGAATGCTCCGTTTCATTCAGACTCTGGAACAGACCGTCGTCGTCGTGCCCTCGACTAATAACAAACAACACCCAAACATCCCTTTGTTGTTGGGTATAACGAACAATGAATCGCTGAACTAACGCTAATAAATTCGTGAAAAACCGCAGGATCCTGACTCAACCTTCCGCCCCCTCTTTGGCCCTACATTCATCGTCCAGCGGTAAACCTGTTTATTAAAGAACGTGCGGGTTTTTGCTTCGCCTTTACTCCGATTAATTGAAACGGAGCGGTTTTGGTGGAGCTTCGTTAGCGGTGGGGCCATACGTAATCCGTGCGGACTTGGTGCGCTCCGAAGCTCACTTTGCACAAGTGTTGACCACCACCCACCACCACCACCTCCTCCTCGTCGTCGTCGTCCATTAAGCAGCAGCAGCAGCAGCATACACCACCGCAAAGCCAAGCTGCTGCCTAATTTCCCAAGCCAGGGCAGCAACAACCAAGACTGGGCCGCTATTCACCACCAGATACTACACACTACTGATCATACATTCACATTATTCACACACGGAGGCTGCATTTCCGCCTCTCAACGACGCCCTCACACCGTCCCTTCTCGAATTTTGCTAAGCACCTCAGCGACCTTCCTGTCAGTCACTGGTGTACAGATATATATATACTTACACCTAAACCACAACCGACCAGGCTTCCACTGCATAGCCTGTCGCTTGTACGTTCAACCGCTTTACCCTAGTGTTGGAAGGGATCCCTGCGACAAGTGGATTCACTCCTCCTATCGGGTCCCACCTTCATTGGCACCAGCGTCCAAGTTTGAACTGCTCGGTTAATTTCAATTGGTTTTAGTGCGGCCGGACGGACCTGTCAGCGAGGATTGCCTTCGTGGTGAGTTGGCTGCTTAACGGTGTTGCATTTAGTTACACCAGCGTAATCTGTCATTCGGCAATTGCTGATACTGTCACTCTCGCTGTTGCCACTCTCCAGGAGTAGTTCATCCGCACCCAACACCCATTTGCCTCCCACGAGCGGTTTCGCCGTATGCGCATTCTCTCTTACAACGTTAAATATTGGATTATAGAATGGGCCAAGCCAGCTACTTCGACACACCCTCGCTTGCGGTCCCGCTTCCGGTTGGTGCCGTCAATTACCGCCGTCCAAGTGTCAAGGTCCTCCCACCCGACTGGGATGCATCAACCCGTGTGAATATGGACACTATGAATCCTCCCTCCAATGGCAATCCTGAAGCACTCATGAACAGGCTGAGGCGCCAATCTGCAGACCCGGGTTACCGCGGGATGCCGTTTCCGTTGGATATGCCTTTGGTAGGCCCTGATGAAGTTAGTATGGCCGGAAACTCTCCTGTCACGATGGCACCCTACGGGGTGGATACCGCCATTTGCGGCACTCTCTTCCCTGCTCCATTCTCCGCACCTGGTCTCTCTGGAACTTCGGGCGCGGGAAATCCAACAACCCAACTACACCTATCACCAATGCCGGGCCTCTCAGGCTTGCCTGTCCAGTCTCCGTTCTTGTCGCCGGGTGCTATGATGCTCCTTCAGCAACAGGAACCACATTTACAGCAGCAGCCGATGCCTCACACGGTTGGGCCTTATTCTCCTGTTAGATATCAGCCTGGTCAGCAGCTTCCCACTTCACCCACCCAGCTAGGAAGGCCCTTGCATCCGCGTAAGCTGTCTGTTGTTTCCGACTGCGGCAGCAATGAAGGGAAGCCTCATATGGACGGTTCTGCTTCTTCCCAACCGCACAAAATGGATCGTGAAATGAAGAAAATGAACTTGTACAAAACCGAACTCTGTCGGTCATGGGAAGAAACGGGTACATGTCGATACGGCAACAAGTGCCAGTTTGCTCACTCCGAGTCAGAGCTGCGACCGGTGGACCGGCATCCCAAATATAAAACCGAGATGTGCAAGACCTTTTGGGAGAAGGGAACATGCCCGTACGGGAAGCGTTGCTGTTTCATTCATACCGAAAGAGATGTGGAAAAGAAGATGTACGATATTGACAAGAAGCTCATCGTTATAAGGAAGCAATCTGAAGATAAGACGGCGGGGGTAACCCGCCCGAGAACAATGTCTTTGGGCCAGGAAAGCGTTCGTACTGCGTCTGACTCGTCTCCGGACGATGGTCAGCCGCCTGTAGAAGCATCGCTTACCGCACCACAGAATATTCCTCTTGCTCCGGCACATGAATATGATACTCGTGCGATCGCTGAGGCATATTTCTCCGGTAGGCGCCATTCAGACGTGGCCCCAATCGCGGACGATTTCATGAGCTCCCTCTCGCCAGATGACACACTTGGCGGTCTCACGCGCATGCTTCAAGCTACACGCCTTGGCGCTGGATCTGTTCCTTCCGCTCAATCTGCCTTGGCTAATTATCACGAACAGCGCCGGGTTAGTCTGGCAGATTTTCGACCGGATTTCTACATGCCGAACAGCTCCAATGCAATGGGCTATGGGCATGCAAGCTCAGCGGGACAGCTACCATTGATGCCCGACCCCGCGTTATACGAGTCGTTTGCTGTCAATGGACATCTCACATCTCCAGTCAGTCTTTCGACGCCGCCTAGAGAGCGCACGAAGCGGTCCCGCTCTGCCACGCAGCCCACTTTGATCCCGCCAAGCCAGCCATGGAGCAAATCGCGGTCTGAGAGCTTCAGTGGATATCTTCCAGGAAACCCGGAATTGGGCTTGGGTCTAGGCACCGAGCAGTTTGCACCTCATTATCCTGGATCGTACAGCGCGCCACATGTTCCGTATGCTTACGCACCCAACGCCAAGGGACTCACCTATGGGCCTCAAGGTCTGATGTCGCCTCCACCTTCTGGGCATGCGTCGCCTGTGCGTGATGTGATTATTGAAGAAGAGCTTGGAAGCGAGGAGGAAGATGGCCTCAACAACCACCGCCTCGCCTTTTTCAAGAACATCAAAAGTATTTGAAGTTGCCTCGCAATGCAACATCAAGGATGTCATGGGCAACTTCTTGACTACTGACAGTCTTCCAGTATACTCTCAAGTACTGAAGAGTGACGGCGTTCAATTGCTGCCCCCACATTATATACAATAAGGCTTTGGATGCCTGGTAATTTATCAATTTTAGTGGTTTTTATCTGTGATAGCTTGCTTCTTTGTAGTATACAGTCTATTTAGTTAGTTTCCCTTCCTTTTTGGCAATATTTTATACGAGTTCTCACTATCTTAAGATATCTGGAAGGGGTAGGAAGCCGAATTCCTTCTGCACGTCTTTCAACGGCCGCTCCATGTGTTCTTCATAAAAGATACTCAGCAAAAATCTGCAGCTGCTTCCACACTGCACTGCCCACGGAACATATTCGGAAAACAACTTGCGGCGTTCAGCGGAAGACAACCGCAAAGGTCCAATAACAGAGCTCAGCATCGAAACTGGCATGCCACTTTGCACAAATTCTAACCATTTGAGAGCCAGCTCTCCTTCGATCGTGGTTGGTAAGCCTGTCAATGTATGCCAAAAGTCATGCACTTCCCGGTAGCGTTGCATGACATAGGCCAGCTCATCATTGCCAATGTACTTCACCTGATGACAAGAGATACTTGTCAATGACCGGAATGCATGAGCAGCCACAAAAATCTACATACCGGCACACGTGTATCGGGCGATACCTGTTCTTGATCCAAGAAACGGACGTATTCTCGACCAAAAGTACCATCAGGCAACTGTCGCAGTCTCTCAAGATCCATAGTAGTGCTGTTGATCACCGGCCGTTCTCGCAATATTCTCCGTCCGACAGGATCTATCAGCATCTTATCACGAATGCGACCCAAAAAGTAGGGGCCAGTTGCCTCACCCAAATACGCCACAGTTTCTGAAAACGAACAACGTTCACCATGTTACTCAGCGTTCTTCATGATACATTCCATACCGCAGGAAACTCACCTTGTCGTGTTGGATCCATCATCGCTTCAATGCCGGAGGAAACCGCAATCCATGTTCTCTCGACGATGTTCGGTGTTCGACGAAAACCGCGGTCGGGTGCATTGGCGCTCGCTGCTGACCTATGTCCTCTTATCTGTACAGGAGATGTTCGGAAGGGTGTGAAAACCCCTGCTACTGCTGAACATTTGGGCAGTCGTCGTAGTGTGAATAACTTTGTCATTGTAACTACTGGGCTGCATTCAGTTCACGTTTGGTTGAGCCAAGCAACTTGTCGCGATTTTCCATTTGGCTCAACTTTCAAGTTGTCGCGCACACAAGACGAGCACTGAGATGCCGCGAAGGACATATGCAGAACAAGCAAAAGCCAGTAGGCCTTGCTCATTCAAGTCATCCCGACGCCCACTGATGGTTCTTCTAAACAAGAAAAAAGGACTGGTCGATTCCGCTCTCGACGCCGTGGGTGAACAACATTCTTCTCATGAGGGCCGAAGAAATACGGATCTGCCCATCTAAGAGCTTCAAATGCTGGTTCGGGGTGCTTTTCGAAGAGAAACGTCTAAGATTAATGTACCATACGTCAGAGAAAGATGGGTGGGCTATTTTTAACTAGGCTGGCTGTGATTCGGAGAGCCTTTGCGCTGTTTATGGACCGAGCGAGGTATTGTTCTGAGGAAGGTGATTAATAACCGCCCTCTCCAGAAGGCACCGAACAAGGTGGTTGAAAGTCGAAAAACCCCGTCGAAGGGGGAACTGCAGCCATTCCTGTGCCCATCCTCACACACTAGACTTTCGTACCCAGTACCCGGATATTATTGTGACCCCGGGGAGTCGAATTGCAGAGTCTACCTAGAGTGCTTTGCGTTATAACTAGAGGCAAATCAACGATGGCGGAAGGAGACTCGCTGTATGCTCGCACAACCGCGGAACGAGCGACGAAAACGAAAGCGCAAACGATTGGATATTATGACCTTGAAAAGGCAGTGGGTGAAGGTAACTTCGCCAAGGTGAAGCTAGCCACACACACGTTAACAGGCGAGAAGGTATGACTCTGATGGTGATCGTGCTTTGCTGGGCTGGTCCTAACCGCTTCATTTTGTTTGTTTGACAGGTGGCAGTCAAGATCATCGATAAATCAAAATTGGATAAGACTACAGCCAAGAAGCTCTTCCGGGAGGTTCGAATTATGAAGCTGTTAAACCATCCTCACATAGTTCGGCTTTACGAAGTGATCGATACACCAAAAGAATTGTACTTGATCATGGAGTACGCCAGTGGCGGCGAAGTGTTCGACTACCTTGTTGCTCACGGGAAAATGAAAGAAAAGGAAGCAAGGCGACACTTTCGGAATATTGTATCTGCTGTAGACTATTGTCATTCCCTGCATGTCATCCATCGCGATCTGAAGGCGGAAAATCTATTGCTGGACGCGAACATGAATGTCAAGATCGCCGATTTTGGCTTTTCAAACCAGTTTTCGCCGGGACAGCGGTTAAATACCTGGTGCGGTTCCCCGCCATATGCAGCGCCGGAGTTGTTCCAAGGGAAAGAATATTCCGGGCCGGAGGTCGACATTTGGTCGTTGGGTGTCGTTTTGTATGTTCTCGTGTGCGGTGCGTTACCATTTGATGGGTCTACACTACCGAAATTGCGGGCCCGGGTGTTGGCTGGGAAGTTCAAGGTACCGTTCTATATGTCAACAGGTACGCGAGTGTGATGTTCAGCCTGCAGAATTCCACACATTCTTAACCCCTCTTTGCTTTATAGATTGTGAAAAGCTGATCAAGCGCATGCTGCAGTTGGAACCATCTAAGCGCATTACATTGGACGAGATGAAGAAAGACAAGTGGTTCAACGAAGGGTTTGAACACGAGCCGTTACCACAACCCCAAGTGCTTTCTTTAACTCCGGAACAGCACGAGCGCGTATTGGATGAGTTGGAGGAGATCGGTTTAGACCGACAAGGCGTTCAACAGTCATTGGCGGATAACGTTTATGACCATCTGTCGGCCACATACTACTTAATAGCAGACAAGAGCCTTAAGCGCAAGACGACTACGACCGATCAAGCAGGGGTCGAACGCCATGATAAACCGGGAACCGAAGGTGGTGATCCACGCAAGAGTAATGTACCGGTTTTACCGACCATCAGCGGAGCTGGTACGGCTCGCAAGGTAGCTGAGGCACCCAATATGAATGCCATCGTCGAAGAAGGTGCTGCACAGCCACCCGGGCCTGATAGTCCAAGGAGAACCTTAACACCACTGGAGCGCCCCGGGACCAGTGGAGGAGAAAGACAACGCGCAAGGACGGCCGAACCAGAGATGATATCAGGTGACGCCGAAGCGAGTGGAAGTCATGCTCGTCCACCATCTAGTGGCGGAGTACGCGCAGCGGTTAATGCCACGACGTCGGCCCGCGCTCGCCGAGCGACTGTATCCACGCCTGTAGCTGTTGCGGACTTGAAGAAGGAACTTTTACAACACAACCTCCAGGGAACTCAGGGTGCTGTGGCTGGCGACGCGCAAAAGTCGTCTCCCACTGCCTCAGCTGTTCCAGTGAACGAGGAATCGCCAGTACCCAGACCTCGACCGCGTCCACAACTCCCGTCAGCTGGTCGAGAACGGCCGGCCTCGTATGCTGGCACTCCATCCGATCAGGTCAAGACCGTAGAACGTCCGAGCGAAGTACACAGCTCGGTTGTTCCTCATAGCACCCCAGCAGCTCCAGCGTCAGTGGCCATTGCTACCGTTTTGCAGCCTTCGACAGTCCGTGCTGGGCGCCGCAACCGTGCTCAAACTGTGGATGCGGCTGCTGCGCCATTTGCGGCCGGTACGGCTGCTTCTGGTTCCAATACCAGCATTGAACCATCCAATGCCAGTCGGCCAAGCTCGGCTCTTCCTGGCGGCGCGGCCATGGGCTCGAACGCCACCATGTCGTCGCAGATGTCGCTGACGGAGCGGCTCAAGATGAAATTTGGCAAGAATGGACAAAAGAGCGAGCCGCGTGTGTTACGATTCACATTTTCAGTTTCAACCACATCGACCAAGGAGCCCGACGCGATCCTCACCGAGGTGCTTCGTGTATTGTCTGAAGCTGGTGTCAAGTACGAGGTCAGTGGATTCGCGGCCAATTGCTCGTTTTCAGGATTGGAATTTGAAATGGAAGTCTGTAAGCTTCCTCGCCTGAATGTGAATGGATTAAGGTTTAAGAGAAATAGCGGAGACAGTTGGGCCTACAAAAACTTGTTAACGGAATTGATTGGCAAGATGAACCTGTGAAGGGATACGGCATGGGAACGTTTAGTTTCGTTGCTATTTGTGTACCTGTTGCCTGTCGTTGATGACCATGAGAAAATTGGCCGTCGGGGACGGGGCGACGTTTAAGGTGTTAGATTGAGGCAAGCAGGCGCGTCAGCTGTGTGTGTGATGTTTATTAGACTTAAGACATTTGTTCTGCCGAGTTCCGCGGACTTGTGTAAGGCGTTACCACTTTTTAGGATGCCGGTTAGGTTGGGTTGGAGGTTGATTTCCATGTTCGCATGTTCATCGGACACGACCGAGTATAAAGGGAGCAGAATGCGGACGTGTTCATGTTTAGACATTTGCCCATAAGAAAGGCTTTTAAAAAAAAAAAATTCACAACACATCAAAAGCGAAAAAGACTATTTACAAAAAGACGAGCCGCTACCCAACCCGTATTTGGAGCTGAGCCCAATTTAAGAAAATGTTTTCCCATCTCCAGCCAGCCAAGTGATCTCATCGTATCTCCCAAAAAGCAAGACGCACACGCCCCGAATTTGAATCTCACTGTTTCTTCGTTGATTCGCCCCCACAGAGGCATAGAACGACGATAGTGTTGGCTCATGCCATTCGTTCGTCGTCTGAACTCCAGCTTCCAAAATCGACACGCCTTCTCGAGTATTGGGCGGCGTTGACTTCAAGGACATTGTTGACGTTGCCCACATTATCGACACATGTGGGCCATTCACCGCTGCACCTCCACGCGCCGTCGACAACAAACTTGAACTCCCAACGTTTGCTGCGATCAAGGAGAAGCGTCACAGCGAATTCGTCCCGGCACTCATCTGAGCGCGGTAGGAGGATGGAGCAGGACCAGTCGTCGAATGAGCCGGTGAGGTAGACAACCTGAGAAGGGTGACGCCAGCGAAAGGTGACTGGCTGTTGTGAACTTGGGAAAGTGAACCATGGGGAGGCGAGGTAAGGTGTGATTTGCGTCGGTGAAAGCTTTGGTGATGTTGGTTCTGTCGGTGGTGTCGTCGGTGGGCTCAGAGGGAGTGTCGATATGAACGGCGGCATTTTTTGGTTAGGATGCTCGACTATGTGAGTTGAGTGTGATGGATGTCGGTCGGTTAACCCGATGATGCAATCAAATGCAATGGTGGTATATAGAAGGGAAGGGCCACTTGGGGCTTTATCTTGTCCGTTTGCAGGTCCACTAGCCCCTGAGAGCCTCACTTTCCGTCCCAGTACGGTTTATCCTACTCTACTTTGCCGTACGTACGTTGACCGGCTCTACTACCCTTTGTGTTGTAAAAGTTGGGTAGCGATTGTAGCAGTAGTCAACACAGCGAGGCCGAGAAGAAAAGGATCCCGCCTGGGGTAGGTATATCGGACTGATCGGTCTAAGATACAAGGAAGCAAGGGAGGACGGAACCTGAACACAAGCAAGGGACTTGGTTCCCGCCTCCGTTTTTATTTTGTGTTGTTCGATGGCTTGCTGCTGGCTGGCTGGCAGACGGAACGAACGCACTTGTTTATGGTCGTGACGGCACACGCGACCAGCTTTTTTAACGTCGCATGGCATTCCTTTTAGGTTCTAATATTGTCCGAATTGACTCGGGGGAGGAAGCAAGTGCGGAGTCTGGCAAAAAACTTGCTGTTCGATGTGATGGATGACACCATTGCATTGCTTATACGGTTATACCCCCGCCGCATCATCAATGACTGAGTGCGAGTGCAAGGTCCAAGCCTACGCCCGGCCTCGGCCTAGGGGTGAGAATAATACTCATCGTTCCATATTCATCATGAATTCTTATTATTTACTTGGTCACGGCCCATGACGCCAAAGTATCGCACATTCTTTCTCTGATACTGATACTGAGAATAGACGATGGTTGTTGCTCAGTTGCATCACTACTACCCCAAAGTAACTCGATGAAAAGGTCATCAATCAATCGAAAACGCGTCGAGAAACTGGGCCTCGATCGCTCGCATCTAATTTTAAGAACAGTAGTTCCCCCAAGTAACGCATCGGGTAATTACAAGATATGACGTACATCGCATGCAGAAAAAAGGACATACACAAATTGGGTCGTGGAAATATTCGCGCATGGCAAAAAGGGGGGCGCAACATGGCACACAACAGATATCAATACAGGTGTGGTGCAATCGATCCGCGCGGACACAAGTTCTGCCGGTCACAAATTGTGACGTAACGTAGCGCAAATAATAAAAAGGTTGTGATGGGACCAAGCCCCCGTCACGTGATGTGTATATTCCCAATGGCTGTCTGCGAAACTACAAGATGCTACACTAATAATCTGTCGTTTCTACACATTATATACGCCAATTATGCGCCGCATACCCGATGCAACATCACAATCAGTAAAAAAGACATTCGATCATTGTTTCTTCTTGTGCCGAATGAGCACCACTTCCGCACAGCATGCCCCAAACCAGTTTCGCTCCAACTTGGCCACCCGGTAACCCAGGCTGTCAAGCAACTTCATCATCTTCACCATGGCATGTGCTGAATTCTGGGCTGATTCTGGGAAACTGACAAACTCTGGGTCTATTGATGGTGTGATACTCGCGTAATGGAGCTCGAGAAGAATTTGCGTCGGTAATGTGTCAGGATCGGATTTGGCAATTTGAGGCAGCACTTGCCACTCAAAGCTGGACGGGCGAAACGGTTAATGGTGGGGTCATCCAAGACTAACAAAGTGGGCACGTACTGCTCAATATCCATTTTAAGCAAGTCTACCCGCTTCGCGCCAACCTCCTTCATCGTTGTCGTCCATGTTTTGAACGTCGCTTCTTGCGCCTCTTGCATATACGGGTTACTGAACATTTTGGTCTCATCCTGTCCTCCCAAGCACCAATTGTGAAAGGATGCCGCAGAATGCGTCCAGTTGCCTGTACAGTCAAAGGTATGAATACGACACTTGGGAGCAAGCGCGTGAACGTGTTCTTCAAACGAAAAGTCGCCAGCGGATCCAATGGAAAATATGACGCAGTCGTCCTTCTGTTCCGGTAGATGATCGGTGCAAATCCACTTTCCTCCATCTTGCGGATAGTCCGGGCCAATGCTTTTCACACATATTGGTTAGTCCACTAGAACCAACCACGAGCTCGCTGCTGCCCGCCAGCCGCAGAAGACAAGGTGATCATTACCGCTTCATAAACCTTGCATCACAGCTATACGTCTCAGGAATGAGATCATACATTTCATGTCGGTTCTGATTCAAATCAAAGTGGTGAAGACTCTCTAACTCTAGTTTCTCCACCGTATTCCATACGCGCATGGCTTGAGTCCTGTCATGCGACACAGGTTAGCGATTGGACAACCGATCCGCGTCACTACGCTCAACCACCTACCGCTTATACTCGGTCCAGCACATTTGCGTCTCGTAGTAGTTATCAATATACTTCTTGGTGACCTCGATCTGGTACTGGTGCTTCAGGCACCTCATCAGTTCAAGCACATCATCATCGGGGCGGACGACGCCTTTTGCGTTTTCCTCTGCATTCGGTGTGTTTACTGGAACTATCGGAGCACTCGGAAGGTTGAAAGAAGGGAGACGGGACGTATCAGGCGCAACGGGCGCAGCAGATGTAGAAGATGTGGGCCATTGGCGACGAGGGACAATGAAGCGATCATAAGATATGAAGAGGAAGATTCCAAGTATCGCTATGGATAATAGAAGATACCGTATTGGAAAGGCCACCACGGACATCGCGAATCGCTTCGTTATCCTTCAATTGCTGCGGACGCTGCAACTGCCTGCGAGTGTTCTAATTCTTTTTGCGGCATTAGAACAGGGCGTGTTTGACCAAAGCGCATCATGACTGTGCACTGATTGTTACACACGACAGCCTTGATAGCATTCACCTACTCGTTTACACGATGCATACGACGGTACATTTCCAACAAGACTACTACGGCAATGCGAAGAACGAGCGGTTATGTCAATCATAAAGCATTCAGACTGTCGTCACCGAATTGGAAGTCAGTATGGATGGGGTGACAAGTACAATCAAGTCAATGAGTCCCAAAAGCCTACCGTAATGTACATTCACTGCAGGTTCCGCTTACTGTCATGCACTTCATAAGAACCGCTACTATGTTCAATTGCAAGGTTCCATACATTGTATCACAAGATCCACAAATGCTCTGCGCCGGACTTGCGGAAATTGAAAATATGTGTGCAGAACGCGATTTTCCCACTGGATTTGCCTCGCGAACACGACACAAAATCAACTGACAGTACATACCTCCCCCTTCATCATCTCTCTCTCTCTGTGGCGGTCATAGAACAAGAAGAACATGGAAGACGAGCAGGCGATGCAGAGTCCTTCCACTGAGGATGAGATGTTGTTGAGCGGAACGGCACACCTGATGGGAACGGCTGCAAAACAACAGGAGGCACGCCTTCACTACGATGCTTCCGGAAACGAACTTGCAACGGAGACAGATAATGTATCAAGCGCCACACTTACGCCACTGCTGACACCGATGGGTGAAAGCCAATGGAATTCATGTGGAATGTCGGATTGGAACTCTGCGTCATTATCGGCTTCGATGCGTTCAGACATCCAACATCAAGATGCATTACCACGGGTTGGCTCAATGTCAGACGAACAATCCGTTCATGCACTTCAGGACGGAACGGATGATGGGAGTGGAACGCACGGCTCAGCCGAGGGAGACCACAGTTATACCATCGATCAGCCAATGAGATCAGCAACAGACGACAACAGGCATAATAAAAACTCGCTTTCGGCGGTTCTGGCAACCTTAGAATCTTCTGTTGCCCCAACAACCAATTCGACGGCCGGGAAGAAATCCAGTGAAAGATCCAGCGACGCAGGTAGTTCTGCCATAAGTCGACCTCCCGATGGTACTCATGTACACCTTACTCACTCATCTGTGAATCGGGGACGACTTATGCAGAAGCGGAAGGGCACCGACTTCTTTTGCACACCACGCAAAGCTTCACGCCTATCATCGATATTGGACCCCTCTAAACCTGATAATGACGACGATGATGCTATCACACTAGATACAAGTGTCAGCGGACACAGTGCTTATTCACTTGCTCGTCGCGCTCAAAAGTACACGGATATGGAGGTTGACGTGAAAGAAGAAGATGTTGAAGAAAAGGAGAATATAGTTCCGATTGCGGATGGCGAGGGTTTCATCGAGTATGATGACGGAGCGTCGGATATTTATCGGCGACATCGGCGTACTCAAGTGCCCACATATGGGGGTCGCAAAGATAGTGCGCCCGGCCGATCTTCTGCCGAAGGAGCTGCACCTGAAGGTGGACGCGTAGATAGAAGGCCCAATAGTGAGTCTTGTTGAAATGGCAAAACGTCGGTAACCCGCTAACGTTCCTCAGGAGACAGGGAATCCTCCACATATAGCATGTCCCGTAGTCCGTCTACTCAATCGATGTTATCAATGCGACGCACTGCCGACATCAGTGGATCACCCCGGGTCCGCAATATGTTTGAAACGGAGGTTAGAAGTTATTGAACTGAAGCTCCACTGACCGCTTCACCAACTAATGACGGGATACACTGAAGCCGTTAGGCGACAGGGTAGATGATTTATCGCTTTCGCCCCAGCGTGGCATTTCATTGCCTGGAGGGAATGCGACTGCAGGAGGAAATCGTCGCGTTCGCTTCGAACAAGACTTTGACGCAAATAGCATGAACAGCCAGCTGTGTCCGACTAGGTCGCGGGAACAATCTGCAGAGGTTGATGACGAGGTAAGCATGGCCTTTCATTCAGATGAAAGCACTCCATCTCATATTTATCTAGGTTATTCTCGCTGTGGCTTATCGCAGTGGGAAAGTTGGAGCTGCTTACTACAGTGTCATGACTGGTCGGTTATATCTCATGGAGGACATGCAGGAAAACAACCAATATGAATTGATACGGCTTTGTAAGTGTGGCTGATGAGTGCGGCATCTGTTCTCACGAATAACCTTTGCAACCAGTGAAATTCCAAGTTTGCCCGGCCATCATATTGACAAGCGCAAGATCCGAAGACGATTTTATTGATGCTTTGAGCGGTGCTGGTAAGAAAACCGAGTTTGTTGACAGTTGAAGTTGGAGATCTGTAAACTAAGTATATAGATGGCTTATCAACGGAATGCGAGGTTCAAGCCCGGCCATCTACGGAGTTCGCGTATCAGAACGCGCGCAACAAGCTGCTGTCGTTACGTCTTTTGGGACAACAAACATTCCCATCCGACCAAGGGGAACCTGAGAACACCGGACAAAGATCTCTAGGGCGCAAAACAAGGTTGTCCCTCCTAGCCGAGAGTATTGTTTCATTGAACTGTCGAGAGATGGTGAGCGTCCTCGTAACGGCAACACCTATACTATATATCAATCACTGAGCGCGCGTAAAGGTCGGCTGCGCTGGTGCGCTGCTGGACTACATTGGCAAGGCGAGATTGACTGGAGCAATCATGGAAAGCGGCGGACATCGAATGGAGGTAGAGGATATTGAGCAATTTAAATTGTAAGTTTCCTAGGTCATAGCGTCATATCTGCCGTTGAATTCAAACTGGCTTCTAGGGACCAATTCATGCACGTCAATGTGGACTGTTTATGGTGGGAAAGTTGGGTTGGATTTGCTACGCGTGGCACTGCAGATTATTCATGCTCGTATCCCACACAGGTCTCTTCAGATATTCCAAGATGACGCACATCCAAACATGCACCTCTACACGAAAGGACGGAAGGAGGGACTGTCGCTCTTCGGTTCGTTCAGGAGGTCGTGGCATCTTCATGAGCAAATTTGTGCTTATGGTGGCTTGTAGGTATTTTGAACAACACGAAAACGCCACTCGGCAGATCGCTGTTGAGACTATGGTTCCTCCGGCCGTCGATGGACATCGAGGTTATTCAACAACGACATGATGCAATCGCGTTCTTCTTGCGGCCAGACGTCTGGAATGTGACTGATCAGCTTCGTTTGTGCCTGAGACACATAAAAAACATTCCGGTTTGTTGAGGAGCACATGGCTACTGAATGCATTATTCAATCTAAACTGGCCATGTTAGAAAATCCTACGCAAGATACGGACTCAGGCCTCCGTACAGGAATGGCAATGTTTACTTAAGGTCAGCATGCAACAATGCAGGTTCTGTGCTTGTCATGCGGTGGCACCGACTGACCCCTTTGTTGGTAGTTCTCTTACAACGCTCTCAAAATCAGATCTCTTCTTTCCGAATTGGAGGAGGCACAGCGAATAGCCGTTGTGCACAAAGTACGGTCGTCTCTATATTGACCCATACACTCATTACTCAAATTTCTGCACCATTCGGTCCACAGATAAACGAAACGTTTATTATCAGTATCTTAAAAGATGTTGGGTCATGCATCAACAATGTGGTGGGTCACAATCGAAGCATATTTCTGAGAACTGTCATTGTTTATCATCCTTCTGACGGTAGATTGACTTTGACACCTCGCTGGATGAACAACGTTTCGTTGTGAAAGCTGGTGTCGACCAAGACTTGGATGAACTAAAACGTACCTACCATGGCTTGGATAGTTTATTGGTATGTGGTGAAAGAAACTAGGAGCAATTCCAATACTCCCTAACGTTACCGCTGTAGTCTGAGGTGGCAGCAGAGATAAGCACTACCATTCCGTCCGAGTTTGCGAATCAGATAAATGTTATTTATTTCCCTCAGGTATGCAAGGTTTTCTGTCAGTTCCTATGTGCGTGAGATGCGTGACCAACGATATCAACTGCTCCAGCTTGGCTACCTCATTACGATTCCGTTGAAGACGGGAATGCGTGAGCAAGAAGACTTTGAAGTAGAAGGGCTTTATTTTCAGGTAGAGTTGTGTTGTTTGGTGCCGATGGTGGGTATGAGTCCATGGTTCACGTTTTTGTTTATGGCAGTTTTGCACCGCCAGCACGGTGTACTACAAAAGGTATGTCCGAGGTCGCTGGTGTCGCATGCCACCGAAGAACGTTACTAAAGAAACGATTCATAGTGAAAGAATGTTTGGTATGCCAACTGTAGTTGTTCTCGCTTCCTGATCTATCGCTGAGACGAGCTCCCAGAACTAGACGAGACCATTGGAGACATTCACTCGATGATAGTAGGTACATATCATAAAGCTCGGTTATGGGTGAGAAACTTTTGCTGATAAGGTCCACCAGACCGAGAAATTGAGATCATGCAGAAGCTGCAAGAGACAATTCTGACCTTCAGCGAGGCCCTTGACGTATCCGCTGGCGTGACTGCCGAATTGGACTGGTAAGATATGATACCAGCGTGGGACTTGGGATCTTTACTTACTGAGTGATGTTACCAACAGCATCTTGTCACTGGCAGACGCAGCTAAAAAGCACAACTACGTGCGACCACGTATGACTGAAGAGCCGGTGCTGGAAATCAAACAGGGGAGACATCCTTTACACGAACTTTGCGCTGACATATTCATTGCCAACGACACCATGCTCGGAGATGGCGAGGAGGCTCCGCGCATGATGTTGCTCACCGGGGCCAATTTTTCCGGTAAATCCGTGTATCTCAAGCAGATTGCACTTATCACCTATATGGCACAAATCGGAAGCTTTGTGCCAGCCGAATCCGCACTCATCGGGATTGCCGACAAGATCCTAACGCGAGTGCATACGCGAGAGACGGTCTCCAAGATGCAGAGTACGTTCATGACCGATCTCAATCAGGTCGGCCTGGCCATTCGCAACTCGACGAGGCGGTCGCTTGTGGTATTGGATGAGTTTGGCAAAGGTACTGATGCGACAGACGGGGTCAGTTTATTTTGCGCAGTTTTGGAGGAATTCTTCTCCCGAGGTGTGGAGTGTCCGCGATTGGTGTCGGCCACGCATTTTCACGGTGAGTGAGAATATCCCACGGCCTGGAAGGAAGTTCATACATATATCGTTCGTCGAATGGTCTAGAAATCTTCAATTTTGAACTGCTACGGGCTCCGCCAACAATGTTGAAAGAGTACACGACCGAGATCATCGAGACTCACGGAGAACAAGGCCTCACGTATCTGTATAGGTGAGAGTCAAAGTGTCTGGTATGGTCTGCGATCTGCGACGTGCCGGAATACCAACATCTGTTTCATGGTATGAAGAATTAAGCCAGGGCGAGCTACATCATCGTGGGGTGTCAAATGCGCTGCACTTGCCGGCATGCCGGAGCAAATCTTGCAAACAGGTAGTTTCATTCCTTCTTGGCAGTCGAGAAATTCCCTATTAACATTTGAAAACTTGGCGCCCGCCAGCCCAAACAGCGGCAGACCAGCTCGCTCGCGGTGAGAAAATCAGTGTTCCGCAAACAGCTGAGGATAAGCAGCGGGATCTGGGTGCCCAGAACGTGGTCAAATTTTTTATGACACTTGATTGTGCAAATGACTCGCTGGCGCCGCTTTGGGAGCTTGCAAGGACAGTGTCTAGTTGAAGTGTTGACCGCCGCCTCAATAAGGTGGCTACCGCTTGAGCTGTGATAATTTCTGTAATCTTTTCGCCACGCATCAGCAACAGATAGTTGTAAGAAACACCACAACATTGCGGACTTGTTGTTGTAGATTGTCACTTCTTGGGTGATGTTCCCAGCCCAAATCGGATGCATCCATGCGTGTGTGTTACCGTTCCCAAAAATCCATTTAGAGAATGGATTTGTTCTACGGGTCTAAATGACGCGACGCGGCCGTTGCGAACCCTAACCCGCTAGGCAACGGAGCTCATTTTTGACTTTGTTTTTTTCAGCGGATTTCGGGCAGCGGCTGGAGGAGACTTGGAGTGAGAATTCTGGCAGAAGCGGCTTTCTTCTTATCTTGTAAACAAGCGGCAGAAAGTTCGCCAACGAAAGGGTTGTTGTTCGTTAGCGAGGTTGCAGCATTGTCGTCCTTATTCCAGATATAAATGAGTCCGCAGCAGACTGTGGGTATTCGCCAAGTGATCTCTTAAAACCACGCTCCAAAAAAGCGACCGTGTGTTGAGTCGGGCGTGGCGCGACAGCCCCCCGTCATTTTAGCAAGACTACGGCTGCACTGACCGCAGCCTCCCCACTTGGCATCGACCAGCATACTCTTCCTACCATCGACCGTTTCTGCTTCTGCCTCTGTCTCTATTCCCATCTGTTTGAGATTCTACTACACTGGAGATCAGTCGCTCCCACGCATTAATTGGCATCAGACATCCTGGATTCACACACATTAGTTGAAACCAAGTGGACTGCTACTACGCCCAAGCCAAGTCTTTAAAAGTTGCCCTATCCCATCAACAACAGGATCCAGGTAAAGTGTTCTGCATGTGAAGAGCCAAAGTTCTTGGCATGGCAGTGTTCGATGCTATTCTTAGGTCGGCCGTTATGGACCCCCAAGTAGCGCGTCTCTGCCCAGCGTTGGCCCGGTTACTCATTATATGCTTTCTGCTTGCTTTCATAGGTGCCTGAAAATATAACTCACGAAACGCGCGAGGTCCCGAGCCGGTCAACGATCGTCCTACGTAACGGACTTTAACCTCCGCTCGACTTGGTGAATAGGACCTTTTCTCCAGATATACCTATTCCGCTCACCCAGCCAACCTGCAACTTCGATAACCTCCTTTATGGTCTCCTCTTGCTAGTAGATATACCCTGTGTCTATCTAAACAACGGCGAACCTGGCACGTATCAATCTAGATCCTTTCAACGCGTAAGTGCCCGCGACCACTTGTGCCATTCCTATATTATTTTTTCACAGGAGTTGACCACTAACATTATGATTCACTTAGCAGATTCGCACCGAGTGTTTGTTCTGACGAGGCGCCGGCTGGCATATATCACCCTTTGCAATAGATATGCGGGTGACCGCGCCACCAAGACGGCTTAAATCCTATGTGATCGCAGTCACGGTCACAGTGGTGCTGTTCTTTCACAAATGGCTGTACTGCTTCGTCATCGTTGTGCACTGCTTCATAACGTGGAATTTGAGATCCACGAACTTTGTGGGATCTGGAGATGACGGGTTCTCTTTGGATCTTCAAGATGTCCCTCTGCCGCCAGAAGTTGATTTCACAGCACTGGGGAACGCTCGGTCTATTGTGAAGCGTGTTGAAAAGGAAGGGAATACTACCAACCCTGTCGCGACGGAGGAGTATGAAAAAGCAGTACAGTTTATTGCTGAAACTGAAAAGATGTTGGCCTGGGGCCCTGTCACGAGAAAAGAAGATATGATTATACCACCTATCATCCACCACATCGTCATTAACATGAAGACTGAAGTTCCAGAGACGTGGGTTGCTGCACGAGAAGCATGTATGCAGTTGCATCCTGATTGGACCTTTATGTACTGGGACGATCAGCGTGCTGTGGATTTTATTCGCAAAGAGCACGGCTGGTTTCTGGAGACGTGGCAAAGTTACAAATATCCCATTCAAAAAGCTGATTCGTTACGATATCTGGTTCTCTATACCTATGGCGGAACATATCTGGATATGGACTTGCAGTGCAGGCGACCGCTGGATGCGTTTAGAAAGTGAGTCCCAGTGGCGTGTGTCATCTGTTTTCTTGAGTGGAAACTCTAACATGCCATTACAGATTTCCTTTTGTCGCTCCAGCTGCACATCCGGTCGGAATCTCTAACGGCTTCATGATGACGGCCCCTGCTCATCCCTTCATTGAGCAATTGATTCAAAACCTCCAGCTGTTCAATCGGTGGTTCATTTCATCATATCCCACCGTTATGTTCTCAACTGGTTGCATGTACGTCTCCTCACATCACGCGATTGCCAGCGATCGACAAGATCTCAAAGTGCTCGGCGGAGAAAACAATCGCCTCAGTGGCAGAGTCACCACACCGTTATTCACGCACTGGGGTGCTAGCAGCTGGCATCAAGGCGACGCTAGGGTATTTAAAGTGTTGGGCAATATCGTCAAGGCTATCCCCATTTTTGGGACAGAAACCAAAGATGAGAATTCTCCGGAAGTTGCGGGACCTTCAATTCCATCCACGTCCGACACACTTAACGAAGGCACAACCACACCATCCACAACCCCGTCAGTGCAATCGACTCCGGAACCTACCTCACCATTTACGATGGTGATTCCTATTACAACGTTAGCCGTCCTTTTACTGTTATTTTTTGCCCACGTACGGAGAAGACGATTCCGTCGTCGAGCTAACCAGCGTAAGCTGGCCAACGTCAGCGCACATAGATCGAGCGGCACCCTCGCACGTGACGAAACGATGGTATTAATCAGCGAGAAAGTCGCCATTGTATAGATGGGAAGACGGCTGGGAGATGTGCGACACCTTTTCCGGCCAAGTAATACTGCTACAAATTACGGGAAGAATCCCAGCAAGGAACGGGATAGATCGGGGTGACGGGATGACTGAATTCAGCAACGGCTCCAACATGTGCATCTCTATAACTGCCGTGCTTGAGTTTCAATCATTGCCCTTTTGCGGTCGTCATGGTCGAACAGATTAATATGTGAATACTTCTTATCTCTTATTTACATGATGCTTTTTCTGCATGCGCTTTCTCTCTCGATACTTATACATTTGGTGCCGGTTATAAAAGATTCAAAATGTCGTCGAAGGCTGACAGATCATTCATCTGTTGCGTACCGTTAAGGTTGATCCCATCGTCTTCGGTGACTTTTAGAACAGGCGAGGTAGATTGCAACGGTGGCGATGACGGTACATTATCCATTGAGACTGGCGATGGGTCAGCGGTAGATCCTAGAGTTGTCCAGTCCCAGTCTAACAGATCATCATTGAAAATGGTGTTGCGGCGCAGTTCCAGCGGCGAGGACGGAATATCTGCACAAGATGAGACTCCAATATCCATTGACGGCAGCGCTAACGTCGGATCTGACATTGCAATGTCATTGTTGAATGCAACGCGCCCTTCAAAAGCAAACGGGTCGTGGCCAGGGAGGTCGACATCAGCTAGGGAATGTAAAGCGTCAGATACAGACGTCGGCAAAATCTCATCATTCAGCAAGTCGTTGGGTCCATTATCAGAGAAAAGAAGGGCGAGGTCATCGAAAGCATCAAAGACGGGGTCCGAGGACAGATGGTCTGCACCGCACACAAATTGATCTATCGCCTCCGTATTAAGATCCAGATGAATATCACTGAAAAGATCAAGAGTATCTGTCGGAGTCGCCATGATACCCTGGCCAATTTCAAGTTCTGCATTAGCGTCTTGCACTTGCTTCGGTCGCCCTAGACCGCTTTTCATGGGATCAACTGGAAGCTCAATGTCGGGTAAAAAGTCCAATTCAATCAATTCCTCATGCGGCTCCGGCGGCACCGGTTCGGAGCAATGGCTCTTAGGCTCAATACCCTCGTCCCCAATAGGTGTTTCAATTGTGGCATTCGCGCTCGGGGCATGTTTATGTTCAGGTACAGTGTAACTCTGCTTGCATATCGGACTGGATGAAGGAGAACGGCTCTTCTTGCTCGCAGGTGCACAGCTGGCATTCTCGTCACTTCGCGCACGTTTGAGACTTGCAGTTTTCGTCGCTGCCGCCGCGAGGGAAAGTCGACGCGACCTATCCTCGGCGGCGGCATTACTGAGTACGTTATTCTCCTTCAACACAGGCCTTGACGGCGTTTGTGCTGTCTTGCCTCCAGTATTAAGTTTAGTATCAGCCGGCTCACTGACTTCAGACGGGGCCGTAGCCGTGGTGGGTGCATGCTTCTTCAAAGGAGCTTGACTGCTTGCGTTTCTTGCAGCCATCAGCGCAGATGCCGTTGCGCTGATACCGTTTTTCAAAGCGTTCATCACATCTTCATGGCTCACAATTATGCTATTTGCGGGAAGTAAATATATGCCATTCGCCGTTGTCATCGCTGAGCCAAGGCCTGTGAGTGTCGGGAGGTTGATGGGTGGTGCAGCAGCACCTGCTGTTTGCGAGGACGGGGGTGGTCGAGTATTATCTCCTAAAGGTGCGGTACTAGGTGTCCCGTTAACGGTAGCCGGCTGAATGGTGCTTGCTGTTGATAGAAGTACTGGAGTTTGCGATTGCAGGCCGGGACCTGGAAATGGGCAAATAACATATGGTATATGGGTGGGAAGCGAATTCCTTAATGATGGCAGAGCAATCAGTGGTTTGCAACCGGGAGCGGGAGTTGTTGGGGTAGACAATGAGGAGTCCTTTCGTTCACTAGTCGTTAGGTTTTCTTTAAGTTCTGATGTGGTTGCGTTCACCGTCGAAGAGGGTTTGCGAGCAGGTGACTTAGATATCACTTGAGAAGGCTCTTTGCTTGTTGACGTGTTAACACGATTTTCTAAGCTGGAAGAATGGAGTGGGACAGCTTTTGTTTCCAACTTGTGTTCTTGCTTGTTTCGTCTTTGTTTCTCCTTCTGGCGTTTATTTTGAAACCACACTTGAATCTGTCGCTCGGTCCATCCAAGGGTTTTAGCTAATGTTGCTCTTTCTACTTTGCTGGGCAAAGGACACTTTGCGTAATGGCTTTCTAAAATAATGGCCGCATCTCTGCTAGTTCGTTTGCGTCGCTTGACGCCGTTGTGAGTAGGGTCTTCGCTGATCCACTCAATGTCCTCTTTTTTAGACCTCTTTAGCTGCTTCTCCGCCGCGTCAAGCGGCAGGCCCTGAAAGCAGCCAGCAATCAGATAAGAGCATCACAATGCCAGCAGATCTCTACGTACCACCAGATACATTTCGCGGGTCCGTTCTTTGTGGCTGCTCGTTCAGCTCCCTCCAGTACGCATTCCATATGCTATATGATACGTTCCACGCCGCGTCAACGAGAGACAACGAGGCCTGGGAAGCGTCCAAAACCAATCGGCAGTTCTGAAGGACACGGACGGTGTGGCGACGGCGAGTAGACTGTTGGGAGTTTTGGAGATGCGTCTCGCAATAAAGTCGTCCGTTGCGATTTCACGGCGACTCGCAGGTCTGTATTTTTCCTTCTCGTGAGAGGAGTACCGTCCGGTTCGTCCTGGTTCGCAACAAGCTCCCGGCGATGGTGGTGATGGGTGATGAAATACGGGTGGTGAGAACTACTTCAATCCGAAGTAAAAGTGACGGGACGACGACGACGCGGGCGGAACGTGTTGGGGGTAGGGTTTTGTCCGATATTCGGATGATGTAATCAAACAGCAAGCGCGTCAACGGTTTCGACCAGCCATTCCACCTATGCTAGTGCTAATCACTGTTATTGCCATGAGGTATAATGGAGAATTCATCTTTACATGAATTCGCCAAGCTCCCTCACCAAACTTGCTAGATGATTCATATGCTAGACGTTGGTAGCTTAGGGTAACTGTGTTTCGAGTTTGGAGTTTGGCCCCGCGTGTTCGAGTCTCGCTGCACAGGCATTTCTCCTCTGCAACTTTTTTTGAAGTCGTTCTTAGCGACGTGACCGATACCATGCGTTGGTGAAGTTGGTGAATAATGCTGATATCAGCTGTAGTTTCACCATAATCAATTTTGAACTGCACTTCGAACAGCCCAGCGAGGCTTGCAGCCAGCGACAACATCAGGCTAGTAACGCCACTGAATACTGTGATAGCCAGTGTTGATGTGATTACGATGGTTAGATCGCACGTAATGCATCGGCGGTGCCAACTCCGGTTACGCTCTGTCTGGCGCCGGAGATGCAGCAACCTGTCGCGTTCGTCACCATCAGGTTGACATCCTTCGCGTGAATGAAAGCCTGGCACTGATTAACAGATTGTGCAGGTCCCGGATTAAACGATGCGACGCCAGGATTGGCAACACAAACCAGTTAAGACCGAGAACATATGTGATAGTGTGTGGGTCAAGTAACCAACAACATGAGACAGAACCAAAATAGAAATCAGTCTTTTGGCCAAGTTATTCTCGGAGCTCTTCATTCTCGAACGTGCTTACGTGATGAATGTGGCTCCGCACTTGAAAGCCAGTTATTTAAATGCCACCTCTTATGGGGGCACGCTACCAGCCTTTCCCCAATCATCTACTGCTACCCCCATATACTGCCCATCCTTCCTTCCCCGAGTCCATCCCTCCTACCTTCATCGCAAACCGTGTTATTTTATATAAGACACGATGGTTCAATTTGAAGGAGACGTTGCCGCCGCGTACGAGGATGTTCGCAACGATAAGTCCCCTACTAACTGGTAAGCCATGGCGTCACGGCCGTGCACTATGCGCAAGGGATCTTACTAGCATGTGCAGGCTGCTCCTCTCATACAAGGATGAGAAATCCGACGTGTTAACGCTTTCCGGAACCGGATCTGGTGGTTTGGATGAGTTTACTGCCCAATTGCAGCCTGACCAGGCTGCCTTTGGTTACCTTCGTATGGTCGTAGGAAACGATGAGTTGGTAAGTGCACGTATTCATTTTGCCAGAGATGCCTGATGCCAGACTAAGACGCGTCGTTTCGCGTGTGGATGTAGTCTCAGAGGGCGAAATTCGTGCTTGTCAGCTGGTGCGGTCCCCAAGTCAAGGTTATGCGTAAGGCCAAGCTGTCGGTACACATCGCGGATGTCAAGCAAACGATCAAGGTGTTCGCCGTTGAAGTCGCCGCGTCCAGCAAGGATGACCTGCGGCTCGCCGATATCAAGCTTCTGTTGCAGAAGGCGATGGGAGCTAACTATGATAGACAAACCTCTCAGTACTAGTTGGACGATTCTTAGACACTTTGAAATACACGTGAATATTGTTGGGCGGAAGATACGTTTGCGTCACACATCAATACAGTGTAGGCGAAACTATATATGCAGCATCAACTTCTCAGCCCGGAAAATACCACCACTCGAATTCGTATTGACCAATGGCACATCAGATTGACGACATCCAACAATTGAGGTTCAATTGAAATGCGAATTGAAATGTTGCTCGACCATCACTTGTAACACTATGTCAACAATACGTGCATTTTCCACACAGAAGGCTACCAACTCCCAACTAGACTGGCTTCTCATGGTCCTGGCAGATCGTCGGTCCGGCAACTTCTTCTTTCTTCACAAAACGCCAAATATTCACCAAGCTGATCTCACTCCAAACTGATTATGTAATTAAACTCCGCTCAAGGTATGTGGCTTTGGCAGGCCACTTTTGACAGACACACGACGGAGAATTTGTATACCATAGCGGCTGTTCAGTCTGGATATTTGAATCGGATATGATGCGGTCTGATTCAGGCAGCGAGAGATGGCATCGCATCTGAAAGAAAAAGAAGGCCCCTGTAGAGCTCGGGGGGATATAAAAGAGCGGTCACCTCACAGCTTCCGAGTTTCCGCGTGAATGACACAGCGGTCGCCAAGTGGAGTACACCCTGGCATTAGCCGCACCTTCACGAAGAGCTGCCCGGTGTCGCTGGATGCTGGCCCACATTCTCGGCACCGGGCAGCTCTTCGTGGAGTCCGAAGTAACTAGACCATGCATGTGCGTGCAAACGCACATGACCTTCATGGATGCCAGTCGGGTAGGCTTCCAGGTGAGGGAAGGGCCTGGAAAATGATCCTCGATGGAGCCTTTGTCGTTGCGGGGACGTAGGTCACGGTACCTGTCCTATACCTGCCATTTCATGCTGACATCAATTCAACTGGCAGGCCTGCTAGCGCTGCCCATGGCCTGGGTAACGCCGTCGTCGCCAACGACGTAAATGCTCGCCAGAGTGGCCGCATCAGGTTAGCGTCATTCGCCTTCGTCATGTTTCACACACCCAGCGGTATCATCCTGGCACTGGGCCAGCCACGAACAGGCAGTGGGTTGTGGTGCCGCCATGTCGCGGATGAGCGCGGATTGTTTGGGAAGCGGTCTCTATTTTTTCAGACTAAGCCCTGGATTGGGCTTCCTGCAGCCGTCCCGGTACCTTCACCGATGCCCGCGGAGCTTAGTCACGAGGCCGCAAGGCGAACCACAGACGGCGCCCGTGTTGTGGGTGCCAACTTCACGCGACTGCGACCGCTGGTCTTGAGAATGTTGGCAGAAGGAATAATGGCGGTCAGGGAAGATGTGTGCGAGGAGCTGGTGCGAACTCTGGCAGAACTCAACAAGCGCATGATCCTCTGCTGTCCCAATTTCTTCGTCCAAGGTGCAAGCGGAACCACCTGGGCTAGATTTTATCAGTTCTCTCACTTGCCCGACTCTGTTTTGGACATCTCAAGATTCAAGGTGTAGAGGGCCGAGGCAGATTACAACTGCGTGCTCCACATCAGCAACATGGCTGGACCGACAAATGATCTTGCAGGATAGGTTAACGTAACTTTGCCCTCAATAGTTCCAACTCCTTGTCCGTTGCTGGACGTACGCTGGCGTGCATTTCCAAGGTTTGGTGGAGGATGGCCAAGCATAAGGGGAAGGCGGTTACCTCCAAGCAGTGAAGGTGCGTGCGATATCAGCAGCTCTCGAAAGCCAGGAACTAATCCGTAACTTTCTCATGCCGTCGTTGTTATGGTTGCTTGTGGTTGCTCTGCTGCATTTCCCTATGTGTTTTTATCAGCTGAACTAGGTTGTGCCCGATTCAAAGGGGAGGTATACGTGACGAGCACTTGAGTGGCGGTCCCTGGAGTTGCTACTAGGAACTACTAGGAATTTCCCATATTTCTCCATTTGGAAGTTGGTTAGATCCACTATTCCTACTCTGCATAGTTTTGCGAAACTCCGCTCACTTGATTTGGACGTGGCCATGACATAATCATAATTGTAGGGGTTAGGGTCAACCGACAATCTAAAATGCGGCACAGCAGTCATCTAGTGGGGTTAGGGCTGCCATCGCTGGAGTATAAAAGCGAGGGAGCCCGTCGTGATTTCCCACCGTCAATCCGATACACACCTTCCGTACTCTTATACATGCTGTCATTTATTAAGGTGGGTGCAGCTATTTGTTCGGTTCGATGTGTGCCCGTGAACTGCTGGGGCTGGTGCTGGTAGTCTCTTCTCTAACTTGGTGCGGCCTGCGGTACGCCGTGAACGGTCGTCTCGCTTGTGATGGGGGCTGCTTGTATCGGCATCTGACGGGGGATCGGGAACTGTCTGTTGCTCTGCTGGGGTTGGTGCTGGTAGTCTCTTCTCTAACTTGGTGCGTCCTGCGGTTCGCCGTGAACGGGCGTCTCGCTTGTGATGGGGGCTGCTTGTATCGGTATCTGACGGGGGCTGCAGATGGGCCTACTGTCTTTGTGCTTGCTGGGGCTGGTGCTGGTAGTCTCTTCTCTAACTTGGTGCGTCCTGCGGTTCGCCGTGAACGGGCGTCTCGCTTGTGACGGGGGCTGCTTGTATCGGTATCTGACGGGGCATGAAGATGGCGAAATGGTTGCCTGCTGGGGCTGGTGCTGGTAGCCTCTTCTCTAACTTGGTGCGTCCTGCGGTTCGCCGTGAACGGGCGTCTCGCTTGTGACGGGGGCTGCTTGTGTTGGTATCTGACGGGGCGATTGTTGCGGATTCATTCTCTCCGGTACGATGTGCTGACCCCACTTTTCTTTCAACAGGCTGATTGGCATCAAGGAATTGACAAGGATGAGGGAATCTTGATTTTTATATATACCTACACCTTTACTTGATAATACAACTCTGCGAAGTATCATTTCCGTCCCATTCTTATGTTAGCGAGTGCGCTGTATCATTTCCGTCCCATTCTTATGTTAGCGAGTGCGCGCATTGGCTATGTCCCAGTGTGAACCGATATGCTCTCTGCGGTAAATGGCGCTGTGGCATCAAAAGCAAGGCTAACTGGATAGGATCGATTTTCCAATGTCGACCGGCATCGTACGCAATAGATTGGTCGAGCGGACTGATCTACTCATTCGGTGTGCCCTTCGTAGCATGTCAGATGCCATGGTTTCAGCCAGCGTTGTAACGTGGATATGGGACTAATCTTGTCCGAAGTTGCGAGCTTTGTGCCAATGTGCGTACAAATCTATATCGATAACGAATAGTCGCGAAACTTTATTTGCTCCAGATTCTTGTCTTCAGGAGTGTCCACACAGTGTCAAGGGACAGTCCCTCAATTCTTTCTCCGTTGAGAACCGGCAGCGGTGGAGACATGCCAGTTACAGTGCATATTCCTTCATTGGAAGTGGTTTGCCAAGTAAAACATTCAGAATGGCGACCATGAACGGTACCTCGAGTGAAGGCGAGACGGCGGGGGTCTTGACAGAAGATACAAGCATGGAGGCGCAGAACACCTTCCCTGATCGGTACTTTATTGGGAGTGCATTCATCAGGGAGAAAGTTCAAAGATGGAGAGCTACCTATTATGGCGCAGTGATCTTTAATTTCGGCGCATTCCTTTTGCCTGCGCTGTACGGCACACTGTCCAAGCTGTGGATAGCAAAGCTGGATGCAACCGCAGTTGTTACTTCGGACGTTTATACGTAAGCTAAAGGGCATATCTCATTGTTGTTAATGCACGTCGGGACTTAACGCTTTCGTCATTCGCACGCTTATGCAGTTACATGGGAATCTTCACCGAAATCATCAATGAGGGACTCTCCCGGGTTGCGTATAACGTCATTGGCTCCATTCAAGATGATAGGGATCAGGAGGGGAAGCCTATCAACAGGCAAACGGAGCGACTTACCCTGTGTCATACACTGATCGCCTTCCAAGCGACAGTGGGATTGGTGTTGTCGCTGATTTTTGTCAGCGTTGCGCCCCAGTTTGCGTCCGCATTTGTTCCTACTGAAGTAAGTTCGTGTTTTTTTCGGTACATGTGTGCAGAGGGTGAGGCTGACGTCGGCGGTTTCTTCGTGAACCAACTCAGGTGCGTGAGGCATCAATCGACTATGTCCGCATCGCGAGCTTCTCTTCCCTGTTTGGTGTCATTGAATATGCTATTCAGACCACTACACGCTCCTTGGATCGCCCGGATGTGCCGCTCATTATCAGCTCGTGTAAAGTCTCCCTTAACATCATCCTGGATCTCATCTTCCTCTCCTCGTTTCGCGTCGGCGGGCTCAGTCCAACGGTAAACACGCAGGGCATCATCAGACTTGCATGCGACGGCATTGCCGCTGCAACCGGGCTTGCGTACTTTCTCATCACTACCAGATCTACCATAGGACCCGTACGTCCTACGCTTTCCGCTTTGAAACGTTTGGCGCTACCTGCACGTTTTACGTTTGCTGAAACGGCTATAAGGAATGGCTTATATCTATGGTTGACCACAACGGTAATCAATATCGGCACCGACTACGCGACAGCTTGGGGTGTCTTCAATACAATTCGCTGGGGTCTGATAATGGCGCCCTCCTGGGCGTTGGAAAGTGCCGCATTAGCATTTTGCGGACACCGTTGGGGTGCATGGCTTCGACAACATCATGCGGGACAGAACGTCATCATCGCTAACGTGGAGACTGAGCCAAAGCTGGAAGAAAGATCGACGCCGCAGCAGTCCGTTACCCTAAAAGGTGGGGTATCCCATTCATGCTCGTTACTGCCTGGAACTGGTCTAATGTGGTTGCGGCAGATGTGGTAAAGCCCGCCCTGCGCTCAGCAGCGATAGTTTTCTGTGTGGAAGGTGTGTTGGCGATCCTGCTGTCCTTGTGGCTTGTCCGCCCTTTCGCGTTCTATCTTTCCAACTCGGATACAGTGGCAAACTTAACCGAACGCATGTTCCGATCTCTTGATTGGACTTACATTCTGTTCACCGTGCAATGCCAATTCACCGCCCTCCTGCTCGCTACCCGACTTGATATCTGGTTTTTAAACTCTCTCGCGTCCAATGTCCTATGGGTATTCCCATGGTGCATTGTACTGGCGAAAGTGGATATTCCGAACAACAAGGCATGGGACTATCATGCAATCATCTTTGGCGGTAGCTTAGTTTGCGGATCAGTTTTGACCATTCTGTTTATTGGGTTGTGGTGGTGGGCCGTCCGACGGACTCCGCAGTGGCGGTTGAGGTGGCTGTCTGCTCTCAGTTCCTAAAAGCTTTTTGAAGACGTTGTCGTTGAATAAACTCGCTTTGCCGCGTTCCAGCAAGGCGATGCGGCACAGTCACGACACGCGTGGGTTGTGAGTCATTGCTCGCCGCGAGTCTTTCCTGTGCGAAAGGCTTGCTTTATTTTTACTTTCAAAAGTCGAGCGGAGGACGAGAAGCTAATAATACAGCAGTAGCCAGCGGCATCCTTTCTTGAACGCAGTAGGCCCTGGTGCTTGATAGTGTCTCGTGAGAGCTTTGTGTTGGGTCCGAGTGTTAACGGATGCTTGTCCAAAGCAAGGTGTGGTAGGCAGGTTGGTCAATACATTTATTAGAGGTCTTCTTGGGGTTGCCCAGAACTCGTCGCTCAATTCCATAGGGTCGACCAGTATATAGGTGCGCGCAAGCTTATCTTGTGGACGGACCCGTCGATCTAAGCGGCGATAGAGGCCTACATTTGATGACCATGATAGGGCTTCCACGAGGCAGGACAGTAAGGTCAATTGCGCTGGCCGCGCTCCTGCTGGCCACTGTGATTTTCTTGAAGACAGCTCTGAGTGACGATGACGGCATACTGGATGTCGTCAAGAATAGGCTGAAGGAAGACTGGTGGTCGAAAAAAGAGACTGAGGATTTCCGGCTGCGTGGCATTACTGAAAAGGACCGACAGTTTGCAGCCCTTGCCGGTATTAACATAGCGCCTCTTAATGCTACTGACGACCAAGGTGAGTCTTTGCAAACAGAGCGGTCTACGTTCATGGCGCGTCAGTCAAGCCTCAACAATTGCGTCTGTAGGGAGGGTCAAAGGTGTGCTATTGATGCTAGCGAGGAATTCTGACTTGAATGGCGCAAAGGATTCGGTGCAAGACTTGCAGAAGCGTTTCAACAACAAATACAATTACCCTTACGTGTATTTGAACGATCAGCCTTTCGATGAGCAGTTCAAATCGCAGATGCGAGCTCTTACTCCGAACTCGAAAGTCGAGTTTGGTCTTGTTCCTAGGGAACACTGGTCATACCCTGACTGGATCAATCAAACGCATGCAGCAGAAACGAGGAAAAAGATGGTTACGGACAATGTCATTTACGGTGGTTCGGAGTCTTATCGCCACATGTGCCGGTTCAACTCTGGGTTCTTTTTCCGGCATCCTCTCCTCGACCAGTACGATTACTACTGGCGAGTGGAGCCCAACGTCAAGTTCTCTTGTGATATTCCTCTGGACCCATTCAAGTACATTCATGAGAACAACAAGCTGTACAGCTTTACTATCTCGCTTTACGAGTATGAAGCGACTATTCCAACTCTCTGGAAAACTGTAAAAGAATTCGTTCAGAAGAACCCTTCATACGTACGGTCAGAAAATGCTCTTTCTTTCATCACGGACGACAACATGTCAAAGTACAATATGTGTCACTTTTGGTCAAATTTTGAGATTGCTTCTTTACATTTATGGAGATCCAAGGCTTACCTTGACTTTTTTGAGTTTCTGGATCGTCAAGGTGGATTTTTCTACGAACGTTGGGGAGATGCACCTGTACATTCTATTGCCGCCGCCTTCCTGTTGCGCCCAGAGCAGATACACTTTTTCAACGATATTGCTTACTACCACGCGCCTATTGGACATTGTCCGGCTGGACAGCCGGGCTTTACATCAGCGGGTGTTTGCGACTGTGATCCCAAAGAGAACTTCGATGACCAAGGCTATTCGTGCACGGCCTCCTGGAAGAAGAAGTTTGGAAGTACTTGATGAGTGGAATGAAGGCCGTTTTCTTTTTGGGACGACCAACCATTATGCTGTAACATACATACCTTTTGGTTTTGAAAAACAAGTCACGCAGTTCACTCGCCGAATGCTTCTTGCTCTTTGTGAAGGAAGTCAAAGGCCCGAAATTTCCGTTTTTGTTTGGGCAGACCGCTTTTCGTGCCATTTAGTCCAGCGAACAGAATGCGATGTATCCTTCTCCGATGAACAGCGGCAAACAGTACACCTGCACATTAAGGTTTGGATTCTTTACATTTCGAGATGTCGCGCGACATGCTGAAGTTCAGGGCGTTGCTTTTGACCACTGGTGGGCAAAATCTTACGCAGTTCGAGTAACAAGACGACTCCGTTTATAGAACCACTTGCAAGTGGTTGTGACCGAGTTCGAGACCTGGTTTTCCAACCCTTTTAACAATACGAATCGATATTTCTATTGGTGCACTAAACACCAAGAATGGGAGCACAACGTAAAATGGACGGATTTTGACCATTCAACCTGCTCAAGTCCTGATATTCAGCTATCAGGATTTTCAAATGGTGGTTTTAGGAATCTAATGACTGATTTTCAGACGTTTTTTGTGGCGATTTCCGTGAGTATATATACTTGACACGGTCTCACCCAAAACCTATTATTACGTAACCAAAGCTCCGCTCGTTTGAACGGCAGCGGCGCTCTTCACGAATTTTACAACTGCCAGTCTGCCAACATAAACCCTTCCACAATAAACCATCTGGCAAAATGTCCTTCGATTTGAAGGAGCTTCTTAGATTTGGACATGGTTTGAGTCCCATAGTACGGCAAACGTTAGAGACGAATCCGATATCTGTGGATGACATCCGTTACCCGGACTTGAAGACCATCCGCGAACATTTCCGAGGTGCCGGACTTCCTGCGTCTGTTGCTGCGGCATGCGGGAATCAACTTTACCGCTTTGCGACGCGAATAGTAAACTTACTGCTTCACCACAATCCATGAAGGTAAGATTTGACGACTGCTGTTTAATGATTTTCGCTTGTTCCTCCAGTCCCATTTGTCCACACTAGAACCGTTGTGTGCTACCAAGATGGCCTAGTAGCTGCTGCTGAGGATGGCGGCGCTAACACTGTACAAGGATTGAAAGGATTGATGAAGAATCCTTTCAATCCTTGTAGGGTTGCCTGAGTGAGAAATCGGGGACTTCTAATCATCCTTTCTCACGCAACTATTACTCCCAGGTCCCCGGTCAGCTGCAAAGTCTGGATTCTACGCTCTCAACAAGAATCACCTTGAAACTTTCGCAGCCCTCGTCGTCGAAAATGCAGATATATTGCATCATCCGCACTTGGACCCGTCATCATCCGTTATCAAATTTCTACCACGGGCGCTTCACTGGCTAGGCACATTGCACAGATCGGATGAACCCGATGCCGAAAGCTTTGCGTTGGATCCATTTGCAATGACGCACGGACGTCGCTCGCTCCTTCGGTCATTAGCACCATCAATTGAGCACTTTCGCTCGTTTGGCCAACAGCCGATTCTTCATGTCGCTGAACCGGGCGTCGGAAAGACGCATTTCATGTTGAGTCTCCTACTGGCAGTAACCGCACTACACATCGACAAAGTGATCCCTGTGTATTTATCCTTGACAAAGCATACTCTGCCTTCGACAGCCATCTATACTGCTCTTTACTTGGCCGGGTATGAAGAGGTTGTGTCAGCTACGAAAGGCATCGGTCGTTTATTACAGTTTTGCCGAGACAAAGACATTGGGATATTCCTCGTCATCGATGAATTGCAAGAAGGGGCTGCATGGGGAGATTCTGAAAACGTGTCTGGGTTGCATGACGAGTTAGTGTGCCTTCGAGAAGGCCGTGCCGGAATTTGGACCGTACTGTCCGGATCATCGTTGTACACACCGTGTCTTGCATTCGGAGAGTATGCACCGTCGCAGCCGCCAGAAAGGCGATTTGTTTCCTATAAGGAGTTTGCTGGATGTCTTTCAAGAAGGCGCGTCAAATGTCGATTTGACAAGCCGGTCAGTTCTAAGGAGGAATTCATGCGTTTGATTGACGCCGTTCTGGAACCTGACAAGGTTCAATATGATTCTGTGTTCTGGTCGTTGGAAAGTGTCGGCGTGGAAGATGTCGAGGACGTTTCCGAGTCAGTACCCAACCAGAGTAAGAGTGTCTGGGAGGCTCGGGTTGCGCGTCTCTACCTTGCTACGGGGGGAAATATGCGGAAATTGTTCGGTGAGGAGCAGGTTCAGTGGCTGAGCTTTGGAAAGGGCTGTGACGGCTTGAAGGAACCGTCGGAAGAACAGATCTTTGCGCTCCTTCGGAAAGAAGCTGCGGAGTACCAAACGCGAGCTGAATCGGCAAACAAGGGCGACAGACTGAACGCCGCCTATGTAGCTGTGATGACATCACTGTTTAAACGCAATGTTGCAGTGATGGAACGACCGGAATTGGGGGATAATCCTGCACAATTCCAAGTGTTTGGATTGCAATCCATTTGTGCGGGCGACATCATCCGGGAGGATCCAGTCGATCTTTCAGAGGTGTTCAATTTGGCTGACGTTGGGTTGATAAGTTTGGAACTGGAATCGACGGGGAGATCGTGGAGTGCGGCATCTTTCCCTACGCCGGCACTATTCATGGCGCTTCTATATTTGAATCGCCTGAAGAATCCAGAGGTAGTTGATTCGTGACCGAGAATACTGCGTAATACTTAGAACGATTCAAAGAACTATTCGTACCCCGTTGTGCAAATGATTGGGATGTATGAATGTTTTCTTTGGATCGTTCAATCGGTACCCAAGTACCTCACAAGGTCAGACGCAGGAACGTGAAAATGGGTGTCAGGGCTGTGGGCAATCTCCGCAGGGTTATTGAGAAGGCACCCAGCCTTCCCTGGCGTTACCGCTCGCGCCTGCGAATAACAAGACGTATGCCACAACGCTCGGCTCCACACAGCATCATATCGCTTATGTCTGCAGTACGAAAAAATCTTTGGCTCAACACAAACCACCCAACACAACAATCTGTTACGTTGTATCAGTAGTGGCGCGGGCGTGCTAGTTGGTGAAGCAAGTTAGTTGATGCGCACAATGCTAGTGCAGAAGATCCCCTGTCCACTACGGCGATGATAGGCCAGTTGAAAACGTCCCAGCCAGGTTACCCCGACTCGAGCTTGTCAGTATACCGTCCATCATACCATTCTCGGGACCAAATTTCTGTTCGTGTTGGAACTCCACCATTGAAGCTATAGAGGTCATAAGTTAGTTTAGACGGTAGTGTTGATTGCGAACGGTCCCTTACCAGCAATGTCTCCAAAAGCATCAACCCATACGATTTTCCTGTGAGAGCTGCATTGCAAAGCCGATAGGCATGACCAAAACCTTTAGCACGCACACCATCAATATGATCAGAATGCATGCAAACATAGAATGCGGCGCACGCAAACCCGCCGGGTCGTCTGCTTCTTGCAGATAAGCAGGATATCGAAAGTTGATTGATCTGACGGAGGAGTACAATCTGCATTCTGCGATATACACTAACTCGATAACCGTATTCGCTTCAATATGTCCTCGGAATGGTAGATTGTACAGATGCACACGCACATCACGCTAGGACAGCGAGCCAGCAGCATGCGATCTCGCGGCGATCATTGATGGTGTATAGACTCAGTGCCGTAGTTTGAGCCACGGATCTGGCAGTAGACGCTCTCCTGGGCCGTGGCGACGAGAAGCTGACATTCGATTTCATTGACCACCAAGATCTTGTATACTATTGATCAAAGCCCCATGCATCAAATATACCATACGCCAAGTAAAGCATCCAGCCGTGCCATGATGGTTATAGGATCCTTCGTGAGGGCATTATTATGTGTTGTTAGCGGCCGGCCGTCTCGGGAACGCGAAGAAGCCCTTTGACGTGTCCATCTCGCTGCAAAACCAAATCCTACTGCGTCAAATAGATTAGTAGCCGCCAGGTGTTCACATGTACTGGTTACTGCGTCGAAAACACCGTGCAATACCTTGATAGGACAGGCAGCTCCCAGTAAAGGCTTCTGCAGCACCATATACGTCACGTATATGTGGAACCGTATTAGCTAAAAGAAGCCCCGCTGCCGAATGGAGGCCGTTAGCCGTGGTGCGTAATTACTGGAAAACTTGCATTCGCAACATGAGTCTCATCCAACTTTTGTTATAACTCCATGCGATTCCGCCTTAGACGATCGTCAAAAGCCGCGTCAAAGGTAGAGAATGCGGCATTGCAAGTTTACGAGGTTCACAACATTCCCAACATCATTAACCGTGCTAGCTTGCAAGAGCCAATAAAAAAGGCGCAGTGGTGCGTGCACACGTCGCACTTGCCTGGAAGGTACGGCGATGCGTTGAATTGTTTTGAACGCATGGCCGGGTATTGATGAGCGTTCATCGAAGGACAGAATTAACTCTATCGCTATCCCCTCACCCGGGTCTTTGTCCCACGTGGGCATTGGACTTGGAGCTGGTATATTAGGTGGATTGTAAGTACCAGGGTTTTCCTTTGCCCTCGGAACGGGGATGTGAATAGTATGTCCTAGATACTCTTTGGAGCCTTCATCCACGACCGAGTCCGAGCGTCAAGCCGAGAAAGCCCTCAACGAAGCCAACATGAACCTGCTCCGTAAAGGCGCCAGTACAGACGCAGGTACGCCACTATCACGAAGATCCACAACTTCACGAGATGGTCATGACAAGGCGAAGAGTGAGGAAGCCGCCATGATGGCAGACGCAGCCAAGCTGAACAGCTTGTCGATACGGGCGTCGAAGTTTAAGGCCCTGTTGGATTTACCAGTGATAGATTTGGGTACGGGATGCTCAATAATATCCAAGAAGCAATTGTCAATCACTCATCTCAGGATACTGTAGAACAACTTCGAAAACTGAGTTGGTCAGGTATACCCGATGAGATTCGCTCAACAGTATGGAAGCTTTTGATGGGATATTTACCTGCAAGTGCCGACCGACGCGAAGCGACGCTAACACGAAAGAGGAAAGAGTACGAGGAATACGTGCAGCAGTCTTTTGGTAAAGGAAAAACTGGGCTGGATCAACAACTGTTTCATCAAGTACGGCAGCTGCTAGTTGCGCTTGATAAAACGCGATCACTTGCTGACCTGAAAGTGCCTTTAGATACATATAGACGTTCAAAGGACTCATGCGAACATACCGCTATACCAACATCCACGAATTCAAGAAGCTCTGGAACGAGTTCTGTATTGCTGGGCCATCCGACATCCCGCGAGTGGATACGTACAAGGCATAAACGACCTCGTGACCCCGTTTTTTCATGTCTTCCTTCAAAGCTGCACCAGTAAGTCGACGTGGAGCGCATATTTGTCTCCCGTGGGGTTCCAACTGACACGGTCATACCACAGAAGGTGACGTAGAGAAGACGCCGGTAGACGACATATCGCCAAGTGTCCTCACCGACGTGGAGGCTGACGCATTCTGGTGTCTCACCAAACTTCTCGATGGAATACAAGACAACTATACACACGCCCAACCCGGCATCCAACGTCAAATCACCCGATTAAAGGAACTCATAAATCGCATTGACGCCCCACTATACCATCATCTGCAATCGCAAGGGTTAGAATTTATACAATTTGCATTTCGATGGATGAATTGCCTTCTGATGCGAGAGCTGAGTTTGAAAAATACGATACGAATGTGGGACAGTTATCAGGCCGAAGGGCAGGATGGATTTTCAGACTTCCATTTGTATGTCTGCGCGGCATTTTTGGTGAAGTGGAGTGATATATTGAAAAAGCAAGAGTTCCCGGTGAGTGACTAGAGGGGATTATGATTTGGCAGGGCATTGCTAACACGCTGTTCGCTTAGGAAATGATGATGTTTCTGCAATCACTACCGACGGGCAATTGGGATGAGAAAAATATCGAGTTACTGCTTTCGGAAGCTTATATGTGGAAAAGTTTGTTTCACAGCAGCGGACACCTAAGTGCCCAACAGGCTGGACAGGGCCATTGATTTTTTAGCGAGGGAATCCATATAAGAAAGTGGAGCAGAAATACCCAGTTGTCACGGAATGAGCCGGATCTACACGACTCGGGTTGCTATTCCTGAGCAACTTCTAGCTAACAATGCCAAGCCAAAGCGCATGACCTCTAGTAGATACATTTGTTCAATTATATAGTATGACGCTTATCGGAAGCACGAGCTTATACAGGCAGCGTTAAGATGTACGCGGTGACAGAGTCTCTTTACCGGGGTTTACCAAAGGCGGTGCATTGCCTCAAGAGCCGCAGCACGTCCCAGGAATCCAGCAGCGTTTGCCTGTGAAATGTCTTCGTTAGCAAAACCTACAAGCGTATGGAACGACATTTCCAGTGTCACTTACCGGGAACGCACGAAGAAGGGCAGGTCCCAGACCCTTAAAGAGGGCAGGAACTCCCTCCTGTGCCACAATCTTGGTACCACAGTCAATAAAGCCTTTGTAAGTTCCAGCAGGTGAAGATTGGATACGAGATTTGATAACATCCGGTGGCTTTGGTGGGATGTGAGTAATGCGGACAACTTGAGGTTCGCAATGCATCTGGTCAACTTACGATTGCAATGACCCACATAGCCACACCAGCCATTCCACCAGCAAACAAAACAGATCCAATGGAAAGACTAGCGTCCTCTGGTTTCAGCGCGCGGTATACGGCTTCGTAGGCCCAGAAGTAGGCGGCAGAACCTGGGGCATCGCGGGCCAAAGTGGCAATAGTACCACGGTAGAGGGAACGAACACCGCCTTCCTTGTACATTCCGATACCAGCATCAAACATGCCCTTGTACTTTTTCCCACCCACATTCTGGTCCTGGGTTTGAAGCACTACCTTTACGCGCTCCATGGGCGTGGTTACAACAGTCGTCGGGATGGCGGAGAAAGCGCCAGCGGCTGCGTATTCGGTCAAAGTAAGCTCTCGGCTCTGGCGGTTGGGAGTGAATTTGCGAACCAGCTCGCATCCGACATCGTAAGACTGGAGATCAGAAGGTTATCAAAACGATCCAACGCCTGCGCAGCTGTGCAGCATCCACCTACCCAGAAAGAGAGAGCAAACATGGGAGTGACACCAACAAGGGGAGCGGCCATACCGCGATACAGGCCAAACAAACCATCTTTGGCAACGGTCTGCTTGAAACAGTCTGCCAAACCTTTGTACTGCGTCCCGGTCTGAAGACGGACTTTCAGGGTATCAAACGGGTGCTGTAGGATCACCAAGGAAAATGACCAGTTAGTAAGTCGGTAGTCCTGGCAGGACAAAAAAACGTGTGAGGATAGATGAGAACGGCATCCTCCACATACCCCAGCGAGAACAGTGGCAACACCGGCAGCACCACCAGCCAAGAAAGACTTGACCTGGTCCATCTTCGGGGGTTCGTCACCAGCCATCTTTGTCTTAGTTCCCGTTTCGGTTGGTTGGCGGTGAAGGCAGTGCTATGAGAGGCCGTTGCCAAAGGATGAATAAAAATCTAAGATCCTCGTCGGCAAAACCAGCTTCACATGGGGCGTGACGGGGGATTTTCCCCAAGTTTTTTTTGGGCGGAAACATGAAAACCTCTCTAGTTCCCCAATGCAGCGAACTACTTACCGCACGACAGATACTTAGGGGTGGATGTGGTGGCCTTTCGGCAGTGACATGATGAGAGGGAATGGGGATTTCAATGTATGAGGGAGTATACAATCCAAGCCAGCACCAGGTCATGGTGCGAGTCAGTTCCTTGAGAGGAGGTACACTCGAGCATTGTGATGCTCAGTACATGTACTCTCATGAACAGCTGCATTGACGACAGCACATCTGAAGCCTGGTGCTGCTCATCCTTCGTTCCTGAAAAGCGTAGTATTGCAGAGCGGTCACTGCGCTCTCAAATTTATATTGGGCTTCATCGTTAACTTTGGTTAAGCATCCGTTGAGACGCTCTCTTTTCCCTTTGAGTGAATCTCTTTCCTGAAGTGCTCTCCTTTATTACCATTCCACTTGCGTTGACTGGTGCCTCGCTGTGGAATCGTTATTTTTCAAGCTAATGTCCCCGCGGGATTTTAAGCCGAGCTTATATTGAAACCATACTCAATACGCACTTTAAAGCACAAACCCGAGCTACAGCGAGGACTTCTGGCAGAAATGGCATCATCGTACATCGCAAAACCGTATTCTGAGAGAACGTCCGGGTTTTCAAACCCGACGGCGATCCGTCTCCTTCGCTTGATGGATGAAAAGAAAACGAATCTCTCAGTTGCTGCGGATGTACGGACAAAGAAGGAGCTCCTAGATCTTGCCGATAAGCTCGGGCCATACATATGTGTTTTTAAGGTACCTAATGGACCATCATGTTTTCCAGCTGGTTATCAGTGTTAACAAAAGCACTGGATGTGTAGACTCACATTGACGTCGTCGACGACTTTGACCAAGACCTGGTAAATCAGCTCAAAGCTTTAGCGGAGAAGCATAATTTCATGATCTTCGAAGACCGCAAGTTTGCTGATATTGGTAATATAATCTCCCGTCCTCAATCACTGCCGCGATCGTTAACCAGATCATTGTCTTGGAATGGATGGCAGGCAATACTGTTAAATATCAGTACTCGTCCGGAGTGTATCATATTGCGTCCTGGTCTGACATAACGAATGCTCATCCTTTGCCTGGTGAGGGTATTATTAAGGGGCTGAAGGAGGTAGGCTTGCCTCTGCAGCGAGGCCTGCTACTTCTGGCGGAGATGTCCTCCGCGGGATCTTTAGCGACCGGCGCATATTCTGTGGAAGCCGTGCACATGGCTGCACGGAACCGTGATTTTGTCATTGGTTTTATTGGACAGCGGCGCATGCCTGTGGAGGAAGAGCATGACTTCCTATACTTGACGCCGGGCGTGTCCATGGCTGAACCGGGCGATTCTCTTGGTCAACAATACCGCACGCCGGAGCAAGTCATATTGGACAGCGGCTGCGATGTCATCATCGTCGGACGTGGCATTTACGGTGCAAACGATCCTGTGGCAAAGGCGCAGGAGTACAGAACGGCGGGGTGGAACGCCTATCTGAAACGAATCGGACAAGCCTAAGCACAGTCCAACTCGTAGGGTTAGAATAGACTAGGTCATCCAACTGAGCACAAAACGCCAGCGCGGTCTTTCCCATATCGCAAGCGAGCAATCGCTGATTTTCATTTAGAAGAAAGTCGCTCGCTTCTCTCTCATAATGAACTGGTCTACGGTATCCCAAAACTTATTGATGGCTTGATAATCATTATGGCGATGCGTTCTGTGTACCTGTAACAACTTATGATGGTGAATGCCCGATATCACCGATGCGGTAGCAATGAGGGTACGTACGTCTAGGATTTCAATGGGCCACTTCAGAACGTCGCCGGGTGCAGGCTCATCCGCATACTTTAAACAAAAACCCTTAACTAAAAAGATGTGTCAGAACGACGGTCAGCCAAGAGTTGCTCGACCTATCCTCACCTTTCGAAAAGATTTGAGCCGGTTCCCGCCATCTCCATCGGCCAAATTGCCATTTTTGTCCAGTGACGAAACATCCAACCACTCGCGACCACTCATCCTCCTTTATCATTTCTGGTGCATCCACTACGTGAAACACCTTCGGAAAATGCTCGCCTCCCGCATGATTTGCTTTCAAAGTCCTTTCCAATACTACGCGCTCTGGTTTAGGTTGGTTCACCAAGTCCTCAGTCTTGATGTATTGGTTCCCAATAAGGAATTGCTTCACGTTCCAAAGAGTGAGTCTTGCCGTCGGGGCTGGAGGGACCAAAATGATCGGAATGGGGGCATTCCGACGGCGCTTTTGTGGTGGTTTTTGAGCTGGCGCTGAGGACGGCCGTTGAGCGGTGGCTGATGGGCGCTTGTGCTTCTCACTAAAGTGTTTTCGTATGATCTCGGTCAGGTTGGAGAATGTCTGTCGCGACAACAGAGGGTAAGACAGAGTAGGTTGTGATTCATGACATCGGAAAGAATACCTTTGTGGAATCCAGGGGCAGCGACATGATGGACCTGTAGTCCTTGAACGTCTTTTCATTGGCTGCTACTTGTTTGGCAAATTCCAACTCTTCTGGACTGATTCGCAGTCTCTTATTTTGGTTTCCAAAGTTCTCCTTCTTCTCCTCCTCCTCCGCCGGCCTTTTGGCTGCAGAACGGCGATATGGATGAGAGATCTCAAAGCAATCGCCAATGAACACCGCAGGCGGTATGTGGTCAGTCCGTACCTGCCTCAAGCGTTTCTTGTCCGGAAAGAATTTGCAAAAACTGCTGCCTTTCCATGAAACTAAACGATCGCTCTAACTGCGTAGCTTCCTTGAAATACTCCCCTAAGGGAACATCTCTCAGTTGGTAGGCAAAGATCAGGGCCCGAACATCGTGGTTGTGAAAACCGGACAATGACGAAAGTGGAATCGGAGTCGGATGTGTAGGGAAAGTTACAGATTGGGCAGTCAAAACGTCGGTGGTTGGAGTATTTGATACATCGTGCAGGGTGTACGGCGGTTGAGCACTTTCCAAGTGTGCCGTGACTAGAAGGGCGATCGGCGTCGTCGCAGCAGACATCCTTCCGTTCGTGCTTCTGCCAAACGTATAACGCTGCTGCATGTTGAGCGAAGATCCGCTCTTGAATCGGTTCGTGTTATCGATTGACAATAGTAGCGAGCGATGTCATTACGAAAGATAGCATGATGGATAATGGGAAAGCAAAGGTCTAGGATCTCATACATTCATGATCATCAGTCAGGAAGCTTCATCCTCCGATATTGCTGCCTCATATAGTACGTGAATGGTTAAGGAGCAAGAATCACAACCGACCATTTGCACGCCCGAACTCAAGTCGTCCTCTGTCACCAAGTACTCTCCACCACACCGACATCCATATGAAAAAGTTGCTGATGACTCGTCATACTTCATGTCGTCGAGATCCACTTGTTCATGTACGGGTCCCGAAGCTGTTTGCTTGGACCTCAGCTGTTCATCGTACTTGATCCGTGTCTGGGGATCCTTAAGAGTGCTGTACGCCAGCGATATCCGCTGAAACGCAACCGATGATGGCGTCGAGGAGGACTCCGCTTTTTCAGAAACTTTGTCCGGGTGGTGCTATCCAGTAGTAGTGTGAGTCTCTACATTGACACAACTGAGCACGTTTTCGCGACACATACTTGCAGCGCCAACTCCTTGTAACGCCTTTTTATAACTTCTAGCGAGGCATCGTTGGAAACACCAAGAACCTCGTAGTGTGACCGCTTTACCATGTTGGGTCCATGGTAGTTCGGGATTGGTGCTGGATATGTTCGTTCGTTTTTTTTTGCTGGGCAGTTGATGGTTCCGCTCAAAGAACCTCGCGCAACTAGGCAATTTTACCTTTAACTTGCAAGGCTACAGTACCAGGTTGCAATACATGCAACCACATAACCATTAGGCCCTTGCCGCCTTTACAACTTCTAAATGAGCTGCGCGCTGAAGGACCCGTTCAGTAGTAAAGTAGTTTGTTCTGCGCTTGGCTCATCACCTTCATTGCGTACAAGGCCCAGATCTCGCGGAAGTTCGACCTTGCGTATGATGACATTGCTTCCAAACCGGGCCTTCTTGACCTACTAGTAGCCGTTCCACTGTGAATGAATGTGTACTACTTCGCTCTGGTGCAAAAATGAGGCCGTTTATCGTGCCTATGCCTATCTTGATAGAATCAAAGCATGTTGCACTTGAATTTGCGCAATGGCATGAAATTCTCAGCGAATTATCTTCGAACGAGAATCATAATCCATTCCGATGCTTTGCTGCCAGCTTCTAGATCTACCATGAGCTTTGGCCAACGCGTATTGTAACGCTTCGTGAACAGATCCAACAGAGTTTTGTGACAAAGCGCAGGTTCTTCACTAACACTGCCAAAGATGAGCCGCCGGCCAGGTTCCACAGTTGCAATCAAGCGTCTTCAAACGGAATATAGAGGTATGCTGGAGTGAACTGGTCATCTTCGGTTAAGGCGGGACCTGACATGTACTCACTGTAGAGATTACTGTCAACGCCCCCGATGGGATTACAGCTGGGCCTATTGATGAGAGCAACCTGTTCGAGTGGGAAGCGTATATAACGTAAGTTTTGGAATGGCTCCGCAACCAGAGGTGCAAACGGCTGCTGAGCTTCTTCGCCCGAATTCAGGGGACCAGATGATACGCCTTACGAAGGTGGAGTTTTCTCGGCTACGCTGAGCTTTCCTCCCGACTACCCTCTATCACCACCTGTGATGAAGTTCACATGCCCCATGTTCCATCCCAATGGTAAGATGGAATTCTGATCCACTGATCCTTTGCTCGTTACAGCATCTAACGGGCTCGCGCGGAACTAGTGTATCCCGATGGGACCGTATGTATCTCAATCCTCCATCCGCCTGGCGATGACCCCAACATGTACGAATCGGCATCCGAACGCTGGAGTCCAGTTCAGAGCATTGAAAAAATCCTATTGAGTGTGGTCAGTATGCTTGCGGAACCGAATGACGAGAGCGGCGCCAATGTTGAGGCATCTAAGATGTGGCGAACTGACAGAAATCGGTTCAATGAGATCGTACGGGAGAATATCAAGCAGTCGCTCGGTTTGTAGCATATCTAATATACGGTAGTTTCGTAGCGAGCTAGTGCAACTCGCGCTCAGATAAGCCTATGATAGCTAGTAAATAACTATCTAAGTTCTCGTCTGAGTTAACTAGTACCCACGCAGTTCTTGCATGACTTCCGACTGCTTATCGCTATGCATCATGCCATAACCTTTGAGGTCCATGGCAAACTGGCCAGTACCTGCTGTCAAACTCCTAAGCGAACTGGCGTACCCTATTAGTTGCGCCAGCGATGCATGCGCCTGAATGGTTCGATAGCGATAATCACTATCATCCTCGCTGTCGTCTGGATTGCCATCTAATGTTACGATATTGGCACGCCGGGTGCTTGAGAGATCCTTTGAAACCGCACCCACGTAGCGTTCGGGTACTCGGACCGTCACTTCCATTATGGGTTCGAAAAGCCTTGTACCCCCCAGCGCTTTAAGAGCCTCCTGAAGACACTTTTGGGTTGCAACTCGCACAGCGGAGGGAGTTGAAACGTCAGGAGAGTACAGTTCAATTCCGGTACAAGTAATAGAGAGATTCGTCAAGGGAAAGCCAAGCAAAGGCCCGTATGTCAATGCACCTTCAATACCAGCGCGCACAGCGCTCTCGTACTCGGCTGATGCCGCAAACTTCGCAGGAGCTTGGAATGCACTACTGGAACCGTCTGGACCGGTATTGACGTCCATTTTGAAATCATTCCCACCGAGCGGCCCTTTGACATCCACAAGCTGATCTTCTGTCTCTGTAAAGTCTGTTCTCAGGGATAACTGCAAGGTAACACCAGCTTTCATTTCCTTGCCAAGGGTTTCCCTATCGTACAGATAATGGTGCGTGAAGACTTCTCCGGTGTTCATCGTAGCGAGGCTTTCGCGGTAACTGATTTGGACCTTTCCAAGCTTGCAGTTAACACGATGCACTTCCTTAAGTCTGTCTGCGACGATCTCCAAGTGAAGTTCTCCCATCCCACTCAGAATTGTCTGTCCAGTCTCTTCATCAAGTCTAACATGTACTGATGGATCCTCCCGGATCAATGCTTTGAGAGCCTCTGCTAATGGCTTCTCGTCGGAGGCTGATGTCGGCGCACAGGATCTCATAAATACTGGCGGCGGAACGGGAATCGGAGCCAATCTGGGGTAGCGTTTATCCCGGGCTAAGGTCAGCGTATCACCAGTGCGTGTGGTTTTCAACCCAACAACAGCGGCGATATTTCCGGGCGAGATATCGTTGATCTCCTCGTAATCATCCGCATACATCTGTAGTATCTTGGTGGCGCGTTCTTTCGACCCTTGCTCAGGATTGTAAAGGGTAGCACCGCGCTCAAGCCTACCTGAGTGTGTAGAGCTTTCAACAACGACCAGCCAGCTTCGACTCAACTAAAGACAGATAACTCACCAGAATAAACGCGGACAAATACAAGCGGACCTCGTTTTTGATCATGTGTCACTTTGAAAGCAAGTGCGCACATCTGTGGGTCATTTAAACGGCAGACGATTGTTTTCCCGTCCGGGAGAGTAGCCGTCGGAGGTGTTCTATCAGCTGGTGATGGCAAATAGTCGACAATAGCGTCCAGCACCGGTTGAACACCCATATTCTTGAATGCAGCTCCGCAGTAAACCGGTACACCTTTGCCCGTCAACGTAACGCGCCTGAGAGCTTGCCGTATTTCATCAGCTGGAACAGCCATATGGTTACCATCATGGTCCAGAAAGATGTCAACAATGCGGTCATCAATTTCAGCTAGCGTTTCAACCAAAGCAGTTCGCGCGGCAACGGCTTCCCGCAGAAGCCGCTTGGTTTCGATATCGTTCGCAGCAGACTCCTTTAACGGAACTCTATCGTAAACGCTGCCAGTTTCAGGTTTGACTTTTCCCCAGTGAAGAATGTCCATCGTAAGTAAATCAACAACACCTTCGATACCAGGGCCACCAGAGCCTGGTCCGTAAACATTAGATGTACCATCTTTAACAACAGGCCATTGACAGAGTATCGGCCGACCCCATCCAGATAAACGCTTCTCCATTGCTTTAACCGTCCTGCCAACAGCAGCACCTTCTCGGTCCATTTTGTTGATGAACGCAACTCGCGGTACGCCGTATCGATTGGCTTGATTCCATACAGTTTCTGTTTGCGCTTCCACGCCTGCAACTCCGTCAAAGATGCACACTGCTCCATCCAGTACACGCATACTCCTCTCGACCTCGATGGTGAAGTCGACATGACCCGGGGTGTCAATGAGGTTGAGACGGTGGGAGCGCCAGGCAAGCGGTATGCATGCCGAGTTAATCGTAATTCCACGCTCCCGCTCGGCGGACAGGAAGTCTGTCACTGTATTGCCTTGGTCGACGTCTGCGGAAGGTCCCAGACGGTTCTCAGTGAGAGGGGGCATTTTCAAAGAGTAGTCTGTCATAGACTATGCAGCTCCGCAATCTTTACCTCCGATTCTCTTGGTGTAGCCGACGTAATACAGCATTCGCTCGGTGGTGGTGGTCTTTCCAGCGTCAATGTGAGCGACAATCCCTATGTTGCGGATCTTGTCAACTGGATGCACATTTTGTTTAGCCTGTTGAGCTAAGCGCCGCACGATGACAGCGTTTCGGCTTCCAATGATGAATTGGCACTGTGTGAGGGATGGCCGAGATGCACTTTTGAACGCTGCACCTAGTGCGCACGTCCGCATCATCATCACCGCCATGGCCGATGCATGGGCTGTCACTGGGTAAACCGACGTTAATAAACATGCTACAGGGCGCAACGTATATAGGAAATGCATACCTTCACCAAATCTTTATGGCTCCCAGGAGGGACACTATCGACCAGACGCAGGCCCTTATTCTTCCGCTGAAGCTATCCGTCAAGGTTACCTGCCCAAAACTCTCGCAAGTGAATTCGCGTGGTTGACACTTTCATCAAATAGTTTTTAACCTCGCCGGGTCAGAACACACAGATATTCCAACTATCGCAACCACAAGCTAGAAGTCATCATGTTGATTAAAGTAAAGGTATGGCGACAATCATTCAGCTTCTAGTTAACGGATTCAACTAATCGACTGGGGTCGTATTGGTTTGCTTAGACACTTACTGGCAAGGAGGTGGGATGAACCGTAATGCATGCCGATTAGGATCTTGCAGCTTCTTACTCATTGCTTGATCTGCCGCATCTACCGCAAAGATTGAGATTGATATCGAACCCAGTGATAAGGTTGGTCATTGGTCATGTTTAGGGGTTTTGCAATCTTAAGAGATCTGACCAATACATGGTGACAAACATTAGATAACTAGAATCAAGGAGAGGGTAGAGGAGAAGGAGGGAATCCCGCCAGCTCAACAACGTTTAATCTTCGGTGGAAAGCAAATGTAAGCCCGACCTTGACCCTCAACAGTGCGCCAATGAAAATAAACGCTTTGATGTAGGTCCGATGAGAAAACAGCTGAAGACTACAGCATTGAACCTGGGTCGGTTCTTCACTTGGTGCTCGCCCTTCGTGGTGGACGACACTGTTAGTGCTTAATCTTTGGGAAGTCGACCGCCTGAAAGATTGCACCCTCAAACCGTTGATGGAAGAAGTGAGCTTTGGCTGCTGGGAACTGCGTAACTGTTGCCTATTATGTTACTAGCATCATCACCCATCTATCAAGTTCGTCAAAGTATGCACCCTCGGAGATGATGCCCTTGGCAGCAGCAGATGCACAATAATAAATACCCGTCACCATGCTTATTGAACTCGTCTACTCTCCGAATTATCTCGATGAAATTGTCATCGCTGCTTGCTCCAAATAGCATTGAAATACCGTAGTTTTTTCAAACGTCATATTATGTCCCTGCTCCAAATGAGGACGTCAATCGTCTGCGCTGGCTTGCTCCCCGCTGACTGATCCCTCACTTCATCTGCTTGCGATGGAGCTAAAAGTCAATCAAACTGAGACCCCATTAATGGCAAGAGAGAACACTAGCTGTATCATCCATCTACCGCTTTCTCTTCAGTGGCCTTTCATAATAACGGTTTGTGGATAATCAACGACGTTGTGAAGATTCGACTCGAGTGACCTCACTCGACTCGAAAGGATCTTTTGGCGTTGGAACGCAATCCAAAGGTTACTTTCAGAGCGAACCTCTTTGAGCATTCGGTGTACTCTGTCAGACCTGAACGATCGGATTTGCTGAAAGTAGATCCTTGTCGGAAAATGCCGTCTATTTTTCCGCCTTCCATCTCCGGGCTTGGCCAGCTGGGCAAGCTTACCTCTTCCTACCCCCAGGCCCACCCGACTCTTTTCAACCGCATGAAGGTCTTTTACAAGAACATCCCAAAGGGCCAGGCTCAACCCTTTACTCCTAAGACGATCTGGCAAAGATATCACGCCCGCTATATCGCTACTTCCTCTCCAAAGCCGCTCCTGCACTTTTTGGGCGTGATGGTACCGACAGGATACTACATCAGCTACTTCAAGGGCGGTCATTGTAAGTTTCCTTTTGACTAGAAAGGTTTAGGGCGAGGCAACATTTGGCTGATCTTTTGCTTTGATAGACCATCCCCGCTTCGAGTTCCACTAAACAGCAGTATTTCCTATGGTGCTGGAATACCCGTTGAAAAAGTTTGGAAAGTACACTACATATATGTGGGAGTTGACGTGCTAGATGGAGTGGATGGTGCTGTAACGAGAATACATAAGGCTGCCTGCCATAACGTGCGACATTCATGATGCGATACGTTTCTGAACAGTGTGATTTGGACCGTGTGGAAGAACACGTTGCTCGAACCGACGTACGGCAGCTTGCCGGAGAGGCTAACGTATTCTTTGATTGTGAGACATTGGCATGTTGCATCGTGGCACCCCATGAGCTCGTCAGAAAAAGACCTCACAGATTCCGTAAGATTACTTTAGGGTTGCAAACATTTGCAGCGTGCGAATGAAAACCCAGGTGGATTGAGCACATGCGAATGGCTCTGCCTCTCCTTCGTTCTACGAACAGCGATGGTTTATTACTTTGTAGTTTTCGTCGCTTTCGTCAGTCACATCCGCTTATATGTCACGTGACTTGAAGGGGACCAGAACACCAAATCCAAAATATCCTCCTTTACATTTGTGTTGGCAGGAATTGGGATGCCGACGGTAGCAGGCTCCATCTCTTAACCCCGGAGTATGTCCCAGATAGTCTCCATAAAACCAACGCATGATCCTCAGACTCAACCCAACCCCGGGAGCGACGACGAGGACGAGCTGTTGCTAATCGACAGAAGGCTAAACCAGTTGGAATCCACTCTCCGTACCAACAACGCTTTACAGAAGTACTTGCGTGACCAACTCCTTCAACTAGAGCAAAGCAAATCGACGGTCAGCCGCCTTCAGGAGGCCGGGGCTTGGAAAGCACCCACCGATCCGAAGTTGTACACAAAGGCATCGTTGCGAGCGCCCGATTTCTTTGATCCGATAGATGAGTCGACTCCGCCGAACAATGAGGATGTTGAAGCCGAAATTGAGAGATTCGGTAGGCCCATCAAAGTTGCGATAGTCTATAAGACATCGTCACAAGGCTGGAAGAAGGGGGAGATTGAAGCTTTACATGCAGCCGTCATTCAAGAAAACAGACTTCGATTTTATGATCCCGGGAGTGGAACCGTGCGGGCGTCAGAGATGGAGCTGCGAACCATTACGGACGGTCTGAACTGGGAAAACGTGGAAGTGTTCGTCGAGGGCAGAACGGCTGCAGAGTGTGAGCGGGAGTATACAGTGAACCAACATCCACATATAGTTAAATCCTTGTTCAAGCATCAGGAACTTGATGCGCTGAAGGTAGCTGTCGAGCACTATGGCGCTCGGCATTGGGACCAAATAGCGCTCGCAGTGGGTAACGGACGTACGCCTGTACAGTGCTTCCGAGCATATCGAGAGCATTTCTCGCAAGCTGCGGAGGAGCGTGATTGGACCTCGGCTGAAGACGATGCACTCCGAGAGGCTGTTAATGAATGGGGAAGCCAGTGGCAAAAAGTGGCAGCATGCTTGAAATTGCGCACAAGCAGTCAGTGTCGTGATCGTTGGAAACAGCTCTTACCTAGCGAAACCGTCGTGGCGTCACCAGGTGAACCCTCACGCTGGAGTACAGGCTCATGGACTGCTCAGGAAGATGAGCGCTTGCGACGCGGCGTAGAACTGCATGGAAGGGGGCAATGGGTGAAGATTGCGCGGATAGTGGGAACCCGGTCGTCTGCGCAATGCCGGGAACGCTACGAACGCCGCTTAAACCCTGATATCAGAACTGGCCGCTGGACAGGAGAAGAGGTTGACCGGCTCCGCGAGCTATACTTGGAGTACGGTGAAGGTCAGTGGGCGAAGATTGGCAGCTTTCTTGGAAGAGGAGACGCAGCGGTGCGGAAAAAGGTTCGGGTTTTAGCGAAGCATGGGTACCTAGAGCCGCAACTCTCTCAAGAGGCGATTTTATGGGCTCGAGATGGATTTCCTCGCTCTCGAGGCGTGCGAAGAGTTTCACACAACGAACCTTTGCCCCCGCTCAAGCTGATCCAATGGCCTTTGCCAACGCTCAATTCAGGAGATGGCGTCAACACAATTATTGCCCTCGCAATGAAGCACAGCTCGTCGGTAGATGATAAAAGCCGGAGCACATTTCAAGAATTGCTCAGTCAAACGGTAGAGTCAAGGGAGGATCACCCCCAATCGCCTTATGTTCTTACTGGAGATGGGTTAAGAAAGTGGCAACAGACTCGGGAGAAATTCCGCGAACTGGTAGAAAATAACATCGACCTTGGCAAAAGACGATTAGAAGATTCGGCACCAAATCCGTTATCCTTGTCGTCACCTTCACCGTCGTCGGCGGTCCGACACGAACTTGCAGCATCCCCACAGGACACTAACCATTCGCACCGCGAACACTCCCCAACCTTAAACAATCCAAAGGATTGGGAAAACCTCTGGGAGGGCATTGTGATGCGATCCCCGTAGCTTACTGAAGCTCTGTTGATTTAACGTCGCAGACAGAGGATGAAACCGTACTGAAGCACTTTGGTCGGAGGGCCGTCAATCATATGCGGCAGTTGCTCATAGCTATAGAGAGCCATGTAGCACTTCGTTTAGAATACGCGCAATAGTGGTAATGCATGTAGCCCTTTCCATTTTCAATATTCAAAACCATTTTAGGTAGATGATGGCTAAGATAATGATGATCAACAATGTGATAATTCCGTAAGACAGTATTTTGTTCTGAACAAGTCTACATAGGGAGAGGTGTACAGTCAGTCTCAACCAACCCATCTAAGTGCATGGCACAAAGACAAAGATCACAAGAACGTAAAAACGCCAGTGCCTGAAATAGCAGGTAGACTTAGCCATGGTACTCACCGGCGTTGCATCCCTCTGAGAACTCCTTGGCTTTTTGCTACCCAAGTGTCTGCGGTAGAAAGAGTGTTCTGTGTTCGACGAATCTGTTCTCTTTGACGATTCAAGTCATCCAGTGTCTGGACTCCAATGGCCTCTGTCTCTAGAGCGAGTCTTTGGACTCCCTCTAACCTCCTCGACCCATCCTGTAGTCGTTCTGTCCCATTTAGTAACCTACCCCTTTGATCCATAGATGATACCTCAAAATCGACCACATGTGAACCGGGACGGCCAAGGAGTTGGTCGCGATCACTTGCATGCTTCTGTAGTGACTGTCGCAATGATTTTATGTCCTCCTTATGAGAACGCACGCGGGGCGCAAGTTGCATTCGCGGCGCTTGCGCCAAGGATGACAGTTCTACTTCCATTTGTGATATAATTTCTTCTGCCTCTTCTAGCTCACGTTCTGCTTGATTGTACAAGAGCTTCTTCTGTTCTACAACCCATAATCAGCCACCTGTCGAGACTTATTCAACAGCGACGAACGATAGTACCTCCAGTTGCGACCCCCACTCCTTCAATTTTACGCAATAGAGACTCATGTAAGCTATCATACTCCTTCTGGTATGTATCAAAGATCTCTGAACCCTCCGCCATGTTTGCTTAACGTCAATTCACGACAATCGCTGGTGCCAGTTCGCTGAAAACGGACTTATGTTGAATTGAGCATCTTGAGGAGTGGGACATGGTCGTGTCAGGGGCGCCCGTGGCTGTGCCTGAACTCTGCGGCAAAGTCATACATCGCACAATGCTTCCATATTTTATTCATCCTTAAGAACATTAAATAAGACCTCCACTGATAGGTAGGTTGGTGTTCAGTTGCGGCCGAATGACTATCTCAGTAGGACACCCATCTCTGGGGAAGTTCCAGACAAACAAAGCTGCTTCTGCAACCGTTTCAGGTCGCATGAAATGTTTGTGATTCTTTGCGGGAGTGCCAGCCGTCATGGAGGTTTCTACCCATCCTGGGCTTATGGCACAGACTTTAATGCCACTTCCGCGAACGTCTTCAAATAGAGAGTTGCTGAAATGAAGTAATCCAGCTTCCGCCGGCCCATATGGTACAGTGCCGGCTTGTGGCCGCAACGCAGCAGTCGACGCAATGTTGAGAATGCAGGAACGCTCTCGTGTTCTGGCATAAGACCGTAACATCGGCAGGCATTGTTTTGTGATTCTCATGGCTCCAACCATATTGGTTTGTACAATATCATTCCAATTGTTCCATGTCGCATTTAACGGATCTGAAAGATTTCCAACTCCCGCATTGTTGATAAGCAACGCTAAGGAACCAAAATGGCGCATAAACCCTTCTACCACACTCTGAACTTCGGCATCATTTTGGATATCGCAAGGTAAAGCGAGCACGTCCGCTGAACCTGCTGCGAGGCATGCGCATTTAACTTCAGAAAGCTCCTCCAAGTTAGTGGAGATGAGCCCAAGGTGAAAGCTGGTCAACAATGGTTATCAGTGCACCTTCTCAATGTTTTTGCCCAAGAACCGCTGACCCTTCTTTAGCAAAAGCAATCGCAATTGCTCTACCAATACCTCTACTTGCCCCGGTGACAATGGCGGCAGGGTGATGGATCCAATTCTCCGGCGCAGGCATTCTAGATAGCAGTGCGAGCTGATTCCATCAAGGACTCTAAGAAGCTAGAAAGCGTGGAGCTATAGGAACAAACAGTTCAAGAGAGATCCGACCGCCATACTTTGTACTTTCCACCAACGGGCTTTTAAGCTGCAAGCCCGCACCACGCGTTGGTGGCTTACATAACAACTCCGACCGTTGGTGTGCGCGCGCATGTACTCCGACAACTGCGAAAATACAAAACAGAAGCTCCCTCTTGCAAGCCCATCTTCTTGTAACGTTCCTCGAAGAAAATCTTGGGAGTCGAGATTTGAGTACGGAATGTTTCGTACGGACCCGTGTGTATTCGCAGGTTAGTCAATGCAAATGTCACCGCTCGCGTCGGCTAGATGGCTGTCAACTCTCACAACTATTAGAAGCTCCCAACGTATGGCTTGTCCTCTCAAAAGTGTCAAACTCTCAACGGTTGGCCAACGCCGTTGCTATTTCAGGTCAATAAATTTCTTACCATGTAGGAAGGGATCCGCCTCCTTGGATGGGATGGGATCCAGGATCCTAGAAATTTGAATAAATGAAAAAAAGGTTCCATTATTTTCCCGCCGTTATATAAAAAGGATCATAACAGCGCGACCTTCAACGGCCAAAGGCGAATTCAGATCCCTTACAGCAATCCGGTCGTTCCACAATGGTGAATTTCGCTACATCTGTTTCTACTCAAAATTCAGGAAGCAAGAATGCCCATTTTATTGGTGAAGTCGCTATCCCTGCAAACTGCCACAACACAATCGATGTCGCTCGCAATAATCCTTACAATGTCCTTGTTTACCTCATTGCTAACGAGGACGGCGTCCGTTTCGCCTATCGAGCCACCAGCCGGGATACACCTCCAGACTTGTTTCTTGTGATATATCAAAGGACCATTACGGAAGCAGGCGAGAAGCAAACGGTCATACATGCTGACGGGTTTCATATCGACACCCGCTATGGCAAGCTCATGGAAAATAAAGGCGGAAGCTACTGCATTCGGATAGCTCCAATCTCGAACCACTCAAGGGAAGTAGAGATAGTAGGGCGATGAAAGCCCTCGGCAACACTTGTAAATAGGTGTATTGTATGTAGACCCCCATGTTGATATTGGTCACATTGTAATGAATCATTAGCCAGGAATCCACTGCATGAAAGTCCGCCGTTTTCCTGTTCGGCGCTTCTGGGGCTTGACAGATTCACGGATATTGCGCTGACATTCCGCACACATGGGCGTTATTCCAACATCTACGAGCGACTTAGATATTGCCAAAGCAAACGTCCTTATTGGTCGGGAGTCCCATACGAGCATCATACTATGATCTGATTCATGGTCTTCGCGTTCAATGATTCCTATTTGCATGTAAGCTCTGTAAAGTGTGCACTAACAAACGCCTCGCTCGTATAGTGATCTCTCTCATCATTATGTACTATAGTTATCGACGTATTAAAGACGGATGCGGGAAGATGCTTTAGCTCATATAAGAGCTGTTACAGCAAAAATGGAATGTGAAAGCGGAGCGAACATTGACCAGGTATGGATGCACGTAGAGCTGGGTGCGAGATCAAGCAAGAACTTCTCAGCAAATGACGATGAGTACCGATTGGCTTATCCTTGTAAGGTTCCCAAGAAAGCGGTACGCATGATGTTTACTGTCACAGTTAAAACCTATCAGAGCTCGACACAGAATTCTCATGAGAAAACGCATCGATTTCTGTGCTTGAACGGTTATCGCATGCTATCCGAACAAATACCTCGAACGAGTGGGATTCCCGCGTAGTGGCATGGCGAGGATCTGAGCGTTCTCACATAGCCATGGCTTGTAATGTTCATCGCCTGCAGGAAATGGTACGTAACGGATCAACGAGCATCTGAGAGCTATAAACTCAACCAAGAAAACTGAGTGCGCGATGAATTGCGCCTATCGACGAGGAATTGATTAATAACTGCAAACGGGTTAACGGATTATTGGGTCTGGAATCTGTTTAGGATGATTACATTGTCATCTTCGATCGGCAAACTCTCCCTCCACCGTATGCCGGATGGCATATGTATTTAATATGAAGCCCAACCCTACCTAACGGCAACAGCGGGTATTGGCACGAAGTGGGAACGTAACACTCCCAGAAACTGGCAATGAATTGAGCAATGCTTAATATTGCATGAGCTATTTAGATCTCTTTAATGACGCCTCAAGAAAGGCAGTTGAACAGGTGATAGCCACGGCTTGCGTCAGTACCATGATATCGTTTCGCCAAAGAACATCCAGTACTTGGAATATGTTTTCGATTACCAGAACTTTGAAAGGGCACAATAACGGATCTTACCTGGGCCCTATGCGGTCATGAGTTGGTCCGTCGTAGTGGCGGACGTGGTAGTAGTCCACCTTTATTTTACCAAGAGGAACTAACCTCATCTATGCTTTACAATGCATACTGATGACGTTACTCTCACTGACCCGTGGTTGTTTCTCCTCCAAATTACCAAATGGTTCAAAGCTCTACAGGCTGCCGAACAGTCAGACGGTACAAGGTGACTGAAGCTTTTCAACAACCGTCACAAGTTTACCAGAGCTGCTGCCGTTTTCCCACTCACACACGACGAAAAGGTTTCCGTATATTTGGAACGTGTGTATATGTAAGCCATCCATAACTCATTGTTGCTTATGCCCCCAGCTCAAAATGTGGCAGCGTGATGGTCTGGCCCAAACCCGCTCCAAAGAACGGAGAATCCGCGTACAAACTGGGAAAGAGATAAAAACGACGGTGGCAGGATTCGAACCTGCGCCCTCAAAGAGGATTAGCTTTCGAGGCTAACGTCGTAGACCACTTGACTACACCGTCCCTTATTTTGGACTGGCGCTCTAATTATAACTCAAAGTAAGTGAGTGTCGACCACCTGTAGATTCAGACGCTGCCTGCATTGGTACAACAAGTTGCAGTTGCTGGCGGATTGGAGAGAATCAGTGCGACGCAGGCCTCTGGATGAATGAAAGAGATTCAAAGGAATTTTGAACTTGCATTTGATGGAAAGAAGCTAGGAAACGTGCGTGTCAACAGGAGTTTGAGTGAGTTTAGGGTGGATAATGCTTCTGTAGAATCTGATAGCCGTTCGGATTTCTCTGAGGTCAGTGCTTTTGCTTCAGATTCAGAGTAGAATGGCATGTACATAGGTGCACGAAACGTCAGTGCAGACAGTATCCTGGTTCAACGTGCAGACGGCACTCCGACAAATGTCCCCCTTCCGTTGCTGACCTGACGGGATACAGACTGCAGTCAATAGCAAGTTTTGCAAAGGGAATCCGTCTGCCCACCGTCAGGTTCCCGTCAGAATTCGTTCCGGCGTGTATCTTGCAGCCACCGAATATAGATTGATGTAGCTACCTCTCGGTGCAACACATCTACTCTAACCAGATACGTTACATATCCACAACATTCCAAGGCAACCAAGCGTCACCAACAACCTCGGCATCTTGACCGACGAACATAAATAGAGACGCTTCACCGTCCCCTCACTTGTAACCTAGATCTGGCCTTACATGCCGGTTCTATTTCACTGGGAGCACGCTGACGGACGAAGATGCACTTTCAACGTCTCTCGTACCTGCTTTGCGGTGCTCTTGCTGCTTCTCGCTACGCTCTTCCTACGGATCCAGGCGTGGCTTTGGAACTGTCACCTATTGCTGTCGACGCCAAAAGTGAATCTGGGTTTGCGGCAGGCGAACCCTGCAGACACGACCATCTGAAGATCAATATGCGTCGTGCTCCCCAATTTGTCTGCCTTATGGGAGAACATCACAACTCGATGTGTCGTCCCGCTGTCGATTATTAGGCACCACATGTGCATCAGCAAGCCGCACGTTGACAACATCGTCGCTACTGCCGCAACACGGTCGAAACTCTCAGCATCCGTACTAATAAACGCGGTAGCGAAGGCGGTGACATTGAATATCACGTAGATGGTGCCTGCATAAAGGGAATTACTAGCCTAGGCTCTACCGTTGATCAAGCTGAAGTAAGCGAGGCCGCGGCTCTGCAATCTGAACATTATCAAGTAGTCGCGCATGAGAAAGGATATACACGGCGTGATGGTGTTCAAGCGACTTTCGTCCTGAACTATCAGAAACTATCACGCACTCATCATAGAGAACGATGCCCCAAAGATACATATTTGCTGATGAATTGCCATAGATAAATGGATACAATCCCAAGTCCGATTTGATTTGGTTTCTTGCTGCGGCACAGCTTTGAAAGGACCCAAAACTCACCCCCATGAAGTCTCCAGAATTTCTGATGTTCCCAGTTCAGCGGCCATAAGCAGAAGTTGCACCAGCATTACACCGAAGAGAGTGCCATTCCGAAGCCTTGCCCCCGTTTTACCTGACAGTCGAAACCTACCGAAGGCTTTCAGATTAAATTACAGCCCGAGAAGGTGCCTTGATTCGCCACACAAACCGCTCGCCAGCGAACAATGTAAGTACTGTCAGGAAAGGTAAGACGGCCAGAACGCCCACATAGATGGCCGTAGCAAATGAATAATTTAGGATGCATAAGCTCCATCAGAAGTTTCAAGGTAGGAGCGATATAACAGTCAAACCCACACATTTCGACGATCTTCAGGAAGGTGATGATTCCGCCACGGACCTCGCATGACACGCCAGCGTTCAAAATGTAGGGATACAGACAAGCGGGAAGGGTATTCCCAAAGGTAACGCCAGCATAAATGAGCCTCACGGTGTTTAGGAAACGGAGCGGTTTCCTTTCCTCGCTGCTCAGAATATATCGGGTCATCAAGAAGTGAAGCAAGTAGATAAAGGCCGTGATGCAAGCTGCGAAGGCAATGCAAGTGTTTGCACGCCAAATCGGACTGGTCGCTGAGTCCGGTGAGTAGCCTTCATACAGATAGACTGCATAACTCTCCAAGAGTACTACCATAATATCATGTTCGTCGTTGCATATCGCAATAGTGTCATTTCCATCTACGCGCTCCTTTATATCCGTTCTACTATTTTGCCCACGAAACCTCGTCCCAGTTACTTGCATATGGGTTGCTGAGAAGGAGAGGATATTCTATGCCATGTTTGTAGATTAGCTTCGCCTTTAAGACGTTCTTGAGCGACTTGCAGTTGAACTTCAACACGACCTGTTCAGACTCAGTGACATCGATAAAGAAATTGTAGGCCACGTGACACTTGTTATCGTTGACATGATCCATCCACAGTCTGAAAGATGCTCGCTTCGTCGAAAACTCTACAAGGAAACGCTCATTGAGGACGCAGCCGGGTGGTAGACCAACCATGCACTTATATAACCTGTCCCTATCTGCGCCGACCGCTATAACTGCCGCTGTGCTTGGTAACTTCTCTGGTACAAAACAGCAAGAAGTTCTTGTCGCTCGGGACACCTGGTTGGAATTGTTGAGACCAGATCATACGACGGGAAAAGTAGAGAGTCTAGTGGAGACTTGTGTTTTTGGAGTAATTAGAAGCCTCAAAGCTTTTCGCTTGACCGGTGGTTCTAAAGGTACGTCTATGGCATTGCTTATAATCTGGTAATGATGAAACAACTTCGCTAAAATACCCCTTCTAGATTATATCGTAGTGGGATCAGATAGCGGGAGAATTGTAATATTCGAGTATAACCCCGACAAAAATGTGTTTGACAAAATACACGAAGAAACATACGGAAAGACCGGATGTCGACGTATTGTGCCAGGACAGTATCTCGCAGCGGATCCGAAAGGAAGAGCGGTGATGATTGGTGAGCTCCCACGCTGTGCTTTGAGTCCTAAATTCCATTCTTTAATGCTAGCGTATAGGCGCAATTGAGAAACAGAAACTGGTTTACATCCTGAACCGCGATGCCACAACTCGTCTGACAATATCATCGCCGCTGGAGGCGCATAAATCCTCTACCCTGGTGCATGATCTTGTTGGCGTGGATGTGGGATTTGAAAACCCGGTGTTTGCAGCAATCGAGGTTGACTACAGTGAGGTTGATCAAGATCCGACTGGGGAGGCATTCCAAAGCTCGGAAAAGGTGCTGACATATTACGAGTTGGATCTTGGGCTTAATCATGTCGTGCGTAAATGGAGTGATCCCGTGGATCCACGAAGTAATATGCTAATTCAGGTGCCCGGTGGGGTCGACGGCCCTAGCGGCGTTCTTGTCTGCTCGGAAGGCTACATTACATGGAGACATCCAGATTACCCTGCAGCAAGAGTACCAATTCCTAGAAGGCCAGGGCCTTTATACAATCCAGTCGGAGGCGCAAATGGAGAAGACAGTGATTCTCTGCGAGGAATCATAATTATCTCAGCAGTCACGCACAAATTGAAAAGGGGATTCTTCATACTTGCGCAAACTGAGGAAGGTGACATTTTCAAGATTACTCTGGACTACGAAGCTGGGGCGGATGGTGTTATTGGTGGAATTCAAAATTTGCGCATCAAATATTTTGATACTCTGTCGGTCGCTAATTCCATGTGCCTGCTCAAGACCGGATTTCTCTTCTTGGCAAGTGAAATTGGAAATCATTACCTTTATCAGATTGAAAATCTTGGAGACGATGATGAGGAGCAAACTGAGTTTGAGAGTGCTACATTACCTCAAGACGAGGACGTAACGGTCTACTTCAATCCACGCGGCCTCAGAAACTTAGCACTGGTTGATGAAATGGAGTCTTCCGCGCCTCTCATCGATGCAAAGGTGCTGAACTTGGGGCAAGATGAAACGCCGCAAATATACGCCCTGTGTGGACGGGGAGCGCGAAGCACGTTCAGGGTCATGCGCCATGGCCTCGAGGTTTCAGAAATGGCTGTCAGTGAGCTTCCTGGAAATCCCAACGCCGTATGGACCGTCAAAGCGACTTCCAGGGATGCGTATGATTCGTTTATTGTTGTATCATTTATCGACGCTACCCTGGTGCTGTCAATTGGAGAAACTGTTGAAGAAGTTACAGACACCGGATTTCTGAACTCCACACCAACCTTGACCGTGGCTCAAATCGGAGATGATGCCTTGGTGCAAGTGTATCCTCGCGGTATTCGCCATATTCGTGCTGACCGACGTGTATCAGAATGGAAAGCTCCTGGCAACAAAACTATCGTTCAGGCCGTATGCAACCAGCGACAAGTGGCGGTCGCTCTATCCGGGGGAGAAGTAGTCTACTTCGAACTGGATTTAAGCGGTCAATTAAACGAATACCAAGAGCGCAAGGAGATGGCTTCGAATGTGACCTGCTTGAGCATCGGCAAGGTTCCTGAAGGTCGACAGCGCAGTCCATTTTTAGCTGTGGGATGTGAAGACAACACAGTTCGTGTTGTATCTTTGGACCCCGATACTTGCTTGCAGAGCTTATCCATGCAGGCTGTCAACTACACTCCAACGTCCCTGCAGCTTGTGGAGTTAAACGATTCCTCTTCAGGACAATCCAACCTGTACTTGACCATTGGTTTACAGTCCGGATTGTTGCTGCGAACATCAGTAGATAGTATTACTGGGCAGCTTACTGATACCCGCGTTAGACTTTTGGGATCGCGACCAGTTAAGCTGTTTCACGTCAGGATCCAAGGACAGTCGGCTGTTTTATGCTTGAGCTCAAGACCGTGGCTTCTTTTCACATGGCAAGGACAACTGAAACTCATTCCACTCTCGAGCCCGCCACTGGAATTTGGATGCGGCTTTGAAAGCGAACAATGTCTCGAAGGAATAGTTGCGATAGAAGGGAGCAATTTGCATATCCTAACCGTCGAGAAACTTGGCAATATCTTCAACCACGTCTCAGTTCCGTTGACGTACACACCCCGCCGATTTGTGCTGCATCCACAGAGTTCCGCCTTTTTGATCATCGAGTCAGACCACGGGGTGTATTGCCCAAGTGAAAAACGTAAACGAATTGAAGCTTTTGGATCTACTCGGATGATGGAAGACGGCGAAGAACTTATAGAGTTGCCACCGGAGCAATTTGGTCATCCGCACACCTCCGAGGCCGGGAAATGGGCGTCAAAAATCAGATTAGTTCATCCTACAACGCTTGAAACCTTGTGGGAGGAAGAACTGGATGACAATGAAGCTGCTTTCAGTATTGTCGCCTGTCAGTTTGCAGGCAGTTCTACGCCGGGAGAGTGGCTTGTTATTGTTGGCACGGCTAAGGACGTTACACTCGCTCCTCGAACTTGCACCAAGGCTTTTTTGAGAACGTACCGCGCTACCGACGCTGGTGCACTGGAGCTGATGCATGTAACCGAACTTGAAGACATACCTATGGCGTTGTGTCCATTCCAAGGAAGATTACTTGTTGGTCTAGGAAAAACATTACGTATTTACGACGTGGGTCGTAAGAAGTTACTGCGAAAATGTGAAAACAAGTCCTTACCAAATAACATCCTATCTTTGCATACTCAAGGGGATCGTATCATTATTGGAGATGTTCAAGAAGGTGTCATGTACGCCAGCTACAGACGATTTGATAACCGAATTGTGGTGTTTGCAGACGATACTACACCCCGGTGGTCTACTTGTACAACCATGCTGGACTACGATACAGTTGCTGGAGGGGATAAATTTGGAAATATATGGGTGGCAAGATTACCACAAGATGTCAGCGAAGAAGTGGACGATGATCCTACCGGAAACAAGTTGGTATACGATAGAGGATATTTACAAGGGGCACCACACAAGCTTGAACACGTCGCACAGTTTTACCTCAGTTCCATACCTACATCCCTCCACAAAACATCTCTCATGCCCGGCGCGCGCGAAGTGATCTTGTATACGACCCTCCTTGGATCCATCGGCGTACTGATCCCGTTTACGTCAAAGGACGATGTGGATTTCTTCCAGACACTCGAGATGGGAATGAGGCAGAAGCTTCCACCACTGTGTGGAAACGATCATTTACGTTTCAGAGGAAGCTTCATACCTGTTCGAAATGTTGTTGATGGGGACCTGTGTGAAATGTGGAGCGGGCTCGCCATGGAAGCACGACGAGGTTTGGCAGAGGAGATGGAAAGAACCGCAATGGAAGTAGCGCGGAAGGTAGAAGACGGAAGGAATCGGGTGGCGTTCTAGAGTTAACTTTACAGTGCTCCAATGAATCTACTGATTGTACGTATTTACATATTGATACGTTGTCTCAGTGCGACGGCACTAGAGACGAGCTTCGCATTTGTTGGAAATTGTCTAAAGCAACTGTTTTCCACATGGCGGCAGCAGCAAAAACCCATTTCGCGGGCCATTGCGCACTACCACGATGACCGGAAATCCCTTCGATACAACGCATATGGTGACCTAGTTCAAAAACCCATCGACACTAGTTCCATTGTAACCTAAGGCTACCACAGTTACTCTTGACTGGTAGCGAGATGGCGGAATCCGTCTAACAGCTCCGTCATCCCAACCTTTCCCGCACCTTTCACCACAGCCCTTCGCACACCTTCTTTTAGTTCCGCTCCGGTACATCTAAATTCTTGCGCCAGTGCAGCAAGATCTACATCCTCATCCAGCTGCACGTTGCGCAAAAGAGATTTAAGGATAGTCGCACGTGCATGAGAACCTGGCGGAGAAACAGGGATTAACGTGTCAAGACGTCCTACGTAAATAAATGCATTATTCAGCTAGTTTCATTATGGAGTTTTGGTCATTCTATGGTCAAGCAGACATACCGGGTCGCAATAATGTCCACTCCACTTTTGATATCCAGTTCGTTGCACCGATGACGCTCACAGGTTCATTTTGTGTATTCAGCGCGTCCAGCTGGCCTATCAAAGCAGTCAGTACGCCTTTGCCGACATTTCCCATCTCGTCGCGTCTGCCGAACATAGCCTCCAGCTCATCAATGAAGATCACCGCAGGTGCATGTCGCATGGCATGGGTGAATGTGCGGATGATGGTCTTTTCGGACTCGCCGACGGAGCCATGAATGAGATGTGGGATGCTCAAAGGGAGAAAGGTTATACCAGCAGATGATGGAAGTGAGAGAAGTGACCGAAGGAGAAGAGTTTTGCCAGTCCCTGGTGGACCGTATCTGGTAGAGCAATATCAGAGTTGATTCTCGGATTGACCTGCTGGGCAAATTTGAAACACCACTCACAGCAATGCGCCTTTGCTACGTTTGATGCCAAGTCTCTGAAGCTCTGGTCTGGTTACCGGCAAAACATTTTGAAGTAATTGCTAGAAAATCAGCATCGTTGAGTTGGAAGCACTTGCTGGGCGTGCAAAATAGTCTCGCCATACCTTTGCTTTGTCCAATCCTCCTACATCTGACCACTGTGCTTTCTCGATCTCACCGGTGCCAATCGCCGTCCCTCCTTCAAAGTCCGCTTTCCGGCCAATGTTGTTACCACCAGCGTTTGCGACCTTTCGCCCAAGTGAATGCTTCACTGCCTTCTCAACTTCTGGCCACCCCAGTGCGACGTTATTAGTCGATCCATCCAAGCCAACAAATCCGTACGCTCGCAATGTAATAGATCTGATATCACACCACATACAGCCTCTGCAAAGCTCTCCAATTTGTTTCATTTCATCGAACGATAACGTATGCGGCACTTGCAAGAGGGTTAACGCAAGGTTGAGCATGTACGTTCTTTCGATAGGCGTCGGCGAAAGGATAGAAATGGTTTCCTCGAAGCTCACGCCACGCCATGAACCCGCCGTGGTGCGGGGTTGGGAAAGCCCGACAATAAGTTGGCGGGGCGAGCCGTTTATGGCGGCGTGGGTAAACAAAAGGTAGAGAGACTGAATGGATACCGGTGAAAGTGAAATGTTGTCCACATGTAAAATGACTAGACGGATTTCAACTCAATGAGACTACCGTCAAAAGTATACCCCATTCGAGAAAGACACAAACCTATCTCGGCCGTGGGCACCTCAGAGCTCGTGCTCTTCTTCCGTGCCTTAACAAGTGCATCTAATTCCTCTCCCCGTCGAATCTCATGAATCTATACATTGGGTAGTAAGGTAGAATGCTCATCGGCCAGCGCACAGCATGTCATAGGCATACTTTAACAGGCTGCCGGCTCGCTTCAGCGAGCACACGGACGATGTTGCTCGCCAGTTCGGGTCCGCCAGCCCCACTTGACCCAGTAATGCACACGCTTTGTGTCGCATCGAGGCCGTTCAGAAAGCATCTTACAATCGTTGCCAAACTATTTCATGAATAATGCACCAGATCAGTCGCTAGAAACATTTGTGCGTACTGGAATTGACATGCCTTCGTGCGGCGTCACCGAACGCTGCTAGCAGGAGGCTGAGGTCTGGTACATTGCATTGTGAATAGCTGCTGCAACCAAAGCCAGCCTGCTCTCCGTGCAGCATTATCCAGATCGTTGGTTTACAGAATATGGGAAGCCCAAAAAGTCTGTCGCGGAACTGTTCAAACGAGGGTTCGATGACCGTGCCACTTCAGATTGTGACTGTGCCACCTAATTCACGCCCATCGGAGGTGCATACAAACGGGTAATGACAGGCAACTTTGATAGACAATCCATGGTGAAGACCATCGGTTGGGTAGAATCCAGTTTGGGCTCCTGTGTTTCCCTTGAAGGTTGTGATTCTGGAGAGTATACGACGGCAGCTACTTGGGTTTCTCTGCATCTTAGACCGCACGCGCGCGAGAAGGCCACTTGACAGGCGCACCTCTATCTCGGAGAGTTTCGACGCGGGCCTCCATATTGCATAACGAAGGTTCCACTCTCTAAGCATTCCAATGGAGTATTTCTTTGGCGCGAGTGGCTCTGCCGCTGTCGGGAAGCGAAAGTTGCGTTGTCGGATAGGTTCCAACCTTGAAACCTTGACGGTCGCCAATGTCAATGACGAAAACGATCCTGTTTTTGTGGACTCCGAACATTTCACTGGATATGTGGCGGTCAGGGTTAAGAGTGAGTATAGATATCGTTCCCATATTGACTACAGACTGGAAACACAAGCGAATCGAGCTTGCACATATGTTGCTGCTGGAGAGTATTTTGTGGAAACATGATTGGCGCGTGAAACCGCAGACGACTGCGCGCATTGGAGATAGTAGCCGTAATTCTCGCTGCTGATGCCCGCAGATGCGGTGATTTGCGTCTCATGATGTATTTGACACGGCCAACGATTGGATGGCAACCCACTCTGCCTTGTGCTTTAGTCATATCGCTAATTCCCCGCCATGTTCCAGACTTCAACGGAATAACTCCATCAGGAAAGGCAGCCATTTCAGATCTGCCATATTTCGAGAACAAACGCCGGGTTTTCAGCATTCAAGTAACCGGTCGGTTCAAGAAAGAATACACAGCGGATGATGTCGTATTCGGGGCCGAGTTCGAAAAGAAGGTCGCTCCTCCTACAGGGGCCTGGGTTGCAATCAAGTTTGCCAATTTGATCGACCCAGCTTTGAAAACCGACGTTTACGCCGAGAAGCCCTGGCTGTGGAGTCCTGTCCTCTGTGCTATGAACATCGTCAATGTAGCCAAGGCAGAGAAACTTTTTACTACTAGTTCAAAAGCTGTTGCAAAACATCGAAGTGAGATCAAAATGGAACCACATCCAGATGAGGTTCTATGCGAATGGAAAGGGACTGAAGAGCTCACGGAGAACACGTCTTTATTGTTGGACGATGCCGACGACCTCCCATTTCCACCAGAAGGCATCGCCGAGCGTCGGAGGCACTTCCAGTCAGAGGAAGAGCGAAAAGCCGTAACATTCAAACCGGATAACGTATACCAGACTGAGGTATGCTGCTGCCACTTATCCTTCCTCACTACCACACAGTCATGGTTGCTCACGCATGTATGTTCGTAGATTTTCGCGCCATTTATCGACCTCAACACCTTCGACCTCACTCTGGGCATCAATATTAACCTGTTACAATACCTCAACGGCCAACCTATACGCATGATGTCAAAGAGCCTTAGCAAAGGCGATGTATTCTATGTCGTTGAGTTTGATTTGGTTAACGCATGAGTGATGCCGTCAGCTGGTGCGGCTTTTCGATACCTTCCCGATACGACCGGACTGTGAGGCGAAAGATTTCCCTGAGCTCATCCACTGAAATACTCTCCGGTAGTCTAATATTACATGAATTAAGTGCTCCTTCTTGAAAGGTCGCGGACCCTCTTGAAGGCTTGTTGCACAGGAATCACAATTGTCCTAAACGCCCATGGCTGTTAGCAAGGGCTTGTAATGTATAACGCCGAGTACGTCTACCTGGCAAACCATGGTGTTAAGCCCAAGCTAATGGCGACCCTCACGGGCATCAGCACCTTCACAGCAACATACGTCGCTACAAGATCGAACATCATCTTGCCACTTTGTATCGTCATTACTTCTCGCGCAACTCCATCTGCTAAATTATCTTGGTTATATCCAAGATAACCCATCATCTTTGTCATCCGCCTCTGCCCCTCTGCCAGCAGTTCTGGGCTGACATCAAGAAGATTGATGGCGCTTTCAGCGAGATCGGAATGCTTGAACAGAAAGTAGAACGCGGGCAAAGGAACGATGGCTGTAAGTTCATGCAGAATGGTGAAGGACACCAGGTAGGACGCTGGGTGAGAAAGTAACTGTTTACGGATGTCGGCAGAACTTGTTCGGAGAGACTTAGAGAACTTCGATGATGAAAGCTGCGTATCTGGATCCACTCTGGTAGTTGTGCTTCGGTGAGGTATCCTAACGGGCCAGCGACTTCCTAAAAGATTCCGTTTCCAGCAAGGGAAAGCGGAAGTGTAATGTTGGCATATGGTCGTTGATATCACTTTGCTGCCATGCATGCTTGAGGGTATCTGTATAGGCTTCAATGATGATTGATGGCGAACACCACTGAATTTTGTGGCGTGAAACGTTTCTTGACACTTTTGTCATTTTCGCTTCCATAGCTCGGTTTCGTCACTGACATAGTGCACTGGATGTCTATAGAAGACCTACCCTACAGCCGAGCGGACGTAAATGGGGACGCAGTAGATGAGCATGATGGGGCGATTCAACCTGATGTCGGAAATGAGGACGCAGAGTGCATTCCCCCTCGTCGGTCTGCGTTGCGGATAATTGACGACCGGTTGGCCAACAAGGACGGACGGAAGTATGTAACTATCTGTGCTCCTATGGTTCGGTACAGTAAGCTGCCCTTCAGGGAAATCGTTCGAAAGTAGGTTTTCTCCATGATCAGGCCTGGGATGCAGCTGTTTGCTGGTTGTTCATGTTACCTGCGCTTCTGTAGGTACGAAACTGATGTCTGCTATACTCCTATGATCCTTGCCGGCGTTTATAAGCATTCACATGTATCTCGCTCCTTCGAATTCCGGACTAACCGCAACGATGATCCTGTTATTGTTCAGTTCGCTGCTTCTTCGCCGAGCGACCTCGCCGATGCTTCACTCCTAGCGTCACCCTACGCATCCGGAGTCGATCTGAATTGTGGATGCCCTCAGAAATGGGCAATACAAGAAAAGCTTGGATCTTTCATGATGGAGCACCCAGAAATGGTCCAAGAGATGGTTCGACAAACGAAAGAGCGGACTGCTGGAGTACGGATGGCGGATGGGGATCATTTTCCTGTGAGCATAAAGATTCGCATTCACAATGACTTAAAAAAGACGGTTGAGTTTGCGCGAAGGGCTGAAAAGGTGGGCGTCGACTGGATTACCGTTCATGGACGAACCCGGCGGCAGCGAAACACGGAACCTGTGGATTATGAAGCTATTAAGCTAGTGAAAGAGAATATCAACGTGCCTGTCTTTGCGAACGGTGATATATATACGCGACAAGACGCTGACAGTGTGGTTGAGCGCACCGGAGTAGACGGTGTGATGTCAGCTCGCGGGCTTTTAGAGAACCCTGCACTGTTCGCGGGCCACCAATTCACGCCGCTGAGTGCAGTCGAAGATTATGTGCGTTTGGCCATAGGATATGGGACGAATCACTTCATATTTCACCACCATTTGATGTATATGCTTGGCAAGAGCATGAACAACTCAGAAAAGAAAATGTTCAACTGCCTAACGTCCATTCCGGCTGTCCTGGATTATTTGGAAGATCACTATGGATTGGCATTTGGTAATGCTACATTTCCCAGGCCGTACCGAAGTGTTTTGACGTAGGGTCGGAGCGTAATTCATTTTATAGACATGTAGATAGCATAGTTTTTTGTAACTTAAAAATCCAAGATTGTGTGGGTAACGCCTCTCGAAAGTGTTATCGACTAAGCTGGGACGGAAATGCTCACATAAGCAAGTCCGACAGCGTGTCGGGCACTTCCTGATCAGACTATCGCCATACCTCATACGACAAGAGTACGCATTCATGCTCACGAGTTCTGCAAGTTCCAAACTGTATGATTAGCCTCTTCATCTATATTGCTGCATTTTTCTCTGCTAAAAAATGAGATTTTCTCAACTTGCGCGCAACTTTGTGATCTATGTGGTATCAGTGACTACCCTGCTGATTGTTCTTGCTGCTGGTGGCGTTTCTGCAGCACCTGCCTCCCAAAATGAAGGTGAGGTCATGAGAAAATGTATTGTCGGTTCAATTGATTATTAGTTAATGTGCTGCCACAGACCTCAAGTGGACAGCTGGTGCCAAATACACCACTGGGCAAACGGTTACATACAATGGCGCTCGGTTCAGAGTTGTTCAACCACATGTCGCCCAACTAGATTGGTATCCTGGATGCTGTGCATCTCTTTGGGAGCCGATTGGCGGATCCGTTTTGGGTGCGTTGAATGCTCATCATTCGGAACGAACAGTGGTCTCATCCGACGGCGCAGATAACACTGCTGGAGGCGCCCCGGTCGCAGGCGGAACAGTTGGCGGAGCCATTACAGCCATGCCTGCGGTTGGAACTTGGAAAAACAGAACATTCGCACCTTATGTTGACGTGATGTTGTGGCCAACTCCCGATATTTCGGCAATCTCCGACGTAACCGGCATAAGGCATTTTACATTGGCTTTTATTACTGCGGACGGAAGCAAAAATCCTGCATGGGGTGGAGTCACTCCTACGACACAGGGCTTCTATGTCGAAATTTTGGATAAGTTACGGAAGAAGGGCGGAGACGTTATTGTTAGTTTCGGCGGAGCAACTGGTATGTTAAGCGCGGATTGAATTGTCTACCAAGTAGCGAATTGACAATTTCGTATAGGGACAGAGCTGGCCCAAGCCGTGACCGATGCTGGCACGTTACAGGCAAAGTATCAATCCGTGATCAACCTGTATCAAGTCACATGGATCGATATGGATATTGAAGGAGCCGCAATCTCCGACACTGCTTCAGTAAACAGACGGAACAAAGCCCTTGCACAACTGCAAAAAGCCAACCCGGGGTTGATTGTCAGCTACACCCTGCCTGCTCTACCTTCGGGGCTCACCGGAGAAGGGGTAAAGTTACTAACATCCGCTGTAGCCAATGGAGTCAAGGTTGACGGTGAGTGACACCGGGCCTGTGGTGCTTCAACTAGCTTTGATAAGTGCTTTCGCAGTTGTAAACATTATGGCCATGGACTACGGTGGCAGCGCCGCCCCGAACGGCCTCAGTGAGATGGGCAATTATGCCATCTCGGCCGCCCAAAGCACTTACAAGCAGGCTCAGGCGGCCGGACTGAAGTCCGCTAAGATTGGTATAACTCCAATGATTGGTCAGAACGATGTTGCGGGTGAAATTTTCCGTATTCCGGACGCAAAGCAGGTCTTGCAATGGGCCAAGAGCGTGGACTATGTTGCTGAGCTGTCTTTTTGGAGTGTAGCCAGGGATACCTCGAAGAAGGGCCCACTCTACGCTAGCAGTCAGATTGCGCAGAACGACTACGAATTCAGTAGTATTTTCAAGGATTTTGAGGACGGGGCCATTATCCCACCTGAGAGTACCCAAGTTCCCACCCTCTCTTCAACTGCTTCCACACGCACAGCAGTGAGCAGCCCCACCTATACCCCTGTCGCGGGTTCAAAATGGCTGCCACGCACCTTTGCTCCCTATGTTGACGTCTTGCTATGGCCGACGCTGGACATCTCGGCTGTCGCTGCGAAGACTGGTGTCAAGCAATTTACTCTTGGATTCATTACGGCCGACAATGCAAAGAACCCGGCTTGGGGAGGCATTACATCCATAACAAGCAGATTTTATCTGGACATATTGACGAGGCTGAGAAAGGCAGGCGGTGACGCCATAATCTCCTTTGGGGGCGCCGTTGGTGGGTTCGCGTGTTATAGATAATCTGTGAGCAACGTTTCCAGCCAGTATCACTCATCGTTCCCAACAGGTAACGAGCTTGGAACGGTAGTGACCGACGCCAATGTACTCCAAAGGAAATATCAAGCCGTTATCGACACCTACAGCCTTACGTGGGCGGACTTTGACATCGAAGGCGCAGCTTTACCAAATGCAGCTGCAGTGGATCGCCGGAATCAGGCGATTGCTGGCCTTCAAAAAGCCAATCCGAGCCTCATTGTCTCGTACACTCTGCCTGTGTTACCGACAGGTCTCTCACCAGAGGGAGTCAATTTGCTCAAAAGCGCTAAGAAGTTTGGCGTGAGGGTTGACGGTACGTGGTCTCTCATGTGGGTACGTTATATTATGTGTGCGTGCTTCCAACGCGTTTGCACTAGTCATTAACATCATGGCAATGGACTACGGGTCCGCCGCGGCTCCCAATGGTGCCACTGAAATGGGTTCATACGCTATCCAAGCTGCTGAGGCTACAAAAGCCCAGGCCGAGTCAGTTGGCCTTGCCAGCCGCATTGGTATCACCCCGATGATTGGGCAAAATGACGTTGCCGGGGAAATATTCAGGGCAGTCGACGGCCAGACTCTAGTAACCTGGGCCTTGGAGAGGGACTGGGTAGTTGAGTTGTCGTTCTGGAGCATCAACCGAGATGTGAGTGCTTTTGGACCCCTCTATGCTAGCAGTCAGATTGCGCAATTGGACTACGAGTTTGCCGGGCTCTTCAAGAGGTTCGCAGATGCCCAACCTGTTCGCTCCAGTGCAGCACCGACTGTTGCCCCTACCCCCACCGCCACTACATCCAGGATCATCGTTCAGCCAACTGATCTCATCCTTCCGTCTATGCCCAAGCTTACGCCATTAGGCCGGCGGGGTGTGACGCAAGGTGCTGTGCAGCTCCCTGTCGTATCGAAGGGTTCTCCATGGTTCTTCCATCCAATGCCCGAGGGCCAGGCGAAACGTGAACGGAGCGAGCGCATCGCTAACCCATAAGAAATGGCAGACCCTCAGAGAGCGAGCAAGTAGCAATAGGCGCAAAGATAGTAAGACAGTTCAAATGAGTTATGTGCATTGTGCAACGAACGTTTTTGTCATGTCGATCCCCTTCATCTTCACTGTCGCCACTGCTGTCTTCAGTTTCACAAGTTCATCAAGGTCAGGAAATTACGGAATATATCTCGTCATGGTCTTGACTCGCCAGGTGAGGCCATGAACGCACAGTTCACCTTCTCAGGACAAAGCAAGCTATTCCGCCACGCTTTTCGTTCTTCTAATGAGATAACGATGTCACATCCTTCGGTTTCTCTCGAAAAGCACAAGCTGTCCCGCCATGCTTCTTCATTCTTCCAGTGGGAAAATTATCCCACATAGTTCAATTTTCTCTCGGAAAGCACAAGCCCCTATACTTCTTCATTCTTCTAGTGAGATGACAATCTCGCATCGTTCCATTTCCTTTGGGAAAGCACAAGCTATCCGTCATGCTGTTCAGTATCTCAGTGAGAAACTCTGTGTGTAATAACGCGTCAAATAACTTCAACGATCGGAGCTTGGAGGACGAGACACTGGTGGCAAACGGACCATGCTTTCTCTCGGTTAACATTACTGCAGACATTGAATGGGTGATTAGCCAGCAGGACGGGCAAGGTAAACCAAATCAGAGCAGAATAGTTGAAGCAGGTTTGGGAGCTCTGTACATGAACGCCCGTTAGATCCAGGACGTCAATCATGTTCTACTCGCACGATATTTTAACATCCAAAAGGCAGTCCGGATTGGCCGTTGCCTGGTTGGCTGCAACCTTAGGATCGAAGCACTCATTCAAAAAGGTGAGAACCTGAAGTGCTCATGCTTATTCGGATCCGTTTGATAAATTGTTGCCCCAGTTGTCCAAACGAGAAGTCAACGGTGTCGATGTGGTGAAAGCATGGTATGGACGCAGGCCATCGTTATTTGTTGGGCAGCTATATCATCCTTGTTGCTCTACAGCGACTTCTTGCAACACCCACCGGAGCCGATGGCGCTGCGGTTAATGTACTCTAGAACATTTGTTGTTGTTGATTGCGTTGGGCCGAAGAGTGACACTCCTTATTTGGTAGATCAAACCTCATGATCGGTGTTACTCGGGTTTACTCTCAACAAACAAGTTTTCTTTATAGTAAGTGCCTGCTTGGTGGTAAACAGGTACTTCCACTGCTGACGATCAACACCATTGCAGCGGAGGCAAATCAAGTTTTCACACGAATCAAGCGTGCATGGGCAGACATCCAATCGGGCGATTTGGATATGATAATGCCGGAAGCTAGGTCCTTATGGGAACGTCTGCTCACGCAGTCGTGAACCGTCTCTCACCTTTAGTCCGCGCTAACAGATACGATGCAATTACCGTCCCGCTTGATGAAGATGCAGACGTACCTAGGGAACAATCGCTCCTTTTGGCAACTGACACACAGGTACATGCTGTTCTGACCGCTTTCCAACATCATTAACCACTGATTATTCTGTTCGTGCACCCGAAGCTTGACCGCCAGCTTGGACTGGGTTGGGTCGTCCCATCAACAGATAAAAACGCCCACAGTAGTACGATGAGCATGGGTATGTAGAAACATCGCCCTATACCTCCATCTCCGCTAACAGCCGCTGGCTTTGGCTGCAATGCAGCTTCACCTATTCCTCAGACTCCAACCTCCGGAAGCCGTGCGTCGATGACGCATGGTGTCCTCTCCTATGGGACTCCATCACACACAGGTACCATCCGCTCAATTACCTTGCAGGAACGCCCTGTTGGCGAGTCAAGGTGGAGCACGAATTCGATGCTAGGTGACATCAACCTTGATGATGTGAACATGGGCGTCAACTTGGGTGACGACTCAGCTGGAGGAGATGGTGCTCACTCCTTTCTATTGGCGGACGGAGATTTTGATCTTTTTGCAGATATTAGAGAAGACCATGGCCAGCAGGTCCCTTCTACAAAACGCATTGAACTGGTGCGATCAGTCTTGAATTTTGCAGTATCACATCCTGGCTCACGATATATGATCCGTTCTTCCCACAGCACGACATGTCTGGCCTAGATTTCAACATTGAGCATGACGCCGATGGACTCCCTGTGCATCCAGTGGATGAACAATCCGTGCCACAACCGTCACCTATCCGCTCGGATCGGAGCGTTCCTGATCAGCACTATCTGCCAACGCTAGAAACGGACCCTGTTGAGATAATATCAAGCGACAAAACTCGAAAGCGCAAGCATCATGCCCACTTGATTGATCGTACGGTGAGGAAGCTGCTTGTCGGCTTGACTGGGTCTATTTATTAAATAGGCGCTATGTGCTCGTGTGTCACGGACGGATCACCAGACTGAGCTTTCCCACGAAGAGATGGTAGCGATGCGTAACCAAGCATCCACAGATTTAGACTTGGCAGAGCTGCAAGAACGATTTCGCAAACGACAGAGGGCTGATAAAGACTTTTTGAAGCATGCAATCCGCGTACCGCCGTTAGGTCTGGCTGCTGAAAGTTGTAACGATGGTACACTTGACTGATGATCTGTTGTTCCAGACATTGGACGGGGCCTGAGCAGTTTTTGGCAACATATTGTACATGGAAAACGGCTCGGGGGTAAGTGCAATATAGGCCGTCTAATCGATGACCAAGCGGTCTCACCATGGTATACTCTGTAGATGGGGCTGCTACGTCTAATAAGAAGGCTCACGTGCATGGGAACGGGGAGCGAGCTACTCATCTTCATGCCACGGATGGGCTCGACACCAGCTATTACGACCAGCAGTACCACCAAACTGGTCAAGATGATCTCAACTTGGACGACCAAGGCGGATTGTCGGTCAGTACGATGCGCATAATGTAGACTCGTGATTCTCATTGACGGTTTCCCACGACAACAACAGTTTGACACATCCGGAAATTCCGTTGAACTCTTTCGGGCAACCGAGCAACGTAAATCCGAGATCATGCCGTGGCACCGCACGCCTTCACGCACATCCCGAGCTGGCTCGGTCGGATCATCGCGCTCAGGGCGTAGAACTCCACTCCGCGACTCCACGTCGCTGGCGGACAGCTTTGGATACGATTTCGCCAGTAGAGAGGGTCGGGAGAAAGACCGTAGTTTTAGTCCACTGGCAGACTTGGGTCTCGACGACCAATTCCTGAGTATGCACACGGTCCTACCTGCTGAAAGTGGTATCGTCGAATGACTCACATTTGCACTAGATGATGGTGTTCCTTTCAATGAAGAAGAGATCACCATGAGCAGCGTCGAAAGAGACACGTCACAGTTCTTAAGGTATCGTGGGCAGTATCGCATTGTGCAGGTTGCTTCTCGGACCTAACACGGGGATACGCGGACAGCTATGTTCGAGGTATCGCACAAGATGCAGACACAAACTATGGTGCGCGAGCGATCGTCACAATTATTTGGCCATGCGACAAAGATAATCATTGTTTCACGTACGCTTCTTGTTGTAGTGCATTTTTTCGACTTGCTGCCAACGAGTGCGACCACAAAAGCCGCGGCTAGCCAAGCCTTCTATCACGGTGAGTGAAAACGTTTGCTTTTGCCCACGATTGAGCGCAGGCTTTGATGTTGCCCGCATGAATCGTTTGAAGTTCTCGTGCTTGCCTCTCGAAAAATTGTCATCCCAATCCAAGGTGAATCGTACGGGGACATACGCATCGGTCTGAGAGTATGAGCCCATGCGCCGTGTGGTAGTGATAGACTAAGTAGCAAAATGTAGACATGTGAAGTCATAGAGTTGATCCCGTAGTTCAGTAGCCTCTGCGCCATATTCCGCCAATGAGTGAAGACCAAGGTTACCAGTCCAGTGGTGGTTGTAGTCACCACAGTATGCCACTCAGTCCCCGCTTACTGTCCCGTCACCCATCGCACCAAACTATTCAACCTTTGTTCGGTTCTCGCCTCATCGGTAGGACGAAAACCGATTCCTAACCTGGGTAACTGGCTGACTTCCAATCTGGTCCCGTTTTCCACAGCCACGGCTTGGATCCCTACATCTGTCACCAACCCCAAGAAGGGACTTAGCACCTCGAGATGCCAAAGTCCACTATCAACACTTGAAATGCGGTATTCTAATCTGATGTGCTCGTCATCACACAAACGAACCCATCTATCTACACGTTCAACGACTCGGTCAAAATGAGAATCGATGGCTGAACTCCTCGCGCCAGGATGCATTTGAAGAGCAGCCGGAAATCCGTGCGGTGGTTTTCTCCATAGGCTGCGAACTCGGATGTACAGTTGCAGCAGAAACAAGCATTGCAGCATATAAACCGCTGCGATGGGAGCGCCGGGGAAGAAGGCTGGAACAACCACGATCAACAAGACCACGAAAATTGAGGACGCATGACGAGCATGAAGAGCGAGACAAAGTTGAATGATGATGAGAGAATTCCAAAGGACCGTCATCTCACCGATGTTATAATGGCTGGTAGTTTGTTCGTTCTGTAGCATATTAGTTGGCTGCGAGATCCTCATACAGTAGTTCCTGCATCTGGTGCAACTGCCCTAACCCCCGTGAGTCATCGGGGTGATGCTATTTTGAGGCAAAGATATAAAAAGGGGAGCGACATGTCGTGCCCCCCCTGTCGTTCGCCTTCTCCCACAGCCAGTGATTGACGGTCTAAATACAGATAGATACCCGACGTACGCCACAGAGAGGGAGAGAGAGGGAGGCCAAGCAGAAGGCGATTCGAGAAGCAACCCTTTACAGCGACACCCGGTAGTTGTAGTGGCTGGGATTTTGTACTTTGTAGGTAGACTGAGGATTACGTTGCGGATTGGCGAATTTTGGAACGTCCTGGTTGACGAGGTATTACCGGAGAAGGGACGCAGCTTGCGTCAAGAAAACCTAAATCAAGTGATTGGGTGAACGTTCAAGGAGAAACCAAGAGGTCGAAACAAATACATTTCCAAAAAGACAAACGACTACCGCTATTCCTATTCCTGTCATTATTAACAAAAAAGCTTCTGAACGTTTTGGGGGTCTGTTTCTGTGAGCAATCAAAAGTTTGTGGTTTATCATCCCGGCGTCTCTGCCTTGTTGCAATCAGCAGAGTGCTCGGCTTTCGGTGGGTTTGGTGGTAAAGTGATTTGGAAAGCACGCCAGCACTTTCCAATCGTCAACTTGATCAGCTCGAAGCGAGCATGACAGCTACAGGAACTATGATGTCCGATCATCTGGAGACGATCCGTCAGAATTATCGGAGTTCCTTGGCGGACTTGACGTTTAATTCCAAGCCGATCATCAACAGTTTAACAATGTTCGCCGATGTGAATAAGACCGCCGCTGGCGTGATCGTGAAAGTCATTGAGGACCAGTTGAGAAATGTAAGTACCTGAGTGCCTTTGAAAGATAGTTGGCTCGTCGCGTGATCCATGGAGATGGGCTAGAAGATATCGTCCGCGATCACTTTGATTTTTGCGGTGGAAGTGAAGATTGAGAATCATTGGCATGATGCTTTGCCTTCAACAGTTAGAAAGCTGCTACCTTAATCCCATAGAGGCCTTCGAATTTTTATTTTTTCTTTGATACTTACAAGCGTTTGATTTTTAGGCCCAACCCAAGCAAAAACTCCCGGTTTTCTATCTCGTTGATTCAATATTAAAAAACGTCGGCGAGCCATACACAGCCCTTTTTGAGCAAGTCATATATCAAGCCTTCACATCTGCGTACGTAGCCGTGCCGCCGCCTGACAAGGACCGATTCGCGCGCGTTCTGGGAACCTGGAACCACAACCCCACTGGACCGATTTTCAATGCGCAAATACGAAGCGCTTTGGACGGATTTATACAGAAACAGAAAAGCGCGGATGCGAGGAGGCTGTCGTTGGGTAGTATACATGTCAATCCGAATTTTGTGGGTGTGAGTAAAGCCTCGAATATTCCTTTCAGTAACAGCGCCCTGATACTTTGTGTCAACCTACAGCAGAATGGTCCAGTATCACCAAACGTACACATCAATCCGAATAAACGGCCTGTGCCTTATGATCACCCTGCGATACACCGACAACAAGCCAACATAGCGCGACACGATCCCCGTCATACGCGACGGTCACCGTCCATCCCCGAGCCCAGAAGTCAGGTATGTGCAGCTATGTGTGATGTAGTTGCGTTTTGTATTCAGTTGCAGGATGTTGAGCTACGCACCGGCATGACCTTGATTATGCCGCTGTTGATGTGGAAGCCGCACAGCGCGTTGGATGTATCAGTGCTGTGGCTTGAGAAACGCCTGCAGCACTCATTGGTCATGAAGAGAATGGATTTTTGTCATAAACCTAGACTGTACGGCTATATCCTGTTAGATGTACATATGCATAGCACTCCCGTTCCCGATCCTTTTATGATGAGGCCGAGCCTGGCTTCAGCATACTTCACCGCTTGTAAGGGTTATGTTCTGACATGCGTTCTGTTCCTCTTTTGCGTAGTTGGCGACACACCCATCCTCGGCTTTACGACATGAAGGTATATATCAACCTTCCCGTTGCTGTCCTTGCAGGGAGTGATGTTTATTGGTTGATGATTTATAGATACGGCGCCCCAAGTCCATCAACTGCAGCATCAAATTCAGGCATTACTGACTCAACGACAATCGCAGATGAGCAATCCCGTGCTCGGGACAAGTTCAAATGATGCTGCTGCTGCTGTGCAGGTGCAGATACTGACCCAGGTTTGTAAGCAGCTGTGGTTCGTCCTGGATTGCTTCTTCTTAATCATTTGTTTATCCTCGTAGCTACTGCAGTCCCTACAATCACCCGCGTCTTATAATACCTCCAGTTTGAATCAGATTTCTCAAGTAGTTGGACAGCTACAATCCGCAATTCCAAGCGCCGCAATCGCGCCGGCGTCTTTAGCGGGCCCCAACGTATTGCCTGGTCATGGGGTCAGTAGTGCTTTATCTAGTGGCGGTGTGACGGGAACGTACATATCCCCCGCCCTAATGGCTACTGCTTTTCCGTCCATCGCATCGCAACCGCTTGGTCCCGCTGGCGGTGTGAACGCTTTTAATATTGGAACCAACTATCCTATGCCGGTGGATGCCGGTGGAGTAGGCGTTGGGACCTTGGGAGTGGGGATTAGTGCGGTTAACCCTTGGTCCTCTACGCCGTTCGCAAGTTCAATGGCGTATGGCAACATTGGCGCTGGCATGACTGGTGTACAAACGGATAGTGGGAATATCAATATGAATATAGGGAACAATATGGGTATGGGAGGGCACCTAGGTGGCGGTGGGCATCAGATGCCAAGAGAAATTACAAGTATGAGCGATCTTCCGAGGATACGATTGTGCACCGAAGACGTAAACAATAAGTGCGTGAGACAATTGGATATTTGTACCCATCCAATTCTAATGATGTTGCTACTCTTTAGGTCCGTTCCTTTTGCATCGCGTGCTTCGCTTATATACACTGCGCTATCGCTTCAGTGTCGCCAATGCGGGCACCGTTTCGAGCGCACTCCCGTGGGACACCAGAAGATGGACGCGCATCTTGACTGGCATTTCAGGCAAAACCGGCGACAGAAGGAAAAGCACCGCAAAGCGATAAGTCGGGAGTGGTACATTTCTGAAGACGATTGGGTCGGAGAGGGTGAGGTGGATGTTAACACTGCGAAGGTTGGCGCGGGTGTCCTATTTGGTGACGGGGAAGAGAAAAATGGGAAGGAGCCAGTTGTGGAGGAGGTGATGAATACTCCTGCCGGCAGCGAGATGAATCCAAAGTGCTCAGTATGTCTTGAGGCATTGGAACGGTTCTACGACGAAGAGCGCGAAGAGTGGATGCTCAGGGGATGTCTGCGGGAGGGTGGGAAAGTAGGTGCCCCATAATTGGTTACGCGACATCTGCATTCATTATTGACCCTCGTGTTGTTGTGCCCATTTAGCTCTATCACCAGACGTGTTTTGACGATTTGCCACCGGCAGTGAAGAACGCTAAATCTAAGGATGAGAAAAGAGACAGCCCAGCACCCATTGTATCTACCCCTACGATGCCGACATCCACGCCGCACCAGGCATCGACGCCCAGTCCAGTTATGAAAAATGATTCACCTTCCGGGAAACGCAAACGAGATGCTGCTGAGAATGAGGGTGGGAGAGGCTCGGGAAACAGCGAGTCAAAGAAGTTCGTGAAGCTGGAAGAGGAGCGGGTTGGCGCAGTTGTGTTTTAATATGCCTATTTTCTCTGCACCCAATACGATGTGTACTCCTTATCCGTCATCTTTTTGCCCCTGTTACTGCCATTTTCCCACCGTTTTTCCCACAACATTCTCACCAGGTGGCACAGTCATGTCCGGGGCAGCTCCGATTCGTTGTACGTTTCCGCGATGTTTTTAGAGTTATTTCTCTACGACAGCCAAAAGTATGGCATCCGGTACGATATATATAGACAGCGGCGGTGGTTGTAGGAGCGCTCGCTCGTAGAAGACGTGCCGTGCGACTTTGCAATGTCCTCGCCGTATCCCATTTCCCGTCGGTCTCTGTTACTCGCCGACATCGCAGATTTCTTCGTAAGCGTGCGAGCTGCGGTCAGGGGCTATGGGACGATAGAAACTGTCAAACTCCTGGTTGGATATTTACTTGGGTTGAGACGGGATGTAGGTAAAGCAGGGGAATTAGCCGAGGCGTTTAAGAGGCTTTCGTCGTCATCCACCACCGCTACGACCAAAGAACTGAGTGCTTCAACAACCAGCGACAAGATCGATAGCGCAATAGAGTCAATAGAAGACGTGGAGTGGAAAAACATTGTCGTCATTGGAGCAAGTCTTGCTGGGATTTCTCTTACTCTACATCTGAAGCCCGTTCTTCAAGCTATCAACGCAAGTCAAGGACATGACAACACAATTCGGTATCGTATCATCTTGATCGATTGCCATTCGCATTTCCACCATATTTTTGCATTTCCCCGTGCCGTGGTAATGCCGGAGGTTTGGGAAGACCTTTTTGTGCCACTCAATCAGTTCGCTGATGGCGCCGCCGGTCAATTCGTGCATGCGCGTGTTACTGCGATCACCCCGGACTCTGTCACACTCGATCAAGTCGTTCCGGATTTCGGCACACAGATTCCATACTCATACCTGGTGTACGCTGCAGGGGCCCAGCACCCGGAGCCAGGATATTTGTCCTCTGCGTTAACCAAGGACGACGCCATCTCGCGCTTGTCGGGTCATGCCTCTCGCATTGCTGCGGCACAAAAAATCATAATCATCGGCGGCGGACCTGTCGGAATAGAGGTTGCAACAGAGATTGCAGAGCATTATCCTAACAAGGAGGTGACTCTCGTACATTCTCGCACGACGTACCTACAGGACTATAAGCCATCATTGGGGAGGAGAATTTACGATGTCATGAATAGTTTGGGCATCACGCAAATTCTTGGAGAGAGAATAGTGATTCCTACAGGGGGCTTTCCCTACAACCCATCGGCACCAATGGTGCTCAAGACAACATCCGGTCGTCAATTGTCATGTGATCTGGCATTGATGTGCACCGGATTAACACCCAACTCGCATGTTCTCCGCACGCTCTCCCCGGATTCTATCCATCAAAGTGGTTTCGTTGCTGTTCGCCCTACAATGCAGATTGCCGATGATCGCTACGACAACATTTTTGCGATAGGAGATGTGGCATACTCGCAGGACATTAAAACCGGAGCCAGTGCGTTCAGACATTCTTTCGTGGTGGTAAATAATATCAAAGCGATGATCCAAAAAGAAAAGCAGAGTGGTGACAGCACTCCCACCCCCTCGCTGACGCAGATACAACCTTCGCGCCCTCAAATTTTCTTGTACTTGGGACTTGGAGTAGGGTTGTGCCAACTGGAGTACAATGGCAGGTTGTATGTAGCTGGGACGTGGTTAGTGCAAAAGCAATTTTCAGTGAACGTCGGAGCGAGAAGAGCTTGGGAGTGGTGTGGAAACAAGGTCTGATTTCCAGTTTCCAACCTTTAATTTTAATTTTTGGACATTCTGAGAACATACTTAGTGAGTATAGTAGGATGTTATTTTTTTGTAATATATGAACATGGATTCTCGATACCGGTTTAGTATTGTTGCGCCCAATAGTTTAACTTTGTCGTCAAATATTCTTTGGTTTTTGCAATTGGACACATCTGTTTGTTTTCATATCTCTCGATATGTCAAATTTCACTGACATCGTTAGCTGGTGTAATCGTCCTCCATGCACAAGAAGGCGCAGATTACAGGGCATTGAGCCTAACCACCAATAGCAAAGCGAGCATCATGCTTTTGTGTACAGTGTATCTACTTTAACCTCTGATCTGCAATCCGCTGGAAAAATCGTCAGTGGCTACTAGGAACAAGATATCGCCCGAGTCACCCGTCCATCACCATTACCAAGGATACCTCGACACTACGTTCTAGGATTTAACCATTGGCATAACTGCCCCGCCAACACCGCCCGTTGGTCATCCAAATGCATCCTTCGCACTTGCTACGCGACCCGCGAATCTTCAAGAACCTTGTCGACGTTCCGCGAACATACGCGCGGGTGGCACAGCCACGTAACGCGAGAGTGCTTCCAGCGGGATTTCAAACGTGAAAACGAAGGAATCATACCGAAACCATAATATAAAAAGCTCCCGGCCTGCCTTCCACCCCAGCACAGCAATTAACTCAACGTCACTAGGTATTACATCCGCAGCGCATTTCATTCTCGAACTCATTCCATTCCAACGTTTCAACATGTACTACGTTCACCCGCACCCAACGCCATACTACTCGGCTCCGCAGACTTTTTATGCGGTTCCACCAGGTTACAATGTAATGCCTCGCGATAGCTACTATGAGCAAGCACTCCGCGAGGCTGAACGAGAGAGGCAACGTGAGTTGTACCGGCAAGCATTGCAAGACGAGCGTATTCCTTCCAGGTGGTGTCGCCAAAGTTCACGATACGACTCCGACGAGGAATACGATGCATACCAGGAGTTCTTGAGACAACGTCGCCGTGAAATTGAAAAGGAGGAGTTGCGTCAGGAAGCAAGGCGTCGACTGGCGCGGGAAGAAAAAGAACGACGAATGCTGGAGGCTTTGAAGAGAAAAAGAGAGCAAGACCGGCAGGAACGACTGGTGAGGGAGGACAGGGAAATGAAACTGTTGGATATGCTTAAGCGTAAGAAGGAAGAAGAGGAAGTCTTGAAGCGCGAACTGGAACGGGAGTGGAAGCGAAAGATGATCAGGCAACAGCAGGATCAAGAAAAACTTCTTGAAGAAGAAGGAGAAAGGGATCGTCGAATGGCAGTTGAAGCCCTTCTTGAAGAGGAAAGGAACAAGCGTTCGAAGAAGGCGACCACGAGGCAGATTCCTGTTCAAATTCCGATCAAACAGGTTCGTCCGGTCGTCGCTGTACCGGTCGATCCCGTAAAGTCGTTCAAGCAACGTCGTGCCGCCAAGACACTTCAATCTCATTTCAGAGTCGTCCGGCCTAAACTGATTGCTTTGAAGCAACTGTACATCGAGCTCAAACGTGCCAAAGAAACCCTTGAGTCAAGTGCTTTTAACACCGAACTGGACATCACTTTCGGCGACTCGGGCCAGCCGCAACTATTGCCGCATCACAATAAGCCGTTCATCTACTACGAAGAAACACTTTTGCGACTCCTTGTGAAAGCGGATGAAGTCAACAGCGAAGGCAAACTTTGCGTCAGAGACCGACGGAGGAAGTTTATTGAGGAGGTGCAGTTAGTGTTGAAATCATTGGATGAAAGGCGGAAGAGCAGCATTGAACAGGCGGTTGCGAAGAGGGATATTGCGCGACAGCAAATTGAACACGACGCTCAAACGAAACCTGCAACTGACGCGATCCAAGAGACGGAACAAATTGTCGTGACAAGTAACTCCTCCTCTGAAGCAATGGTAGTCGACCAACCGGTTCAAGAGGTGTCGTCAACTGACAACACAAGCTCAGTTGATCCCTCTCCCCCTTCTGCGGAACACGAAGCGTTTACGGAGTCTGCAACCGAACTGCCGCAGGAGCCGAAGACTCAGTCTATCGGGATACAAGTGGACATCATAAAGCCATGTTCCTGCATGGTAGAGCGTGCCCCGCACACGGATATGGAAGATGAGCCGCAGAGTTCATTTGTGCACATAGACGTGAACGAACATCAGGTTCCTCCGGACGTCCAACCGTCACAATTAACAACGCAATCCAACAGTAACAAAGAAGTGGAAGGTCAAGCCGAGTTACCACCGCGAGATACCGGCCCACGGGAGGGTGACGAAACGCGCTCACTCTCAGCGACGTTAGGTTCGGATGACAAGCAAGTAACCGAGGCCTCTACAGAAGAACCGCCGGTCGAGGCGTCTACAAACGCGTCCACTTCTCAGATGATACCCGACTCGACAGCTACTGCTCAACCAACGGTTGCAACCTCTGCAAACGAGGCATCACCTTCCTCCGACCCAGAGGCGCAGACAGACTCTTCATCGGCATCACATGAAGAGCACGTCTTGACGGAGTCTCCAACCGCTTCCCCTTCCGAGCCCCATAACTCTGAATCTTCCGAAGCGTCAACACCGGCAACACCGTCGGACGTTCCGTCCCTGAAAAGGGACAGTGCCGTCTCTTTACCCCAGCTTTCAACAGGGGATTCTTGTCAAAACGAACAACAAAGTGACAGTGGGACACCGGATTCAGCAGAGAGACGAAACAGCTGGGAGTGGGAGGCAGTGTAGATAGTAGGCGCCGTAGTCGACGATTAGCATAGCATTTAATTTGTATTACGTGTATTATAACTGGGTTTTTGGAAATGACATCTACCTTACTCGTGATCTTGAGACTTCAATTACATCGAGCGCATTCACTTTCAAGATTGCCTGCCCATCCCCGCGCTGGGTAAGCATCCGTCGCAAATCACCAAGCAGAGTAAATAAACTTGGCTCCAAATACAGTGTATTCGAATGCAATGTAGAGTAAATCTTCAATCAGAATGGCCTTCGTTGGAGCCCCATTCTCGTCCATGTACAGTTAAAGAGCTGGAACAAGAAGCTTACTGCACACACTCTATGTCCATGAGTCACGAATCAGCTGCCACGCTTTCCTGGCAATCTCCTTGGCTAAAGTCCACATTATTCCCACTCAATCGTAGCCGGGGGCTTACTGCTAACATCATAAACCACACGATTGACCCCTTGCACCTCGTTGATGATGCGGCTGCTTATCCTCTTCAAAACCGCAGTCGGGAAATCATACCAATCTGCGGTCATGAAATCTCTACTTTCTACCGCTCGAAGAGCAATAACTTGCTCGTAAGTGCGCTTATCGCCCATGACTCCCACGGAACGAATGGGCAAAAGGGCCGCGTACGCTGCGACAAGAACATGGGTAAGCTGGCCCAAAAAAACCTAACTCATAGGAATGCGACATTATGCGTACCTTGTGCAATTTCACGGTAGAGCCCTGCGCGTTTAATCTCTTCGATGTAGATGTGATCCGCCTGTCGTACGATTTCAACCTGCGACTTTGTAACCTCTCCCAAAATTCGGATAGCGATACCGGGTCCAGGGAAAGGATGTCTCCAAATCAGCTCGTCGTCGATGCCCATAATGCTTCCTAAAGCACGCACTTCATCTTTGAACAATTCACGCAACGGCTCAATAACCTTCAACTTCATGTCGTCCAAGAGACCGCCGACATTGTGGTGCGTCTTGATGGTGGCACTGGGGCCCTTGAATGAAATAGATTCAATAACATCCGGGTAGAGCGTGCCTTGCAACAAGTATTCGATCTTTCCGCGTCCAGATTGCTCAACTTGGGCTTCGATTTTTGCACCCTCCGCCTCAAATACCTCAATGAAAGTGTTGCCGATGATTTTGCGCTTCTTCTCCGGATCCGTAACTCCTTTGAGACGACCAAGAAAGAGGTCTGCAGCATCAGCAACAGTCAAATTGATACCCAAGTGATCGTCCAACGTCTGTTTCACCGTTTGACATTCGTTCAAACGCATGACACCGTTGTCAACCAGAATGGCGTGGAATCGGTCCCCGATGGCTTTTGTCATCAACATAGCGGCAACGGTTGAGTCCACTCCACCGGAGACGGCGCCAATGACTTGGGCAGTCGGACCGACAAGAGCACGAATTCGAGCGATTTCTTTGTCAACGAAAGAAGCCTAGATAAAATCTGGTGGTCAACTTGATTTTCGATCGCACAAAAGGGCAGAGGCGCGCAACTAACCATGGTCCAGTTGGCATTGGCTCCGCAAATGCCAATAGCAAAGTTCCTGAATAAAGCGGTCCCATTCGGTGTATGGGAGACTTCTGGGTGAAACTGAATGCCGTAAATTCTCGCCTCGTGATTCTCGATGGCGGTAAATGGGGAGGTGGCGGTGTGCGCACTAACTTCAAATCCAGTAGGAGGAGCGCTCAGTTGGTCCCCATGAGACATCCAAACAATCATATCCTTGCCAAGGCCGTCGAACAGCTTGGAACCGGCGTTGATGTGAATAGTGGCATGGCCGTATTCGCGCTTATCGTGAGGTTCTACTTTGCCGCCCTTGGTCCATGCAATCTCTTGTAAACCAAAGCAGATACCGAGTATCGGTACACCAAGAGTCCAGACCGCAGGATCAACATGAGGGGCGTCCGCGTCGTAGACAGAGTAAGGTGAACCGGACAGGATAACACCTGAATGGAAAGGCAGGCTTGCATGAGCCAATTGCGCTCGAAACAATTCAATGTTTTCGGAGCAATGGACAATCAAGTACTAAGCAATCATGAATGCGCATCCTCCTAGGATGACAACCCCCACAACACACGTTCCCGCAATTCTCACGAAGACCGCCCATTCTCACTTCACCCCATGGGAGTCGCGAAATAGAATGGCGTACCTTTGGGCTTGAACTTGAGATCCTTAATCTTGTAAGTACATGCTTGGAGCTCACAGTAGACTCCGAGTTCTCTGATCCGTCTCGCAATCAAGTGAGTGTACTGAGACCCGAAATCCAGAATGAGGATGGTGTCGTACTGCTGGGACACCTCGAGGTCTTGCGTGGAAGCCATCTTGCCCTGCCTTAGCTGCCTCGTAATGCTGCGGTTGCTGATGGCGATCTCGAGATGCTCTCGGCAAACAGAACCAAAATAAAAAAAAAGAAACGGAGTGAAACGGGGAAGCGCTTGGCGACTATTGGTTATCGATTACACGATTTAACGCGCCGGCTCCAGTCAAGAAGAGTTAACGCGATGCCGACATAACGGATATTCGAAAGATCGGGCGGGCGAGAAACTCAGTGGTCTTGATGCTTTAATAAGAGAGAAAGCCTACGATTCAACTTGTAAAAGGCAGAAGGACATGCGTCATGTTGAAAGGTTCACTGTTTCAGAAATTGACTTTGGCATCCTTCAAATCGTGCGAGGCATTGCCCCGACCATTGTCATGTAAAGCTATCAAGCGGTTCTCGCATATACATCAAATAAATTGACGCTGAGAGATAGGTGCTCTCGCCCATCCGAATCACAGGACCCGAGAAGGGGTTGTTCCTTCCCTGCGATTCCTGTCGTCCATCGACAGAGACTCAAAACTTCTGGAATGACTTGGCTCCCTTGACAACCTTTTTCTGAACCCGGAGGACATTGAACCGCACGGTTTTTGACAAAGGCCTGTCGGAAAAGCGGGAATGAGTGGCCAGTACAGCGACGCGTGAATCAAAATCCAACCACTCACCTGCATTGACCGACAGTCACGACATCACCGACTTCGACACCGATGAAGCAAGGGGACATGTGGGCAGCCAAGTTCTTGTGCCTCTTCTCGTAACGGTTGTACTTGGGGATGTAGTGCAAGTACTCACGACGGATGATGATCGTCCTCTCCATCTTGCCAACAGAGACGACGGAACCGGTCAAGATACGGCCACGGATGGAGACCTTGTCGGAGGTGAAGGGGCACTTCTTGTCGATGTAGTGACCTTCAATTGCTTCACGGGGAGTCTTGAAGCCAAGACCAACATCCTTGTACCAGCGCTTTGCGACTGACTTCTTCTTGCCGAGAAGCTTAGCGTTTTGGAAGATTCCGACCTGGGTCTGGAAGGCTTTTTGGGTCTGTATGCATCCAGGTTAGCCACATGTACAACGCAAGCGTTTGCGGCGGTTGTGTGCCGCGTGTTTCCCATCTGTGATCACGGCGCTTGTCATCACTCAAGCCGCCAGAACAACACTTCGGCATCGGTGATCAACGTCGACGCCTCCTCATTGAATTTCTGCATCAACTCCACCAACACAAAATACGACTTTCGGTGGGATGTCAATAATCACGGGCGAAACGTATGTTGCCACAGTTTCTCCACTTCGAAATCCTAACTTCCGCATTCATTGGCCCAATCACCTCAAAAAAATTTCCACCTGGCCTCCTCGTCGTTACAAGCTTCGTGCACCGACACTCAATACTGACCTGTTCAGCCATCTTTGATCCTAGCCCCTGGTATGCGGAAAAAGTAAATGTGAAAAGAATTCAACAAATGCGTTCGTGAAGGCGACGAAGGGAATCCAAAGTATCACGTGATTATGGCTTACATAAGATCGGACAGGACGCGTAGATGGTTTTCCTTTTGGACTTCTCAGTAACTTTCCGAGGTACATGTTTATTCCTCTCTCTATGACCTACGCCGATATTCATGTCGCCACCTTCTCGCCGTTCGGAGATATTGATTCACCCAACCTTGTTGAACCTAAGTTTTCGCGGGGCTGATCGTCTTGAAGAACAGGTCCGGTCACCTCATCCTCCACACTACCCTGCTTTTCATACCTGTCGAATTGAAAGTCTGCAAATTCCGCCAAATGCCACAATATTGGAATACAGCGTACACAGCATATCTAGATCACTGTGGCGAGAGATCAGTGCTGTCTGGGTGGAGCTGAAAGAGGAGAAAGACAACCAAACGGCACAGGAGCTCATCGAGCCCAGCACTACAAGCGGCTCATCGGAACGGCCGCGGCCGTGGCATTCCGTCAAAGTGATACAGCTTTTTCAGCGTAGTTGCTATGATCTTGTTGCCGTGAATGATGAAACATCATGGGAACGGGATTTATTATTGGAATATGTACCTATTGTCGTGGGCCTACGCATCATCGTCTGGTAGTAACTGACCTATATCTCCGGCTTGGTAGACATACGCCTTCACCGACCATGTGCGCCAATCTCTCTCTCCAAATTTTACTGATATCTCCGATCCCCCAACTGGGCTGCCGTACTACACCCGCTCTGGCCCATCACTTTTTCCCGATGTCGAATCCGCGGTCCAGTTCTTGAAGTATCCGACAACTCAGATAGGAGCATGTAAAATCATATTACATCCGAAATGGGGCAGCAGGAACTATCCTACTTGCATGGTGACGGACGCCCCACTTGAAGATATACGCAGGGTCTTTGAAGAGATGCCTGGACTTACTTTAGAGCTTACAAAGCGATAGTGCAGCTCAGGCTTGTTCAGACTCTCTGGCAAGGTGGTCCTTGTTCCACGGCAGCTCATCACTCTGTTCAGTGTGCCAGTCTGCCATCCTAGTATTGAGTTAAAGCGACGACTACGACCAAGCAGATGAAGCGCCAAATAGCAGTATATAGAGAGTATCTGGGAAAGTGGGACAGACATGATAGCCATGCTATCAAGCACTTATATCACATTATCTGCCCTTCACACTCACCCATAGTTCACAACTTGACTTCTATTGCTTGCGGTACTTCTGGAGGCGCCCCGTTAAGCGCCCTTCAAGCTCTACACTTAAATCATTACCTCGGACACAACAGTCGTGGCCGTTGACGGTAGGTGCTTCGAACTGGGAAGCGTTCATGGCTTTGCAGTTTGCTCGCAGTAGTTGCATATGATCATGCTTAACAGCAACCCCTCAACTCTCCACTGTCACAACCCAATGCCGTCCCAGCGATTATCAGAACCGGCGATTGCCGAAAGTGCGTTGAGGATTCGACGATGGCGGCCGTGTTGAGCGCGCGTTTCTTGTCGCAGTTATTTCTTTTTTCCGGTGACCAACCGTCCGACTTGGGAATCAGCCATTTATCTCAGTCTGATATCTTTCGCACAGTCTACAGTACCAGGATGTCAAACCCCGAGCTCGACGCTGCTCTCAACTCCCTCATTGACACTGCTCTTGGCTACATTCAAACGCTTCAAGAAAGTCCATCGGCGACAGCGTCCAGCGATGTAGTTTACGATGAGAAGTTCTTTCGTACACAATTAGCTGATTCAGGGAAAGTCTTAGGACATTACTCCACCAAGGTAGTGCCGCTCATGCTTTTCTCGTGTGACCTTGCTTAGACCACTCACACAAATGGGACACTTAGTTGTCGCTAGTGGGAAAGACCGGTTCTAAAGACGCACCCAAGCTTGCCAAGGAACTGTCCAAGGTGATAGGACATGTCGTGGCATGTGTTATGTCCGTCCCGGCAGCAGCCGGTAACACAGTACGCACTGAATTAAGTTCAGTAACCACAACGTTGCTCCATTCCACCGTTCGCTTTGCCAACTCTTTTCTCGAGTCGCCACGTGAAGTTGGGGGTGGTACACGGGTAGACTACCTTGGAAGCACAGGGCTGATATGGGACATATGTAAACAACTGGAATCGGTGTCTTTGAGCAATGCCGAGTGCGTGCAGAAGGTTGTGCGACGAAACGAAGCGTTGGTGTGCGACTGCATTGAAGAAATTGAAGGGTTTTTGAATGGAGACGACATAGACGACCTTGATGACGGATGGGATGATCTTATTAACGAGGACGACCACATCACCGATGGGGAAGAAAAGACTGCGCTCAGTGCTCTCGAGAAAGAGCTTGTGAACAACAGTCTGATAATCTCGAAGGCTGGACGCATGCTTTTGAAGAAGATCCTATCCATTTTGAACAAACCTGCCCACAAAACTGAGGACGTTGATATGGAGTATGTTACGGCATTAGACACAGTCTCCACTCTCTCCTCTGACCTTTCGAGACATCTCGACGACATGGCGAGTTTGTTTACTTGTCCGATACCTATGAATGATATAGTTGGAGATCTCTCCAACGTCGTAAGCACCTGCAAGGAGATTGTCAATACCGCAAAATTGGTCGCCGATCGACACGAAAAATCGGGTGAAGACAAAGACGGCAAGGACGTTAAGTGGCTAGAGATGTGCAAAGGACAAGTCGAGAAGGTTTGGGAACGCACAAAGGGAACGGAAACTGCGAGATAAGAAGGATGGTACAATAGCCTTTTTTGGTTGGGGTGTATGATACACACAAGACGCCCTCACGGTTTATCGTAAAGACCATTCATTTCAAATATAAAAGTTGCCAACCGGAACGGTCTGCGTAGATGGTCCCCGCACAAACTATCCTAAAGAAAAAGCAAGCAGAATCTCTACGTAGATGCAGCCTATGCCTATAGCCTATCCAAAAAAAGAAACCAGTTTCCAAAATAGTTCCGCATAAAATATACCCCGGCACTACTGCCATGCTCCACCTCCAATCTCATCAAAGTCGCCCAATCTGGCCGCTCTCTGCAAACTGCCACCTAAACCGCTGCTCACATTGTCAAAACCACCAAGCCCATTATCCTCTCCACCCCAAGGGCTACCCCACGGGTCATCCCCGTCCGGTACCGGACTCTTCGCATCCATGTCTGGATAGCTAGACAAGGCGCGATCCATGTTCTCCGCCATAGATAGTGATGGGTCAATGTTGATTTTCGGCGGTTCGTCTTCATCGGGTTCCAAATCGGAATGGGCAACATACGGGGATGAAAGAGACGGTGATATGTACTCCAAGTTCTGCGGCAAAGTCGGCTGGACGGAAACAGGTGAAAGATGAGGCGGCGGCGAACTTGGTTTCCCGGCAGCATCATGCAGATGTGAGGGGGAGCTCTCGAAGTCTCCAAACTCGTCGGCCGCTTGCGGGGTTTGGGTAAGTCTTGCCGCAGGTGTGCTGGCGGCCACAGGCGTTACATGGCTTTCCGCAACGGGGCCCACGCTAACTGGTTTCCTAGCCGCAGCAGCTTTTACAACCCCAACCCCAAGCGGGTCGGCAGGCTTTCTCTTTTCTTTCTCTGTTGCTTCTCTGACAGCGGCTAAAGGAGCTGCACCTAACGGATCATTGACGGTAGGGTTTGAGCCAACACTGGAGACTGAATTGCGGGATTTTCGTTGCTCCATGGAACGGCGTGATGGTTTCGAAATTAGTGGGTCGTTGCGGTTCACAGTGGTTCGGACACGTTCAGATAGATAACCCCACCATTGTACTGACTCGTTCAAATCCGCGCCCTTGAACTTTGCGCAAATTGGGTTAGTACAGGACACAAAGGTAACCTGTGGTACATATACAGCATAGCATACCTTGTGCTTCTTCTCTCCTCCAAATAATCCGGTACTTTTCTCCTGTACCACGAATTCTTCGGGTTCCTTTTCGTTGGCCATCATCGGTCCTATTACACAATCCGGCAAATAAAGCGATAGCTCTGGTTCCAAATTTTCCCGTTCCTCATCACCGCCTTGGCGAATAGAATTCGGCCGTACGTTCGGCGGAAATGCGTGCAGGTACCCAGCTGAGCTCACTACTACCCATGTCTCTTTCCATGACCTTTTGAAACCCAAGCGCATGCCTCCGTCCTTTCTGTACAGGAGTCCTTCTTTATGGGATGCCACTAACGCGTCTTTTTGACCTTCATACCAAATGTTTTCGGAAACCAGCTTGGGCGCGGTGAGAGAGAGAATACGATCATTGTGGCGCTGGCGGAAAGATGTCCAGTCCTTCACCGGATCCAATTCGTGCAGACTGTTCTTCAGCTTGCGGAACATGTCCAGTGAGGACGTCAAGTCCTTAGTTTGCCAGTCAAAGAAAGTCGAAAGGGATACGCGGAGGGTTTGTATGATGGTGCCTTCGAAAGTTGCAAAGTGATCCTGTTGTGATAGAATGGACGAGTGATAATGTTCCTGCTTGTACAAACATGTAGCTACATGGCAACGGACGGCCAAGTTTGCCGTCCACGGGTCCTTGTCAGTCATGGAAACAACTTCAGTGCTGGAATCATCTATGGCAAGTCCAGAATGGGTATCCAAGGCTGCTTTCAGTTGCTCGGTGAGCTTAACGTAAACGTCGCGGTCTCTAGCAAGCTCGCGATCCAAGGATATCCATTCTTTATCTGTATCCGCTGCCTTTCTTCTGAGATCTGCTAGAAGCGAGCGCAGCTTCGGGAGCACATGCGTTTCCAACATGGAGGCAAACTCTGCATTTTCGTTCTGCAATTTGACGTGTGCCTTTTGCATACCACCGAACACGCTCTGTAAATAGGAAATAATCAGAAGACCGCATGGCTTCAATTTAGAGCCCAAGCAGCCACAAACCATAGAAGACTCATCATTTCCGAATACGTTTGCGCCATCTTTTGTTGTTATCGGGATCATGAACTCTCTCGCACAACGTCCATATACATCAGCTAGCCTTCTTTGATGATCTACAATCAACTCGAATTGTAAAATCAACCGCTTCACTAACTGTGCCCAGCCGGCCAAACGTTGCAGGAATATCTAATCGCACAAGTCAAACCAATCGCAAAGAGTCCAAGAGAAAGAACAATCATTGCGACTTACCTCCGTAACACTTAAAGGCACTAAACCATTCGTCGGGTTATCCGCAAACGGAGCCTGTAGTCGCGGTCTTCCATTGTGGGTAGTCGATGCTTCACCTTCCCTAACGGTCACCATCATTCTACTCCTTGTTCGTTTGCCACTACCTCCCTCCGCTCCCCAAATGCGGCCACTAGTTCGTCCTTGCTAGTTCGTTCTCCCTCCTCCTACCGCCGTTGCGTGTTGCCTTGTTTCCGCCTTTGTCGTGTATCGCTTTCGGTTTGGAAAAGAGCAACGGGCAGCGGCGGGGCCAAGACCAGAACCGTGTGAAACCCTAACCCTAGGGCATTACCACAAACTTCGGCCGAAGTTGTTATAAAACCTGTGGGATTCAACCTAGCAAAAGGAAAAGCGAGCAACGGGGGAAGAAAGCAGCAATTAGGGAAAGATGTCCGCAACGAAGCACAACGTTAACAGTAAGTTGAATCCAGCATTCTAGTTTAAGTTTGAATGCGCATGGCTGATGCGTTTCTGTTTAGCGCCAAACGATGAGACACATCTTCAGACACTTTTGACATCCCGCCGCATCTCCGTTTTGAACTTTTGGGCAACATGGGCAGAACAATGCAAAGACATGAATGAGGTCTTCGCAGAGTTATCACGCAAATATCCGGCACTCCAGTTTATCAGCATCGAAGCCGAGAACTTCCCAGATGTTAGTGAAACTTATGAGGTAGCGGCTGTACCGACCTTCGTTGTTGTCAAGGATACCAAAGTGGTTGGGAGAATCGAAGGCGCCAATGCTTCTGGGTTAACGAGTTTGGTCGAAAAGTATGCTAGCACGTTCGCGGACGAGCAACATGCGGTACCAGCAGCTACGCATGACCTGAATACGCGACTCAAGGCATTGATCAATTCCCACCCGGTCATGATCTTTATTAAAGGAACCCCGTCAACACCACGCTGTGGTTTCAGCCGTCAGGCAATCGAACTTCTTGCGGAATCCGGCGTCAAATATGGCTCGTTCAACATATTGGCGGATGACGAAGTGCGGCAGGGATTGAAGCAACTAAGCGATTGGCCTACGTTTCCACAAATTTATGTCAATGGGGAACTCATTGGTGGTGTAGACATTTTGAAGGAAATGGTGTCGAGCGGGGAATTCCAACAGATGGCTCCGAAGGAGGAATCTCTGGAGGAACGACTCAAGCGATTGATCAGCAAGTCGCCAGTGGTGCTCTTCATGAAAGGCAATCCAGAGGTACCCAAATGTGGATTTAGCCGACAAATCACACAATTGCTTACCGAGCAAGGTGTGAAGTATGATACTTTTGACATCTTGGAAGACGAGGAAGTTAGACAAGGATTGAAGAGCTTCAGCAACTGGCCGACTTATCCCCAGCTGTATGTCAATGGAGAATTGGTCGGTGGATTGGATATTGTGCGAGAGCTGGTGCAACAGGGCGAGCTACAGGCAGTCATCGAAGGATGATTTCAGCACATACGGGGACTGTAACTGTGAACGAAGTGATTGTGCATACCATCTAATTGAGCGGTTATCAAGCAACTATGTGCCTATGTTTATGAGTATCAACATTCCCTGAAGGAAGGGCGATTGCCGGTACCGATGAAGGTTAGCTTCGGACGCGAGCCGGCGGTAGATCGGGTTAGAACGACCCATCGGGGATTGGTTGATCTGTAGATTGGTTAGATCGATGGTTCCCATCACTTGATTAGTTTTTATTGAAAATGCACAATCTTCGCTGATTACGCGGAAGGTGAAGTGTAATTAACGGTTCTTCTGCGAAAATAAATACGTTTTCGATAATGACCCAGCGCAATCATGCTTAACTCGCTACAGATGTCTATTTGGTTGAAATGTCACCTCTTATCTCGCACTGCTCGCCTTTCTTGCTCTTCTCTCTTGTTCCCTATCCCTGACAACCATTTCGTCAATCTTCGTGAATGCCATCGGACTACTGCTCGGCTTGTCCCTTAGCCAGTAAATGTTATCGCCCTCTGTCATATCTGTCACCTTCTTCAGCACCCGGATTCTTTTTACACTAGGGCTAAACACCGGAATAACCATTTCGACACCGGTGCCAAGCACATAATTTCGCAGAACAATATTCGTCATGACACCTTTACGCCGAATGGCTATCAATACACCAGCAAACACCTGTGATCTCGGGCGGGATCGTGAGGTAATTTGTTCAATCAGCAAGATTGACCCAGGCTGCAGTGCGTTCGGGTGATTTTTACGGAAGAGATCTGCGCGGTTGTCGATATCCAGGCGCTGTCGCATGTCAACATCGATTTGGCGAAGAAGCTGATGAGAATGAGACTTGTGACCTCGCGGATCGTGAGGAAGAGAAAGATCTTTGGACGTTTGCCCTTTGAGTGATGGAAGTGGTGAGCTGGCGGGACGAGGATAGTATGGGCCTAATGCGGGCAGGACTTCATCTTCTTGATTCGCTATAAGCCATACAATTTTATCAGTATTACTTCAATTGGTTGTTGGACATTTCTTTCTGCAGACTTAAACTCACCCGTCCTTGGAGCAGCGTAGTGTCGGGGTTTACCAGCAGACAAATGCACTGGGGTGGGCACAAGCGCCATAGGCGTCCTCAATAATCTCGACCGTACGATGTTCATTGTATCAAGCCAGTTGTGGAGTTGCTTCGATATAGTCTGCAATTGATGGTGGTGGGTTCATTCATTGGTTCCATTCAATGGTTCCAAACTTCAGGCCTAGCAACGCGTTCAAGCCTAGCAACAACGCCAGGATCTTGACCCACAAGGTAAATGAAGAATTGTAAACTGGACTAGGCGACGGAAGAATACGCCGACGCACGACGACAGCAAGATGGCACCACCGCTGCGTAACAATCCGTATACGCTGCTGCAGAACATCAACCGCCTCCGAGCGGCCGGTCGAGTCAAGCACCTTCCACCGTCTTATCCCGCACTCCACCTCGTTCCTACCACGCCTCTCCCTCCAAAAGGCCTTCCGCCATCCCATACAGGCGCCTTCCAACCAGAAATAACCATAATGCGTGATACTGTGAAGAGACAACATCCGCAAACGTACAAGCCACATTATTTTACAAAACCCGAGAAGATCGTTTACGAAGAAGACATTATTCGAGATGCTTTCTATAAGTGGCATCCACTAGAGTTGAACATACCGAGAACGCTGGTGATGAGTGAAACGGAAATTAGGCAGAATGTACAACGGGATTGGAGTACCATCTTCGGCGGGCGACCCAAGGAACTTGTGACGGGCGAGCAGTGGGTATCTTGTATGCTGTACGGGTGCCTCTTTCACTAGCTAACATTTGTCTCGTACCAGTGTGGTCCAGCATACGCTCTTCTTGATGCAAGCTCAAAAACTTTCTCGCCACAAAGCATACAAACTCGCACTGTCTGCATTCTACGAAGCGCGAGCCGCGGTTGAAGAAGCAGAACGCCGAGAGCGCGCTGAAAAGTTTGAAAGACTTACTCAAGAGCTCGATGAGCTCAACCGGAAAGAACGGTTGCAAAAAGTTGAGGAGGCATGGAAAGAGTGTCATCCACACTCGGCCCGATTCCTTGAGTGGGAGCAGGAGAGCTTGGCGCAGGGTGCTCAGTATGCAGAGAAGATGATGGAAGCGTGAGTAGTGACGTGGCGATGTTAAAGGGGACACATACTTATTTATTGGCTTGAAACAGACAAAGGCTAAGGGAAGACACCATGCAAAAGATGGCACAGTACGAGAAAAGAAATTTGGCAGCTCAAGCGGAAGCCGCCTAAGATTATAGCATTTCTTTTCAATCCCTACCATCAAAATTCAAGATCCGAACTGCTACGACTTTCACCAGCATTATGGGGCGCATCAACGTTGTCTTTATATTCTGTATTCACTGTGTCAAATGGGCGACTGAGCGTCTTGGAGCAAATAAACATATTTATGCCCGTTGATGGATGAGCTGCACCATGGCGCAAGTTGACGTGTAAACGTCAACTCGAGGTTGCTTCGTTCTCGGTTCGTGACTGTCCTTTGGGATTGTCACACCCGCGCCAGGTAAAGGCCGAACGATGCACCCATCTGTTCGCCCGCATCGGATGCCTTGTTCTGCAACCGGATCGGGTCCTTTGAATACTCTTCACGGCCTCCCACATAGCCTTCCACTAGTACTTCGTCGCTCCTTTTCTATTCATAAATAAAGTTGAACCGACTCAACGTGTGAGGTAATGCTGATAGTTGCGGACCATATCTCGCTGCGTTATCGTAGAGTTCGAATAGTGGAACTGCGAGAAGCTTCATGTTTTTCGGCACGGAGAGGAGCTCTGGTGATTCAGACAACTGACGTAAGAATCAAATGAAGGCAGAGCATAACGATGCTTTTGGCCTACTTTTATCCGGTAGATTAACCAGAAAGATCTTTTTCATCTCTTTAGGCTTTGTGATATGCGCGGGGAGGTATGGATACTGCGCCAAGAATCAGAGCACAAGTTGATATTAGATAGAGCCCGATTATGATACATCACGGCGACGGTCAATCCTACCATAAATGTTTCGAAGTTCGGCTTCCACCAAACTGCAAGCAGTTCCCCGACCTCCCATCCGCCGTCTCCCTCCATGTCCTTCCCCACTGGTCCGAGCATCCGATCTAACACCTTTTTCAAGCCTTCCACCTCATCCTCCCCGGGTTTCAAGTGATCACCGGGCAATTTGAAGAAGGTATTTGCAATCTGCAGCATAAGCACATGTGGGTGCCCGTGCTCGTGCACGACGAGCACGGCTTCAACCGTTAATCGCATCCCTTGCGTGGCATATTCGGCTTGTAGGCGTTGTAAACGGGCCGCAACGGAGGGGTCTTCTTCTGGTTGCGGATCCTTTACACCGAATGTGTAATTTGAAAGAGGATGAAGTGTGACGGTCGGCTGTACAGAAGTCATCTTGCTGGCTGTGGACTGCAAAGTCTGCCATTAATTGTCTTCTGTTAAGGGAAGATCGCTGCAAGTTGAGACCCGCCAGGGTTAGGGTCGTGCGTTATCGCTTGCTGCAAGATTCAACGCTTCAAGTATGATACTGCACGGGTAACTAGTACTCTGGATGGAACATGGATGCGCTGGACCTGTGCAGCCCTTGTTCTTATTATTGACGGCCTATGAAGAGGCCCACTACACTGCTATTTGCCTTTCTCGCGGGAGCTTGCGACTCCTCGAGTAGCTACAATAAGCATTCTCCACTCCACATCTCAATGCTGGCATTTGTTTGCCGCCAGGTAGCGCCTTTGAAAGGACCACGATCGCCGTTAATCAGGTGATAGTACAGTGCGGGCGTATCCTGACGCCACCGAATGGTTTCCTGATCAAGTGTTCGTCACGAGCTTAGCGCCATCCGTTTTCACCCCTCAAATCAAAGGTGACGAACCATTTTCCACAACCAGCACGGCCAGAACGAGCTCGGCAGCATATGTTCTGTTGCTCGCCCTTTCTCTCCTTACGGCTAATGCCCTCCGTGGAGTTCCTTTACTGGTTCACCAGTCAGAAATCCACCAAGTTTTCTCTGCTTCCGCGTCTGGGTTCAGAAATTTACGTCTCGCACTCCGCATTGTCAGAGTCAGAATTTAGTCTTCCGAGATATCGTACGGTCGGCCTCCCGTGCGGACAATTCCACGGTTGATCCATGGTGCTCATTTGTCTAACAATTCTACTCATCAACCCTTTATCCAATGGCATCCCGATCATAACGCTTGTCCGACAGGCTTTACTCGCAATCACTTTCTCCAGCTTTTCACATCGGATATCATCTTTGGGGTGGTTGTCACCCAGTTTGTGAATGAGTTCTTCAAAATCTTTGGTATTGAAGTGATGCCCTTTCGCGTGCGGAAGAGTAAGTAACCGCACTCTGCGCCCTGGCGGCAGGTTCTCGTCGAAGTCGGCAACAAAACCATTCGATGCCAAAATATCGCAATTTTCCATGGCAACACACTCTTGGCCAGGCGTTAGCTCCATCCCTAAAGGATTCACAAGCTGTTGCTTTTCCACTCGAACAGTCCGTTTCAAATTCTCGTAGTTGTACTTTTCATCAGAAGCATGTTGGTCAATGATGTAGAGATCTGTGCCCAGCCGTGCTATAATGAATCCCAAATTGAACTGTCCAATGATTTGCATTTCATGAAAGTCGGGTTTGGAAAGCGTTGGCGTCGGCAGGGTACCAGAGGTGGAGGCTTTGGATATTGGTGGTGGCGCGAAAGGCCTATGCGCTAAGGCCGCATTCACCGAGAAAGGCACTGTTGCAGATTTTGCAATTGACGAAAGGTAGGTGGAGTTAGTTTCTGCAGGTCGATTTCGCGAGAAAACGCCCGAAGATCGTTCATTACTCCGAGTTCTTGACGAATGTCCGTTCTGATACATCGCGGTATCCGGCGCAGCCCTGCCTGGATTGTCATCTGTCGATGACCGCTTCTTGCCCCGCAAGTGTTCCAAGTCAATTATCTCAACCGTCACCGCTTGTTGGGGACTGTCGTCGACGTCACTGGCTTCCATTACAGCCTCCTGTGCATGGTCCACGTTGCAGTCCAAGGGTACAGGGTTCATCAACGGGCACGGCATACGGGAATCTTGCGGATTCACACTCTCCGGGCAATTTTGCATGGATGAGCTTGCAGCCTGCGCCTCATCACTTTCATCGGCGAAGAATAGAACGGAACCCATAGGTTCTGCCGCCTCATCATCTACACGTCTTGGCTGGACAGGCACAAATGAAAGCGTGCTCTGGTGTGGGGTATGTGGTGTGCGCGAACCAAGCGATGGTTCCACCTCAGAGTCTGTGGACGCTTGTGATCCACTCTGTGATCTGCCGTTACTGCTAGCGAACTGACTGAAATCCACTAATCGCTGGCTCATCGATCGACCAACTTCCGCAACTGGAAAGCGATTGGCACTTCCTCCAACTTGACCTAGAAATCCTTCGCACCATGCGGCGAATCGTTCCCGTATTACGTCGAGCACTTGTTTCTCTTGCACGAGCATTACAGTTCGTTTATTGGGGGTAATATTGACATCCCAGCCGGTTTTCATTTCGAGGTTAAGCACAAGTATTGGATACTTGTCACGAACGTAACTTGAATAAACTTCATTCATAGTTTTGTTGAGCTCTCTCATATCACAAGGTCGTCCATTGAGATAAATGAACTGGCGGTCCGATGAGTTGCGTGATGAGACGGCAGTCGGTGCTGAAACGTAGCCAACGATAGAAAATGTAACTGAATCACGATCCTCCTCAGTTTCCGGCTGCGCTGGCGCCGCGGTGTCTTGAGACGGATGTTGAATTTGGAAGGGCTCAAGTAGCTGGAGCACTTTACTTCCAAACACGCTAAGAATATTCTCCTTCATCTTCGTTCCTAATGTTCCAACTACTTTGTTCGAACCCTTTCCAGTGCAATGTACCATTGATATCCGCACATCTTCACTGATGAGAGCATACTGCTGAGCTAAGTCTAGACACTTGGTGTACTCCTTTCTCGCATTACGTTTAAGCTCTTGATTCCGCACCGGAAGAGAATGAAAGATATCCGAGAGAATCACAGTGGTTCCACGAGATCGTGCAACTGGCGCCTGAGCAAGGAGGGCGCCGCGGCTATCGTAGGTGAGTCTGGTGCCCAACGGCGCGGACGCTTCGGTGCTTGTGATGACTGTCAGGTTGCACATCGCACATAATGAGCTGAGAGCCTCGCCTCGGAAGCCAAAGGATGTGACAGAGTAGACATGTTCGAAAGAGTCGATTTTTGATGTGTGATGCTTCAGGGCTGCAGTCAAGAAACTTTGAGAAGCCCATCACGGAAACCCAAACTTTAGTTGATGTCTCACCTAAGGCCGAAAAGTCTTTTGCTTCGATTCCGGAGCCATTATCTTCGCGAGTACAATTCATCAATTAGGCAATTGTCACTTTCTGGTGAACTAGTGGGGAGAACCGACTACGGACCACTCACTTCGATCCCTTCCAATCCATACTCTTTGAGCCTAATCTCAATTGCTGTCGCCCTAGCGTCCAGGGCGTTTTCGATCAATTCCTGTAATAGTCCCAAGTAAGCAACCTCTTCCCCGCTAGCCAGACCAATTTGACTGGGGCCTTACCTTCACTGCCGTAGCTAGATCAGTGATGACTTGGCCGGAGCATATCTTATGCACTGACTTTGAATCTATGGCCTTGATAGAGGCCACTGGCTCTGTTCCCATCGCCGCGGTAGGGAACCACACTGCTCATACATACGCTCTCCAAGCCAACCACTGAAGTTAACACGATTTTATTGTGAACACTTCGAATTCAACGCGAATTATTACTCGAAAGTTCAGTTGTGTTAGAGTTTGCGGCAGACTGCCAGATGTGGCCGGACTTCCTTTCTCTGTTCGTGCGAGGTCTTGAGTTTTAGCAAACGGAACATGCAGTGGCTAGAGTTCTCCTTTCGGTTCGTAACCTCCATTTTGCGGGCAGAGTAACGCATGGCATTATCCCCTGCTGCAGGACCCAAGTAATTGCCGGGCGGCATCCTTCATCTGCCCTTGACATTTTGACAATTGAATGGGCTTTCTGCAGCACTCACCAAGTAGCTGCTAATGCAACGGGTCAAACATGTTTGGTTCGCAGGTGGGTTTCCCACCAGCTTGTGGTCGCGTCTGTGGATACGAATTTGTGTATCTGGATACTGGTGCCGCCAATATCGAATTCATGGGACGCTGGGCTCGCTATCAAATGGCGCAGATGGAAGTATGTACTGGCTGCAATTATGGGCAACAGCTGTGATAGGCAAGCCATCGCCCGACATATTCCAGATTGTTTTACCGCCGCTTCAAAACTAGGTACCTCTCGTGATTTGAGGTACCAAGTAGAACTTATGTACAGCGGGTCACTAGAAACGGCCCTGCATCACCGACTCCAGTGCTGGGTCACCAAAGGTGGGCAAGCAGTGGAATCAGGTAAAGCGGAGCCAGATGCGACCTCATGATAAACAAACGATACGCCTCAAAGAGATCCGGTGTGGGGCACAGCATCGATCATTGATGAACCGAACATTGTTGGATCACCATGAAGTGGTCTGAGAGATTCCCATGTAAATGCACTAATCATCTCGATGACATGTGCCCCATCCGGTCCCCATTCTCAGGCCGTTTACGTACCGATGGTATGATTGCACACACGCAGAAACCGCGATAGTCTTGAATTCTTCTCAGGATGAGCATCTGCAACAGACTAGATTAGCAAAGGCACTCGGTGCAGTCGTTGACATCACCAAGTTTCCCATCTCGCACACAAAGGTCAGCAGATAGACATTCGACATTGTAATAATGTGGTTGTACGACCACGTTTCCGTCCGCCCGTCTATATAGATTCATCTTTCCTCTAAGTTTCTCTCGTTGGCGCTGATGCTCACCTGAGATGAAGTCAAGGCCTCATGAGGCTTCAGCGAGGGCAACAGACCTACGAGTACCTGTGGACAGAAATCCAGCGGGTTAGCAAATATTACAGCACGGAAGACGGATGTGCTGCAGCTCGACAAGCGCAAACGTATTATCTCTGACAAGGCTGAAACTTATAATGAAGACGTTTTTCGACATGGGGCGTTCCGAGCGATATAGGTCATCTTTTCATCATTGATAGAGACGTTTGCGCTCATGAGCGGACTCTGATGCTTACCTTGAGTATCGGCCGAGACGCATAGGAACATCGGTGGTTAAGTAAAAGCATTTCGTTTCCAAGATCGTCTCTGCATTGGAGTTTTGTTGTAAACTGGCGAAAAGCAAAAATACAATAGTGGCACAGTGTGGCTTGTGAAATTTGTATGACTGTGCCGGACGAATAAATCATATGACTGTCATGGTATCGGTGGCACAGGCGCTCGCTGCCAGTATAAAAGGCGTGCGCTCCCCGGCTCCCCTCGTTTCTTTTTCATACTTACCTGTCCCAAGCGTTCGGTGATCATCAAGGCTGGCGCTCATCTCGGGACTGCGACATTGCACCAACGTTCGCGGGCCTGGGGTGCACCCTCTCTTCGGAGGGGCGTGGGGGAATAATTTTTGATTTTGGGAGTCTCCTTCGGGGGATCTCCCGGTGAACTATTAAATAAGGAAGAAACTCTTGTGTGTTAATTATGCACCAACTCACTGCTGCAGTGCAATCAGTGTTGCAGACTCGTATCAGTGTCGAAAGTGTAAGCCTCGAACGGCATGCAGCTTGCACCTTTGGCTGTTGATGTGCATTAAGTAGATCCAGATCCGATGGAGTAGCTTCCCACGGACACACGCACACACACAGCTCCACAGTGGACGCACGTTTCAATTGCATGTTCCGAGGCTGCTGCAATGCTGCCCGCCTTATTATTAGTCAGAACGCCGACCGGAGTTCTCGAAGATCGTGCTTGGGAGTTGCCATGACGCGTACGCAGTAGCGTATAAAAGGGGGCTGCCTCCTCTTCACAACACTGGTCAGGTATCCAGATCCATCTATCGTATTTTCACACAACGCCCCAGATCATCAACTAAAAGTAGCCATCATGGGTATCAGCAAGGTCGCCATCATCTACTACTCCATGTATGGCCATGTAGGCACTTTGGCCAAGGCAATCCAAAAGGGTGTACAGGCCCAAGGCCTGACAGCGAACCTGTACCAGATCCCTGAAACATTGGTTGGTATTCTGTTCGCAACGATATGCATTACATGGTGATCCATGAAGCAGGGTACTCACCCGTATACTGCAGTCTCCAGAGATCTTGACAAAGATGCATGCCCCGCCCAAAGACGCCACCGTGCCTACTGCAACCGTTGAGACGCTCGCTCAGTATGACGCCTTCATCTTCGGGATGCCGACCCGATACGGAAACCAGGCTGGTACGTTGGAATGTGTCACATTCAGAGATGCATCCGTTTTTATGCGCTCTGCAAATGCTAAAAAAACTGATTCCCTTCATTTTTGTTTTGCGCAGCTCAAGTCCGTGCGTTCTGGGACGCGACAGGTCAGCTTTGGGCCAAAGGTTCTCTTAGCGGAAAGATCGCTGGTGTCTTCTTCTCCACCGCGTCCCTCGGTGGTGGCCAGGAAACTACCGCTTTGACGTTCATGTCTACTCTCGCTCACCACGGTGTCATTTACGTGCCCCTGGGTTACGCAAACACATTCCAGCAATTTACTAGTCTTACTGACGTTCGCGGTGGTAGCGCCTGGGGCGCGGGCACCATTGCTGGTGGTGACGGCAGCAGGCAGCCTTCCGCTCTAGAGCTCGAAATCGCAGAAATTCAAGGCAAGACTTTTGCCGAGTTTGCCAAGAGGGTCCAGCCGAAAGTTCCTCTGTCCGCTTAAACTTCTTAGGTCCATAGCACAACTCTTGTCACAAATCTTGTCAAATATACTTGCTAAGAACAAACTGTGCATGTGCGGTAATGTATAATACCATTCATATTCATAGGTGACAAGTAAATAGATTTAGATGCAGTCCTAGTAGACCTCCAATACATATCGTTCCTCTTCCTTCAGCTCCTCCAGCAATTCCGCCGCGCGGTCGCGACTTCCCACGCCCAGCTCAAACGACGACAAGAGTGCGTCTCTCACATCCGGCACCGGCCACGTAGGGCCGCAGAGGTAGAACGCTCCCTCCTGGTCAATCATGTATTCCTTCAGAAGCTCACGATCCTCTTCAATCTTGTGCTGAATGTAGATCTTCTGCTTCTGATCGCGAGAGAAGGCCAACCGGAGGTGCGTCAGCACACCGTCAAGGTGGTACGCCTCCATCTCTTCACCATAGAGGTATTCCATAGCACGGTATCGCGATCCAAAGTAGAGCACCATGGGTCCGACCTTGATGCCCTTCGACTTTTGGAAGGCACGCTCTTCGATAAATGCGCGGAACGGGGCCATACCAGTTCCCAGACCGGACATAATGACCGGTTGTTGATGGCTTGCAGGCAATTTCATCACACTCGGTTTGATAGTGACTGTGAGCGTCTGCCCCACGCTGGCTCGAGACAAGTATCGCGTACATTGACCATACTTTGCCTTTCCGCCTTTCGTCTTCCAGTCCACAAGCACGACCAATAGGTGAACCGAGTCCGGATGCATGCTTTGTGCGGACGAGATCGAGTAATGTCTCGGCTTTATCTCAGGAATCATGTCCATCAATGCATCAATGGATGGGCGTGCACTCGGGAATATCTCAAGAAGATCAGCGTAACTAGGAGTTTCCTCATCGGTAAACTTTTGCATGGCATCAGCATCGGAAAGTAAGTCGTGAATTTGCTCATGTTCCGAACCCTTGGCGTAGTTGAGTAGTTCTTGGTAGAACTTGCGGCCGGGTTTCCCGAATACGTCCAGGACTTGGGTAAACATCTGTTCAACGGTCCGGGCCTCCGAGACACTCGTGCCATCCGCTTTCTCTCTTGTCACGTACACAATGGAGTGAGGGTTGGCCCCATAGTTCTTCAGGAACTGAGACACATCTTCCAGATCATTGTGTCCATGCACACCGAGCGCTTCACCAATGGCATAGTTGAGCCCTGTGCCTTTAATGTCCATTTCCATGTGGAACACGTTACGGTCATAGTTTTCCGGGGTCACCCGACGGTTTTCGGTTACCTTCACCAAATATGCATCTTCAACGTCCGGGCGAAGATGCTTCTTGAGCTGATATGTCTCTGGGAAAATGACCGGCCAACAGATCTCGTGGTACTTGGCCACATGGCGGACGGTGCTTTCTTCAGGTTCTTTCACTTCGAGCTTTTTGGACCCGATAGATCCAGAGAGAACAGTAGGGAGCTCCTCAGAAACCTCATCCGTGGTCGTCAAGTGCATCTCCCGGATGCTCTCCAGTCCACGCTTCACGGCACCCAAGGTGGTATACACAATGCTGCGGTCAGCTTGCCCATGGACAATTTCTGCTCCGAACGTCTTCATCACACCGCCGAAATCAATTCCCTTCGCAAGCTTGAAGAATACCGCTGATAGGATATTGTTGATGTAGTCCTTGGTGGGACCCTTGAAGAGCGTAAAGTTCTTCGCGATGCCGTCGGCATCTACAGCGAGAACTTTCACATTGCGTCTTGAAAGCTCTGATCTGACTGAGGCAGGGATTTCCTTTTCCAAATCCGCTTGAGACAAGCCAGTGTTGACGACTAGAGATCCGCCTCTCTTCACACTTCTCGCCACATTGACCCTTTGAAAGACTTCCAAGGAGTGTACGCCAACGTAATCAGCATTTTTGACAAGGCTGGCCAGCGCGGTCTTCTCGGTGCCATAGCGAACGTGTGTTGCACTAATAGGCTCAAGATGAACATCCTCATGAACAGTGACCGATTGCAGAGTCTCGTAATGGCCTGCCAAACCAGCCTCCAGGCGAGCAAGCGCTTTCTCAGCAACAACCCTGGTACCAGCATTTTGAACATCCCAGAAGATAGCCTGATGGACGTTGGCTGAGGTGTCGTCGTCGTTGCCACTGGACGCCGTGATAGCGTGCTGTCTGGAGACTTTCCCATTCTCAGCAGCAGATATGAAGTCTCCCACCGCTTCAACAGAAAAGCTCTGTACGCCTGTCTGAAATTGTCCAGTAACCACTTGAGGAATACGTCCCTCCCAATGGCCGGTGTAAAAAGCGGAGGTGATATCCAGAAACAACAAGCCACGAGTCTGATCAATGACGGCAATCCTCTTAACATTCTTCGGTAACTGGCGTACAAGCTCTTGGGGATTCCACGGACGGTAAAGGCGGATGTTCAGGATACCCGCCTTGATTCCGGTTTTAATGATGGCCTCCTGTGCAAGGTGCACTGAAGGGCCCATTGCAACGACAACCAGCTCGGCGTCCTTGGGACCAGTGTACTCCAAAGGCTTATACTGGCGACCACATGCCTCACCAAGTGTCGTCATCGCGGTGGCTACAGCATCGTACAGGTTCATATGTCCATCGGCGCTTTTGGGAAGCAGGTCTTTCACCTCTGAGTACTCGAGCACCTGAATCTTACTGGTCTCCTGTGCAGTTCGAGCACCATCAAAGAAATGCACAATTGGAGAGTTCGATAGCGAAGCGGCAATGTGCGCGACAATCGCCATGTCATGCGCTTCCTGTACACTTGTCGAGCTCAAGAGACCGAAGCCGGTGTGCGCAACCGAGACAACGTCAGAATAGTCGTGGGAAACAGTAAAGGCGTGGTCGATCTTTTGAGCAGCCACGTGAAATACGGCCGGCTTGCCAGAGCGAGCGATGCCGTACATCGAAGGGACCATAAGAGGCAGTGCCTCGGATGAGAGGATAGCGCTGATGTTAGCGCCCGTGGACAGAGCACCGTGGATTGCGCTGGCTGCCCCAGCACGAGTCGACATGGACACCACCTTATGTGATTGACCATGAGCGTTAACCACTCCCTGAGTGCACCACCGGAAAATGTCATCACCACGGTACGCGGATGTTCCAACCGGGTAGACGAAGGATATGTCGCTGAGTCCATAGGCCACGTGTGCCGCGGCAGTATAACCGCTCACAAGCTTCAGTGTACCTAGAAGGGCTGCAGAATGGGGCTTCCGAATGGCAACTACTGAAGAAATCTTCTTTTCCAATTGGCTGTTGTGGTCCACAGCATTAGTAACGTGCTGATGCTTGACGGCTGCACCATTTCCTTTAACAACCAAAAGCCCGGAGCCACAAATATCAGCCTTCTTGATTGCGAGGATAATGGATTCCAGAGTTGCATTAAGGACCTCGTGCCCTTGAAGGAAGGAGGCCCCGCAGGCGGCCGGGTATCCAGCGTCCGAAAGTGTCTTGACTACATGGCGGATGCGATCCGAAGTCAACGCCAACACCAAGGTCGCGCCTGGAGCGTATACGGGATAGTTGTCGGATTGAGCCCGAATGAGGGTAACATTTCCCGAAAGCTGGACACCACCAGACGCAAGCAGGTTGAATACAGGCGATGCTCCTGTAAGAACTTGCACGCTTTGTCCACTTTCGCGAATATAGGCAATCTCGACGGCGGCCTCACCAAAAGTAATGGCATCGGCTGCAACGAGCCTGACAACATGGCGACCTTCATGAACCGATTCTGTCATGTCATCAAGGTGGGAAAATACTTCTCCTTGGGTTGTCCCCTCCGGCAAAACCACGAGCTGTCCAGACACAAGCGCAAGAACTTCGTCAGACACATCTGCGTCAGCGACTACAACATCTGCTGATCCAATAGCGCTATAAGCAGCTTTGGTCAACTGCTCCACATCGATAGACGCCTCGATGAACTTCAACGTGCCACGGGCAAGTTTGGTAGGCCTAACTTCAGCAGCACCGGCAAGGTAACGCTTGACAATGCTTTCCATCTCCTCATTCGTCAACTCTGCCAGCTTATCGAAAGGCCATGTTTCAGAGATTTGGGTGACGAACTTTTGCCTTCTAGCGGCCGCAGCCGGATCCACTTCGCGTAACTTCTGACGAAGAACAGCAAGTCGTTGAACAGCGAGCCCGGCATTCGTGGGCAACGCGTTTGCGACCAACTGACGAATCTTGCTGGCAATTTTCGGTCCGTTTCCATTGGAAGATACGGCTATTTGAATGGCATGATCACGATGTGTAGATGTGAACCAGAAGTCAGAAAGTTCCGGGGCTTCAGCGACGTTAACGGGTATCCGCCTTTGCTTGGCAAGGTGGGCCACACGGCGGCACTCTACATGATCTTCCGCTGCAATTAAGACAATAGATTTCCCATCCAAATCACGCTCTTCTATGTGCCGATTGAACCATTGAATTTCTCCACGATGGGCCCGAGCCTTTAACGCGGCAGACAACTGATCTTCTGGTGCGACAACAGTCACATAAGAATCTGCCTCCAACGCAAAGAATACCCGCTGTGCTGCAATGTCGTTCCCCCCGACGACCAGAACATTACTAGAACAACTTTGTCAGAGGTGCAAGACACTTGGTAAACATCCGCTCGACCCAACTCACCGCCCGGCAATATTCCAGGTAAGTATCAATGATGCACCACCGCGCGCTACTGGCGCAAGCTCTACGCTTGTTGCCACCATTACTCGTTTATATATATTGTATCAGCGATGCAACGATGCGAATGCTGGTTGTAAGGCAGGCCGAGAGGCGGCACCCTGGTCTCGTCCAGTTTATATACACCGTCGCACCTCTACTTTGACTCCTACACTGCCTACTCTCTGTCTGTCTATTCTACCTGCCCCCGCCACTCATGCCTGCCTTTTATAAGCGAAACCAACATTTGGGAGATGCCATCGACAGCAACCCATCGCAGGCCAATGGAATTGCGCGTCGCGCAACCTGCTTAGTCAGAAGATTAGATTTAAATTACAGGCTTGCTTAGTAAGCAAACGAGTCTTACTCCGACAGTATAAGCACTTAAGTAAGAACGTTATGCCTCAACCGGGTAGAACTGTACAATTACTATGATTAACTAGTTTGTAAATTGCCGCTTCAAAGTCTAAACCGCTAATGTAACATTGTAAGTTTTTCGAACCAAGTCGGCTGGGGTCTCGTAGCTCCCTGGTCCGGGAACCAGCACCTTGTCCTTTGGCAAGTCTTCAAAGCGAGGTACGCTTAAGAATCCCTCTCCTCGATGAACGTCACGCCGCGTTAGCACCATAGGTGTGTACTGATTGGGTGCAGGCAGGCGCTCTTTGACTGAAATCCGTTCATTTGAGATGAGTCTGGGCATCAAAAAAGGTCAAACACATGGATGCTTACCGCTGAAAATGTCCCTCCTTCCGCTTTCCTTTGCTAAACTTAAAGCAGCTCCAGGTTTCTTCCATACACCCTTTTCCCCAACCAATTTCTTGAATGCCCGCTCCACTTCATATGCTCCAACACTCGGGATATCACCCGCATGGTCGGGGAAGCGATCAGTCTGACTCCCAAACACAGGAATTCGGGCATTGGCCGGATTGACAATGATGTTTCCAAGAGTAATCGGTAATGGCCCGTGCGTTTGCAGCGCTGACATCCGGGTCTGCGGGCGACTGGGTTTTGACATTTGGATTTCTTGCTGATAGGTGGTTGGTGCAGGCGCCCTTTCCGATCGTGCAGTTTGAAATCTCTCGCTGACACTACCAAAGCCACCAACAACTCGCCCCTTCAGAGACTTGCTTTGGTTCAACAGCTTCTCTTCAGATTCAGCGACATTGTACGCATTCGGTCCAGGCCTGCTATCGTGTTGCTGGGGGAATCGAGGAGTCGTGGTTGCAAACGGTGCAGTTCTGTCACGTTCTCGTTGCTCTCTGTCCTCAAAGCGTCGCGTTCGATCCACATCATATGCCCCGGGTCCTGGAGTATACATTTGTTCCCCATGCATGTGGCTCGGCAGCTCATGCCCTGTTCCTCCCAAATCCCAACGCTGCCCGCCTTTCGCTTTCCCAGAGCCTTTTAAATCCTTCACTTCGTAAGAACCGGGACCTGGTATCCCATTTCGTTTCTCGGTCTTTAATATCTCGTCTGTCAAACGCATACAGGGGCTCAGCCCCATTAAGCCCACCCGTCGCGTCTTCTCCTTTTCAACCGGGATAGACGCTTGTAACGGATTATAGCTATTGGGCGCCGGTGTTGAGGCGGATGGAAGCGTGAGCGACAATGACTTGTGTGCCCGAGCGAAGGTGGGGCCGCTTTTTATTGAGATCGAACTAGGAGCGGATACGGATTTCGGCCGTGGTGGGGGAATTCTGGGACGGGGATGGAGCTGTCCATCTAGCAGTTGTTCAGCTGCGCTTTCCGAGTGAACGTCCCGCTGATTGGACGAAAAACCTACCTTCTCTCTCTTCAAATCCTCCCGCATCTCGTCCTGGGATGCTAGGTGCCCCAAACTTTCTCTTCCATACAATCTTGGGGCGTGGAGCCATTCCAGGCGCATCTTGCTTCGCTAGAAGCTTATTCTCACGCTCTTCCAAGTCGTATTGATATCCTTCTTCATCGACCGGCACCGGCCGGTTCATCAAAGGATGCACTTTACTCTCGCGGACGATCAACTTGAGTGCGTTTGGCACATCTCCTCCGTCATCATGGCCTTGCTTCGGCTTCATTCCCTCATTGACATCATACCATCCGGGACCAGGTACCTCGCTTTTCTTGCGGTCGTAATTGTCGAACCGTTTTACGGTACTTTTACCCCACTGCGGCGCCTTCCAAGGCTTATCCAGTGCGAGCTTTAACAACTCAGTCCGGTATTCCCCTGGTGCGGGTCGCGCCGGTGCTTCCGTGAGGCGGGTGATCTCGTCAAAGTACGATGTACGGGGCGTTAGAGACGTAAATGGAGCATATCTGTGACAAGTGTTATACCCTTAGTTTATTTTCTATATAGCCTCCTAGCGGATGGCTTTGTTAGCGGACCTGCTTCTTACTTACCCTTCATTTCCGCGGGACTTGCCAACGGGAACGGCGGGTGTATCAGGATCATAGCTCCCGGGGCCCAGATGTGGGTCCTTTGGAGTCGCGAGGAACTTGCGCTCGGAGCGTGAATACATCTTGCACGCTGATCACAGCCGAGCTGGCAGAAGAAAGCGACAGGAGCATCTGAACTCCCGACGCTAGAATTCGGGGATTTGTGTGCGGCCTATTATTGGAATAGATGTACAGAAATTCTCCGGTGCACACTGGTGGGAGTACTAATTAGCTTTACACGCCATGATGCCATTGGAATATATTTCTTCCCCATTGATGCCAATGTTGCTACTAGTGGTTTCCTAGTGATATCCACCTTGTGATACCAGTTTCTACCACTTGGAGCCATTTCATAGGTATCCGCTACGTGTTTGGCAGGAAAAACTCGTTCTAAGTGCCTGTAACACGTACAATTAGAGCAGCACAACAAACAGACATTTTAAAACAATTCCAGCCGGTAGGGAACTGGAAGTTGAGTAGATCTAGCGATCCTGCTCATCAGAACAGCATTTGACCGAAGGATCATTGAATGCGAGACATTTTTGTACGTGTTTTTGGTCTGCCGCATTGATGTATGATCGGGAAATGTTGTGTTTCTTTAAGTTGGGGGGCAAACCCTTTTGGATCTCGATGCGCCAACCCGTTAGTTTTTACTCGGCGTGTTTCGCCTTTTTGTGGATGTTGTTGTCGTTGAGGGTGGGAAACCCACCCTGCATGCACCCGTGGATTTAAACGACAATTCACACGCTTGATCGCTATCGCATCCTATCCCTCTTTATCCCTCTTTGTTCCGCTTGGTGTATCTCATTTTGTTCGCATTTTCTCACTGACTACACGCGTACGTGTAAGTTTGGTAGTCCGGGGTTAGACAATAGTCACTATACTAAATCTAAATGTAAATCAATTGAGGTGACGGGGGCAGGGATGGAAGATGATAGACAAGTGCAAACGCTGTTGCGTACCAAATCCTTAATAGAGAAAGCAGTTGCTGCTGAGGGCTCAGGTAACGAGTCTGAATATAAATTTAACACAGGCGGTGACCAAATGTATTTTCCATCACAAAGGATTGCAATCAGCGTAGCCTTGACCGATGACCATATCGCCTGCGCCCTCCCGCCCCATATTTCACATGCATGGTCGTCCGGACGTATCAGGACTACATAAATAATTCGGGATGTTAAGAATGCAAGGATGACTGGTAGTAACACAACTATCATGCACTACCTGCGCAAAACTCTCGGTATTTTCATCTCCCTGTCTGCTCCATAAAAGCTCACGCTCTCTATCAGTGATTGTGGCTCTACTTTAAGGCTCGTGTTCGGTGTTAGGTATGCAAGGATGACCTGTAGCACAACTACCAGGCTTTTGTGAAAAACTTGCTGGTTTCTTTTGCTGGCCCAATGAAGCTCGTCCTCTCTCAGCTTGATGGTGATGGTCCTATGGGACAAGGATTCGCTAACCCTGTCAAGATCCTCAGGCGTGCGATATTAAGTTCTTGAGAGCCCCTACTAATGCACCAGAGATCCTTTGCCGACCCATCGAGATCTCCACACAAATGCCGCTAACATTCATTAGACCCAGAGAGATCAGCAAGGTCCCCCTCTCAAGATCTTTCACCGGGAGCCATACACATCACCCTCGAACGTGTTCACCACGACAGGGGAGCGGTCAGCGGGCAGGTGGTGTCCGACACCAAGAAAGCAAGGTTAACTGACACCTCTCCAGTGAACAACGAAGAGGGCAGGTAGGCAAGCGTGTGTCGACAACAAGACAGTTGAAGGCTCAGGACACCTGCTGGATCACATGTTCGGCATCCAGCGCGCCGTTGGACACCAAGACAAAAGCCCTATGTCGAAAACATAAAATCAAAAGCAGAACGAGAAAGAGGTCCATGAAAGAGCCCTACATACCTGAAACCTGCCGACCTACAACGGGGACTATGAACCAGTGATGGCGGCGATGGCGGATGCGTGTGAATTTTGGGAAGGAAGGAGGAAGCCAGGGCCAAGTGTCTTCTTGATATGGCTTGTTACCATTATCAATAACAATAAGTACACTAATTCGGTAAACCGAAACAAGCCTCCGAGTGGGCCACTGCCAAAACAGCCGTGCTGTTTTGGCAGTCGCCGATGAGAGTACGTAGTACTCTGAATGCTGCTGCTTGCAGCGACAGTCCACTGCGACCCGGAACGGCTTTGGCAATGCTCTCATCCCGGAAATCGTACACTGCGAGCGATTGCGGCAGGTGCTCCGATACCATCGGATACGCCATCTCTACTCTACAAGTAGAGGATTCGTGGCTCTCCAGGCGTGATCGGACGTCATCATGCTGGTCTCCAAAATTGGCGTCGATTGTAAATACCTCCTCATCGAAGTCTGCAAAACCGGTATGCGGTCATGTCGCTGCTGGGGGTTTTTCAAAATCGGATGTCTTACCGGTGCGATTGAAGATCTACATCAGTCCTCCCTGGTCGGACCGATTGCCATCCAAGTATCGCAATGCCATTTTTCCCGCCACCGCCCGCCTCTTGTCGGGGGGTCTTGTGTTCATCCGCGGACTGAGTCTCATCAGAAATCAGCATCAGCCAGCTCAGCATGCACCTTGATGGCGAGCTCGTACTTGTGCTGGTCGTGCGACTGGCATACGTAGTATGCCATGTGTCGCCGCATACAGCATTTTTTGGTGCATGGAGTGCCTGTGGTCGAGTTGAAGGCTGTATATAGCCACACTTCCACGAAATCTGAGCAAACGAGCTTGCTCTACGCAAGTCGTTGCGTGCCACCTGAAATACACAGAGGATGGCGCAATGCCGGGTTACAGGACGACAGTCGATGAGAGGTGAGATGCCTCTATTTCATACCCGCTCAGTTCGACATTCTAGGATTGAATAAAATGTCAACTACCCTGTTGGAACAGTCTGGCACAGCAATCGTGCCCTCACGCGTGAAGGCACAGTCATATAATGAGTGGCACAGATATCTGTGGCAGTTACGCGAAGCCACGATGCTATTCTCGGTCATTCCGAGGCTTGTTGAAGCTGAATATCATATCCTATCCACAGTTGCAGCAGCAAGCATGCCACCTGCCGCTCCTCGTTCACAGCGCCTCTCTCTGATGAATTGTCTTAAAAATGCAGGTTGAGGGCCAACCCCAGGGTCAGGAGCTTCAGAGTTGGATCACTTCGTCAACAAACAATATCTATCATTGTTTGCTTTAATTTGAATCTCCAAGAGCTCCGAATCTTTGTAGCACACAGTGTTTAGAATAAGAAAGCGGCACTGCCATCCTCTGCAAAGATATATTTAGTTCAAACTGCTTGACCTATTCAAAACTGGCAACCGTCAGTGTATAAAGAGGCTGTCTACGACACAGTTAGCTCACAGCTTAACGTCAGCCGCGGACATAGTGATTTTACATTGCCGCCATATCAAAAGCAAAGGGAACCATGCTAAACGAGATTTCGGCCGCGTCTACTTTCCTTTCGACGCATCTGTCTGCCTCGGTTCCACCGGATCAGCGCTCAGCTTTCCAAGCCTCTCTTCAACGCCAGATGACCCTAAAGTTTGATGCGCATTGGAATCCAACGTTACCTCTTGCGGGAAACGCTTATCGCGCAATCAATATTTCGGGAGGAAAGCCGGACCCAGTATTGATGAACGCCGCTGATGAGTGCGGATTGGGCATTGATGTTCTGATGTCCAGCTTTCCTGAGGAATACGTATTATGGGTGGACCCTTTCAGCGTCACCTACCGTGTCGGCGACCACGGGTATCCCACTGTCATATGGGAAGATCGTCCACAACTCGAACGCATCAATGCAGAAGCGGTAACACTGGGCGTCGCCATGTCCCCGAGTAGTCGTTCAAGCGTTGTCTCGAGTTCTTCGAATGGGTACAGGACTTCGCCTGTTACCCGCAAGGCTTCACCTCCTGTAATTATCCGCAAGCCATCACCCGCGCCCGCACGGCCATCGACTGCATCCATTAGTACAGAGAGGGACAGAATCCCCGGTGGTCTAGCGGCAAGTCAACAACCTATCCTGGTTTCGTAGATACCCGCTTTCGCAGATGCCCTGCGTTCTTCATAGACTGTATATGTTTTTGGCTAGTTTTCCATAGGTCCCGCAGGCAGATTCAGATAGACTTGCGAATATGTTTTGTTGTCGTAACATCACTTAAAAAACAAAACTGAACTCGAAATATTGTACCTAACTCGGCCTCAACTGATGGTGCGGTGGAAGTGAGCTTATCGGAACCATTATGTTATTCACATATTGTAAAGTAATAGTTGGAGGATATCCGTTGTTGACAAAAGTAATCCGCAGGCGGTCACGCTCGAGACATCTGCGCTGCGGCCCATTCTGGATATCTGTACCTCACTCGTCAAAATACGATTTCTTATCTCAAAACAAAACGTTTTGCAGTGCTCACCTGGTCTGGACACTTTCCACTACTCCGTCCAGGTGATGCAGTAGGCCCGCAATCTGCGAATCCCACGACGCTAGATCTCCTGCATCTTTGAAGTGCACCAGTCCATCGATTTGATCAATGCTACCGTGTAGGATGCCCTCTCCACACATCTTACTAGCAACTTGCTCCGCCTGTTCCGCCGAGATATCTAACAAGTTGCCAAGCTCCTGAAAAGTAATATTGTTGTAGAGCTTGCTTGCAGACAGCAAATTGTGCTCAATCACTGCCCGGTCGAGTACTGTTGTTCCGTCTGCTAGGCTGGCGACTTGGTGCGGTTCAAGTGTGGCGGCGAACTCTTTGACCTCGCTTTTGCGCAGGACACGATCCATGTACATCTTTTGCAGGATCCCATACACAGGTAGATCATGCACCCGTTCGTCCTTGTAGAGCGTCGCAAGCATACGGCTGCGAAGGGGACCGGCTCCGGCTAACACCGCACATGTCACGGCTTTGGTCAGTAGTTGAAGACGTTCTCCCGCGTCGATCATGGGGATGTAAGACAACTCGTGGTACTTGGAAGCAGCTTGTAGGAAGTTGCGTTTGAAATCTAACACTTTCGCTTGCGAGAGCTTGAAATGTATTGGTAGGACAGGGTCTGTGCTGTTGACAATCAACAAGGCTGCTCGATTGAGATAGGCCTCTGCGGTAACTGCATCATCTTCTTCCAGAAGTAGCCTTACGATTCTTATGTATATCTGCAATTTGTAGTTCTCAGAAATTGGTCGGTGGCCTGAGTCGAGTGGTATGCCTTGCAACTGTCTAGCGGCTTCCAAGAATTCTTCTTGCTCCTCCAGGATGTCAGCGAGCTTTTCCCGTACGGATGATATCTATGTCACTTCATTAGGTTATGTCGGAATTGGTATGACCGGACGGGAGTGCATACCTGCTCCTCAAACGCAACCGCTCGTCCCTGCATTTGGTCCAGCAAATATTTCCACATCTCCTTTGTAGCTTCCACATCCTTTCCAGTACTCCATTCTCCAAAGAGGCTCACAAAGTCACCGAGGAGCTGCCGTGAGACCACCAATCCCACACTTTCCTCCAAGGAATGCGTTATGAACACTTGCAGGGCTTGAATGACATCTTGTGTTAGTGTGCTAGACGAGCCAAGGACGGACTCAAGAAGCTGCCGATACAAGACCGGACGATCTTTGAGATCTGCTGTTGCTATAGACTGCAATTGTTGGGAGGTTGCAGCAGACATGATCGTTCTTTGCAGGCATTCGTTCGTATTTGTATCAAAAGGGTGAAAGAATCGCGCGCGTTAGGATCTGACTTTCCAAAAGCTATCGCCCTGCAAATACTGGTTGTGGAGGTTCGCTACTGAGAATAGCTTGGTAGGAGCCGAAGTTTGGGCTCGTGGTGGTGGTAACGAAGCACATTCCCGTAAGTCATCACCCAGGCCAAGATATGGTCACCACAAGAAGCAAATCGAAGCGGACGCTATCCGACTCGCACGTCGAAGAGACAATAACAAGCGACGGTGTTAAGGCTACTCCCAATGCAACCGGGTCAAGTTCCAAGGTTCGTTCTAGTTCTGGAGCGGCACGCTGCAGACAGTCAATGAGACGACAAAAGTACCCTTTTTAGAGGCCTCGGACGGCGGTCAACTCCAATAAGGCGGCCCTCTCAAGTGCTGCGAAAGGCGACTCGTCCTCCTCGTCAGCGCCTGTCAGTGTAACTTCAACATCTTCACCTGCCGCCCATAAATCGAAGAACGTTTCCTACTTCCTGATAAAATCCGAACCTATTCCCCGGTACGAGAACGGTTACAACATATCCTTCTCCATCGAGAACTTGGAATCAATATACCCTAAAAGCGAGCCATGGACGGGAATCCGTAATTACGAAGCCCGCAACATTCTACAGTCAATGAAACTCGGCGACCAATGCTTCTTCTACCATTCCAACTGTGGCAAACCTGGTATTGTAGGCCTATGCGAAGTTGTCGGTGAGCCCTCTGTCGACGAAACGCAATATCAAGAGGGCAACCCATACTACGATCCAAAAAGTACTACGGACAAACCAAAATGGTTCAAAGTGGATGTGCAATTCGTACGAAATCTGCGTAGGCCAATTGGCTTGAAGGAGTTACAAGGATACGACGAATTGTCGGACATGCAGCTCATTAAACGAGGGCGGTTGAGTGTTCAAAGGGTCACCAAAGAGCAGTGGGATTTCATTCTCTCGCTTGAGAACGCAGAAGAGTGATTGAGTTTGGCGGTTGAGGATATTCCGAAATGTACAAAGCGGGGTAGGATGCTTAGAGAGATGTGGCTGAAAGATGGTGGATGTATGATATCCTTATGGGAAAACAGTCGCACCAGCGGGAGATATAACCATATTTTGGCATGGACAGTTCGGCATGTCACACAACTCTGTTGCTGGAAACGTCGCTCCAGGTCTATAAATTAAATTTAAGTTATCCGTACATTGCATCTCGCATGGTTCGCAACCAGATTGCCATTCGCAAGCGTGAGTATCAGCCTTCTTCCGTCATCAAGATCGACGGTGTTTTCAATTCATTTCCCCCTGTTCCTCGGCTCAAAGCTGACATACACCATGGGATCCCCATCATAGTTCTCTGGTACAATTCCGCCAGGTTTCGAGGTCGCCTTAGTAGCGTCTGGTGCATCGTCTTCGGTCAGTACCTCACCAATTCGCACGTCGTAGACATCGAGCATGTAGGACGACCGATCACACTGGCCTGTTGTTAGGTCAAATACCCTGGGCGAGGAATGAGAGGTGAACATCGAAACTCAAGCGATAGCAAAGACTTCTGTGGGCTTCGTCGGCGGGAGGAAAGCAATGTAACTCACCATCCATGTAACGGGCAAACAACTGCACATCCCCATTTCACACCCATATCTTCAATATCCATCATCGGTCCTCTACTAAGATTCCCACCCTGGTGAGGGCAGACGCTTGAGACTGCATACAACTTCCTCTCATCGGGTCGATAAAAGACCGCAATGCTTCGCTCTTTGTCTGGGCGTGAGGGAAGAGCTGGTAACGAGAGCTGCTTGCAGCTGTATGGTAACGGATTGGATGGATCAAGTGTTGTCCGGTTCGTCGTTAAAAAAGTCGACAACGGAGCCAAAGGATGCCAGTTTGGTGCTGCCATTTGGGACAGAGGGGCCAGTGAATTCCTTCCGTGACTTTTGTAGTAGTGAGAAGGGATGCGAGGCTGTTTAAGGAACGAGGAACCTGTTCAGTATATCCTTCTGTTCAGGTCTGTGCAGGCAAACGGTAACACTTACGCAAAGAACGGTAAAACACATTCAGTGGGTAGGAGAACAGCACCAGCTTGCTGATCAAGGTGTGGGGCGATGACAGGCAGGACTGCTGATGCTTTGAAAGGTACAGACTCTCATTTCAGTCAAACCTGGTAATTGTAAGCGCCTATCAGTTGTGGGAGAACGCCATTACAAGCGCGATGGCTCAAAGAATTCAATGCTAAGTAGTATTATTATGCTCGTTAAAACGCCGACTAGTACTGAGAGAAAAGAAAAAACCGATCCAAAGCCATCTCCTTTACGATAGTTAACCCATTCGCCGTCACTCGGCAGTAGCGACCGGCACAACTTGAGCTTCTTCGAGTTCTCGCTTGTCGATGCCTTTTTTCTGGCCTTGAACCCAGTCATCCAAGTGAATTCGCTTTAACTCGTACCAGTACCCAGTACAGCTACCCGGCCAAAGACAAATCACTTCACCGCTGTCGTTTTGGTACCAACTCTTGCAGCCGCCGTTGACCCAGGTGGTGGATTTGATGTCTTTCAGGACTTTGGCAACCCACTTGCTTTCGGCCTCCGCAGTGGGTTCGAGGTACGAAATTGAGTGGGTGATCTGATGAGTGAGAGCGCGGGTGATATATCCGACTTGACATCTACGAATTGACGAGCACATTGGTTAGTCTTCGTGCATCAGCAGCTCATTGCGCATGACATGAAGTACACTCACTCGATCATGAATATAATAGAGTTGTGACCAAGACCTGTATACGGTCCCATCAAGAACCAAAGATTCGGAAAACCATGTGACGCCATGCCAAGGTAAACCTTGGGTTTCTCTCCCATGTCCCATTGATCCAGTAACCGTTTGCCTCCTTTGCCAATGATCTCCACATGACTGTACACATCCTTGATTTGGAATCCGGTTGCAAACACAACTGCATCAACCTCATGGGTGATGCCATCATTGTCTGTGATGGACGTTTCGTCCAGGTGCGAGATTCCCGAGGTCACGAGACTGACGTTGGGTTGCGCCATGGCCGGGAGGTAATCATCGGAACGTAGTACTCGCTTACAGCCAAAGGCGTAGGTGGGAATAAGTTGCTTTTGCAAAGTTCCGGTGGGCAGTTGTCTCCGCATGAGGTAGGTAAAGAGCCGTTGAGCGATGGAACGAACCGATTTGAGGCGGAATGCTGGATAGCCCAGTTCGTGCTAAAGTACTGGTATAAGAATTCGAATTTCCGTGGGCACGCATACGGTGGTGTTCTACGTACCAGAATGTATAACCAGCAACGGTAAACCCATCGCAACCCAGGTAAATTCCTGAATATCCACTTTACGATCGCAGGATACTTGTAGTCTCCTCTGGGAACTATCCAGCTCGGTGTCCGTTGGAACACGACCATCTTGTCTACCTTTGGCTGTAATGCCGGGATGGCCTGTACGGCGCTCGCTGCGGTTCCCACAACAGCCACGCGCTTCCCTGTCAAATCAATGCTGTTATCCCATTCTGCAGTATGCATTTTGATTCCTTTGTAATTCTCGAGACCGGGAATGGAAGGATAAACCGGACGGTTCAGTGCGCCCATGCCGGAAATGAGAATATTTGCGGTAGACTGGACGGTAACGGAAGTCTTTGTAGCAAGATCGAACTTTTGGAGCGTCAGTTCCCAATGAGCATGCGTCTCGCTCCAAATAGCCGAAGTCAAGGTGTGGTGAAATCGAGTATGGGAGAGTAGGTCCCACTTCCGCGCGACACTCTGGTAGTAGCGAAGGATCTCTTGCGATGGAGAATAAGCACGGGTCCAGTCTGCCGGAAGAAACCCGGTTGATCAGCCGTTACGCAAGCTATGAACCAGTGACCAGTAGGATACCATGATTGGGCTCATTGCTCAGAGAATACAAATGACTAGGGATATCGCAAGCGCATCCTGGATAACGGTTGTCAAACCATGTCCCGCCGGCCTCTCCGGATTTTTCGTAGATAACAAATGAGGTTAAACCCAGTTTCCGCTGCAGTTCTACACCCGTGCAGATTCCTGAAGGACTATTAATGGATTTCGCATGAGCTGTTTGTGACTGGCTGGGCCGCTGATCGAGAGGTTGCATGTATGCACTCACCCAGCTCCAATCACTGCCACAGTAAAGTGTTCGGTAGTCGTAGCGCCCATTTCCTTGAGATTTCTTATGATTATACTTGGAAAGGCTATTCGATTATTACATGCAGTTGTGCGAAGAAGTGATAGCCCTCTCTATTTATGCAAATCATACATGCACCTGGTTGACGCCGAGCTAACACAACGACACCGGCAACAGATGCTACCACCACCACCACCGACCTGCAAAGTCGACACCTCGATCAACTCCCGCGAGAGCGACGGGCCTATGTGAGTCTCCAAGAACGACGAGGGGGTTCCTTAATGCACGTACCAATAATAATAATTCGAGGGTTGTCATTGCAAAATAAATTCACGCGCGTGAACGGGTCTTGTCTGACATCAAGTGATGCCGTTCTTAACCAGCGAACCTCGGACATCCGCCTCCGAGTGCGACGTCGTGTGATGAGAATGTTGTTGCAAGTGTCAATGTTATGAAAGGCACTTTTTCACATGCAAGTAATAACCGTCCTTAAGCATGAAGCGTAAAGCAAAGGGACAGCCATGCGCCATGAGTATGCACCATGAAGGCTTTTAAAAGCTCGTGTCTATTAGGTTTATGACCTTTAACGACAGGCGTTGACTTGAGTCGGTTCAACACCAGCCAGCATCTTCCCATTGCATCATCACACGTTGCATGTAATGAGATGCATATTCAGATCATGTTCCATAACCATTGCTTGGCCCGCATTGATCTTGACCCACAATAATAACCGTGAGATTCCATTTCATTTACTTTCTCCCACCAGCTTGCTGGGGCGCAAACCAATTCGCCAAATTCTGAGAGATATCTGGCATGGTAGGAAGCTGAGGCGGCGGCTGGTTCTGCTGCATCTGTCGAAAACATATTTCTTAGTCTAAGCTCCAGTATCACCAACGACCACTGGCTGTTCACAGTCAATAATACCTGGCGAGCTTCTTCTGGCATGTTGGCCATGAGTTTTGGTAAGGCAAAAAACATCAGCAAACTGACTCCACTCATCAAGAGCATGGGGTTGGCTAACAGGCTCGACCATTTAAACCCCTCCCGTGGCTATAAAAGCAAAGAATGACCATGAATAAACGTGCAGATGCGACTGCAAAGCCCAAGAGTGTTCTTACGACGAAGAAATCATATTTAGCACGAGGGGCGAGATGGAGGGGCACCAACAACGCAGGTCCAAGCTTGCTGAAAGAGGTCCCTGGGATGGTTATAGAGGCTTGAACGGCGGTAGGCGAGATGTCTAAACGGACCTATTCGATGAGTAGCACCATTAGCAATTGCGCCCTCCTCATCGGGGTTACGTTCACTGAGCGTTGAGACGCACCGGTATGAACATCCACAGATGGTTCACTACTTCAAGAACATGTGTTCCCTCAGGTATGTCACGGCTGCAAACAAGGGTGTAAGTATCGTCACAGATCCATAAAGCGGATGGGCATAGGCTTAGGTGGCCATCTGTTCACCGTACAATTCAAATTCACCGTCTTCGTCCACGTACGTAACCCATCGTCCACCATCAATACGCACTGTAGTAGGACCAAGCTCTGAAAGATCTGCAACGGCACCGTTAGCACCATGATTCAGCAAAAGCCGAATCCATAAAACTACCTTTCAGTATGGGGTTCGTTTCAATCGCCCCAGTCACTGCATGTCCGGCGTGGACCTGCACGGTCACGCACCTATTGCGAAGGTGTGAGGGGCTACTGCCATGAAGCTTAGCCCAAAAACCACTCTCACCATATCGCCGCTAACAGCGTTAGCACTGTTCGTATTAATGGTGCCATACTTATTTCCTGCCGTTGCGCCACTAGTCACGGTTTAGGAGATCTCAACGAAAATCCGCGGTGCTACGGCCTATATGTCGTCTAATTTATGGACTGCAATTACGCCTGATAGGGATTTGCCCTCTTGCACCTGGACACACACAGAGAATAAAACAGGACCACATATTGCTTTGCAAAGATATCGGTATTTCAAATCGCTATTTACATGAACGGATCGAAGTGCCACTCGCTTTAAGAAAAGCGCCCACAGCACGTTATGCGGGTGTTCCTCGAGGCATTCAAGGATAATAGTATATCACATTAAAGTTGTGGTAGAAGACTGGGTTGGTGTTGCGTCGAGATGGGTCAAGAAAACCTATTTGCTGGATTGGTACTTGGTGACGGCCCTGGATGACAGTAATTAGCGTCTTGATTTCCGGTTACCGGAAATATCTCACATTTGCAAACTTACTTTGTACCCTCAGAGACGGCGTGCTTAGCAAGTTCTCCAGGTAGGACAAGACGCACAGAAGTCTGGATTTCGCGAGAGGAGATGGTAGACCTCTTGTTGTAAGACGCAAGCTTGGAAGCCTCGGCAGCGATACGCTCAAAGATGTCGTTGACAAAGGAGTTCATGATAGACATGGCTTTGTTGGAGATACCGGTGTCGGGGTGAACCTGCTTCAACACCTTGTAGATGTAAGAGCTATAGGTCTCGCGACGTACGGACTTGCGTCCCTTTGAACTGTCCTTCTTCTCGCCGGTAGTCTTGGCAGGAGCCTTTCCAGCGGGCTAGTGTAACAAAAATTGCATGATTATAAGTCTCAATTCCACATTGAATACGTCCTATCATCAGAATGTCTGAGAATGAAACTACATACCTTCTTGCCACCAGTAGCTGCAGCTTCCTTAGGGGCCATTTTTTTTAAATGTGATTCAAATCCGAAAGTTGAAGTTGAAAATCAGACGACAGACTAGTAATAAGTCTCGTATAGGTGACGTGGATATCGATCGACCGAGTGGTATAAGTTGGGGAGACTTGGGGCGACGGGGGGAGGGGGGCATCGACGAAGACGGGTCCTTTTTATATTCGCTGGTTCTGTTGACGTTCGGACGGGACGTAACGCGGTGTGACGACTCGGTGACTGTGCCATGTTCATCTATCCGTATCGGGTGAGATGACTTATAAGTTGCCATGCCAACACAGGTGACTGGAATGGCCCAGGAGCCCTTTAAAAAGCGCAGAACCGCCACTTTTTTTCTTCCCAAATTTCAATCGTCGGCCTGCTTGACGGCCCCGGTGGACCAACGACCGAGATCGTACGCCGGTCGAACAACAGTTGCCATGCCAGCTGTACTGCAGTAGGTGAGTTTTGATGGAGCTTGATAGAAGTAGATTGTTCCCAGGCCAGTGGAATGATGGTTTTAGCATGTATTACCGGATGGCTTCGGCCTTGACGAATTACTTTTTGTATTCACACTCTGACCTTTATCTGGCTGGATACGGAAGGGATTGGATAAGAGTAATGTGTTCGTTTCTGAGCAATGTCTGATTCTTCTCTGCTTTCACAGGGTGATGAAGATATACGCGAGAAGGGAGATCAGGGTAGCTTCGGCTCCTAACTCGCAAAGAATTTGATCTTTTGATCTACGAACCGAAGTCACCTTGTGCCTCCGCATCTCGAAGCAACACATACACAGAGTCGCAATTCTGTAGTACGCATCTTCCATGTTGCATACCTTGACGTTATTGCGCTAGTGTTCATGTAAAATCGAACACGGGTACGACCTTCGTGTCGTTTACTCTTGAAGGGCAGTGAGCCGGCCTTCGTATTCTGAAGGGCGGTACGCTTTTTCATGCACATCTGTTGGGCGATCTCGGTATATTGCAAGGTAAGCTCCGTTACATGTATACTTCGTGTGATGCTTGGAAGTACCGTTGATGAGTAAAGGGAGAATGAAATTGTATGATTATGTGGAAGCAACGTAGACGTTAGCTTCCCAATTGTTCCTGCTGAGGTTTTCATTGATTTAATCGGAGGAGGATTTGATACTCAATACGATGTTTGAACTCGTACTGATCTGTCTCTTCATTAGACACGTGAACATACCTACGGCACAAACGTTACAGTGACTTGAAGGTTGATCTTTATACCGCCAACCTGGAAGTGAATGCGCTGATCCGTCTGTCCTTTCGTTCAGTTCTTCGCTGAAGCTTCTCCATTATCTCGGCAACGTTTTCGAGCGTTGATTCAAGCAGTTCCACCAAAGTATTGAGTTCAGCCCGAACTGGTTTGGGCACAACTGAATCGGAAGACTGTATTTGCCTTTCAATCACCGCCCTTTCAAGTTCTTTGAGGCGACCGTAGATCTCGGGTGTCAGATGAATTTTCGCTGGCTGAACAAGCACGTCGGTATCATCTGTGTGCATTCGCTCGTTGGCCGAGGTGGAATATTTGTGTCCCACAATACCTTGTCCCCGTTGGGAAGCCACAGTTTTAAGCATAACCATCCCAGTTGGTTTTCTTCTTCGCCGGACTGATACGGTTACTATTGTGGCCTTCGCGGGCGCTGGGCCAACCTTAAATGGGGGTCGTTGCCCTAGTAGCTGCGGGCGTCGAGGACGAGCCTGCTGTGAAGGGATTCGCAGAGAGCCTTTGGTTTGCACCTTGGGTCGAACTGATTGCACGTGGAGTCCCTTCGGAGCAGGTGCGGTGGTCGCTGGTAGATTCTGCGAATAAGGGAAGGGCAGCCAGTCCTGCAGCGCGTACAAATGTGTTACTCGTCGGCGGCTGTGTTGCCTGACAGGTAGACAGATCAGCCACATACCTCAGTCAGCGCCCCCCGTTGCGTTGCCGTCAACGCCTTCTTCAGCTCCATGGTCTCATGGCTGGCAACGTCTGCGTTACCCCTGAGATCAACAATTGCCAGCTCCCTGTTGAAATCAAGAAGCACTAGTACCACGCGTGCCGACAACGACGTGCATTGAACGTTCTGAAGGTCAAGTGCATGTAGGCCAGGCGAGTCAATCAGCACATCGAATAACGCGTGGAGCCCAGTATCGAGCAGTGGGTTGTGACATAGTATCAAACGACGCAGTGGGCTGATTGCCGCCGACGATGCGTCGTGCAAACGACGTAATCGACGCGGGGATCGTAACGTTGTCTGCCATTGAGTAGCAGCCGAGGCGATTGAGCGACTCTACTTGAATGTGAGTTCAGGCTTGCTTGTATGATCACCGCCTCACTGCCATGGGGAACTTTGGCCCGTACCTTTATGACTGAGGCAAGAATCCTTGCTCCAGCCGGTGAGATACCGTTGTTCGTGAGGTTGAGCTTCATCAGCTTTGGCAGTCGTCGTAGTGCTGGCGCCAATGCTAGATGTACCAACTTTTGAGTTCCTCAAATGGAAGGCGAGAACTGCTGCGCCCGACGCACCGTTCAAACCGTCATCGCCCATTTTTGTGCCGCCTATCGTTAATGTTGTAAGCGCTTTGGCACCTTGTAAGGCCTTGATTCAAAATGATCTTGAGAAAACGTGATCCATGGATATGAGCTCTTCGCCAATGAAAGATAACCAACTTTTGTGAGCTCTTCTATATTCTCCACGGACAGCGTCACGCTCCATACTTCCAAAGTCCGCAAAAGAGTAGCGTGTGGAGTAAGACTTTTCAGAAACTTTATCAAATGAGCAACGAAACTGTCGTTGTCATCCAGACGCTTGTCACCTATCACGCGTATGGTTTCAATTGCTTTCGCGTGCGTTTTGCTACTGTTGAAAGCGATGGTGCGTTCATGACGCGTAGAGAGAAACGAGGTGGCGAGCGTAATTGTAGGAGGATCCGTGATGAGGAAGGGCATTTCTTCGATTGGTCTAATCCAGGTTTCAGTGAAAGCCCAACGTTGTTGTCGACTGGCATATCCGACCTGCGCGTTAATGAACGCAGGAACCATCCTAGTAATCGATAACGCGTTCTTGCCATTCGCCAGCGTTTAATGCCAGAGAACGTTGAGTATCCCAGCTGCAAAAGAAACGTAGGTTACCGCACAAAGATAGTGACTACTCCAGCGAGGATTTCCGGCATAGGTAATGACTTATTCTCATCAAAGAGGGGATGGTACGGCCAATTACATATACAAACCAGGAAAGCGAGAGAGCAATGTCACAGGCGGTAGGTGCCGGCTGCAGCCGTGAGAAAGTAAAAAGGAATGCTTCATATTCACCAAATAAACTGGTTCCCACACCGCGGAATCGTGCATTCGCTTATTGCGCGCCTTGCACAGTGACAGCGCTTTGTATGAGTCGCCCATAGTAAATCTGTTCATGCAACCCTGTAAAACTTCTCTGCCACTCTAACTTAGATCGGACTCGCGCCACACGTGTGAATACTTGTAATATGCTAGAACACTATTGAAATTCACATGAGAAAACAGTGGCGTTCTCTAAGCCGAGAACACACAACTATTTATGGGTATACAAGGCGACTAAAACCTGCCACCTCTAGCATTAAAGCAGCGCTAATTTGGTATCGCTATCACTCATGCCGCATACGAAGGAGCCGTTACTGAAGGAGTTGAGGGAACCGTGGGAGCCGCTTGTTGGAAAATGGTGAACACCTCGAACATTGCCTCCGCCAGATTCCACGTGGACGTAATGAGGAGGGTTCCGGGGAGAACGTACGGGTTGGTGACAGCTGTAAAAGCATTGAGATATTGTTCAGTTGAAATTATCGTAGTGGCGGGAACAGTCAACAACGAACTTACAGTCGAAAGCTTGAGACACAATAATTGCCAGGAGGGCACAGAGAAGCGTGACGCTGATAGCAATGTTATTGGAAATACGGAGGTAGGTAATAGAAAGGGGTGCCTGACTGCTGGCGGTAGATTTGGATTTACGTGGTGAGATATTTTTGAACTCGTCTTCCATTTTTTGCAACTGCCAAAGGTAAATGGTTTAGTACAGAACCTGGCTTACTTTTAAGGCCTTGATCAAGGCAATGCATGCTTACCACACGTGTGAAGGTCAATGCTCCGGCGATGATATAGACAACTGCTATCCCCACCACTAAACCCCAGTAGGCTTTGGAGACACGCTGATTCCTGTTGAGTTCCACACACCCTAGGATGGATAACGCAGTGGCCCAGCCCATCTTAAAGTAAAACGGTGTCAGCAGAAGGTTACGACGAAAAGACGTCCTAAGTAATACTGACAAAGAAGGCCGTTAACCCCCATATCACCAATTTCTTCCGTGCCTCTACCGCAAAAACTTGTCCAAACCTCCAAGCACCTGCACTAGCCACAAATGCCATTTTATAGTTTGAGAGGACGCATGCCATCGTGAGATGGGTTGGCAGGTGGAGTTCCGACGGTGGCAAGACGCGAATCATGGTTGCGTTGACGGCGTTCGTCATATTGATGAGGACAGCAAACAGGAGAAGCCACGCACGCACGGAGCGGACGTGATAAGTTCGCCAGGTTGTAATGGCCAACGTGAGTAAAATAACGGGCCATGTGGTACCGATGAGAACACCAGGCCCGGCGTACGCATCTGCCAAGGAACGATGTCAAGACATGATTAACAACCGCTCCGGTGAATGGGAACATACCTATCACTTGTTTAGCGACGACAGGAACGGTGGCGGCGATGGTGGCAGCTTTAATGGCCTATAGAATACATGGGCACAGTTAGCGCAGACTCACAAATGCGGTAATTTTCCCACGCGTTGCTTACATCGACAACGGCAGGGTTTGCAAAGCAAGCAGCTGGGTCCATTTTCAAAAAAAGACGATCTGTCTATTTAGTTGCGCAACGTAGAATGAGATGGAGCGCGAACGACGGCTGCCATCGGTCCTCCCGCCCTTTTATAAAAATCGTACATGATGCCACCGCGATGCGCCAGCGACATCACGCAAACAAGCGTTGATCCCAAAGTTGACAGCGGAGCTCTTCGCAACTCTGCAAAGATGCTAATTAGGGCCTATCGGCCTTTACGTGTAGGAAGTGTCAAACACCTATGCCATCCCATCCCAGGCAATGAGTGACCCTTAACACAGCGACTTGCGGCTATTAATAGTTAGAGTTGACGTGTTGCCTAACTTCGCAAGAACGCTATCTTCGCCTCCTTGGCTTCCGCTAACAAAGATCCTTTGAATCTTCTCCTTGAAGGTGTCAGTGCATTGCTAGGGACATTCGGTGTGGGGAGCCGTGGACGAATGTCGTGGTGCGTCTGTATGGACTGCGTTGTGGGCCGCCGTGAATTGAACGTTCCACAGTTGGAAGTTGCCCAAGTAACACACGAGTTCGTTATCTTTGTTGGAGGACCGTCACGTTGGCATTAGGTCAGCCCTTTGAGAGCGTTTGTTCAGTTCGATACACACAGAAGGTAAAGTCAGTTCTCAAGAGAACAAATCACTGACAAGAAATCAGAAACCATTGCATATTCTATGGCCTACGGCAATGAATGCCTTGCACTACCGCCGAACCTCGTCGTTGTTGAAGTAGATTTCTAAAACCTTTTCTACCTTTGTGATGCACAAGGGACTTGTAACCGCAACTATTTCTAACCATGGAATTGTGGCATATCCACAGGAACCTGTAGATCGCTTTTTGACCAACTGAGGCGGTACCTCAAGGACTTTGCCATCCATTTGGAGGCGAGCTCGAAGCTTGTCCTGCTTCCCGTTTTACGCGACGTGTGGCGCTAGCTATGGCCGCTCGTCCAGTTGTGCTGTCGGTCATGCACCACCATGGACGCATTAACGACAAGGTCCGCGGCAGCAATACCATTTTTTGCATTAACCCTACATATACACCATCTCCGCCATCCGTGCAGCCAACGGACCCACTGTTCTTCTCGAATACGTGGGCATTACTATCCTTCATTGTAGCCTGCGCGTTCTGAACGCCCTCTCTGCAACTAGAGAGGGTTCCTTCCAATTGCCACAGTCCACTTAATTTTGAGGGCCGCAACATATTAAGTGGATTGCGACACCGTTTACTGCTGCTGGTTCAGAACTGGCTGCTGTGGACGTCCATACTAAGCCGTCCCTACCGTGTTCAATGTTCATGCTGCAATGTCCTTGGCCCTTGTAGATGGCATGTCCTTACTGTACTTCTCAATGGCCGTGACACATTCAATACGCATAAATTTTGGCAAACTTTGGCGATTACTTATATCGATCCACTTACCTTGTGCTTCAGCACACAGAACCCCTTGAAGCCCAATCCTGCCAAAACCTTCTCGACCATATTAGACATACGCGGAGACATGCGTGGTGATGGGAACTACCGTCGCCAAAGTGAGCTGATAACGATGGCAAGCGTTGGATTCCGTCTGCTGTCTCGCAGTCCGTATCTACACCCTCGAATCGGTGAGAGACGTGGTGTTTCTTCGCAAGCGGGGATTCCCCATTTTCAGTGTCGTCCGCCGGCCTTTTACCAAGAAGGACTTTGCTGATTTTGTTGTGCGCCGGAGCCAATTCTGTTTGCACCTGTAGTAGTGCCCGTGCATCCTTCGTTTGCTGATCTTCCCGAACCCGCCACTCATAGTTTCCACGCGTCTGTGGAAGGCGAAGGTCAGCTCGTTCAGGAAACAACAGGGAGATCGGGATAACTCACCACAGACAAAGCTTTATGATACTCTGCTTTTCTCCGATGGAACTTTTGCTTTTCAGCCTCGCCCAGGCTGTTCTCATTGATGGCATTTAGGGCTTCTCCGCAGGCCTTGACGACACCATGCCATTTGTCAAAGGGATCGCCGCGGGCGACGTAGTGTCTTAAACTTGGCACCGTAGGCAGAGGAGCCATCTTTGGAAGGGGACATTCACACGGATCTGCGCTGCATGTCGACTCTGCGGAGATCCCCCGGACATCCGTCCGTTTGCTACGTCCGTTAGCAACGTCCGTTTCCATGGCATTTGCCTCCCTCCAACAGTTCAACTCGCGATTTTCTTCCAAGTTCATTTTCCACCCAGAACACATCACGGTTCCTCTTCGAAATCGCTGCTTTCCTCTTCCTCCAAACCCATTTCTTCCGCGATACCGTCTTCGATATCACCGAAACCACGTCCGAGGATACTGAGTTTCGGTGATATCGAAGAAGGTACCGCGGAGCCAATGGAAGTACCACAACGTTCACCACATTGACCATAATAAGGAGAAGGGCCGTTTTTCTGATGCTTCTGTACACTGCGTCGTAGTGCGGCCGCCTCATTTTAGGGCAGCCGAAGCTGGAATGGCATTTGCTAATGTCCGAGATTGTTAAGGCTACTTTTTTCTGTCAAACTTGTTCGTCGTAAAGAGTTTCATACGAGCGCCTGAGCTCAGCGCGCCTCGCGATTATGAGGGCAAGCTCGCCCGGAGTGTCCCAATCGTTGATCCTCAAGCACTGGTCCATTGCGAAATCGTCCTCTGAATCTGTATCCTCTTCCGGCTCATAGGGCTCTCCACCACCACGCATGTTATACAGTACGGCTTGTTGAAAATGGGCGCGCAAGACGGTCGGGTGCGGGAAGAGATCAATCAAATAGTTGGGGTTTTCCCCGCGAGGTACCATACGAGGTGTGGTTACCTCATGTCCGTCCACTAGGCCGGTCACTGGGCGGAACAGATGAACATAGTACTAAACTTGAATTGTTGCTGGATGTGCAATAAAATGAAATCGTATTGTTGAAAGCATCCCCACCCGCACCTTATTATCGTCTTCATTTGGCCAAATGGAAAACAAGAATGCATCGTACATTTCATGCAGAGCTGCCTGCATGATCAGGCCGTTTCTCGTGTCAAACCCCGGTAGGTAGCGGCCGGCACCGATCGGAAGCCCACACAAAAACTCCATTCGTTCCGTATCTTCAGCAAACTGTTATAGGTTGAGACACAACTGATGTCAGGGACCATAAGTAGTAAAGAATAACCGCTTGCGTTCACATACCCATTTCGCTGCATACTCTGGAGTCAAAACATGACAGCATTTCACAGCGGTGTCCTCGCACTCTCCGGTCAAAACACAGAATTGATCTCTTCTCAAGCATGCTTGTCGCATAACGGAACGATGGGCTTTCTGGAGGTCTTTTTGCTGCTTCCTTACCAGGCGCTCTTCCACTTCGGCAGCTGAGATAGGTTGCGACATCGCACCGGCCGGAGATTGCCCTTCACTTGTTCGGGCGCTCTTGCGCGACCCTGCTGGACTTGAGCCCCGAAAACGCCACTGCGCGATATCTCCTTTAGCAAGCTCACAGTCGGAAATGACGGCATTGGCGTCACCTGGCTGGTGTATCCGAAGTTTGCGGTCGCGAGGGCGGAAGTGGTGAGGATCGTACGGAACCCATTCCCCTTCGTCGTTGAGCATGGAAACCTCGGAAACCCGGTTTTCAAACAGAAGTTCATAATATCGTGGGACGGTAAGGAGACATATGGCAGCTGAGCCAGGAAAACATCGGCAGCATCGTAAAGGCGGAACGCAGGCATGCTGGCCAGTCGTATACGGTTTGGATTAATTAATGAAGAATACGTTGAACACGAGAATGTTTACGTTGATTACTACAAGTCTACCAACGATGGGGTCCAAAAGAGCTGGTTGAAGCTGGTAGAGCTCACCGTTCACCGTTCAATTGGTCATGACAAAAATGTCAAACGCCGCCGGTCTCGTCTTTTTCGGGTTCCGAGAAGAATTTCACGAATTTCACTCCGACGCCACAAACGCCACAAACAGCGACAAGCTCATCGTACTGTGCGTGTCTGTACGTACCCGCATACGACGAAGAACGCTGCCAGTTCAGCCATCCCGTGGTGTGGATCACCATTAGCATTGTATCCGTTCATATATCCTTTACCCGTTGGCCCCCTATAGATCTGTACCCTTTGCTCTCGATACCATAGGGATTCTACAATCGCATCCAACCCGTTTCATTCTTGCCCGGATCGGATAACGGTACTCGAGAACAAGTGACATGGACTGTTGCGGCGCAGAAGATCTTCATTGTAGCACCCGCAGCGCCCATGAAGATCTCCGGTTTCATAAGGCTAGTATCACCTAGGTACGCTGCCATTACGGGTCAACCAGCTGCAGCTATTCATTTCACCCCGAAGGCGTATGTAGACAGTCTGTCTTATTTAGCGGCGGGCATAGGATTAGTCAAGAGTGGGAAACTATTTCCTTGGAAAAACCCTTGAATGCAGTGGGCTTCAAAGCCGTTCGCCTCCAAAAGCTTGGAGATCGGGTATTTTCCGAGAAGACGGATGTGATTGGTCCATTGGTATGAATATCTGCAACGCGTGGCAAAGTTACAGGCCGCTGGTAATCAGTGGCGGGGCAGAGTCTTTTACCGTTGCTGGTAAAGGCTTGCGTCCTGGGCAATGGTGGCTTCAGCGTCGGGTGGGGCTGCACTAGTCTGGTCGGGGTATCCGTACTGTGGCAGTTTACTATCCGACCCGCTTTCCACTTGGAATGTCAAGGAACGGCAGATACGACGCTTCTCTCTTTGCGTAATGTCGCGCGCGCTCTCAAAACGATCAAGGCGTGTCCTTTTCTTACCCCTTTTTTCAAAAAGCAAAAAAGCGGATTTCGAGAGCGTGAGGCAGAACTTTCTGAAATCGGTTGTAAATGTGGAGGGCAGGTCGCGAACCGAAATATTCAGAATGTCATCGGATTTGTTGACCCAGGGCTCTTCTCACGACGCTGACCTTTCGAGGGAGCGCATCCGATCGTCTCAGCAGCAACGACCGCAGCGACCCTTGGAATGCAATACTCATGATGTGATGCCGCTTCTGAACACCTGTGCAGTGGCACCGACCGTCGGTAGAAAAAGCCAGCCTCCCGACCCATCTGTGCACGGAATAGAGGACAAACTGGATGTAGCGCTGACGGAGGACGCGACCTTGGAAAATTGGCGGTTCACGATGGATTCCCGTTTGCCAAAGCTGATAACTGCACTGCGCAGATTTTGAATACGTACAAGACTTTGACGGAGCGGAAAGGGCAGAAGGCGATTGATGCCTGGGAAGATGGCAACAGCGTGGGCACGTGGTGTGAAATATTTTCGAGCGAAAATGGCGCCTGCTTGTCGTCGTTGGAAGATGAGACCTTTGATGAGTATCGTCCTGCAACCTCTGCGACTCATACCAAAGACTAGCATAAGCAAGAGTATGTACTTGCTGCGTTGAAGCGGCTGTCCCCGCAGATCTTGTGCGATCAAGGTGCGGCATCCGTAGTCGATTTATCAGCCCGATGCTACCGCATGTTCTGTACTGGATTTTTGAAGAATGTGCTAGCGGATGACACAGCCCAGAATTAGAGTATAGGTTCTCTTTTTGGGATCGTCTCTTCGAGAACGTGTTTTCCATGCCCAGGCTTTGCTGGACGCCAGGAGAGGTTGCGAACAATTTGGTGTCGCGCTCCAAAGCGGCGCAAAATGACGTTGACACTGCTCTGCTCTGAAATTGGGAACATTGCTGCTTTACGGTAGGCGCGTCGATGCCATGTTTTCCGAGTGTGCTGGACCTATCCGAAAGCAAGATAAGACCTAGATTCGTGAAGACACGATCAAAATTTTCAAAGCGATGAATCTCTCTTTGGATTCACAACGCCAAGTCGTTGAAGCCATGCGTTATGACGAGGTAACATGCAGCAAGGCTTTGACCCGCACAATGGGTTGTAGAATGTGCTGAGTTTCCCGTGCATGCATCGGAGTGCGTCAAGATGCACAGCAGTGGGAAAGATCGCAAAAGACTCGCTTTTGCCTCAAACCAGACCATCTGCTTCTATTGCGTACCCTCCCAGATTGGGAGAGCACAGGACACGCCTAACATGGACCGTGTCGCCCCCGGGGACTTCAGAAGGGAAGGCTGTTTTTCAGCGACCCATTTCTGAAGCATGCAGGTGCGCAGCATCTCGCGGTCCGTGCAGCGGGCCACCAAATAACCAAACAACCAACAAACTCAACAATATATACGAACACTTACCTACAGGTGTGTTAGAAGATGCGCCGTGTTGATCTTGAGATCGAAGGGGAACGCGCCTTGCCCTCTAGGTTCAGGGCTAATTTAATTATATTCACGTGACCTGCTGCGCATGAAGGTGTCAATGGCTGTGCCACTCAGGGAATTTGGACCCTAACCCCTCCAAGCTATACAAGCGCGATTCGGGGCCATTTCACTCGTTCCTTCACATTCAACCGAGCCCTCGAGCTGGATGTGGATCTGGAATGCAGGACAACTATTCGATCACAACGGTATTGCATGTTCGTTGCCCTTCATTCGCATTGCTCCGTGCCCTCAACTCTCTCATTCGTCCCCGCAGTTTACCGCCCGCTGGCCGCAAGTCAATATTTTCCCATCGACATTGCAAGCAGACTGACTTGTTCACAATGAAGGTATGTCGCCTTCATGGTCCTCCATTAATGTTCTTGCCCTCATCTGTCCAATTGGTACTCTGGCAGTTTACCGCCCGCTGGCCGCAAGTCAATATTTTCCCATCGACATTGCAAGCAGACTGACTTGTTCACAATGAAGGTATGTCGCCTTCATGGTCCTCCATTAATGTTCTTGCCCTCATCTGTCCAATTGGTACTCTGGCAGTTTACCGCCCGCTGGCCGCAAGTCAATATTTTCCCATCGACATTGCAAGCAGACTGACTTGTTCACAATGAAGGTATGTCGTCTTCATGTTTCTCCATTAATGTTCTTGCCCTCATCTGTCCAATTGGTACTCTGGCAGGTTACCGCCTGCATGCACCACCTCGCATGCTCGAACTGTCCACTGCATGTAGCTTCGGCTGCCATAAGTGCATGGCGTTCGGGCTGCAAAAACTGCCTCGTGTGCTCGAACTGTCCACTGCATGTAGCTTCGGCTGCCATAAGTGCATGGCGTTTGGGCTACCTGGCTTGTAGCTTCGGCTGCCAACCGCAATGTAGCTTCGGCTGCCAACCGCATCGTATGCTCGAACTGTCCACTGCATGTAGCTTCGGCTGCCAGATGTGCATGGCGTTCGGGCTACAAAACTGCCTCGTGTGCTCGAACTGTCCACTGCATGTAGCTTCGGCTGCCAGATGTGCATGGCGTTCGGGCTGCCTGGCTTGTAGCTTCGGCTGCCAACCGCAATGTAGCTTCGGCTGCCAACCGCAATGTAGCTTCGGCTGCCAACCGCAATGTAGCTTCGGCTGCCAACCGCATCGTATGCTCGAACTGTCCACTGCATGTAGCTTCGGCTGCCAGATGTGCATGGCGTTCGGGCTACAAAACTGCCTCGTGTGCTCGAACTGTCCACTGCATGTAGCTTCGGCTGCCAGATGTGCATGGCGTTCGGGCTACAAAACTGCCTCGTGTGCTCGAACTGTCCACTGCATGTAGCTTCGGCTGCCAGATGTGCATGGCGTTCGGGCTGCCTGGCTTGTAGCTTCGGCTGCCAACCGCAATGTAGCTTCGGCTGCCAACCGCAATGTAGCTTCGGCTGCCAACCGCATCGTATGCTCGAACTGTCCACTGCATGTAGCTTCGGCTGCCAGATGTGCATGGCGTTCGGGCTACAAAACTGCCTCGTGTGCTCGAACTGTCCACTGCATGTAGCTTCGGCTGCCAGATGTGCATGGCGTTCGGGCTACAAAAACTGCCTCGTGTGCTCGAACTGTCCATTGCATGTAGCTTCGGCTGCCAGATGTGCATGGCGTTTGGGCTACCTGGCTTGTATGCTCGAACTGTCACTGCATGTAGCTTCGGCTGCCAGATGTGCATGGCGTTCGGGCTACCTGGCTTGTATGCTCGAACTGTCCACTGCATGTAGCTTCGGCTGCCAGATGTGCATGGCGTTCGGGCTACAAAAACTGCCTCGTGTGCTCGAACTGTCCACTGCATGTAGCTTCGGCTGCCAGATGTGCATGGCGTTCGGGCTACGACCTGGCTTGCCGCCTTTCATTCTTTTCCTTTCTTTCTCTCACACAGGTAATGCAGCGGCGGTGGTTCCAAGCCCACCCCTCCAACCAATCGCCACAAAGGCATTGATGGAGATGCAGAGGACCTAGTGGTATTTAGGAGCTTCCTTGAATGGATGTGCAAAGATGCCGCAAAATACGTTCTTGGGACAATCATATTTTAGGGGAGTGAAATTCAGAGGATGCTCAAAGGGCCAGCAAAAAGGACACAGGTCAATGCAACACAATGGCCGAGGAATGGGCCGAAGCTGTTGAACTACATATACAGTTCATTAATATACCACCGTCTGTTGTCTAATAGGTCGTCGTATGAATGAATCCCTGTAGTGATGTAGCTATGTGCTCGAAATATACGCAACCTCACGGTGTCGACAGGGCGTTTCTTCGGCCAGCGCTCAATCTGTCCAGACCTGATAAGTAAGAAAACCGGTAACAATGAAAAGGTAACAATGAAAACCGCATTCTTAGTCCTTTACCAAAAATGACGCATTTTTGGTAGAGGACCAAGTGGCACAAAGAGTCAGGGTCGATTGGCAAGACTGTTTGTTTCCGGACATTCGGACTGTGGGAATGTCTGGCGCCACCTAATGCAACCTAACTTGATGATTTTGCTAGCATCCGCACATTGGTTGCGTTCAGTATCGTTTGCAGTTGCATTGATGTGCGCAATGCTCTTTCCAAACAAGAAGCAGAGGACGAACGGCGTTGTCTGGTCAGTGAAGGTACTTATGCACCGGCGATATCTGCTTTCTGATGATGTTCCCTTTAGCCCCTGTGGGACTTCGCCCTTTTCTATACGCATCACCAGCGCATCGGTGGACGTCCGGAACGATAGGTTCCGTGAACATATCCACGGCAACATCCCGGAGGCGCTAACGAGATGTACCAGTTGTCCCAGACAAACGGCGATGATAGTCCATGTACCCGATGGGCTCCATAAGAAAGTCGTTTTCGAACGACTCCAGGCAAATGCAGTTAACATTGACCGTAGGCCAACTGCAAGAGGCGAATACCCTCGTCTGGCATTCGAGTACCAAGGGTCCAATGGGCGCAATTACCGCATCTGGATCGAATTTGGACTAGGTAAGACCCGCAGTTGAAATTGTCCAGATGGTACAAAGCTAATCTCAAAGTAATTCTACACAGCGCCTCGGGAAGTTGCCCACAGTGACGACGATTCATCGGACACGGGATCGTCCCCATGCCCGGAACCTCGGGAAGCCATTTCTGAAAATGGTGAGGTGTCGTCCGTCAATCGTCTTTCAGATTCAGGCCAAGATATGCGCGAAAAGGCGCCTCTACTCGTAGCTACGGCTCGCCAATGGGCAAGAGGTTGCCAGGTGGTCGAGCGCTACATTGACCGAGCGACCAGCTATCTCGCTCAGCAAGCTCCCCGTCTGCAACAGAGGGGTAGGTTCCTGCTAAGGCTGTTGCGAGATGCAGGTACATTGGACGTAACACTCCTGGATGCGGTTAGAGATAGCCGCCCAGCGAATACGGCCACAAAGGCGCCAGCCGGTTGTGACATTGCACTCCTTGTGCAGGTCTTCCAAGACCAGCCACATATTGGCCGGCTGGTGGCCGAAATGGTAGAAAAAGGTCTGATTGTCGACAGGAGCGGCAGTCCTGTGTCTACTCGCACAGTAACCACAGCTGCTACGATCAGTCTCCTAGACATGGCAGCCAATATCAAACTGACAAGGTCAGACCTGTGTGAACAGGACATTCGGTTGGTGTGGGCCGGTGCGACTCGGTCGGCATTAGGCAGACATGATGTGGAGGTCTCACTAGAGTTTCCTCACTCTTTTGAGCCGCCCTCACCGTCGCAAAGTAGCATGTCGTGCTCCGATGTCACTATATCCGTACGAACGGAGGAAGCCCGTTATGGCGTCTGGGTTTCCGAGGCGCAGAGGGATGAATCCGGCGGTGTGAACCGCAACCGCCCCCACAAAGATTGGCTGAAGGTGGCAGGCCAGACGGCGCAAAAGATGATCAATGTGATCAGTGCGGTCGCGGTATCGTCGGAGAAGCTCGACGACATCAAGTTCCATTATGGTCTCATTTCCAAATGGACCATGGAAACCTGGGAAATGTCCGTTCAGGACATTGATGGAATGCTCTGGTTTGTACGCTCGAAAGGGCCTCGCTTTTGCATTGGACCCGATGCGGAGGGAATGGCAGGTATTCTTGCGTATGGGGAGTACCTGACCAGTACAATTGTCCCAGCATGTGCTAAGGTGCAAGCCTTGTTGGGCGGCGACCAGGAAGTCGTCGTGGACATTGTCTCGCGGCTACCGACGCTCGCTGCAGAGTCCTTTCGTTCCCGCCAATCCGTAGCGCCCTTGACGCCACGGAAACGCACATCAACCAACACCATCTGATCTGTATATATATATAATAAGCGAGTTCAGATATTCACTTTTAGTAATATATATATATATACATACCAAGGTGTGCTTGCTCAACTGCTTCAGCGACCGCTGCCTTCAGATACTACTCTTCTCCTTTCCTAAAGTTCTCCTCCTGTGCTAAAGTTAACCCAATTTCGCTGCGCAGGACTTGAACGTTCGTACTTTTATATGTGCGGCATTCAGCGGCAATGCGGCTAAACAGAGTGCGCAGATTGTGCCGCAGCTGACGTAACATAAGAGTCATATGCGATGGCACAGCTTTACAATGGCGTAAGCAAGTTCGAACGCGTACACTCCAGTCTTTCGGCACGATCAGAGGATGGAAAATAATAGATTGACTGTCGACAGGAGCGATAGCACTGTGCCTACTCGCACACTATGCTGAGGGGTCGGGTGTGGCCTCGGGGAATGCCGTTTTGCGGTCGATGTGGGCCATCAGTTCAGCGTACATGTGTTGCATATCTTGCTGTTGTTTAGCGTGGAGTTTCTGAAACATGCGCTCGAGTCCAGACGTTTCAATAGATTCCTCCAGAGCACTGGGATCCTCAGGTTTCGGGGCGCGCGAGCTCCTGGTTGTTCGGGACATCGAAAAGAAACTTGTTGAAAAGATTGAAAAGGCTGTAAGTTGCTAACCATAGCACGTTTCTACGCCTACTGGGAAATGGTTTCGGTGGAATAGCCTTGGACAACATATACCAGCATGGCCGGGTTCACCAGCCAAGCGCTCGATCTGGAAATGGTCATTTCTGAATGTCCGCAAGACTGAGGGTCAAAGTTACGACAATTACGACAGAGTAGTTGGAACGAGATCGTCTAGACTTCTCACTGAATTGACGTGCCATATCATTATGTGTATTCATGTATTTACGACTGCAAACGCCCGCAGATCTCAACCAAGATTCCGGATATTTGGCATCATACCTTCGCACATTCTAAGCACAACCATAATCCTACGATCCAGTGTGATATTAGTAGCCATCAAAATATGGGCGGAAACTTTGAATTACCTTTGATGGCTCAATGAATTGACCAAGAGGTTAACAGATACCAAAAAGTCAAAGAGCATAGCCATAAATTGATATTTCGCTCAAACAGGGGAGACAAAAACAAAAAGGTAAAATTAGTACCATGCCCAAGGCTCAGCAGAGTAGCAGCCGTCAAACTAGAGATCAAGGTGGGTAGCAAAGGGAATCGAGGATGGTGGCAGGTTGCGCGATGGGACTAGTGCCATGGCCTCACCCTCCCTTGATCCCCTCCACAGTCTTTTCATCGAACAGATGAGAACATCTGGACGACGCCACACCTTCGTTCGAGGACCGCCGAGGAACGCGCCCGTGAGAAAGCCGGAACCACAAATGATGGTATCCGCTGCGTGGATTGCTCAGTCAAGACGCGCTTGTTGTTGGATCACCAAATATTTTGGCTCTAGATCTACCATATACGGTTTGCATTTGCATGACTTGTCCAATACATTCATCAGCATAAGCCATGAGGACATGTCGTGAGGACGCCCATGAGAAGAGCATAATACTTTACCGTGCTGATACGTTCCTCAACGCTAAATGAGGAAACCACAGGTGCATCAAATGAAACAAGTTCCCACAGTGGTGAGAATATCTGGAGACGGAGGTCGACACTATTCAAGTAAATTAACCTTAATTAACAAGTTCGAGAAAGTATTTATATAACCTAGCATGGCCACTATGTCGTATACATAATACAACCCAAACCCCTCATACACGATATACCCTCTACCCTCTATTAGTACTATGGCCTCTCCTGTCCTTTGCCTCTTCGACCGTCCTGCTTCATCATCAGGTCACCTTCAGCTGTCCAAACATCTCCAGAGGTGGACGTGTGAAGGACGTCGCCCGCTTCACCCGCTCGTCGCTTTGATTTAGCAACGCCTCTGAGAAAGCGATCCGGGCGTGATGCGCCGCGCTGCCAGCACAGTAGTTTGGTAGAGCGGTCTACACGAATGAGAACGATATTAGTAACTTCACGGATTGCTCTCCACGAGCGCACCACCTCATTTCGTACCTGATCTTCTGTTCGCTGCTGTCACATGCACAGTCCAATATATGAACTGTTAAAAGCCGACATCAAATCATATAAGCAACATAAATTCCAACTATGTACAAGGGCTTTCAGGACACTGGGAAACGCCGGCAATGCAGCACAACAACCCGCTCACAAAGGGACAAGTCGGTACTTGTCAGACCGGAACCGGAAATAACAGCCATCCGACGCGCGGGCGAAAAGGCGGTGACGGTCCTCCGCATCGTCGAAATGGACGATAAGAGCTGTGTTACCCCTATGTTACCCCTCATTTCGTACCGCACCTTCTGTTCGCTGCTGTCACAGTCCAGAAAGTATTGTCCATACTTTTTGGACTGTGACAGCCGACGCCGGAACTGGCCCTTCGGCCACACCCGTGCTTGGGCGCGCAATTGGGCCTCTCGTACTTCCCAGACGGGCCTGCAAAGGAATAAAATGGACTGTTAGAAGGCGTTAGCAGGACAACGGATGCGGCATATACGTACCGCTAATTTCTCGGACACGGACACGGAACGCTCCAGATCGTTCGATAACGAAGCGTTCTCGGCCCTGAGGGCCTTAACCACTTCCTCCAGCTCATTCGCCTCCTTTCGGAGTGCGTCATAATCGTCCTGCAGGAGCTTCATCAGGATCATTTTCACCATCGCAAAACTTAGGAATGAACATACCTGCCATTGAATGCAACCTAAGCACACATTTTCTTCTGGCAAGAGTTCGTCTGACAGCTCCCACTATGAGCGTTGGAGCTGATCCATTAACGCTCCATACTCAGCGGAAAACGCGTATGGTTGCGTGGCAGCATGGTTCGAGTGGTTCCGGCTGGTGGAGGCTTTGGGCATTGTTCTGGTACGTACGTCGACAAGATCAACGACGCCGTTCCCAGAGCTTTTGGGAAAGCTTGCAGCTGGAGTGCTAGTGGGCTTGGGAGAAACGGGGCTTCCTGCTTTCCTTCCTCCATATAGAGCAGGTGGCCTTGCCACTTTTTCCCACAGGTTTGTTCCCATAGCAACGGCCCACTTGCTCACCTTCTGGTGAACCTCGATCAGCTGTGGGTAAATCACTGTGTGAACGATCAGCATGCCTCGGTCAAGATCAATTACCGCTGTCAGTCACTGAGAAAGGTTGTTTAACTGAGAAAGGCCCGTTGTTCTTGAAAATTGATCGAACTATGTTTGGACTGTTGGATTACGAGCTAAGTAGGTCCTCGCTGATAGTTTCAAGTGGTCAGTTGGAAGTTAGCCCATTGTGGGATATTGAACATGAATGTCAACGTCACGGAATTTGCATTTGTGCAGCAGCCCACAGAGTTGTCCCACACGCAGATTTATTTCCACAGCGCCCTTGTCGAACATGTCACTCGCGCAAAGTTTCCCACTGACCTAGCCCAGATAGGTTATCGCCGTGACCTTCAACTCACCCTGCCGGTTCCCGTAGCGGCCAGTTCGGCGAATGCATCTTTCAACATGCTTTCGCCCGTAGATGCCCATCAGAAGGAAACTTTGCACTTGCCTATGATCTAAAGAAATTGGGGAACATGTACAATAATGGGGGCTTGAGTCAGTTTCGATCATCAGAGCATTCAGATGATCCTTCTGATCATCTCAGAGCATAGCACCCCTTCAGATTATGAGCAGGAGATAATAGTAGTAGACTCTCTGTATGTGCAAGTGAACAAGGAATGTCATTGCAGTGAAATTATAAGCCGGGCGTACGCGAGTCTACCGTGAACTGTTACGGCGAAAGGCGCTGGCAAAAAGGATAGATGTAGAACGAAGTCGCACTCGGATAAAACAACCTGTTTAAGGCGACAGTCCAAATCATATAGTAACAAAAATCAAACTATGTACAAGGGCAGACAGCCATGTCGCTCAGACTTGAAGCAAAAGAAAACATTGGCTGCACGGACGAAAAGGCGGCGGTGGTCCTCAGCATCAGCGAAATGGGTGATAAGAGTCGTGGTCTCCTTCTTGTTCTGCAAAGCAATGAGTGGACGAGGCAAACACGTGAGCACAACAATTCAGCACTCAAGCTTTGACAATGTCATACCTTATAAATTTCGAAGTCAGCATCAGCGAATGGACGATAAAAGCCGTGGTCCTCTTCTTGTTCTGCAAAATAATGAGTGACACGTGAGCACAACAATTCAGCGCTCAAGACGTTAACAATGTCATACCTTATAAACTTGGAAGCTGTGAGGATGCACAGGTCGTAACATGTGTGAACGACGCGGCGCGCTTTAAGCGCTCATCATCCTGATTCAACAAGGTTTCGGTAAAGGAGATGCCGGTGTCGTGTGCGGTGCTACCTGTGCAATAGTAAGAGATGCGGGTCTACGAATGAGCACAAAATTAGCAACTTTCACGGGGGGGCACACTCTACCACGAGCGTCATCATCTGCCAAGATGGTTGCTTTCCATGCGGGGGGCACACTCTACCACGAGCGTCATCATCTGCCAAAGATGGTTGCTTTCCATGCGGGGGGGCACTCTCTGCCACGAGCGTCATCATCTGCCAAAGATGGTTGCTTTCCATGCGGGGGGGCACTCTCTGCCACGAGCGTCATCATTTGCCAAAGATGGTTGCTTTCCATGCGTTCACCATGAGCGGACCCCCTGCCACGAGGGTCATCTCGTACCTGATCTTCTCTTCGGCGCCTCGTCGGCCAACGCGTATACGACGGAACCGGCGGGGAGGCAAATGCCCAAAGGGGTTGGAAAGGACTAAAATGGACTGTTAGAAGGCGATGGCACGAAGCAGGACAGCGGATGGGACATATACGTACCGCTAGCTTCTCCGCCATAGTGGCGGACCGCTCCACATCCTGGTGGACGTTCTGGTTCGTGCTGTCCATGTCGGTCAAGTACTGTGTGGGAACGGACGCGTAGGAGCGCTTCATTTATAGTTAATTGGTTTGGGTGGCACAGCACTGTGCCAGTGCTTAATCATCAACTAGGGTTGGACGGAGTTACGCGACTAATGTGATTACATTATCGTGACTGCGCGAACGCGTGAAGGCCACTTAAACCGTTTGGTGAAATTGTCGCTGGCCGAGCCTTGCAGGTGGATCTGGACGACGGCCAACAAGTCTTCTTCCCCATCCTCTGTTCATTGCTAGTCAATACCTCATCGATTTAGCTGCAATTGCCTCATAATCTTCGTCAACCCGATCGCAACAATGCGTAAGTAGCTTGTCAGCTATCTCCAATGTCTCGGGCCGCTTTCCCACCAATTAAACGGTTTAGCTTTCCCGCAGCCCAATTACGACTCTGTAAGTTACCGGCTGTCCTAATCAGCCTCATCTGGCTCGCCATGTATTGTTGGGCAGTGGAAGTGGCCGCCCACACGTCGACCTGGCGCGCTCGGATTGCGCCTTTCATGTCCACAGCCGAGAATCCTTATGTCGAGATCGCCGACACTGACCGTGTCCCCGACAATGCAAACATCTACTGGGCAATTGTTGGTGCTGACAAGTGGGCCGACATCGAGTACCCCGCGCCACAGACAGAAACGATCAGATGGGTAGTCCGGCAGACGTACATCTTTAGCGGCATAAATGCAACGGCCAATTCAGGAACCGATTTGAAGAACATGCGCACCTTTTTCCAGGAGAATCGAAACACCATTACGAATCAAAGCTTACCGGTGCGGGTAAGCTGGGAAAGCGCGCGACAATTATCAACGGAAAATATCGTGGGCATCGAATGGATGGCCGAGTGGTATGTGAATGGCACGGCGCCGCAATTGTGGGAAGCACGGCAGACCACCGGGTCGTTTGCGGTCGTTCCAGGCGGCAGCAACGAGACTCTCACTGGCACTCCCTCCATCCCGCCCAAAGGTCCGGTGGAAATCACCTGGCCTGTGGGACAACTCCCATCTGGAGGAAGAGCTGCAAGCATCTCACCCCTCGACTTGATGGCGTGCGCAGCCATCTCGACTGCCGTTTTGGTCGGGTCGTCGCTTTTCTGATTGGCTTGTGTTTCCACGACGTTGCGACGATATGTTTTCGGTTTAGGACTGTGGGTTGCTAATTCGTATCCGACTACTAGGCAGTATATAGTGTATAACGACTTTCCATAGGTGTATTAGGTAGCAAGATACGTTTAACTGGGGACTTTCGAGTTAGATCCACAAGACCTACTTTCCGAAGAATACATAGAATACATGCACTCTCAAGCGAATCATCATCCAGACGATCAAGGCAGGCACCCTTGTATCAATCTGGTCTCTGCAGGACATGGAAGCACTTTCCCACTTCCAAAATATTGTCCTGACCTAGCAGCATGCTTAGAGCGAGGCGACTGCAGACGCGCTCTCAACCACGCGTGTGTGATTTTTGGGACAGAAGATGCTGGCGACACGAGAACAAGGCATAACCTTCTTTGTTGCTTATTCAGGTTCCCAGCATTCCACAATTTCGCCGCATTAATCGTGTTTGCTAAATGATGCTCGGCATCACTTGCCATGTCTCGGACTCGGCAGAGACACACGAACGATACCGCGCGTAACACGACGAGTTGAACACAGTTGTAAATTATTTTGTAATGGCATTGGCGGGTTCGAAATAAAGCAGATTGGGCTGAGTGGATCTTGACAGGCTGACAACGCTGAAGAACGACCTGTCACGATCGGGCCGCTCGACGCTCTAATAGCGATGACAACAACCAAAAATGAAAAAGCTGCCTGAAGAACTGAAAGCGGCAGAGACTCCCCCAGTCAACAGGGCGTTATAAAAGCGGGCGCATCCACACGGCCGGCGACTGGTCTCGTCTCCCTATCTCCTCCAACCAAAAATGAAGCTCTCAGTTTCCGCCTCATGCCTTTTGGCCCTCGCAGGAGCTCACCTCGCGCTCGCGAGCCCCATCCTCAGCCGGAACGGGGTTGACATCGCCTCCTCGCCTATTCCATCTGATCCTGAGCTTCACATTGACCCTTTCACTGATTTATTTGTCGGTCGCATCTACCATTCCAATGGAACCGAAGTGAGCTTTGAGGACTATGTGAAGATCCACGCGTTGATGACGAACACCACCGCTCCTGAGGTAAGTAACTTTCATATCCGACTCTACGTCAACGTCGCCGGCTCCTAACGGACACGGTTCTTCTGCACGTAGGTGACAGTAATTCCCGGCGCCAAACCTCCGAAACAGGCAGATGTGGCTGGTGACTTTTGCTGGCATACCGAAGGACTTAGAAAGTCCGGCAGCCCTCGCTATTGGGAGACGGGCCATAATCGAGTCAGCGCCGAACATTGCTCCGATGACAAAATCAAACAAACTTTCAGCGTGGGGTACACTTATACGAGACAAGCGAGTATCGACGTACGCGCCAAGCTTGGTAAAGATTCATACGATCTTGGCGGCGGGATCACGTTCGTGCAGGTGGGCATTGCATGCTGGAAACACTGTGTACCAGTGGTAACTCGACTAATACGGCCTTTGGTATCCGTTGTGTAGTCGGCTACCAGCACCTTAACCATGGCCCTCGAAGTCCCGCTGAAACACTGCGGTGTCCTGGTCTTCCAAGCCAAGATGGTAGGACACTGGTTCGAAAAGACCGGGCAGCATTGCTGTTCAATGAAGTACCCGCCGTGTCAGTCCGAGTACGTTATCGAGAAATTCTACGCCGATTCGCCCGTCTCGTGGAAGGACCATAACGGAAACAACGTCTTGGACGGCAGGTGGTCGCCTCAGTCGTGGCGCAATCCAGCGTACCCGGAAAATGGCGGCGGCGGCGGTGGCGGCAGCGGTGGTGGTGGTGGTAACGGCAACAAGAAGGGCGAATGGGCGACATGCAATGCCCACACTGAATGCAAGAATAACTGTTGCTCTGCAAAGTATTCGAACGGTGTCAAGAAATGCACTCCCAATGGTTGTTAATAATGTTAAATTGGTGGCCTATGTGCATAGAGTACTAGATAGAGTTTACATAGAGTCTCGAACAATGCTTTTGTACAACCGTTTGTCTGAACACCGCCTTTCACCAAATCAACACTGTCAGTGGTGACAAGCTCATCGTCACAACCGTCCCGAAACCACCACGCACTTCATCAGAACTCAGATCGGGACAAGAAATGCAGTACATGCACAGATGCCCATAGTGCCTGGTTGGGAGATATAGTGCCCGCAAGCCGGCAATGCACTGCCGTGTGTTGCACTAGGTTCGCTCGTCTGTGTATGAACTTTTTATTGTGAGCTCGCTCGACTCACCTCAGACGCGTTTGCTCCCACTGATCGATAAAAGACCATGTGCATGACTGTGCCGTGTATTTGAGTATTCGATACGTTGCGCCTTCTCGGCGCAGTTTTCACACGGCTTTGCTTCTTCAGAAGCAAGGGCCTCCAGCTCCGCGAGAGCAGTTTCGATATCGTTGTTCATGATGGAGATTGGATGTGGGAGTGTCCTGTGAATGGGCTTGCTGCCCTGGGAGCTGGCAAAAGCGCCAGTCATCGTGCGCTTTTTTGTTCCCCTTTGGTGTTCACTCGTCCTCACGGATGTCATTCGCTCAGCCGCTTCGGGCGTTACATCGCGAGGTGCGATGCCGGTGGTCTGGACTATGGCCCGGATGTGAGTATAGGCCATGAATTTCTTGTGCTACGGTTCCATGCTGTAGAGGTTGCTGAACGCCAGGACAGATGTGAGACTTTCTATCCCTCCTAATTCCGTGAATACCCACCAGAAATCCGCCTTCTCAAAGAGTAGCTATGACAACACCTCTAAATACATGTTAACGAGCCAACAATGTCAGAAGATGATGAGCCAAGCCTTGCGGATGATTCCAAAAATGTGAACGTTTTGAGAGGCTTTTGCGACAGGTAGTTGACAAAACGTTCACACTTTTGGAATCGATTAGTCAGTCGACGTTTGGAGGCATTGGCCACATAATGATTGAAAAGCAGGGCAAGAAAGTCAATTTTCAGTTCGAACAGAATGAAGCCACTACAGCTTCGGTGTTGCGTACGTGGTTTCGGTGTTCGCGGCCGTTTTACTCGACCTAAGAAAGTGGAGACCAGGTTGTCAGTGAAATCATCAACGCAGATCAACCGCGATGACAGTCTGCCAAAATCTGAGCGATTCAAGGCGACGGATGAAGTACCATCAATTGTTGCGTATAAAACGAGCGGTGGGCTGCGGGAAACACCGACCCGACGGTGCCAACTGATGCCGTGCGTAAAGTTAGATGCCACTTTTGAAAATCAGCTTTTTTTTACTCCACAAAAGATGTAAGGATGCAGGGATGCCGGGAAGTTCCTATGCCGTTCTGTCACCCACTGCAAACAAGAGGAGGAGCACCGCGAGCATAAGGGCGAGTGGGCAGCAGCGAACAACAGGGGGTTGTATCTCAGCGCTAGAGCAGCACGGTGAGCAGCGAACAACAAAGGGTTGTATCTCAGTGGTAGAGATGCACGGTGAGCAGCACGGACAGGTTGGGGTTGTATCTCAGTGGTAGAGATGCACGGTGAGCAGCACTGACAGATTGGGGTTGTATCTCAGTGGTAGAGCAGCACGGTGAGCAGCACTGACAGGTTGGGGTTGTATCTCAGTGGTAGAGCAGCACGGTGAGCAGCACGGACAGGTTGGGGTTGTATCTCAGTGGTAGAGCAGCACGGTGAGCAGCACTGACAGGTTGGGGTTGTATCTCAGTGGTAGAGCAGCACGGTGAGCAGCACGGACAGGTTGGGGTTGTATCTCAGTGGTAGAGCAGCACGGTGAGCAGCACGGACAGGTTGGGGTTGTATCTCAGTGGTAGAGCAGCACGGTGAGCAGCACTGACAGATTGGGGTTGTATCTCAGTAGTAGAGCAGCACGGTGAGCAGCACTGACAGGTTGGGGTTGTATCTCAGTGGTAGAGCAGCACGGTGAGCAGCACTGACAGGTTGGGGTTGTATCTCAGTGGTAGAGCAGCACGGTGAGCAGCACTGACAGGTTGGGGTTGTATCTCAGTGGTAGAGCAGCACGGTGAGCAGCACTGACAGGTTGGGGTTGTATCTCAGTGGTAGAGCAGCACGGTGAGCAGCACTGACAGATTGAGGTTGTATCTCAGTGGTAGAGCAGCACGGTGAGCAGCACTGACAGGTTGGGGTTGTATCTCAGTGGTAGAGCAGCACGGTGAGCAGCACTGACAGATTGGGGTTGTATCTCAGTGGTAGAGAGCCCGCTTCGCATGCGGGAGGCCCAGGGTTCAATCCCCTGCAACTCCATTTTTGGTTTTTTTGAGTATTGAAGTTCTTGAAGCGCGTCGATCTTGTCCATGTGCTGCAGATGGGGGCAAATGCTAGAATGGGTAGAACGACGTGATGCCAGTTCGTTGGAATCTTGCCCCTGCGAGGGCGTTCAAGTGGAAAAGAGAATACTTTTACCACATTGATAGTCACGGATACTTGTTCCTGCAAGAAACAAAGATCCGCAACTTTACTTCGTGTGAGTACGATTGAAACCGCTCGTCTGTTACGTATGGACGTGTTGGTGTTAACAGCTTTTGAATAGGCTTCAAGGATAAGCCGTTCCTCAACTTTTTCTTCAATAACTTGCTTCCGAATGTGACCCAACAACATCCCGAGTACGAGTGGATATCGCCTTGCGGTCCCGAAATGAATTTCATCAAAGCAGAGGACACACCGATCGTCTACCACAGCCTGACGTCCGATGACTCGCATCTCACTTGGGCCGGCGATTTGCAACACCCGTTTCGTCCCCAGGACATTGTTGTTGGAACCAGTGGACGCTTGTACTACCCGAGTCCGGTCAAGTGGGATGTAGACGCTCTGCTTGAGCAACGCTTATCTTGGAAGCTACGCTATTCCCTATTAAAATCGAGTCTTGTCGTTGACAAGATGATGGCGCATATGAAGGATTGCGGGGACGGAACGCTATTGCAATGGCACGACGGCGGCGGATATTTGTTAAAGCCATTAAGCGACATCCATTAACCGCGAATTAACTGTGCCCGCCTTGTGTGGCGTGAGATGCATATGCACATGATGATTAGTAGTGGCGACTGATTCCTTTCTCGCCATGCCTAGAATGTTACGCTCTAATAAATGGACCTGACGATCTTTGAAATTGAGAGAACGTCAACACCAATGACAACGAGCAGAACGGTTGGTTGCAACTTTTGAGTGGCGCAACGAGTGGCGTCCATCACGTAAGCACTGACAATGGAAACTCCGCCACGCGTGAAGCGCTGAGGGAACCTTGTAAAACCGTGCGGGGGCTTTCGCATCGTCTCTTGTTAAATGTCTGCAGCGCATCCGCCAAAACACCATCGAAGAAGCAGCTTGCCGTCGCTCTCCTCGTACTCAACTCCATTGTTTATCCCTGATGGCGCACTTCAAGCCATGTCCACGGCCCATCGGGACCATGTACGATACGACATGGGACTCGACCTGGAGCTGACGCTGAATAAAAAGTTGTATATTCACTCAAAGGATTCGCATCCGACGCGTGATTCGGCAAAGGAGGATGTGCGGCTGGAGAGTGCTGATGATAATGTCAAACCGGAAGGTGAAATCGGCGAAACCGTCGCAGACCTGAGCTCATCGGAAAGTGAACCTGTAGCTGATGATGTCGCAACTGGACTTAGATTTGGAAGTGTAATACCACAAGAAGTGCCTTCAGTGCAGACCTCAGCGGAAGATACCCCCGCGGAGCCACCGCCTGCTCCACTTGAACCCGCAAAAGAACTTCCAGTGGTCACAGCAGACGAGGCACCGCGGCCATCGTTGAGCGCACGCACGGTAACTGCTAGGCCTCCCAGCGGTCGCGACAAGCCTGCTGTTCGAGATTGGAATGCAGGACTTACCACGCTCATTGAAGAATCCGAAAGTTACGAGGATTTGGCCGCTGATGAGGAAACCACGGGTCCATATGTGGAACCCGAACTGGTCATCCCTTTGAGGGGTGACATTGATCTACGGCCTCTTGCGGTTAGGGGTGTCATTCCAGGCATGCCGGTCATCGAAATATGGCATTTAGAAGAGCGGGAGGACTCTTTGATATCTGAACTGGCAAGGAAGAAACTGGCGCTGACAGAGCTGCTAACGGATGTTGAAGCTTTAGAAGAAGATTTGCGGATAGCTGAGCATCATGATCAGGAGGTACGTTATCTAGTACACTACTCGGGATACGTGGTGACGGATGGTATGTCTTAATCAGAATTCTCTAAAAAGGTTGTTCAGGCAATCAACCACGTCTTGCAAGATAACACCCAAATTGTACAAATGCTATCATCAGTCAATGCGTGTGACCCTCATCATAGGGAAAAGCTGTTGAGTATTGCAGGGCGGTATGATCCGCATGTGAGAGAGGCGACGGTCAAGGCGCTTGAAGATGCCATTCCCATTTCGCGGACAAAAAGCTCGATGAGACAATCCATGTCGTATGCATAGGATGGAGTCATGTATATAGCTCTCTTATTGCCAGAGTATGGCTTTACTATTATAAATTTTGGAACTCGTAAATTCGAGAAATTCTCCGAAGATCTAACCACATTGTATTTTGCTTAAGCGTAATCAAACTCCGCTGCGTATTCGTCCAAAAATTCGTAGCGAGTGGGTAAATCAGCGCACCATACACCCCCCACGTCGGTTGCGCCAGGTCTTGTCTTGATCTTGACACGATGCAATCCAATGTAGGCACAGACTGGAATAGACACCACGGCGTCGGTGCGACCCTTCTTGCGAACTGGGTAGAAGAACGCGCAGCGGGAAAAGAACGAGTGCTGGAAGAGCGCAGCGACATTGCGAAGCTGAGCAAGAATGGGCACAAGGTAGAGGGAAAGTCAAGTATTTCAGCTGCAAAAGTAATGTGGCGCTAAACATTCGGTGGTGACAGGAAATCCTCGTGCACTCGCGCGATCCACGCGAGCTGAGCTCAACGTCGCGCGAGTCATATACGCCCAAGAACCTTGTGGATCCGAACCGACCAGGTGCAGAAAAGGAACGGCAGGAGGCGGAGCTCTTTAGGAAGGCATTGTAGGTGGTGCGCGGCTTGCGGCTCGTGCCAGAACGAGACGGAAGCTTGATCCTTATACCTTTCGTAGAGAAAAGGCGTTGCATCCCCCGGTGGATCGATCAGCCAAGGATTGGGTATCCACCCATCATGCGGACTTTAGTCACGAGGACATATACGGCAAGTTAAAGGATCTTGGTAAGTGTCTTCCTTTACAAGTGCACATCGCTCAGCATAAAGTGCTAACCAACGATTCGGCTCACAGGTGAAGAGCCACCATCCGAGGTATTATCTCTTCTGGTTTTCTCAACTCAGCAGGGCTTGGACACTCATGAACAATTCATATGAATAGGAAGAGAAAGCCCGATTTCTCCATCCGATCACTTTTTGGTCAGATTACGCCGTCAAAGGCAGCGGTACCACCATTGGTTCGAATCCGAGTTCGATCCTCCAACGGCTCTCCACGCCCAACAAGGGCCAAGCACCAAAATCAAACTGCCCCGTGGGCCATCGCGCCGGACAAGAGTACCAGCATCGTGCGTCCGGTGCTCGCGTGAATTTCGGACGGCATTGTGACTTTTCAATACCGATAGCCGAGTATTTGAAAGGGCCGGTGAAAGATTTATAGAGTAGACGCGGAGAACTGTGAGCTGCGCGAGTAATGATATTGGTAAAACACCTGCCGTGAACTCGTGTCTGTTGCATCCTGCCTCGGTGTAACGGTTTGTCGCCAAGTTCCTCGATTAAAGTATGTCCCTTTCCCACCACACGTGAACGACCAATGGAAGATAGAAAGGTTCCAATTGCAGATGTAAATACAGTAGCATAAAATAACAGTTGGGGGGGATCTACTTTCACCCCCTACACAGAGACCCCAAAGCCAAGCCTGCAACTTCCATTCCTTTCCCGCTCACCCCCAAAAAGGCAAACTTGGCTATGCATGCCCGCAGCACATTTTCCCTGAGGCTCAATCATGAACCGATAACCATAGAGCGCCCGAGATTGACGACTCTGCAACAGCCGGAGATAACAAATTCTCAATGTGATGTGGTGTGATAGTTCAGCGCTAATATGGTTAATAAAGTGCGCATTATAGTTCTACACATTGTACATGTCGGCATTTGAAAAACTGCAGGTGTGGAAGAATCTTAGAATTGATGCGGAGTGAATGAAAACGAAAATGAACAAACCTAGAGTTTTTCTGCAATGCATCCGAATGTGCCTGATATCCCATTTTATCTTCGATCATAATAGTCCCCTTCCAATGTTGACCAGCTGCCCGCGTTTTGTGCTCATCCAACGCACTTCTCGTCCAAAGACTAATTCTGTCGGCTGCTTTTCGGATACTGATCACGACACCACAGATTTCTTCTCCATCCGGAAAAGTCTCGCCAATGCATGCCAATATGGTATTCAACCATAACTGGTCCAGACTCTCTGACTTTTTCTTTATCTGCAGCACCCATTTGCCGCCCTGTGCGTTTTGAGGATCTTCCCACATGGGTTGAATGCCTTCTTTGAATAAGTGGTAGTTCGCACCGTGCGGCAGTTGGGATGCTTTGAGCACGTTGTTGTATACCCTAACATGAGCAATTGGTGTCAACATTATCACTTACTTATCATCAAATGATAATAAGATAGTTACCCCCAGAAATCCTCCACAGTATCAAACGTCACTAAACTTTTTAGTCTGTCACCCCAGTTGGACTGATTCGCCCTCTTTTGCGGGTTATCAAACCAGAGCGTCCATCGACTTTCTAACGGGTGCTTCATGTTGAAGTTCACAGGATCTTCAAAGACGGTCTTGTCGTCTTCGGGAACAGCAACCGGGTCTACTTGATCCGGAGACGTAGAGAGATGGGATTCTGTGGTTGCGGCCATGGTGGTTAAAGATACTGTGTGCGGTAAGGCACGATTCGAAATTGATCGGTGGCTGGGTTGCAATGAGATCGCTCCTCTTCTGGATTTTGGTCTGACTACTGATTTCCTCTAACACCAACAAACACAATGTGTCTCCGCTCTCGTCTTTCGTTTGCAGTTAACTCCTTGCCCGTCTCCGCCTTCCGTCGCTCGTCGTTATATTCCGCTGTCGGTTGTTGATTCCAGATCAGAATTTCAAGGCTCCAAAGACACAAATTGACAGGGTCACGTGACACGTGTGGCTTATATATGCGGCGGCCGGCTTCTCTATTTGGACGCGCAAAGGCAGGGTACAGAGATGCATAATTAATCATGCGAGAGGAGGGTTGTGCATATGTACACGTTTTCCAAATATCATCCGGGATATCTACATGAACTCGGCGGTGGGAAGCTCGAAAACAGGAACACTGAGTCCCTTCCATGTCTGATGTGGGGGTTCCTTCGTCAGCCTGCTGTCATGTCCGGTAAACAAAAGCTGACGTACCTCAGAATACTCTCTTGAAAACTTCAGACGCTCACTAATAAACTCTTGAAACATCAAACTCACATGAGCTTTCTGCCGATGCAGGTATTGAAGCTCCTGCCATAAACACCATCTGATATACGAGACGCGCTTCTGTAGTACTCCTAACTCGTTCCGGTCCTGTAAAAGCCGGCCTCAGCGCCAGCCCATCTATCGGAACCAATGGCGGACGTGGACTTACCGTAGCAAGTGCAAACTCCGCTCGCTCGCTGTCCTTCCCGCTTTGCTTCATCTCGTTTACCCGCTCTTCCTGTGTTTTTATCCTTTTCTGCAAAGCATCTACTCCCAGAATTTGCATGGCTCTATTCGCCCGTCCCAAAAGCTCAGCAAATGCCATAAACATATCCCGCTGGGTCTTGAGTTGTTCAATTAGCCCGGCAAATGTTGATTCGACTTCGCTCTCCATAATGCGCGATATGCGCTGAAGTCCACCAGATATTTGCGTAAACCCGTGCATGAGGCGTGGACAGTGAATACAAGATGTGGGACATGACGGATTTTCGGTTAGTTTACTGCAAGGAAAAAAGGGAGTGAGAACCTCACACGATGCTTCCGTACTAAAAAGATGAATGCTCACTCTAAGATGAGGCTGTATCGCATGGTATCCATGGCCATCGCTAAGTAATGCCGTCATTGAGAAGTGGTCCATGTCTTCCGGTCGTATGATGCAACGCCTTACCATCCTCCCGTCTGGCACATCGGTCTGCCAAGACGGCCAGATCGCGAAACTGTACAATTAAGAAATCCAATTGTCCTCGCATCTGCTCTACACGCTCATCAATGTCGGTTGGTATAGCGGTAATGTCCAGATCGCTTAAGGCAGTTTCAGATTCCTCCTCTGATATGTGTGCTTTTCTACGGAAGGATTGAATATCCTATAGAAACATCAGCATTGCGGCAATCGCTTGCTGGAAAACCATAACCGTACCATTTCAACCGTTAAGAATGCAATCACGGCCTCTTCCTCGCGCAATATCGGATGATTCGCTACCAAATTGATGAAACGCGCCAGTGCGCACCTACGTCTCTCGAGAAAGGTGTCATCAGCTAAGGAAATGGGGTTAACCAAGAGATTATGAATTCCGCATATGAGGTGACACACGTACCTCCAACTTTTTTCGGCGGTAGCTAAGCATTGTGTATAGGCAAGCGGTTACGAACGAGTGAAAGAGTATGCCATTTCTGCACGAACTTACATTCGGAACTATAAATGCAACATATACTTAATAACGCAGTCTTTAGCGATAAAAACAGCAAGAACATACTTAATCGTAATGGGTATCTCTTCACCAACAAGTCCGACAGCCACAAAAAGTCAGAATATCGTCGTAGTACATTCGTCTTGCGCTGGTGCGACTGTACTAAGTAGTTGACGTGCTTGAATACTAGTCCTCCACGCTCAGGAGATACGGAGACCTACTCACAAGACAAGCAACGTTAGCACTAATCTGAGTGGCAGCAGCACTCCTGTCTATTAAAACCCCGACCTTGATCCTATCCAAATTCAGGAAGTCCACATTCGGTGTCGGTACTGGCTCTGGTACTTTCATAATATCGTCCGTTCTGCTCTCTGTACTCTCTGTACCGGGCGGGTTATCGGCATTCTTCGACTTTCTCGCTTGTCCCGTAGACGTTTTGAACACGGCATCCAACTTTGGAACTGTTGCTGTCCACGGATCAGGTTCCGGCGTCACCGCCCGTGCGGCTTCAGTGGGTGATATGTAATCCATAGATGGTTGATGATGTAATTGATAGTCAATCTCCGGGGACAGTGATAACGTAGACGCCTGTGTGGTGAATACTGGGGATGTATCAATATCGGAAGGTGGCATAGTGAAGGCGAGTTCCGAGGTGACGATGGGTGCGGTTGCTGGGATTGATGGCAACTCTGTCGGTAAGGAGCCATTAGGTTTTGGAAACTCCAGTCAATCTGCAAACAGCTGCAATAACCCACCATCATAGCTAACTCCACTACCACCTCCTGCGTCCCAGGGATTCACCACAAGCGAATTACGGTCCGCTTCGGCAGCCATTATGCTTTTGGACAGGTCCGTCTTCGCAAACGCGTTTGTCAACGAGTTCAAAGAGTCTCTATTACGTGGTCTGCGAACTGACCCACCCGTCGCCCAGGGTGCATTCAGATCGTCATCAAATGGAGGCGGATTTGTTGGCATTTCATACGTCCTTCAAATAATTGTAACAGATTGGGTGACTAAGTGCTCCAGAAGTTCGATGGGGTCTTTTACTTTTTGTGCCTCAACTAATCACTGAACCGAACCGTCACTACTCAAGTTTCCCTCGTTCCTCCTTGTTCTTCGTCTCTCACTTCTGATGTCGCTCGCCTGCTGAGCTCTCAGCAATTGTGGGTTGCTTGTTTTCCAAGTTGCGCGTCAAGTTGTTGTTCGCACTTTCCGTTGGCGTTATCGAATACAAATGTAGAAACAGTAGTCTCGGTGCGATGTCACCAGCGCGTTAAATAAAGGTAGGATCTGGCGGACATACCTTGGTTAAGATGATGCAGGCAGCAATGACCGGATTAGCGTACTTTTCAAGGGGTCTGAGAACGTCGGCGGTTGCCGCTCGTTCAAGAGCAACGCCTGCGGTGGCGTTTGATATGGATGGGGTCCTCATGAGAGGCGGCAGGCCTATTCCTCGAGCATCAAAGGCGCTTGAACGGCTCCTGGGCGATAATGCTTTGAACAAGTAGGTGGTGACGGTTTCCACACGTTAGTCTAGTAGCAGTCTAGTCTTAATGCGAGAGTAGGCAGTTCCCATTTGTTATTCTCACCAATTCAGGCGGAGAGTCAGAGGAACAAAAGGCACATAAATTGAGCAAAAGCCTTCAGACCCCAGTAAGTCGGAACGTGCCTGATCGGCATTCTAGTTCTCAGACCTCACACCATCCCGCTCAGATACTGCCGGAGCAAATGATCTTATCTCATACGCCTATGAAACGGCTAGCGTCCCACTATAAGGATAAGCTCGTTCTAGTGATTGGAAAAGACGAATGCAAAAGCGTCGCCCGTTCGTATGGATTCAAGTCTGTTGTTTCCGAGAGAGATGTATGGAGATGGAGACATGATGTATGGCCATTTGCTGCCGACGGCTCTGATTTGGGATCAGATTTCTGGAAGCGATTAGGGGAGTATAAGGGCTCATGTAACTTGACTGAAACACCCGTATCCGCCATCATGGTTTTCCACGATCCTCCCAACTGGGGCCTCGCCATTCAAGTTATAATTGACGCCTTACTGTCTGCAAACGGCTGTCTGACAACCCGGTTAGAGAACCCAAGCCGAAACGACCGTCCACCCATTCCGCTGTTTGCTGCAAACCGAGATGTTGTGTTCAGCGCAGGTTGGAGCTTTCCTCGCATGGGACAAGGTGCTTTCTTGTCAGCTTTGGAAGGAGCCTGGAAAGCAGTCTGTGAGGCAGAAAGCAAAAACGTGACTGGGCGTTCCCACAAGCCAGCAGATCTACAAGTCGTGCAGTTTGGCAAACCTTTTACCGAAACCTACGCATATGCTGAGAATGTCATTGAGAGCCTTGATCCCTTTCCACCGGCCGACTCTCTCGAAGCAGAGCTTACACCAGCCGAAGTGAAACAGTTGCGTCGACCGGTTTACGCCATTGGAGATAACCCTCTCTCAGATATAGTAGGAGCCAACTGCTACGGCTGGACGAGCATCCTCGTCAAAACTGGTGTGTACCAAGGTGATCTTCACACCACGACTGAATGTTCTGTCAGAGGAGACGGTGACAATCCGCACCTTGTGTGCGAAGACGTACTTGATGCAGTCAACCTAATTGTTGACCGCGAGGTTTCTGGGAATCAGTGATTCATGGGACGCATATAAGCACATGCTTACTAGTGATTGGAAACCCTTCGCCGGCGAGGCGACGTGGTATCAACCGGAATGGATAATGCAGATATTTCAGTGTATTTATATTATGTCACTACGCGTAAAATGTACATATATTCGCATTGATGTCGTCCCCGGCATTTAGAGCGCATAGAGGAGACCCCAGCCAATTAATCCCCAGGCCATCAAAGCAACGTTTGCTCGGGCAGAAAGCATCGAACCCGACATTTCCGCAACAAATTCTGTAACTACAACGCTCACACCGGGAGCGCCACAACAGGTACCCTTTCCACAGGCAGAGCTGACGGATTGGCAGAATTCTTCATTGTCGCAATTGGGAACATGGTCTTGGCAAACGGTGATATTGAACGTATCACCATCCTGAGAGAGTTTGGCAAAACCTCGCAGGGTGCCATTAAACCGGTCCGGAAGTTCCAAGTCCGTTTGGAATGGGACGCAGCTGTCGGTTTTCAAAGGAATATCGGCTTGTTGTGTGGAGTTATCACAGTTGTCTTCACCAAAGAACTTGATCACTTGGTCGTAGTCGGTGTTTATGAGTGCGTCGACTGGGAAGGCAGGAGCGATCCAGTAACTTGTTCCGCTCTCAGAGTTGCAACATGTGTTGAGTGCGCAAGCGGGCCCGATGTCTGCACATGCTTCGTCGTCATCGCATTGGTTCGCCGCTGTTGCAACGCACGTCTTCAGAGTATATTGGTCTCCGGATTGTGTTAGAAGGGCTAGACCTGGGGTATTGTACACCTCTACCTCTGAGCACTGGAGGAACGGAATCAGTTAGCTGGGTGAAATAAAGCCAAACTGGCTTCCCAAACGCATTACTTGCCTGGTCCAGTGTCACATCAAACTTGGCGTAGGTAAGGTCGTTTTTGCAGTCCGGACCATCCCAAACGGTAATGACTTTGGCTTGTACAATGCCAAGCATCAGTAAGCTCAACGCAGCAAATCTTGGGGCAGGCATATTGAAGTGTGTTTTACAGACTATGTTCTTGGCGGAATTTTCAACAATTGATTACTTTCACCACAAGGAGGACTTTGGGTCTCCATACTTATATAGGGAATCGCACAGCCTGACTAAAAAGTTCTAGGTCACGGTTTCTGTGACAGTTGTTCTAGATGCCCAGCGCGCGCCAGAGTTTTTGGAAACATTCACGGTAATTTGGTGCTGAGGATATTGTGCCGTGACAATGGTAGGGATACGGCACTCGAAAGTGCCATCATGGATGCGGGTAACAATAAATAGCCATCGTAGCTGTCAGGCCCAGGAACACGCTGGTATTGAGAATGCGCGTTGTCGGAGTATTACATAATCAGCTTTGGAACGCTGTGGTTGCTTTCTATAGACCTACTGCAATGAAAATAGGTGATCGATCACGTTGGACGATAATTCAGGGTTTTCCAAGAACAGTGTCTACGTGTGCCCACTCAGCAATATGGTGCCTCTGTCCATCTTGTGCTAAATGAAGCGAACGAAGACCATCTCGAGCAGCCCAGACCACAGCCTTTGAAGGTGGAGGCAGTAGGCCCCCGCTTGGTCGCAAACGGTCAGATCTTGTAAAGACACAACCAGTTGACATTTTCTTTTTAACGATCCTAGTTACAATATCTACCTAACCGTCTACTTGTTCAATGGTATCAATCACTCCAAATAGGCACTCTGGAATACGTACATCGCCTTTTCGTAAAGTTCTATGTCGTCGCCTACGCTACGCCATTGGGAGAACCCCCACTGCTGTCCCCAATATATGCGTCACCTGTGTGTCACTGACGGGTAGGCACTCGGTTGAACCAGCAGTGTATAGTACGGGGTCCCTACAGTATCCCGAGGGTCGATAGGTTCAAAGATTGCATGGTCGCTCGACGTGACGGTCGTCCTCGGTGAACGCGATACATCGACAGCGTTATCAAGCGTAATAGGGAAGCAGAACTGAAGCGGTGATAAGAAGGCACGACGTATCTGTCACAACAGTGTCCATCATTGTGCCAAAATTTGGAGAGCGTAAACTTCAAGAACGTACCTGCACCCAGAAGCTTCTTCTCCTTGATGGATCACCCTCGGTTAATGGTGATTTTGAGGGAGAGGAAGGAAGGACGGTGTGGAAATCGAGGTACATCCGCGCATCAGTGAGCCGTTTGTCCACCTGCATCATGTCGTGTAAGTTTGAGTTAGAGTTAGAGTTTGACATCTTTTACGGCTTTCGAGGTAAAACCTCTGGAGCTGGCATATATGATGGGCTTGTTAATGAAAAGGATGAATGGAGATCATCTGGCTTGCTGACTGGGAAATCTGCGGGGAGGTTGCGGAGCTCGGATAATCATTATTTGAAAGCTTGCGAACGCGGACCTTATCATAGCATCCTTGGTTTGCTTTTGGAAACCTGTCAAAAAAGTTCCTCCACAGAACGCCCGAGTTCTGGCAAACTTGGTAAGAATAGTAAAGAACACCCCATAAAAAGCTTCTGTCAGAGTTATTTATGTTTATTTACGCGTGTCACGTCGGAGTTGGGGTCAGGGTTATTAAGCCAAGTATTACATAAACACCCGTGACATAATCACCGACCTCACCTGGTCTCAGCGCGTCTTTTATCCTCCCCACAGCTCGTCATTAAGGCCGCCCGTATCGGCATCAGCGAAGAACATTTCAGGACGTATATGACAAGGCAGAACGGATAGTTGCATCGAATGCCATGCTAGCAGTTGCTTTACGATGGATTTGAAGTCGGAGCCAATGATGGGTTAAAAGGTTGACGTTCGCGGTGCGCAGCAAAAACAATTCCGAGGGTGCGAGGGCCGAAAATAGCAACATCGTTCAACAGCCATTTTGTGTACACAGCAGACATCATTTCTGAGGGTGTGGCCTTAACAGAAAGAGGATTCAGTAGAGACTTTGGCTTGTCCCCAAACGAAACACACACAACACACCTCGTGGCTGGGGACTTGAGCGCAATCTCTGTATGGCGCCAATTTTCCTATTCAACAGGAGGACTTAGCTAGCCGATCTTCGTTTTCTTGTGGGAAAAGCGGTACGAATTTTTGGAAGACTGTAAGAGTGGTGGATAAGGATACCGATTTGACAACTTGTGGACGTGAAACGGATACACGTTTTTGGACTTTTTGAGGTTTACGGTAGAGCGAGCTTTTATACGCGCGCTGCCTGCACCCCCCTCCCTGTATATGCACGTACTATGCGAGATCCCCCCAGCAAACTCCGGCCCTTCAAACAGCAACATTCTTTGGGGAAAGAGGGGACAACGAAAATGGACGACCCGCCAACGAGTATGACACACGGTGAATCCAGGGAAAGCTTGTTCGAGAACGTTGTCGCTTTGGATACCAGACAGGTGCTGCATATCTTGCGGAGCAGGAGAAGTGGACCACTAGATGGTGAAGACGAGGATGGCAGTCCCATAATACCTTCGGATACCCCGTTACTGTTGATCGATGTTCGACCGCAGATGTCGTATTTGTCGTCGTATATTGAAGGATCGATCAATGTGAATCTCCCGGTGTTGATGTTAAAGCGATTGAAACGAGGAGCGACATCTTCGTTTTCTTTGCCGAATTTTCTGACATCGCCAGCGTTTCGGACGATGTACGAGATGTGGCGGACGGCACCTGACGAGTCCAGGGCGGTCATTGTTTATGATGAGGATATGGACGAAGGGAATAAGCAAAGTGAAGCCTGGGCTCTTTTAGAAATACTTAGTAGAAATGGGGATGATGTGTTACTGAACACGCGAATCCCGGGGAGTAATAATAAGGAGGTACGGGGCTCGAATGCGAGTCTCGCTGGGGATTCGGATTCGGATACGTCTTGTCAGAATTTATTGGACGGATCGCGGCAGTCGTTGAGCGGAGGTGGAATTAAGGTTTATTACATAAAAGGCGGGTACCATGCCTTCTCAGAACAATCAGGGAGTCACCACTTTCTGGTGACCCCGAACGGCGGAACGCCACGACCGGGAACAAAGGAAAACGCACCAGTGGTGGGGAGCATGTTGACCCCATTGGTGATAAAGCAGAAGAAATCGAAAGAGTTGAACAGAAGCCCCGAGCATGACAGTGCGACCCCACGAGCTGTCCAGCCACCCGCACGTCTCAGTTTTGCGGGGGCGAGTGGTCCTGATAGCGGAACGCCCACCACCCCGCGATTGAAAAAACCGGGGTTCTCAATCAACACGTCCAAGCTTGCACTGCGAAACCGTGCTTCAAGCGCCAAAAAGGAGCGAGGTGGTTCAACGGTGGCAATGGAACCCCCACAAACCCCCGTCATCCAGGTTCGGTCCGTTGAAGCGACGAGTGCGACCACACCACGACCATTATCAGCTACCCAACGTACTTTCAAATCCAATACCCCCACACGACCGTCACCGCGTATTTCCCCTTCCACGCCGTCTCCCTTACCATCGCCTTCACCTGCGTCGACTTTACCCACCCCAACTGATCCACTTACCGCCGTGATGCCCCGCCTACTTTTGGGTTCTGACACCCTCCCTCTCTCCCCACAACACCTCCCACAACTCCTCTCGCATTCCATCACACACATCCTCAACATGGCACGAGAAATTCCCGTCCCACAACACCTCGTCCCGCACTTTTCCCTAAAACACCTTTCTGTCGTCGACACATCCGAGGAAGAAATCGAGCCTCTTCTTTGGGAAGGCGTGGATTGGATCCACGAAGCATTGAGTACCAGTGACACCAGTAAAGTCTTTGTACACTGTAAAGCCGGACGCAGTCGGAGTGCGACGGTTGTGATTGCGTATCTGGTTGTGTATGGCGGTATGTCGTTGAAAGAGGCTTATGAGAAAGTCAAGCAGGCGAGACCGGGGGTGAGTCCGAATTTGGGATTCATGCTGGCGCTTTTGAGGATTGAGAAACAGGTGCGAGGCGTGGGGAGTTGGGGGACCCAGGTGGAAGAGGAGTTTCGGGAAAGTGAGACGGGGGCGGGAGAGGAGTCGGAGGAGAGTGAGGATATGGCGCTTGTGGATGTTGGAACGGCTTTGAATGATTTGGATCTCAGTAGTCAGGAGAGTATTACTGATGCGGTGGTGGGGTCTAGTAGGAGAGATAGACCGTCTGGAATGCAGGACACAAAGTGAACCATTGATCCCATTTTTTTCTCGTTTTGATGATGAAATTGTTGGTACACACTGGTTGTCAACGTTCAATTTTGGGATAGAGATGTGGTCATGTATAGGAATGCTGAAGGTTAAGGTGGTATATTTTATTGGTTTGGCGATGGAGGATGGGAGGAGGGAGCAAACAAGCACACACACACAGACACACACACACACACAAGCACACACGTACGCACACAGAGACCAACGTTTCGCCAAATCATCATCACCTTCATTCTCTCACTCTTTCCTATTTTGATCTAATGATATTTACAAAAAAGTTTTTGATCTTCTAAAAATTCCTTCCTAATTTCTGTCGTGACCCGGCCACGAACGATACTCATCTATAAAAAAAATTCTCCTCTAATGATATATTCCAAAATTCCCCAAAGGGGGCTAACTCCGCCCCTCGTCTTTTACCAAGGCTTAAAGGAGCCCCCATACACCTCTCTTTCTACCACAGAATTTACAACCACGCTCGGATGGTCTGGCGTCGAATCAATAGTCCGGAACGACTGTGCCAACGCCGCTGCATCACTCAATGATGCGGTTATCGGTGTCAGAACCGGTGGCGGAGAGCGTGGGGGAGGAGGCAGAGGCCGCATAATATCCCTTGGGTCCAAGGTTAAACTTGCTTCCGCTCGACGTGCCAATCCCAATGTTCCTCCACTATCAGATCTGGATCGGTCTCGTGACCCTCGTGGGCTTTGTGAGCTTCGTGAGATGCCGGTGGGTATAGAAGTTTCCGGCGAAGAAACTTGGAGTGGGGAGAACCGGTTGAACTTGATTTCGTCGTAGGCACTCAAGGCGCTAGGTGGGCTCGGCGTGTGGAGACCGCCGCTGGTGTATACGCGAGGCAACAGGCCGTCGTAGGAGCGAAAGGTACTTGCAGAGGGTGGTGAGCTTGAGAGCGGTAAAGTCGCAGACAGTGGGATGCCATAGTCGGCGGCAGCCCCGTACGGATCACGGGACCGGTTTGAAGAGTTGTGAGTGTTGCGACGACGGCGAACAACGGACACGACGCGACCAATGGGAGAGTCGGAGTAAAGCCATCCCTTGGTTCTCAGGTATTTCTTCCAGTCCGTGATCAGCAAATGTGAGACTGCCGCAGTTGCTAAAACTCCAGCGATAGAGATCAAGCTCTCAACAATGAGTCTGTAAGCACTGCTCGGAAACGAGATCTCTCCACTTTGCTTCAATTGCTGTTCGCACATGTCACGCAAAACATCGTACGGCTTGGTGGTGTCCTCGAGGTATTCCTCCACTAAACAAACTAAGAAACTCTGCAAGGGCGTGTCCCGGGCGTCTCCAGCTTCAGAAATCGTTTTCGGCGTGACCGATTTGGACAGAACCAAGAGATCGGTTTGAAAGAACGCGAAATACGCAGTGTAGATGACGCACAAAACGAGTCCGAGCGATAGTAATCGCCTTTGGACACTCTTGATACCCGAATACTCGACCTCGACACCTGTGGCAGCTCGCGTTCTCAGTCTATCTTCGGCAGCCGAGTCTCGGAGCGTCATGGATGTCCGCGTTGTTAGTGTAGGGCTCGGAAGTGCTGAGGGCTCAAACTCCCCCTCCGAGTCCACGTTTTGCCTCATTTCTGTTTTTTTCGCCTGATAGCCTTTCCACCACAACCACGCCGACGTCCCTAAATGCAACACTCCGATGCTGACCACACTTCCAATCAGCGGGAAGAAATAGGTGCTGGTGGCCCCTGGAGGTAAAAAGCAGGTCGCACTGCCCGTGTGAGAAATGGTGCTAAAGTATATGGTGAGTGCGGTGATGGCGAGTGGAAGTCCCCAAGCCAGAATGTGGAGAAGTGGGATATGGCGACTCAAGATAGCCGATTGCCAAACGATTTGCTACAGGGTTTTTCGAAGGTCAGAAAACGGTACAAGATATGCCGGGTACGAACATGGCAAAAACAGTGTACATACCAGGTGTAGATTAAGGATCATCACCAAACCCCACGCAGCGATACCCAACCCGCTGTAAATCAAGACCAGTCCTTGCACGGCGCACTTTAAGTTATTCGTTCCTTCACTCCCTTCTACGTCGCCTCGTCCTTCCTCTGCACTGCAGAAAAAGGTCTTTCCGTCTTGTCCATCGAATCCGCTTAATCCTGCTAGATGCCACATTGTGACACATATGCTGACGTAGAGAACCAGGACTCGCGGAAACGTTCGTTTTCCAGGCAGGATGAGGTAGGAAAAGAAGACGAACACGGCTGCGAGACCAGAGATGAGACGGAGAAATGAGGTTGTGTGAAGGAGGGCAACAGTCGCCTTTGGCGGATACAGAGTGAAAAAGTGTGGGCAGGGAAGGCAGCACGGAGTTTGAGCGGATGGATGGCAGGTACCGAGGTGTGGTAGAGGACGTGGTGTCGGGGCAGGGAGAAGGAATGGCGGGCATGATGATGATGGTGATGGGGCAAACAGCGTTGCATTTCGGATTGAACTTGGATCCACTTCAGATATGGGTGGAAGGACTGCCGGCCCTATCTCTCCATCATTAAAAAGCGGGCAGACAGGGTGTGTCAACATGAAGCAAGCAGTGAACTTACGTTGGGCAGCGACGGTGTTAGCAGCTAACAGGAATTGACATACGGCCAGAGTCCCCAATGCTAGTGGTCGCAGACGATGCCGTATTCGCACTCTTGGCATCGTCGCTGTTGCCATGTTATTGCAGACCTAACTAGATGGTGTTGGGTTCGCTGGCATTCAGCGAAAGCCATGAACGCACGGTACAGAGGTACATATAAAACCTTTCAAGAAAGGGAAGCTGGATGGATGGAGCGCAAAAGTTTAACAGGATTGGCCTTTGGTTTTACTTTGTTGTTAGCGGCTCTCAACCCCCTTACTTCATTCGATGATGGGTGTGGTGTGTTACTATGCACATTTTAACTCAACGTGAGACCACCGACGGTTGGGGGGCAGCAGCCAGGCCACCACCTTGCATAAATTCGGTAGAGCCACTCGTCGGGGCCGCTGTCGTCCGCGGACCGGTTGTTAACTGTTGCTTTGGCTGGCTGGCAGCTAATCAGTTAACCTTGCTGCTTTGATACTCCACCCCCTTTTTCGGGCAAAGAGGGTGATCAGAGTGACATCGGAACAAACAATAACAACAACAACAACAAGTCTGTTGTGTGTGGGTGCGTTGCTCCATTGTCGCAAGTGTGTGTTGCATGCAAAAAGGGGGAATTGGAACGCCAACGCGCGCAAGCGAGAAACTTTGAGGGGTGCAGCCGCCCTTAGTTTGTGAGTGTGTGTGTGTGTGTTGCTGTCTCTTTGCGGGTGGGGAGGAGGAGGTGTGTGCATGTGTTGTGTGGAGTGGGAGTGTGGAGTGTGTGGAATCGTTATTATGGTATGCATATGGTGAATTACGGTATGGTATAGGTACTGGTACTGGTAAGGGCAACCAACTGTGGGTGGTGGGCTCATCACACTCATCAATATCACTCTCATCGCTTCAGAGCGAAAGAGGAATATTTGAGCGGACAAAGGAGAACAGACGGACTGTCGGGGATTGTTTCGATTAATTTATTTTAGAGTGAAGCAAAAGGAAAGGGGTTATGCGTTGTTGAATTCAGAGAACGTCAACGGAGGTGCGAGGAAGTTGCAATCCATCTCTCCGGATCCTTGCTTGCTTCCAAATTCCAGCAGCAGGTGTTGGGGAAAAGTGATACAAAGGGAATGGCTGCTGCTATGCCTTACCAATGCCAATAGAAACGACGAAACTCTTGTGACGCTGTGCATTTGCTTGAATTGAACGGCCGAAGAAATTGAAATCTCGATAGACGCTTTCCTACGAACGTATGAATACAACATGCAAGTCTTAAATCAACAGCAAGGAACCAACAGCGGTCGAGGGCTGGACAATTAACAACTCCTCGTCGTTCGGTCCGCTTGCCAGATGCATTAGCACCTCCCTGGCACATATTATTGAGTAAGACATTGGAACCTCGCATGGCAAGCCTCGTGCCATGAAATGAAAGCCCCACTCCCATCCATCCATGCAGCATGCTTCAGATTCAATTCATGCTTGCTTCAAATTCAGGGCCTACCTACCATATGCATATGCACACCTTTGATTTGACCTCCACACGACAAGAGGTCCTTTCCATTAAACAGAACGCAGTATGTTACCATAGCAACCATCTACTCGGCTTCAACCCAACACGATCACAGCGGACCAATTCCAAAGGCGGCTGGGCATGCATTTACGGTTTGAGGTAAATGAACGTCAGTAATGGGTCTCTCTGCATCAGTGGCGCCGGACTGCCGCAATGCGCTATTCTTTGTCTCCTAGCATGGTCCTCTACAATTTACTTCTGTAGCATTCGGATTACGTTTACCCAGTTTTGGTGATGGTGGACGTTATGGCCCTTTGGAATAAACGCATTCAGAGTGGATAAGTGTGCACTGTGTGTAAACAGATTCTTGCAATTGGAAGAAACCGAAATGCATGGCGGGGCTCGCAAGGTTAGCTGCCGTCGCCGGTGGCTACCACGTCTCCTACTTTATATTTAATGGCAGAACTGCGGAGCTTCAAGAGTTACATTTGCAGTTGAATGGGGTTGAAGAACCAAAGATATTTATTAAAGACATGCAGATCATCAACAATACTGCGCTGGTATTCGGGCATTCGCAAAGGAGTTTCGGGTATGCTACCCTTGCATCACTGCTACATGCCCAGGACTTACAAACGGTGGCGACTTAACTGCGATCGAGCCACAGCTTTCATGTTCATGCTCCGCGAACCGAATTCATCGTAGGGCAAATGCGTGGAAGTCTCAGGGCAACCTAAAATACAAAGCGCTCGGGAAAGGATTGGGTCTATGGAACTGGATGCATCTCTCACAGGGCATCAGTGCGTCAATATAACCATGTACTGTATCACTAATACAATTTTTTAAACGGAATCTGCGTCCTCTTCCGGCAGCCATTCACCAGGCCTCCTTGAGTAGGCGGTTGATACAGTGCGGCTAATTAGTTTGTACAACTAATTGGCCGCACGGTATCTTCGTCGGTAGGTGAGAGGCGAACTCGCTCTTCCACACCGAGATATGCGCTTGCTACCGGTGTGTCGGACGCCGATTTCCCAAGGGTTGAAAGCCTATAAAACGGCACTCGCAGCAGCGGGGCACTTTCTGGCACACGCAACAGGCCACTTTCTGGCACATTTGAGGACGCAGATGAAGTGGGTGGAAGGGCAGATATCGACGAGGATGTTGAAAGACCTGAATGATGCAGCAGAATGTGAGTGACAGGCCAATCCATATTCCCAAGATCAACACACGTACCTCTCGACACTTCACGGTATGTGACAGGTCTACGGACGTGTCGGGAGAGGAGCGCTTCTTATTAACGAAATTGAGGAGCTCATTTCATTTCGCTGATCAAAGCGTCAATGCGTGCGAAACTCCTCGTTGAAATCTGGTTCACTGCTATTATCAGCCATCTTCGTAATAGCGTATGGGAAGTGTCAAATGATGGGTAGCTTCCTGAGCTCGTCGCGTCGCCTTTCTAAGTGCTATGATCCCTGGCAGGTCCTGCGGCAACGGAGTATGTTGTGACTAGGAATATGACTTGTCAAGCTCGCCATCCCGTGGTGGAACTCGGTCTCCTATGGGAGCACGCCCTTGGATTGTGCTGTGTGTGCCGACTCATAATCATGCTAGCTGAACGTTACCGATCAAGTAGCCCCCTGATCTGCAATTTGCTTGTACTGGCTGATATCTACGGATACGGCCACAGCACGAGTACCGGTAGAACAAGACCCTCGCTCGAGAATGCTGGGCGGGGAGTAACGCGGACGGCGTTCCGTAAACGCCGCCATAAGGTCAAACGCTCGTTCTAACAAGCTTCTTGTCACCGTCTATATCACTTTAGTAGCTAACGCTGGTTGCGGATGTCCCATGTTAGGTTCCCTGTAGCCTTCTTCTCATAAATGAGAACTTCGCCCAGCCCAGCAATGTGCCATTGCTATCGTCGTCGCAGCAGGCTTCCAGTATCACGAGGCCAGAATTTCCGAAGCAGGTCGTAAAGATTCTCATAATTGCAGCGCAGATATCGCATCCCCGAAACTACAGAGCTATTCCTTGTTGGTTCAATCAACGTAGGCCCCTGGCAACCGTGAGATGAGTTCTGTTGAGGTGATTTGAGGCGTGAAGTCGTCAACGCGCAACTCTCGTCAAAACTCGGAGCGACCTGTTCTGCAACTCAAAGAAACTGACGTTACTCGCAGTGGTTTCCGCCATGTCATCGCCAACAGTGAATTCTGAGTCCGGGAAAATCGTCCCGTACGTTCCTCCCAAGACTGTAGGTTATGCAGCTGTGTTACATCGGAAGATCTCAATGTTTCCCTGAACTCGATCCTAGAAAAAGAGCATCTATGACAACCCAGAGGAGGAGTTCAAAACAGTGGATGAAACGTCAGAATTAGAATTGGCAGTTCGCAAGGTAGTGACTCCCATCTTTCAGCAAAGCCTGATCGGAAGGTGTCCTGTACAGATTTGCTCAGTTTGCCCCTTTTACCATCAGACCCGTCATAGCGTTACAGCAGCATTTGCATCTACCCGATCACAATTTCAAGGCGTTGTGGACTCTTGGATCAAGTTAGAACAAGGAGTATCAGACACCGTCAAGGCGTACGCCGTTCCCGGTGAACCCCTCCTTCCCGGCGCCATTTATGTAACCCTCGCCGGTTTTGCCGGATCTATCATTTCCAAGAACCGTATGTTGCAAGTCTTTTCTTTTCCACATATGATTCTCGTTACTCATTTTAGTTTTGTTGTTGCAGGACGTTTCCTCATTCGAGCAGCTACTCCCACGGCGTTCACCGCTGCCGCCTTAGGGTATTATTACCCACGCACATCCCGTAACGTCCTGTTCGCCTCTGAAAGTGCGGTTAGCGGCAAGGATGGTGCTACCATTGTAGACTTTGTACCCAACATGACCAACCCATTCAAAAAGCTAGCTGACGGTTTCTCCGGCATGTTCGGGTCAAGTAGCTCGAACTCGTCAAAAAAGGAGTGAATAGAGTTTGGAATATAACTGAACCTTTACCAAACTTTGTCTCCTTGAGAATTGAAAGATGTCGTACCAATGGCTATCCCGCCCAGTTTTAGGAGACAACCTTAACTTTTGGAGCGCATATAATGGAGGACTTCGAGTGCCAGCAACCAATAGGACCGCTTTACTGTGCATATGTAATATTATGAGGACGCTTCAGCTTCGTTCGTTGATCTATTCTCGAGAGATATGCTTTCTAATAGCTCTTCCAATTCCTCACATCGCTCACGCCACCGCTCAGTTTCCCGTTTCAGATCCGTCACACTAAGCTCAGCTTCAACCGCTTTGCGTGCCCATACGCCTATATCAACCGTGTCTTCCTTCTTATCGTCCTTGTCTACGCCAGGCATACTACCGACTGATAGTGTAAACAAACGTTTTACTTGCTGGAGCATGCGTTCTAGACGAGCGATATCTGACAGAGCCGCCTCATGGGATGTTTGAAGCCGGGCGTATTCTCGGGCAAGTTGCTCCATGTTTGTCGAAGCATCGCGTTGGGCTGGTCGTGCCCATAATACTCCTGCATCAGCGAGTCGGGCTTTGACAGTTTCCAAGCTTACGAAGGAAAGCATGGGATCCGTCTGTGTTTCGATCGACACCGATATCGAGTCACCACGGCGCGTGTGCTCGTCAAATGTCGTCGACATGGAGGCAGAACCTGCGTCAGCGACCATTAAAGCTTCAATTTTCTCGTGTTGCAGGTCGATGATCGTGTGCGCTTCCTCTAAAGACGCACGTGATGCTCGTAACGCGGTACCTAACCGTTGTATGACTTGCTCCAATGTCCCGCTCCCGCCACCATCCTCGCCCAGCGCGGCGATCGCAATATTGTAAGAAGCCCGCAGTTGGTTATCTAAGGTTTCTGCGCTCTCCCGTGATCGTGCTAGTTCTCCCTTCGATACTTCCTCCTTACCCCTCCATAATTCTCTCTCTCGCTCGATCGACTGCCTGACGCTATGTAATTCACCCTGAATTTCCGATATTCGTCGTCGATCTCGATCATATTCTAGGACAAGACTTTTGTACCGGTCAAGCTCACAAACATCGTTATCACGTTGAGCTTCCAGTTTCTGCACTTGAGCAGCTAGTTCATCACAGCGTCGTTGCAGAGTGCTTATTATTTCTTGTGTGGAGGGAGTGGAACCAGTACGGAGGAGAAGAGCTCCGATATCGGCCTGTGAGAGCTGAAGCCGCTCTGTCTCCTTACGCAAGGCCAAGTGCTCTTGATGAAGTTTCTCATATGCTGCCTGCGTAGTTCCTAACTTCTCGCGAAGCGTGGACTCATCCATATCCGCTATATCGACCCTAGCAGTCAGCGGATCATCCTCGGCAATTGCAGTGGCTGATGTGCTATCGTTCGTTGTTGACGCCACTTCACCAGTATGCAAGATACGCGCGTTTTCGAGCTCCTGTTGCATTCTATCCAACTCTAACCGATATTTAAGCACCGTTTCTTCAGCCCGCTGCATATCCTCATCAAATTCGTTTCGCATCGTTTCCATCTCCGACTCCATCAAAGCCTGCGCCTCTTGCTTCTCGAGTGAGCGTTTGTTCAATTCTGCTCGTAGCCGTTCGAGCTCTTCTACAAGCTGACTCTTTTCCCGCTCTCCTTCTTCCACCTGGGTGACAAGTTCTCGCGCTTGGGCTACTCGTTCTTCGGCTGCTTTAGTCTGCTGTGTAAGATGCTGAATTGTGACTGTTCCTGTCTGAACCTGCTCGGTGAGCGTTGCAATCGTTGCCTCGGCCGCCATCAACTGGGCATTCCGCGCTTTCAGTTCCTCTGTGGTAGCTGTTAACGCGTCCCGCAGCTCTACATTTTCACCCTTATCAACGTCCTGTTCAGCCTCGCCAGACGCAGGGCTGGCATATTGTTCCTCTGTTGAGGGAGCAAACGCTCCGGGCACTCTGTTGGCGTTACGTAACTCAAGTTCCTGTTCCAGTGAACGCCGCGCCATGTCACACGCAGCAAGTTTGTCCTGCTCTTCCGTCAGGACTTTTTGGATTGTTGTCACAAGCAAGAGTAACCGCTCGTTCTCGCTGTTCGCATGATGGAGCTGTTGACGGGTAAGTTCTAGTTCGCGTTCATCGGTTTGGGTTTGGGTGGCGGTTTGGGAGGATGTGTGGTTGGGTGTCGTCGGTTCGGGTGTGCTTGAAACGATCGCAACATTTTCGGAATGAGTAACTGTAGCATCGGCGTTCGTTCGAGGATACTCTGTTGGGGTGACGGATGGAGCTTCAATCACGTCGGCCACAGGGACGATGGCCTGAGACCCTGTGGCCGGCATCATCCGTGGGACGACATCATCCTCTCCGATATCTAGCACAAAGTCCGTACTACTCAAGCTCTTCAAAGGCTGTTTCTGATCCAGCTGTGCCGATGAGACATTGCTATCTTGTCTTCCGAGTTTAGTCACACGATACTTTTGTAACTGTGGCAATTGAGAGAATGCGTAAGCTTAATGTAGAAGGGTATTCGTAAAACGAGCAATTACCTTTTTTCTTGCCGTCTCTAGTTTCTTTTCCCGTTCAGGGTCTGTGGCCATTGCTGATACCTCATTAATAGGTTTGGAACAGATCGTTTTCTGATCTGGTGCTTTTTTGGCTTTGGCTTTCAGGCGAACGATTGTGGGCCGCGTATTTTGACTTACAGCTGTTTGGATCTGGCCGTCCCGAATGGGACATCGACCTTAGCTCCGGGTTTACTATTGGAATGGGGATAGGGCCTTCAGTGAACGACAATGAGGCTCAACTGTATCGCTTGTGGCTTCAAGTATCGGGTTTTGATTTCCATTGGAGAACGACATTAGGTAGAGCTGGTCTTGTTTAGATCTACCCCACTTTGCTCAGTCGTTCCGGCGAAGGATATATCGCCCTCCGTATGGTATTACCTGTTACCCTTGCATATTACGAAGTCCCTGTATGTTAAGAAGCAAAGACGATTTATCGGCCAGCTGACGGACCTTGGATGGAATACCTGTGGGCAGCACGATGCACCATCACAATGGAACCGCTTGCCTCTGATGGCGTTCGGATGGCCTCCGGCGGAAGATAGATTGTGAAAGGCTGGATCTTTGTTGTCTCTGTGCTTCACGTTAACTACTTGTGGGTCACGGCATCAAAACCACAACTGCTTACATATCATCGGCGTCTTGTTTTGAATGCTAGTCAGTATGGTGCTTACTGGAGAATCGTGAGGAGCACTGCGCAGATCCTTCAAAGGTGATGCCTCCCTGTATCAGTGTTCGTTGTAGAGCGCATTGTGGTATTGGATGCGTTCTTACTATCCCGAATAACATCCACCGCCAAACAAGAGTATTGCTATGCTCGTGCCGCCGAGGTCTGGTCTTGCTTTACCTTTCACTCAATTACGCATCAACGGCGACAGTGCGAAGCGAAACGACGACGATTACTACCACCGTGATCATGATACCCTGAACCATTTCCACTTGAGTGACATAATTGTGGATTCTTACCCTAGTCCTACGGATATATCCTTGTCTCGACAGCCAGTTGAGTACAACACACGACTCTAAAACTGTACGCATAATGTAACTGTCCAACGATCTCGCGATTAGCGCCGAACGTTCTTTTCTACGCGGATGCCTCATGCAGAATCGAGAATGGTGCAACTAGGGCGCCACAGTAGATCCCATTTAGCAGATCAACACATTGGGAAAATGCCAGTATCATGTGTGTAATGGTTTCCCTAGCTGAAGGAGGCGGTCATCATCGCTTTCCTCATCGGTTGTACGCGCTGACATGGATTGGTGCATAATGAAACGTCCGCATCCGACCAGTTATAGCAGACGCTTGGGAAGAATGTGGTCAGTGAGGTTATTCCGCGACCTGGGACGAAGTTCAAGCCAAACCAGTCGTTAATTGGTCCTGCCACGCGGTCGTGACAGGCTATTTATCTTGCCTGGCTGGACAGGGCTTATTGGCCGATTCGACTTCGCTACTTAGCTTCCGGATAAAATCGTGAACTGGAAGGGATGGTCTTGGACGCCGCGTTACTCGTGGCGTAAGCGCGCTAGTCCCACAGTTCCTCGTAATGGTAGCTGCAAAGCATGTACATCCGGTGGACACGCAACACAGGTAGTGCGTGTCCGAGCGTGCGTTGAGCCCTAGAACAGAGCTATCTATCCCAACACCCACGAGGATCACGATTTCTGCAGGTATGAGTATCAACATTAAGTTATTGGGTATCTGAAAGCTAGCTGCCTACTACGCGTTGGGTATCCTCTACTTAAAACTTGCCGGACACAGCTCGACCACCCATCGAAATGTAGTCGTCAAAGCCGTGCTTACTATTCTTGATATTCTTGTGTGTGAACCAAGCACATGTGAAGACAGCACATCCCTGGTACACACAACAGGCAGGCCGGGGTATGCTCACGAGGTTTCCGGCGTCGCTTCACTCCATGTTTGCGCCTAATGCGCTCATATTCGGCTGAGAACAAAGCGGCAGTAAGTAAAATATAGGGTGCTAATGGGAGCTGTTCATACTCACTAAGAGCGCCAATAGCCATTATAGCCTTGGCTACGTCCGTCACCCCTTCCTTTTCCGCCTCCTTCTGATGGGGAAGTTCAATCGCTCCCTTCACTCCTGGTAGACCCACCGAATACAGGGATGTGTATATGCCTCGAGCACTTCGATAGTAGTGGCTCAGAATTGCCAATGCCTTCTCAACATCGGCATCTTTAGAAAGACGATATTCCACCCCTTGGAAGGTGATACCTCTTCGTCCTCGCCTTTGCTTGATTAGATCGATGAAGCTTTTGTCCAAACCTTCGTCCATGCTGTCTGTTTTGTACGGCTTGACCCTGTCTCGATCTCCGTGCCAGCTGATGTCTAGTCAACCCGTTAGAATGAATTGGTTTGCAATTGTTGACAAGGAGCGCTGACACATACCTTGATGAGCGCAAACAGTAAGGCTCGCGGCCGCCCAAGCTAGTCCTTGCTTCTTAGCATCATCCAACCACGCGGCGGCCTTTTTGGACTTTAGCACGTCTTGATACTGTTTTTCCAAAGCACAGCGGCATTGGAAACCATGATGTTGCAAGAGCTCGAGGGCTTCTTGGAACTGTGAGCGAACTTGCGGCGCAAAATGTCGGTAGGCGATATTCTTGACGATTGCGCTCCAGTACTGTTTCCCAGCATTATCCTTGTAGCAACCGGGCTCAAGGCAAGAAGTGCTAAGACTTAGTTGTGAGGACCCCACCATACGCTTCGATCCGAAACTGGCGTTTCCCCTCAAAGGACGCGGTTTGCTTGTATCCCCGTCAACGTCCTGTTGAGTTGCCAGTTCAACGTTCGAAGACCTTCTGCCGGGCTCGACCTGGTCGGTCCGCGCTGTATCATCCACCTCACTCATGGTGAACCGTCAAATGGTCTCTGTAACCAGCGGAAACGCCGTTAAGTGGCGGCATCTGGTCTCCACTGTTATGTCGGTGTGCTGACCTTGACGAAATTGACACGGAAGGTTTGAAAGTTGTTGAATGGCCCACGGATTCGCTATATATAGGTGCCTAGGACATCCAGAGGAACATTCGATAATTTTGCGCGCGTTCTTACCATCGGACAATCAGCTTTGGGGTACCTACTTTATTGTAGCTATTGATGGTAACGAACGATATACCTAGCCGTGCGACTTCCGACGGTGGTGTTTTAGGTGCAATGGGACGAAGTTGAACCATTTCGAAGCACTAGGATGAGGAGAAAAAGTTGGAAGATACGAGTTCGTGATGGTACCAGCTTCGCCCCAGGAAATTGCAGAGTTCATTTTCTGATCGAAGAGGGGAGCCCTTGTTTTGTTAGGATATTGGAGTCACAACACTATCCATGAGAAAGCTCTTCCTTCCGATCAATTGTCACGAAGGTTTTAACGTGGAAATCTGCGCGGAGGACGTGCTATACTAAAGTACCGCTTCAACAGGGTAATGGATGATCAGGACCTGTACTTTGCTGACACCAGGAGTACGTGGTGAAGAAGCTTCGGATGCTCACGACACTGGGCGGCTAGTTGCAATTTGCGTCTCAAACCGTTGGTGGAATCCAATCAAGGCGCAATGGCGATACGGGTTGGGGATGTCGACTCAGTTACTGTCGCTCCACTGATGTTTGAACCATAAACTGTCGGACCATTTGGACTGTAGGCCTGCTGCCGGAAAAGTATACGGCCTATTTATGCTGGCATTGATCTCTGATAATACCTGTGCAGTCAAGCTACCGCCGTCGACGACGAGAGTTTCAAACATACGTTTCTGGAGTCTGCTTGACGTTATCGCTCACGGCGTAGTGGGCATACTTGAGAATCTCTGGTGCTGTGATAGCTTGTCGTAATTTTGGGAAGTGCTACGTGTTAGGAAAGCGACACTGGTGCACGTTCATAGGCTTTATCTACAGATAGGAAGTGATGCGACCGTGCGAACGATAAACTGGATGTAGGCGGCACTATTCATCATCGCAAGAACCTTGTAAGAAATCAGAATCAAATAAATTGTGAAGTAGCAAGATCTGGAAGTTCCAAATTAGAATGTCTAAATCCGTGGATAGGGTTTTGGGACCGAGTCCGTGGGCGGAGAGTAAATTTCACCGCGTCGTGTTGAGCTAAACCTCGAAACTATTTTACTTGCTGCGTTTGCGAGACAGTTAACTTGACGCTGCGAATCAAGGTTAGACCTCCGCAGAAAGCTTATTAACATCCGCTTTGTGATCCACTTTCTTTTTTTCGAGCGACGCGGCCCAGAGGTTCTGGTGCAACTCAACTATGTGAACGTTTGTTTATACAACGGAGAATTTGAGGCTATGAATAGTACATCACGCTTATATTTAACTGCTTTCTTTAAAATTCCAAAAATTCCATGGTTCGCATTCGAAAATACCCCGAGGGTTATTGGTGGTCATGACAAGGGAAGCGCTTAAATGCTCATCCATTCACGTACCCCCCTCGCTCCCTCAACGTTGCTGACGACAAGGCACAGACAGCCTGAATACCCGGGGTTGGGTGGAAGTTTGTACCGTAACCATACCCAGAACTGCAATACCCGACTGCTGGCCAGCACCACATTTGCAACTGCAGAGATGGACCGTTTTGCCACGATGACTCCTGTACCCCGTATGCGAGCAACCAACGCGGCAACGCTAACTGCCCAGACTAGCCGCCGGCCGCCACGAGTTCCGCTCCACCAGCTTCGAACACCATATGCCCGCGTTGCCATCCAACAGGCACCCAAGCACCAGATGCAACCACGTATACCACAGCCGCCGACACCTGTAAAGAGGACGCATCATCAAAACAGTTCCCCAACCAGTCACATTCCCAGTTCCTCCCTGGATGAATTTCTTTTCTATCCTGACGTCTCAGACTTTCATATCGATGGCCTTGCCAATATCTTCGACCTGCCAGGACAACTACCTCCTGACGTTTCGTCAATACCCCCGCATAGGGAGATTCCGTTGGCCGAACCATATCAAGCAATTCCGTCTACAATGCCCCCGCGGTTTCTCCTTGGAAGCACAAATATTACCGACGAAGCAAGGTACCAAGCGCATTTTGTGCAGCAGTTCTATGCAACACTCGCCCAAACTCCTTCACCAAGCCCAAGCATTTCCGACATTAGTCGAGAGGTCTATGTCGACCCAGCGTTGATCTTTACAAACCAAAACACGGCCTATGGTGTACCTGGTTCTGTCGTACGGGAACCAGAACCTGCGTCCTCAACGTTCCCGACCCCTTCGCCTAGTTCTAGCCGCCGATCCAGTATGAACGACTCTCATAGCGAGCTGGTGAACTCTCCCACACATTCCTCCGATCCTAAGCAGATGTCCGTCCCCACGTCTCAAAGCCCAGTCATTCAAAAATCTACTCTCAAAAGCACACCCGCCAGCCAAAATGCTAGACACGACCCGTACGCCAGAAAACCTGTGAGAAAAGCCAGCCAGACGAAAACAAACGAGCGTCGGTGTGAACATCTAGGCTGCGATTTTGTTGCCAGCAACATGAATGAGTTCAAGAAGCATGGCAAGTGCCACGACGCTCGATACAATGTCGCATGTCGTCACCCTGAATGTCCTGAACGGTTTGCCCGAGCCCACGACATGAACCGGCACTATCGAAGTTCTCATACTGATGACCGACCGTACGAGTGCAAAGCGTGCAACCACAAGTTCTGTCGCAACGTAAGTTTGGCGTTCGGGCACCTGTTTCATTTATTGGCGGGACCCTGACTTTCTCGGCGTGCAGGATGCTCTCAAGCGGCATGTTGCCAAGGCCAATGGCCCCTGCCTGTGGGCCCACGAGGAGTACTGGGCAGATGTAATCGCTACCGCGTGCGCTGGCGACGACTCTCATCGTCAGGAAATGGCTGCAAGGCTTATGGACCAGCGCACCCAAAGGCTGGCTGACAAGAAAGAAGAACTGGTGACAGTCCAGGTACATCCACCTCCAGAATCTGAAACTCCTAGCTCGCCTGTTGAGCAGGTTGAGACTCAATCACTTTTGGTGATACCAACGGTTGTCATCACCAGTCCAACACCGACACCTGGTTCAGCTTCTGTCGCAGGTTCTGTTGCCGCGGGTTGGACGGATGAAACTTTTGCGGAAATTGATGCCTTGCTGCGGAACATCCCCTCGGAGCAGCTTGAATTGAGCGATCTTCCGGAGATTGGAAGCTTCATTGACCTAGAATTTTGCATGCTTCCCTAGAACTTTAGGATACGATAAACAATTGTTGTTTTATTGAATCAGACGTTCGTGGACACAACAACAGTCGTGCTCTTGTTTTCCATGTTGTTCGCTGGCCCATCGAGCTTTAACGAGTGACGCGGCATATGTTCATTGCTGCTCTCTATAGGTATTGCGTTTCAAAGGGGGCAGTTTGTATTTTCCTCCAAAGCCACCGCCACACTATGAAGCCAAGTGAGAAAATGGTTTTGAACACCAAAATGGACGTGGTATTAAAACCGAATCAAAGACAAACAAAAGCATTAGCACGATAGCGTGAGTGCTGTTGGGAACATGGCGGGCTACAAAATGAGCCCATTCTAGTTTGGACAACGTTTGTTGATCTGAAAGCAAGGCATGGTGGGGCTCAAACCCATCGCCAGGAAAACCTCATACTGGTTGACCTGGACAGCGTCAAGGATGTCCATGAAGTACGGCCCACCATACTACAGAATAAAGGATGCAAGTTTGATTGTAGAAGCATAAAAACATTAACACACTCAAAAGATCAACGCCACGCATCCGCATCCCATGGTTACTATACTTCCGCCAGAGCTTCGACAGCCGTCTTTTTAGCCTCCGTCAACTCCTTAACAGGCCAGCCCCGCCGTTGATAAGTGGAACATTCGCTCATCACGTCAAGCCGGTTCAGACAATCCCGCAGCGTTTCGAGAGTGTTACATGCATGGTCGAACTGTTCTACCTCGTTATCCGCCTCAAAGTTCTCCGCTTCATTCTTGAGGCGACTAATCGCGTCGACCAGACGGGCACGGACCTCGACCGCATGCACTTTGTAGGTGGCAATGAACTTGGCAGAGGCCCCTTGTTGCTCCAGCAAAATACGGGCGGAATTCCAATGCAGCTGAGCAGGCGAAAGCACTTCGTTTCGCTTCAGTATGCGGCTGCGTGCCGAGGTAAGATGTTCCTTTAGCCGCGCGGTAACTACCGGAAATCGCCCAGAGGTTGATTCATCCTCTGGCGCAGCCTCGGCTGTGACTACAATATCCTCCATCTCGCTGACGGCCTCCGTATCCTGCTCCATGGTTGCATTGGGCCTTTCAGAACGTTGTACAATCTCTTTCCGCTCAGTCTGAGCGAACATGGCTTGTCGCATGCGTTCGGCAGACTGCCCAATGACGGGTGTCAGATTAAGTATATATTGCTTTGCTCCATCATCCCATGTGGCGATTCGTACGCCGCGATATTGATATGGGACCATTCTCACCATGTAGTACATGGCCACCACGGTTTCTTCACCGAGCGCTTCGAGCACAGCACTCATGTCCACACAAATGGCGCGTGGCTCTGAGTATTCGTTGATCTTGTCCAGACAAATGCGTAGCCGTTCGCGACAGCCCACCCACGGAAGTTGATACATTTGTTTAATACACCTCACAAACTGGCGAGGTTCGTACGAATTTCTCAAGCCGTGCAGATTGAGGTACAATAGGATGATGAGGATCATCAAACGCGCCGCCAAGGCGTGTTGTTCCCTGTCAGATACCTTATAGATTGCCTTCCATTCATTCCAAGTGTTTGATGCTTCTGAGCTTAACAGCCAACACAGCCCTCTTTTGACTATGAGAAGGTCGGGCCAGCACGCTCGATCTCCGGGTCCAAGGTATACCGACAGCAGCTTCTCGTGGCCACTTATTGCAGAGAGAAATAAGCGGACCGGCAGCACGGTCATTCCCGCAGGAAGCGTGTTAACTAAAAGTTGAGCTGTAACAACCTTCTCCATCAATAGCACAAAGTTGTGCGGATGCATTGCATATCGTCGACGGCTCGCTGACAGAATAACTTTATCGCATACGACCCCCACCTGTCAAATCAGAAGTCAGAAGCCTGCTTCGCAAAACTGACAATCCCATATGTGTGACCCACCATGTGACCAAATCTTGCCAATGGGGCATTGCGCCGGCCAGGCTGCCTTTGGCGATGTAACCAAGCAAAACCGTTCCAGAGATGCCACTGGTCTTCATACGATGGTGGAGGTGAACGGCCTTTGAACCGTGTAATATCTGGAATTCCAAAACCCATGTCGTACAAGAGCATGGCATCGCACAAGCTGTTTAACGTCCAATTGATGGCTTCTGAACTGTACACCTGTAAAGCCTTATGGTCTTCAATATACGCTTGGACCCTGGGGCTGCGCAGCATCACGTATCGAATACCGTAATCGCAGAGTTTCGACTCAACGGGAAAAAGGAGCTTTTCCACCAACCACCTTTCCAAAATGTCCACATAACAATTTCCGGATATGTAACATTCTTTCTCGAAACTACGCGCCAGCCTGAGAAATTCCAATAGTTGGTCAATATTTTTCCGGGTGTAAGCAGAAACACGGGCCTTGCGCTCTTCTTGATTCCCACGCAGTGCCTGAAAATCTTTGTCGAGGGTGGACTCGTCATGTTCCATAGCGCGAATAAACACTGTCTCTGCTTGACGCAACAGAGATCCTATATTCGCACGCAAAAACTGGACTGCCAGGTCGGCCACGGTGGTCAGAGACATCTCTTCTTTGCGTGGAGCCGACTGTCGTCTCAACACAATGTAGACATCAGGGTCAATAACTCGATAATCCGCAAGTTGCTCATGTCTCATCAAGCCAAGAAAATGTTCGCAGCCCCTGTCGGCCGTATTACTCTTTTGCATTGCTTGGTATCTGTCGACAAATTCTGTGCTTAATTCTCTTAAGGTGTCGATCGCACGCACGAGAGAAATCCAGTCCCTTTGGGCAGGGTCTTTCAACAAAATGGCTACGGCCAAGCGCGCATGCGTCAACTCGATATAAGTAGGTTGACGACCAATCTTCGAGATTTAAGCTAGGACGGTGACAGGGTCATCGTACGCCTTACTCAATAGTCCTAGGGCTTCCGCTTCCGCGGAACCTTTTTCGAAGTTAAGCGTTGTCAAATAGTCCAATACATCGGAATGTGTGGCCACATTCTCGTGCGCCCGCCAAACTGCAAGAAATGCTTGCGAGCGGGCTACGTTAAGTACTGTTTCACGAGCGGCACCGATCCTTTCTGCTTTGAGAAGATAACATACGCTATCGCCCCATCGCTTCATCATTGCAAAGGTATCCGCAACCTCCTTCGGAAGACCGCATTTCATATCTCGTTTTATGAGTTCATCGAAATATTTATAGCGTTGCAAAAACTTTCGTTGTGCTGTTTCTGAACGGATGACACCTATCAATTTGACAACGGCCGCCTTGTTGCCCCTCCTGTGTTCCAACCGAGCCAGCTTCGTGGCACCCTCCTCAACGGTGGCAGGGGGCGACGTGTTTTCTTCAGCAAGCTTGAGAAATGTGTCGACCAAACGACCTTTAACGCATGTACGCAATGCATCGTCTAAATTTTCTGCGCTGACGAAATTGTTAACCGCTTTACTCCACTGTGTTGCTTCGTAGAAACACAGTCCAGCCTCGTTATAGAACTTGGCACCTTCGAACACTGCACCAGCTTCTACGAAAGCGGCTTTGGCAGCGGACAGATCCCCTTGTCCTTTCTTCTGGTCTGCTTGTGTCGATAACAATTTCCCTCGGCAAAACGCATGCTCGGTTTCCAGTTTTGCGTGTTTGAAACACATAGCGGCTTGCTGCCACATCTCCTTCTCCTTGAATGAGGTTCCACGCTCCTCCCACCCTTCAGCGGAGCTTCTGCGCGCCAGCGGGGCCGATGCTTCTTGAGCTTTGATGTAAGATACAAACACGTTTGACCGCAGCCAAAAGTTCACCAGAATTTCTCTCCTTGCTTCATCAGAATCGTACATCCATAATCGGCACTTTGCACGAGTAACAGCCACATATAGCGCCTTAAGCTCAGAACAGAGCGCGTAATCTTTGCGCTCATCAAACTTCGGATGATGAATACTATTGTCAGCATTATTTCCTATTCCAAGCAGGACACGCCAGTTGCGGTAAAGCGAGTCTTTCAAAAAGTCAACAAGGAGTACATCGCGAAACTCAAGGCCTTTTGATTCCAACACGGTCAGTACGAGGGCGTCCGGGACTTTCGCCTCTAGCTTCCGCCGGGCAGTATCGTTTCTCACGATGATCACTTGTTCAGCACCAAGCTCAGAGTCGCGAGCTACGTCGCCGGATCCAAAAAGCGCTACAACTAGAGACTCCAAAGAAGATTCCCTTAGCACAACCGGAGCAGGTCCAGCGCAAATGGCTCGCTCCCGATCCAATTTATCAATTGCATATGGAAATAAGGTTGTCAGAATATCCACCACATTGCTTGCTACATCGATCACCCCTGAATGTGTGCGGTAATTCTGAGTAAGGCTGCGTAAAGCAGGTACGTCGCTGCCAGCTTGGGTCAGTTTCATAGACCCTTTATTTCCGCCGTATTTTTCAGGTAGTAAAGAAGGCAGAAAGTGACTGAAAAACAGACTTTTCAAGTCCTCGAACCGAAAACTGACCCCGCCGGAGATAGTCTGAGCTGTATCACCAGCAAATGTGAATCCATCAGGATTGCGACAGACATACTTAAGCAGTGCAAGTTGAGCTTGAGTCAGATCTTGCACCTCATCGACATATAAATAGTGATAATTCTCAGCAACATCGCCTCTCGAAAGTCCGCGGAAGACAAATAATGTGGCATCTGCCAAATCATATTCCCGACGATTCCGCTTTTCGCACTCGTAATTCAGCCACGATTGATAGATCATGTCACACTCTCCCTCCGTAAGGAAAGACCCACGAGCGCGGGCTAGGCCTATGTACTGTTGCGCTGAGAGTGTACCAGAAATATTCTCAATTGCTGCAGCTGATCCCTTGATCACGGATTGAAATTCTGTCCACAAGAAGGATGACGAGAATTGCTTGGTGACCTGCTGTCGTAAATGCGGATAGTAGTAATTTGTGAACTTCACACTGTCAACCTCGTCCTTGCCAATATCGTTTTGTCCACCTGCTCGCCAAGTCAACGATTCAACATCTCGTACAATCGCTTGTAACCTTCTTTTAAAGAACGATGGGTTCAATTTATCGTCAATCGTCTGGAGAAACTGACGGAAAGTAAGAAACCGGCTATGAACTCCTTCAACTTCTTTTGTAGATGCGAAAGGTTTGAGTAGATTCTGATAATGTTCCCGCATCATAGACGAAAGTCGGGAGCTCACGGTAAGCATAAGTTGATGCGGTTGCGGCATTGCTGGATGCCCATCTTCTACATCTCCAAGCTCAAATTCAAGGGCCCCCTCATGCTCGCTTAGCCCTACATGTCGCACACACATTTTTTGAAGCATGACGGTAGTCTTGCCGGTACCGGACCGTCCTACGATGATGAGAGATTTTGGGTATCGAATGATTAGCCGCTCTTCCTCGCTCAGTTCAAAGGGCAGCTCCACAGTCGCCATCGCCCCATTGGCAAGTATGTTCAAGTAGTGCGTTCGTAAAGAGTAAGTCTTGACGTACGCCATTGCATCCTCTTCCGTTGCGTCAATCTCCGTTTCTTCAAATGCAGTAAGCCCTTTCAGTTGCTTATAGAATAAGATCCCACCCTTTTCAGGGCGCGGATACATCTTCGGTCCGTAGATTGGGGGTTGACCTGAGACCTTCTCGGGCAGCTCGCAGCATGACAAAACATCTTCTGTCAAGCTTGACATGATTCTGCAAATGTCACTCACAGTTTTGTCATATTCACCAGTGGGAACAATATGCCAGATCTTTATAACTTGTTTGTAATACCCCAATTCGGCAGCAAGGAAAAGGCTCCATAGCACGCACATTTCGCCCACTTTCATGCAATTGAGGATCGTCCCAGGACCGACACGGGTCACAGCTTTCTTCGTCCACTTGCCCTCGCGCAACTCCGACAAGCGTTGAATAAAAGCCGGCCTTCGCTTCAGGCGGTCAAACGCGGCTTTGGCAATGTGCAAATTCCATCTGTCATCAGCATACACTGGTCCAACATTGACTGTTGCGCCTGAGCTAATCGGAAGTGCCGCCGCCTCCCGAGACTTCGTTTCGATTGTCGCCTTCCATACTTCTCCCTTGGAGAGATACGACTTAAATTGCTCGGATTTGAAGACATCAAAAAACAGACCGCGATACCGCAAGTCACGCAGAAGACGGTCCCAAACAATATCATGCTTTAACGTTCCCGCGTCGCCCACAATCCACAAAGAGTACCGAGCGCGGGTCAAGGCCACATTGAGCCGTCGAGCATCTGTTAGAAACCCCAGGTTCCCTTTAGTGTTGGCTCTGGTGGTGGCGAATATTATGATGTCTCGCTCTTGGCCTTGGAATCTGTCCACAGTACCAACATCAATTGTGAAACCATTGATAGACACTGAAACGTCATTAATATCTCTGAAACCTGGCAGCTTTCGACACTTCGCCTTCAACCGGCTGGCATCACCTCCACTTGCCGACTGTATCCACTAACAACTCCAATTTCCCATGTCCTCTCATATGGCTGTACGAGATGCTCAAAAATGTCGTCAATCAATGCTTCAACAAGCTGTGCCTCAACAGGATTGTAAACACTACGCGAAGCTGCATCAACTGATTCCGTCAACCCAGGAGCGTCCAGATACATATACGGCCGCAAATGCGTGTGTCGGCACCAGCTACCGTGATAGGCCTCTCCGCGTACATTCTCCGAATCACGAACAGCACCAGCGTAGAACTCCCATCTAGGAAATATGCTAATTTCTGGATGCATTCGATACTGAATATCGAGCAATGAGCTTGGGTACCCCAAGGATACTAGACGATCAAACAAGCTTCGCCGGTATCCGGTCGCCACTGCTCGATCTGACACCACCGTTGCGGGTAACTGTTTCTGATCGCCAACCAAAACCAGTCGTCGAGCCTCACTTTTCAACATGCCAAGGGTGGATGCTTCATTGGCTTGCGAAGCTTCATCTAATACCCATACCGGAGATTTCTTCCAAACGGGGCGTAATGCTTGTCGCCCACATGCGACGATGGTACTAAAGATAAGTAGCGCTTCATTGACGATTGCCGTTCGCACAAACCTCCGCGCGTCGTCCGTCATCACTCTAGAACATCCCGGAGGTAGATAGGTATGCCCTGAGTGTACAGCAGAACAGAATCTTTGCAGTTCCAACTCAAACAGTTGAAGATCCGCTTCACACGGCTGCACAGCGCAGCCACGTACTGCCATAGCGAATTCCAGGCGTTCCCACATTGCATAGCCTGAGCATATCTAAACGACGCTTAATGGGCTTAATACGGCGTAGGAGGTCCTTGACCCATGTTATAAACGCATCAAAGCATTTAGGAGGGCCCTCTCGAAGCAGAGTGATTGCCCAGCTCTCTATATCCGCCGTCCATTGTGCCCACAAGTCCCGAAATACCAGCATCAGGTCCACGGGCGTTTTGGCGCCGTAATCCGAGCAAAAACGGATGAGTGTGGGCCTCATTTGCTCTGCCATCTCGCGAGGGTATTTCGACAGCTCACGGGAAAGCTGTTCCTCATCCATTTGTAAATATCCCTCCGGAAAGTTGGCGAGCTGTGTGACCCAAGCCATCGAAGTGTTCGTTAGCCCGTTGATCGCAGCAATAACCCGAGTGCATCGGGACTCAAGGAATATCTTATCCAAGGCGCCACTCAGATCCATCTTCTCCTCACTACCCATAAGGAGTAGGGTGCTCAGCGGAATCTCTTCGGTTAAATCGCCGAATTCATCGACCATACGAAACTTTGGAAGGAGCTTCATGATTCTCCTCGCCACTTCGCAAACAGCGAGGTTGGTAGCTGCCGATAGAATGCTGGGCCATCCTTCCACGTAGAGTATAAGTAGCAACACGACGATGACAGACGTCTTGCCAGTACCCGGAGGACCTTGTATTAGTGAGATGGGGTTGCCGCCGGCAATGGCTTTCATTATCGCTTCCGTTTGGGCTGGATTTAATGGGGTTTGTACTTTAACCATGACATCCTCGAGCAGTAGACGGGCATCCTCAAGTCGTATTGGGTACCACCCAATGTACTCCGTTGTACCTTGGGAAAACGTGATGTACTTGAGAAACTCTGGTTGTTGTTTCTGCCAAATGGCCTCATGAATTCTTTTGAAGGGCGTAAGGGACGAGACCATGGTGACGTAGCATCCTTCGATATTTTCAGAGTCCCAGGAATCATCGAGTAAAACATAGAGATTTAGGAACGTCCGTTTCTGCAATTGTGCCTGACCCTCCACATGTCGTTCTCCTTCAGTTACCCGTTTTGCTACAGCCAGCCAACTCCTTCGGCGAACTTCAAGGAGCACCACATCATCGTGACAAAACGTTTGCTGAGCTCGACTTCGACAACGAATACGTTCGGTGGAGACGGAAACTTTGAGATTCCCACCAGATTTGTTAGGTATCGCCAATAATGGTTTCGCATCGCAGATGGGCACGCGATACCGGTCATCACCATCCAATTCCTCCAAGTTTCGAAAGATCGCTGTGTAGCAATCCGCCAGCATGGGCTTCTGGAATGCGTCGTAATAATGCTTGGCGGCGTCAAAGGTGTCCGGTATACCCATCGGATGGTATGGGTTCTTAAACTCCCCCAGTGGCAGCGACCAGCTGCAGATGTGTTCCTTAAGGGGTACCCACGGTTCCTCCCAGCCATCATCACACTTAAAATTGCTTCCACCCAACATACTTTGCAATTTTCACCGCCTAACGTAGGGAATCGACGATGTGGTAGAGCGTGAGAAAATCTGATGCAAGGTCATCTACGCCCACTAGACGTCTGTGAGAAGCACTTTTAACTGGCAGATCAGCAATGAAGTCGGCTGCCGTGACTTTTGACGGCTTCTGAGTGTCCCGTAGGTGTCCCCAGAGTGTCCGCCCACTGTTTCCCAGGCGCCGTTGTTCACACTGCACTTTAACATGAGCATCGCGTGGTGGCTCAGCCATCCCATCAAAGTGGCATAGTCATAACTCATGTGGCACAGAGACCATACACGACCCCAACATGTGAAAAAGGCATCCCGTAACGGTCGCCGTTTAGAACCCAAAAAAAGGCTGATTGTAGTTACTTTCGTGCAGTCCAAGCCAAGCCAAGCCATGGACGGGCTATCTGGTCGTTAGTCAAGCCGTATCCTGATTTTCTGTGCGTGCACCGCTCCGCAAAGAGTGTGCGATTATTTGCAACATCGTCGTCACGGTCGTGGCAATCGTCGTTAGTTATACTCCCTGACAAAGAGCTAAAACCACTGCCTGAATTGTTAGGCTCGTGGAAATTTGAACATATAACAAGGCTATTCCTACTGACATTCGTGTTACAAGCAAGTATCTCGCCAAATAAAGGTTCCATGCAGCGTGAGGGGACTTCAGTAACGTGCCATACAGAGAAGCTTAAGAGGAAAACCAGTGCAATGAAGAAGTGCCAGGAACGGGTGCGGACTTCGCGCGTCAATCGCGTCAAGGCGAGTGACGGCCCAGTCATGCTAAGTGTGGCACAGTCATCGTACACTAGAGCGTACAGTCATGGGAATATCGTTAATCCGGAGGGAGATGCATTCGCAAATTCAGATACCAAGCAACCTTTTCCTTGCTACATTGCCCTCTCCCACGGCTTTGCAAAACGCACCATTGCAGCGTTTGACACTGAACGTGACGTGCCGAGTCGGCAATTTGTACGGCAGGGATTGCGAATGAGAAAAGCGCACTTTGCATCTTTCCCAATAGTTCACTTCCCGCATTACCGTCGAGCGTCCATCTTACCATGAACACCCAATTCATACTTCGCGTAAAAACGCCTTCATCGGGAGACGGAGGAGACGGACATCAATATCAAGCAAGTCGTCAAATAGACTTCACGTTATAAAATGTTATCAATCACCCAATAGCGCGTTACGTAATCCATCTTGTCGCTCCGACAAACGCGGTAAGGTTCATTTCTTTAGGTTTGCACCTTCGAGTTTCCGTGGTCGTCAGAGTCGGGAGGACCAGTTAAGATAAGAAAATATGTCGGATCCTACGGAGGGAGATCGTCCAGAGAGGGAGGATGAGGGTGGTGTTGGTGTTAATGAAGTGTCAGATGCAAGCGAAGTCGTTGCCGAGACCTCTCCGGGCGGGAATGGGGAAACGATCGAAGGTGATCTTCATGAAGAAACAGTAGAGAGTAATCTAGACAGTACGACACACAATGCAGGAGGTGCAATGCCTTCCGTAACTGAGGATGCTCCGAGTTCTGATGTGCGGGATACGGAAACGCCAAGAGTCCCACCGCAAAGTGCGAGTCAAGATCCACAGCAAAGTGCGCATCAGGATGCAAATGAGGATCTCGACAATGCAGAAAGTGGAGAACAAGGGGGAAGGGGAGATACGGTAGAACCACCGGAAGCTGCTGATAATGAACCCGGGGAGAACACGAGTGTCATGCATGATACTGTACATATGGAGACGGACGTATCACCCGAACCCGACCCGAGACCTGAACCCATTCCACCAGAAGTTTCAAGTGATGCAGATACAGGTAGAGAGGAGCAACCAGCAACGGATCACGATATACCAAGCGCGCCAGCTGGTGATGTCCTCGATTCCTCAGAACCACAACCTGCGTTGATTACCGAGGACCCACGACCATCATTTACACAACCCGACACCTCCGGTAACCCATCATCCACCGACGGTCGACGTCCCAACACTGTGCGATTTGCCGACAAACCCGCTTTACCACCTTTACCCACGTACGACAGCTTTCTCTCCGATCGGGAAGCGGAGGGTACAACACGATGGTCGACTTCTACAGATGACGATGCGGAAACGACAAGCACGGGTGGATTGTATTCCGAACACGAAACCACTCGTACGGATAGTGCGCAACGAGGAAGTGAAGATAGGAGTGAACATCCGGATGTGTCCGGAGGGGAGGATGATGATACGGCGATTATGGACCCGGACAATGTGGGTGTATTTGTTTGGAATGCGATATGGAGGAGGAGTTATTGAGTGCTGATTCGGGTTTCTCTTCTGGTTGATGCGTTTTGTTGGTGGTTGTAGCCGTTGATGGCCCGCGTGCAAACCGCGCTGAAGAAACAGCTTACCGAACATTTGGAGCGGATTACACTTGATTTGCGCGAAAAGGTAAGCACACATACCGAAGCCTACCAAAAACAGAGAAAAGGATGTTGTTTGACCCTTTTTTGTTTGGGGTTATAGGAATCCGCTGTTCGTGCAGCGATTCAGCGTCGTGAGACTATCGGTGTCGAGCTATACAACCTGCAGCAACAACTTGCCAAACAACAAGCCGCACTGGACTCTGCACAGGAACAACTAGGGATGGTTCAAAGTGGTAGACAAGAGGCGGAGGGTAAACTCCAAAACGTGAACGAGGAGTGGAAAGAAATTAAGGATCGGTGTCGAAAGGGAGAGCGGTCACGTATGTATCTCCAAACGATGGGAGAATTCCATTTAATCCGAATTAATGTCAATATGTGCTAACTGCTTGCATTATGTTAGTCGATCAACATAAATCGGAGATGGAGCGGATATCTCGAGCGATCAAACAGGTGGATTTGTATAATGATGAGCTACGTAGTAAGATTCTCGTCGCGAAACGGGGCACAATGAAGGCAGAGGAGGATTTGGTGAAGCAGGAACAAGAGAAAAAGCGACAGGTATACCCTGATATGACTGAGAAACATTCGAATGACTGGGGTTTGGATTGACTTATATTGTACAATAGGATTACTTCATAGATACCCTCACGGAACAATTACGAAAACTGCAAGAACGACGAGCGTTATACGAAACCCAGTTATTAGCACAACAAAAGGAAACGAGGGCAGCCTTGGATACATTACAAGAAGCTGGGTTAGAAATGGAGGTAAGAGGCACCAAAGTTGTCGTACCCAGCGACTTACTCGGAAGCTGACATCGCCATTTCTTTCCTTGTAATCGCCAGGCTATCCAATTCGAGAAACGACAACTCCTGCATCACTGGAAGTCTTCCCTCATCGGACTCCAACGTCGCGAAGAAACACTCCAAGCTCTCTCCGCGCAAATCCAAACACAGAAAGACACGCTGCTATCCATGACCAACGAACTCAACGGGTTTAGACATTCACTGCGAGCAGCACAGGAGACCAACGAGAGTCTGACGGTGTTGTTGAACAAGTTGGAAAAGGAGATAGAAAGGATGAAACGAGAGATTGGGCGGTTGGAAGCGGAGAAGGATAAGATGAAGGAGAGTTATGGGACGTGGAGCAAAATGTTGAGACAGACCGAAGGGGAGTTGGGGGTTGTGATGCAGGTGAGAAAAAAACATTTGTGGAAAATGGTGGTGTGCAGGCGAAAAGCCCTTTCATTATGTGTTGCGGATAAAAGAGATACAAGAAAGGGACAATCGCAAGAGCCACACCTTACTTTGCGCTAAACTCATCATTTATTCTTATTTTATGTTTGGTTCGAAATATGACAGGAACGTCAAACCCTCCAAGCCGAGCTAGCGTCCATTCAAAAACAAACACTCCAAACACACGCCGCCACCCAAAACCTCCAATCCCAAATCGCCGAACTCCTCCAAAACCAACTCTCCCTCGTCAAAGGCAACCAATCCACACGTCGCGAGCTCACCACCACGCTGCGTCACGAGATCCACGAAAAAGAATCGGTTATTGCGTCTGTGCAGAACGATTTGGCCAGTACGAGGTTAGAGGGGTTGAATATCACTGCAAGAGTCAAGGGGATGAAAGAGCAGTTGGAGAATCTTGATAGGGAAATTACGCAACGGAATAAGGAGTTGGAGCGGTATGAAGTGGAGATACGAAGAGGGAATGATGAGTTGACCAAGAAGCAGGGTGAGATGGATGCGTTGAATCGCAAGTATGATCGGTTGATAGCGAAGAGTCAGGTGAGCTTTTTGCGGTTTCGCCTGTGTCCTTCAGAATGAAAGCCGGACAGTACACGGGCTTTCATGGCCACGAATGGGATAGTTCGTTTGCTGGCTGGTTATATTCTGTCTCCCACTTCCACACACTTACCCACATCACCACTTTTATTCCACCGTTTTCTCAATAGGATGAATCCACCGGCCCACTCGAAGCCACGATCCACAACCTGCTCAAATCCCTCGCCCTCAAACAAAAAGAAACCGTCCAACTCAGCCAATTCTGGCTCACTTCCCAAACGCATCTCGTGCATCTCACCAAAAAGACCTCGGCCATTTCCGAATCCACCCAAGACGCGCGCATGAAGCTGACGGTGTTGAACCGTAAGAAGATGGTGGTGGATTCGGCGTTTGAGAATGAGTGTAAGGAGATCAAGGAGTATCAGAGGAGTATTAGGGGGTTGAGAGTGCAGATGGAGAAAGTCAATGGGTTGTTGGGGCGGCAGGTGAAGGAACAGAATCGGTTGGAGGAGGGGAATTTGGGCTTGGAACAGGAGTTTCGGGGACGTTTAAAGGTATGTAGAGTGTGAACACCATGGTCCGTGAACCGTCGCATTTTGGGATTCTTTGAGCGTTGGTAAACAACCGAGGAACTTGCATGATGGCTAAATGCCGGGACGAAGAATACGTGATAAGAAGGAAAGAAGGACCACTGAATTGGGTTTCTCATCTTGCTCGGCTACCACACCTGCGTTGACTCACTGGCGGGGCCGACTCACCCACTCATTTCTGTTTTCTCTCTCTCTCTCTCTCGTTCTCATATGATCTAACAGGACGCGGAACTCGAATCTCTGCACATGGAACAACAACTCGAACACCTCAAATCCGAAAAGCAAAAAGCACTACAAGGATTAATCGAAGCCGAGTAAGTAATAAATCCACCCCCCCTTTAAAAAACAAACACACACACACACACACGAACTTCAGTCCATCAACCGCGACCCAGTGTCAGCGAAAACACACAATTGACCACCCCCACTCACCCCCCTTTCCTTTCTTTCCCCACCTCTTCCCCACAAAAGACGCCAACTCCTCCTCTGGCAAAAAAAAACCCAACTCGCACGCGAAACCCAACTCGCCCTGGACCCCAACGTCGGGGCCATCGAAATCAAAGAAATGCAAGCCGAAATCCACCGCATGAAGCTCCGACACGCTTCCATGCTCAAACTCCAAGAAAAGATGGTTTCGGAGATGGAAAGGAGTGTGTGGCGGAGAGAGAGTATTCATCAACGGGTTACCGGTGGTGGAACTACCAAAGGGGTTGCGAAGAAGACGAGTGGGGGTGTGATGATACAGAAGGAGATTGTGGAGTTGGGGAGGAGGGTTAAACGGGTTTTGGATGATTTGAGGGAGTGTGATGAAGGTGAGAGTGCTTTTTCGCCCTACCCTCAAACGAAGAACATGATCGACAGTTATCCTCAAACACATTACCCCCTCTGTTCTCGTCGTCCTTTATTAACCTTTGTTTTTATGTTTTGTGTTTTGACACAGACATGAAATCCCTCACAACCTCCCGCCACCAAATGACACACCAAATCACACAAGCAAAACAATCCCTCTCCCAACTCATTTCCAAACAAGAAGACTTACAAACCCAGCTCGAAGACCTCCAAACCGAAAAAAATCTGGTACGTAAAAAAACCAAACACCCCCTAAAAAACATTCAACATGACTTTCTCACATTTCTTTAATTAGTTAACCTCTCAAACACTTCTGCACCAACGTTCCGCACGTCGATACACCCTCGTCACACCCTCAACAACCACCACCAACAACAATAACACCTCAAACACAAACACCACCACACCGCGATACACATACTACATAAAAGACCCCGCCCTACGTCCTTCAGAACTCGAATCCCAACAGCTGCGTCTCTCCAAAATCCAATCGGTTATTCAGACCGTGGCGAGTGAGGTGGGTGATGCTAGGATCAAGATGGCGTTGGATGGGGTGGGGAGGTTGGTTGCTACGAATAACCAATAGTGGGGCGTGAGGTTACCAATAGTGGGGTGTGAGGAAGGGGGTGGTGTATAGTGGGGTAGGCATTTAGTTGGGGGACAATGAACTCCCCCGGTTTTGGGTAATTGAGAATGTGTTATTTGAAAAACAGAAACGAGTTTTGAAGAACCTGAATATAGGGAATGTTCTCGGCGTGCATGTTCATGAGGAATCCAAAAATCAAGAGGGGCGACCAAACAAAAGTGGTGCATGTATACAGGGCGTAAAAAAAAAGGAACACAGAAAACATTCATATCAAATAATATTAACTCAACAAAACCAACAAACAAACAAACAACCAAAGAACAAAGCAAAAAAATCGCCCCATCTCGTACCATCCAAACAAAATAAAAAAAAAACGGTGTGTTTGTGGGTTTTACACAACCTTAACACCACCCCCCGCACTCGCCATGACCTGTTTCTTCAAATGCGCCTTATACTCCGCAATCGTCCCATTCCACAAGCGCATCTCTCCATTCTCACACACCCAAATCTGTTCCGCAACCTGACTAATCAATCTAAAGTCGTGACTGACCAACACCACACCCCCATCAAACGACTTGATAGCATCCGCCAACGAATCAATAGTTTCAATATCCAAGGCATTGGTGGGTTCATCCAACAACAACATATTAGGTCTGTTCATCGAAAGCTCACAGAACACCACCCGCGCACGTTGTCCATCACTCAACTGCCGCATCGGACACAACTGAGAATTCGAAGTCAACCCAAACCGTCCGATATGCGAGCGCCACGTGGGGAGGTCCTGTGGCATATCGGGGAACTTGTTACGGAGATAGTCAATGGCGGATTTATCAAGGTCGAGTTGGTCAGCGCTGTGTTGGGAGTATTTCCCGATCTTGACGTGGGTGTGTCGGGAGACACTGCCGGCAGTCGCACTTAGTTCTCCACTGATGATTTTGAGGAGGGTGGATTTCCCGGCTCCGTTGGGTCCTACCAACGCAATCCGGGATTCAGTGTCACATCCCCATTCGAGGTCGCGGTAGATCGCGTCCTTCATTTCGCCATTGTACGAGAAACTCATTTGTGTGAATGCAATGACGGGGGGTGGGAGCTGTCCGCTACTCTCAAATCGGAAGGAGAACTTGTTACCCCGATCGACTTTTTCGATCAACCCATCTGCTTCCATCTTGTCCAAAATCTTTTGCCGACTCTTGGCTTGACGCACCAAATTGGCATAGGTACCGCAAGACGCAATAAACTGCTTCATGTGTGCAATTTCAGCTTGCTGTTTTTCGTAGGCTTTCATCTGGTTGACTTCCAATTCTCCCTTGGTCTTGACGTACGTGTCGTAGTTTCCAGAGTAGTACAACAACTGCTTCTTGGGTGTGAGTTCAATCACGTTGGTCGCTACTCCGTTCATGAAATCTTGAGAGTGGGAGACCATCAGAAGGATACGGTCGTACTGCGCGAGGTACTCTTCCAACCATACACACGCGCCGAGGTCGAGATGGTTGGTGGGTTCGTCGAGTAACAGCATGGTAGGCTTGACGAACAAGGCACGGGCAAGTGCCACACGCATACGCCAACCTCCGGAAAGATCCTTCGTCATGTAGTTCATCCGCTTATCATCGAACCCTAAACCGTGAAGAATGGATGCCGCGCGGGCCTCGAATGTAGAAGCGTCCATGGCATCAATGCGCTCGTAAATGTCTTCGAGAATAGGAGACTCGGGGTTCTCGGTCAACAGGTCTTCCATCATTTTCTCGAGGCGCTTGAGTTCTTCTTCAGCGTCGTTGATGACCGCACGAAGCGCGGTCATTTCTGTGGGAGGGTATTCGGAGTTGAGGAGGTAGATGTCAATGTGTTCTGGGATCGGGACTTCGCGCGCGGCGAGGGATTGCAGGAAAGTGGACTTGCCGGATCCGTTAGGTCCAATGAGGGCGTAACGACGGCCATAGTTCAATTCGAGGGTCGATTCGTTGATGAGGATTTGGGAAAAGTACGACAGCGAGTATTGCTCAATCTGTGAAACACGAGTCATGTCAGTCAACATGCTTCAAACCACTATGTCGCCGACCATTCCTTTCATGCCTATCACAGTGGGCGTAAAATCCCATTCCTCACTGGTTTCCAACCCATCAACAATGCGGTACATCAGTTCCAAGTGCCGTCTTCAAATCTGGTCGCGCATCAACAAGCCCCATCAGATTCTCGCAGGTTGGTCTTCCCGCTCCCCACTCACACTCATACACACACCCCACATCAAAAAACGAAAAACAAAAAAAACAACAAGTACCTTAATATCCCTCGAATCCTTATGCGAAGTCAACACCCCACTCGCCACCCGATTCGTCTCCAACTCAGCCTTAATCTTCAAATTCTCCATCTCATCCGTCACATCCTTCGTCGCCTCCTTCTTCGCCGCCCGCTTCGCCTCTCTCTCTGCCTTCTTCACCGCCTTCTCTGCATCCTTGGCTGCCTTCTTGGCCGCTTTCTCGGCGAGTTCAGTGTTCTTCCCCATAACTGTTAAAAATCTAATTTAATATATATATATATATATATATATATATATGTGTGTGTGTGTTGGGAACAATAAGTTAACTAAAACTAGGATGTGGTGTTTAAATATGCAAAAAAAACAAGAAAACGCTTGCGTTCTTGTATGTGTCAGTGAGTGTCTCAAAAACGGTTCTGCTTCTCCAACACTTGAAAGACTTCTGTAGCGTTCCTTTGCAGTTATCAACACCGAACTTGCAAAAGAGAGACTAGGTTGCTTGCTTGCTTTCTTTTCCAACCAGCAACCTCCAAAATAAAAAAAAAAACCACCCAAAAAAAAAAAGTGGGGTTCTCGGGTCAGCTTTTTGACCTTTTTAAAAAAGACGCTTCTGTTCGCCCAAAATAATTAATGGCAGCATATGTAATTAGGGTTGTTAACCCCATACAGGTTATGTAATACACAGGGTCACATGACCGCATATCCGGTTATGGATTAACAACTGCACTGCGACGCGGCTGTGGGGGCCATTTGTATTGGAAGGAATCCTCAAGGCAATTTATAACGTCTCAACTATAATATGTACACAAACAAGTGGGCTCAAGTTTCTATAAAGGTTTCATGCAAGTCATTGATCTGCTCCAAAGAACTTGAACCCGGCAACCGCACCCGCACTCGCACTCGCCTCGTCATCACGCGTCGTCGGGGTATCATTTTCCGCATATCCCAGATCCATACTCATCTCATTCACACTCCCATTTTCATCCCCTTCAATCCCGCTCATGTTCATGTCACTGTGGATCCTTGTTTCCGCTGCATGGAAGAGCGTGTCGTCGTGATCATGTGGCGCGGGTGAGACGTGTGCAATCGGTGAGACGGGGATCCGAGAGGGCGACGGTGCCCCTGCATCATGATCGGCTCGTAGAGCGTTCCATAACTGAAAAAAAAATTACAAAATGTCAGCATTCTCCTTTTTTAATTGACAAAAACGGATATTACCTTTTCGTTTTCCCCCATGACGTCGTCCAAGGCTTTCCGCACCTCGTCTCCTCGTTTCCGTTCCTCTCTGATGGCCTGTTCAGTCTGCATGATCTTAACCTCGTTTGCAACCAAGACAGTCTTCAACTCTTCACATTCCTCTAACGCTGCTAAATATTTCTGTTCCAGTTCCTGATCCGCCCGTCGCGACGCCGCTTCGGCGTCTTTGGACTCGTAGGTTTCGACGACTTGGCATAGCTCTTCAATTTCCAAATTGCGTTCAACGAGGGTATGTTCGAGTTGCGAGACGAGGTCTTCCTTGGCAGCCAGTTCCGCACAAAGGGATTCAAACGCTTGTCGATCGCGGGTTTCTTCCGCATTCGCATCTGTTGGATGACCAATGGTTTGCTTGACCTCGTCCAACTCGGTGTCTTTTCGGATAAGCGCCACCTCCAATGCCTCGATCTTTTTATCTTTTTGCACGCATTCTTCCCTTAATTCCTGGACCAAATCGCGTAGCTCCCTCACCTCTGCTCGCACGGTCACAAAGTCGTCCTCTCGCAAGGCGACTTCACTTTCTGCTCGAGAGGCGCGAGCGGTGGCAGCCGACAAGCGTTTTTGGAGAGACTGGATGTCGTCGGATTTGGAGGCGAGTTCGCGTTGGAGGAGTGCAATGGTGTGTGCTTGGGAATGTTTCTTATGTACCGTTCCTGTTGTTGATGTTGTTGATGTTGATTTGAGAGTGGATAGTTTATCGCCAAGGGGAGTAGAGTCTACTGCATCGAGGATGCCGCGCACGCTCATGGCAGCAGCAGCAGCAGCAGCAGGAGGATGCGTTTTCATCTCGCTGTTATTTTCTTTCCCATTCCCTTTATCTATTTCTCCCCTTTCATCTAGATCATCCTCTTTTCGCCGCCTCCACGCCTCCTTTTTGATAGGTTTTTTGAATTTGGAAAGTGTTTCATTTTTGCGATGGACATTGGGATCCGACTTGCGTAAGGCTGTTTTTGCCATACTCCTCGTCGTTGGACCATTTTGATGGGTGGTGGTGGTGGTGGTGCCCTTGGATTGTTTCCAGAGACGGAGTTGTTCTTCACGGGAGAGCTTACTGGTGGTTGTTGTAGTGGAAGCCAGTGTCATGTCCATGTCGTCCTTGTTTTCTTTGCCAGTCTCTCTGTACGGGTACGGATGTGTGTCCACGTTCATTGGCTTTGTTGCGACTCGATCTCTAAGAGACCCCCGCCTTGTATAAGATATATCCCTCTTCTTCCCCTTTCAAATCAATCCACTCTGTCCTCCGTCTCCCTCCTCTACTTGATATGATCTGCTTTGCCCTGTCGCTCTCTCTCTCTCTCTCTCTCTCTCTCTCTCTCTCTCTCTTCCTCTCTCCACTATGCTCTCTACTGTGCAATATGCTCTCTCGTTTGCCCAGACAGGCGCGTTTGCACCCAATTCCCACCTTTGTCCAGACAGGACTCTGATATCACGTGACCCTCAACGCGGCACCGATGCAAAAGTACAAAAATAAAATGCGAAGTGTGAGAATCGAACTCACGACCTTAGGATTATGAGACCTACGCTCTACCGACTGAGCCAACTTCGCATGTTCTGTGATGAGTGTGTTCTGTGAGTGTCATCATATGTATATATATATATATAAATACGACACTCTGTAAAACACAAGTGACTTACTGAATTAGTACGAGTGACTACGGAAGCAACCGGTGGTCTCTTTCGATCTGGGCGCGTGAGCCCACCAATGAAATGAATTGGGCAATAATGTGTTTCCTGCATGTGCATGTGCATAGTAATAATTCCCAATTCATAGTGTGCTAGTGTATAGTTTATTAACTAGTAAGTAGCTAATTAATATCATACATAGTATAGTATATAATAGTAGTTAGTAGTTACTACTAAGTAATATTACTTACTATTATATATTATATACAATAGCTGCTGGGGGGTGCGTTCGGATTATCCCCACTAACAGTCAGTAGTTCACTCACACTCATCCCGGCCAAAAGGCGGGGGGGACAAGTTAACAACACACACACACACACACACACAGAGAAATACAGGCAGTGATTGTCACTTACGCATATACATATACATTTACATACATACATACACTTATACCAGAGAGAATGGCGGGTTGGACTGCTACTGCTGCTACTGCTGCTGCTGCGTCGTGCAATACTACTTCAGTAAGGGCATTCCGTATGGCTAGGGTATGTATCCATCCCATCCCCATCTCGTGTGGGGTAAACAAGTGGGGAGCATGGCACATGCGTATGCATATGCATAGATTGCACTTGTACATGAGCATGCACACAACATGGCAACGACCCGCAACCACAATCATAACTCCCCCATAACTCATAACTTATAACTTATCAACTTACTAGACACCGATGGTCGTCGCCGCTGCTCGGGGATTCCATGTCTCCGCCGTCTCGCGCCTGGCAACCACCACCACCACCATCGAGGCAAAACCCCCTCTCATCAAAACATTCCAGATCTACCGCTGGTCGCCCGACACCCCTGCGGAAAAACCCCGCCTCCAGAAATACCAGATCGATCTCAACCAGTGTGGTCCCATGGTCCTCGATGCCCTGATCAAGATCAAAAATGAGATCGATCCCACCCTCACTTTTCGGAGGAGTTGTCGAGAGGGTATTTGCGGAAGCTGTGCCATGAATATTAATGGTGGAAATACCCTTGCTTGTTTGTCCCGTATCGAGAGGGGCTCGGCCGATGTCAAGATCTATCCCTTGCCGCATACCTATGTCGTCAAGGACCTCGTTCCCGGTGAGTATCTGTGAGAGGGTGCGTGATTTGTGTGAGGGTGAATTGAGAGTGAGAGTGAATTGAGAAATTGAATGAGATGAGAGAGTAAGAATCAATCATAGAGACACCAATACTAACTCAATATAAATAGACCTTACGAACATTTACAAACAGTACAAGTCGATCGAGCCGTACTTGAAGCAACGCACCCAACCCGGTGACCGCGAGAACCTCCAGTCCATCGCCGACCGCAAAAAGCTCGACGGTCTCTACGAGTGCATCCTCTGCTTCTGCTGCTCGACATCTTGCCCCTCCTACTGGTGGAACAGCGACAAGTACTTGGGCCCTGCCGTCCTCATGCAGGCGTACCGCTGGATGATTGACTCGCGTGACCAGTTTGGATTGGAGAGGAGGCAGAACTTGCAGGACCCCTTTTCCGTTTACAAGTGCCATACCATCATGAGTAAGTATCAGTGCGAGCATCAGCGCGGTCTATGCCCTTGACAAGAGTATTATCATTATCATTATGCTTACGATTAAATTGTTCTTTTTGTAGACTGTGCAAGGACTTGTCCAAAGGGATTGAACCCTGGTCTCGCCATCGCCGAGATCAAAAAGTTGATGGCCTTAGATGGATAAAAATTTCATACAATCAAAAGGGCGACGACTTTGTGTGAATTTGAAGAAAAAGGGTTATTTTATGGAATCTGTCTGAAGAGAGCGGTCCCACCAAAACTCTACTCTATTCTCCCGCCCTGGTTTTCTCGCTTCTTTGTTTGGTTTTTTCTCATTGATATTTGTCATTTTACAAAAATCGTTTTCTTTGCTTTTGCATTTGTTAAATGTTGTCGTTCGTCGTCTCGATCTCTGCGTTTTGTGTGGTGTTTTTTGTATGACTTTATTATACAATTGATTTTCCATCGCTCCTTTTCTTTCATCACACTCCGGATCCATGTTATTAGTTCACAGATTCATGATTGTCCTCCTCGGATATGACTTGTGTCACGTGACCGTAAGTCGCATCCGCTGTTCGCAGGTCTTTGAATTTGTTTTGACATTGACAATTAAAGCGGAAGCCACTAGATCTAACTTATATACTTATTATCATTCCCTTTGCAATTTTCGCATAACTACCACCACCACAACGACTGGTTTGGAAAAGACACCATGTCGACCATTGCTGCGATACCATTTAAGCTTGTTCGTTGTGGAATTACACCCATCATGGCTCGATCTCAGAACACATTCACAAGCAGTGTGAACACTTCAAAAAGTACAAACCCTACAAACAATATTAACCCACCACCCGCAAAAAGTATCAACGTAAAAAGTGTCACCGCCAACAATATTAAACCACCAACCGCGAAAAGTGATAAACCGACAAAAAGCATTCCCTCACTAACAATGTTCATGCTCCACCAAAAATCCAAAAACCTCTATAAATCCGTATGGCGCATCAGTCGTTTGTTAAGTGAAGATGAGAGACGGTTTGTGAGGGAGTGGTGTAGGCGGGATTTTGAGCGGTATAGGGGTGAGACTGATGAGGTGAGTGTTTTGAATCATTGCGTGAATTGAGTTTTTATTTTGATGGGGTTGAATTGTGTTTTTGTGGTTTTGTGTTTGTGGGGTTGAAAATGAGGGGGGGGGGGGGGGGGGGGGGGGGGGGGGGGGGTGAATATGAATGAGGGGGGTCGTTTTAATGAGGAGCGTTTACTGATGAGTGCGGTTGAACTAATGAGCGGCATTTAGTGATGAGCGGCGTTTAACTCTCTTTCCTGATGACGACGTTCGACTTTTTTTTTTTACTGATGACTGTGTTTCCTTTTTTTTTGGCTTTTTTATTTTTCGTTTAGGAGAAGATTCGGTTTTTGGTGCAGATGGGAAGAGGACAACTCCGGACTTTGGAGATGGGGCTGGGGATGGGTGGTGTGGACACTACGACTACAACTACGAAGAGGGTGAAGAGTGGGGGTGTGAAGGGTCGGAGTGGGAGTGCAACTGAGAGTGCGAATGCGAGTGAGAGCCAGAGTGCAACAGAGAGCGAGACTGAGAGTGGGAGGAAGAATGGGTGTGAGACCCACCACCACGACCATCATCACCACCATCACCATCATCAGTGAAAATCACCAAAAACAAGAGACCTACTTTATCTATTACCTAATTACCCCACGGGTTTCGCGGGGTTTCGCGGGTTTCGCGAATTGCATTCGTACCACTCTGTCCCGATTCTGCCGCTTTTTCGGTCTTTTGCGGGTTTGAACACTAGGACGAAGTGAAAGTATGTGTGAGATTGTGTGGATTACTAACCCCTTGATCTGTGCGCTTTGTGTGTCTATGTGTGAGACCGGTGGCGGCGTGCGCTACCCATACTGCCCATACCACCAAAACAATATCAACACTTCCCCCACATATTCGCAACACATATCTTACGACACACATATGTGAGCTACGACCCACCGCACCGCACCACACCCCTTCGAAAAACATCACTATCAAAAACCTTTCGAAAACCTGTGTTCTCGTGGCGATACGAGGGACGCGGTACTTGAACAACCGTATGCGAGACCCCCGATGTTATGTGAAGAGAAAATGGAGACCCAATACCCCGCCTTCACTTTTTTTGGTGCGTGGTGGACGGGCGGGCTACGAAGTGCGAAAGGACCGATCAACCTTCTTTGGAGTTTTCTGTGGGCGCCTGTGTTCCAACCACACGAACAACACGACACAAACAACACATACAACACACCACCTACAGACATACAGACAGACAGACAGAGAACACCTACATACATACAGGCAGACAGATATACACCCGGAAACCGTTCTCTTTCTGTGACTTACACGGATTTACACGAGACGAGAAAATATTGGGTGTCACAGTTATGAGCGTGTGTGAACTATACCAAAACCCCCTTGCAAACAACCCGCTGTATTTTCCTGTCTATTTATCTTGTCTCTCAAATATGTGTATCTTCAGTTATCGTTACAACTCCTCACGCCTCTTCCGAATTCCGCTCTGTGTCATATTTCCAATGAACCGGTTACTGACATTGTGTGTGTGTTGCCCCACACAGTAAACAAACAAACGAGGGGGATGTAAAGTGTGATTTCGGTTATTTGGATAGCTGTAATTTTTCATATATACAAATACAGAACCCGCTTATCTCTCGAGAGAGAGAGTGAGTGAGAAACGGTAAGAAGCTCATTTACGACCGTTTCAAATCCAGTTGGGATGCACACGGTTAAATAAAGTCGTGTGTGTCTGGTACCGATCAATCCTCTCGCTACTTCATGTTCGGGAATCCAAAGTGATGTGTTCTTTCAACAGATTGTCGTTGCTTTTTTTGTTCGTTGTTTTTCGTTGGTTTCGTTGATTTTTACCTCCCTCGTGTCCAAACCACGACTCCACGTTCTGCGCTCACCAACACCTCCCATTTGGGATTAAACCTCAGAATACGGGGTGTGTCCATACACTTCAACAGCGCAACTTGTTTCCCGCCATCAGTCGAAGTACTCGTAGTGGTGGAGAAGACACGGATGGAGGAATCGTCTCCACCTGTGAATACGAACTGAGCGTCTGGCGAGAAGCACGGTTTACAACCCGTGTTGTTATTACTGTTGGTGGTGGTGGTGTTGGGATGTGACTGATGAATCGCACCCGAAAACCCGTCTAACACATGTACACCCTCCCCCGTGGCCACAAGCAACAGTTTCCCATCATTCGAAAACTCCGAATGGTATATCCCCGAATTCGAATTCGAATTCGAAATTGAATTTGAGTTTGGATTTGAGGGGAGAGTAAACGTCGTGAATGGGCCTTTATCAAAGTTTCGCAAGTCGTAGAGTTTGGTCCATTGGCCGGACGAGATAGTAAAGACTTTTCCGGTTTGGTCAAAACAGATAGATGGAGGTGTTGATGAACTATTTGTGGATGTGTTTGTGGATGGGATGCGGAGGAACCCTTGACAGTGTGGTGCTTTGAGGTCCCATAGACGTACGGTGCCGTCTACAGAAGCGGATAGGAAGTGGTCGTCTTGCGGAGACATTTCGAGGGATGAGACAGGGGATGTGTGGCCCCGGAAGTAGCGGAGGTAGATGTTATCGTGTAGAGAAAGGTATCGTATCGTATCTGTATTCAAAAAGGCGGATTCCATTTTTTGATATAGTAAGTGTGATGGAAAATCGTAATACAATAACTGTGATTGGTTTTTATGTACGTTACCGTCTTCTTTTGTGGATGCGTAGATGACGGATGCCCGACTATGTGTGAATTTCGCATGTGTGCATCCGTATTTCTTCGAATAGACTTTTTCTTTAGGCGTTCCGTTCAGACAGTCCCATACGCGGAGAGCGTCATCTGCACCCGACGTGATGAGGAGTTCTCCGCTGTCATCAAAGTCCAGGGATGTTGGCGTGTGTTCAGTAAACACACGAGCTGTCAAGAAACGAAAACAAAACTTTAACACCAACGAATTGGGCAGAGATGTAGATGGTGATGTGTGATAAACTTACCGACTTCGAAGGAGGAGATGATGGAGGATGTGAGGCGTTCGCCTTGGGGTTGGTCTCCTAATGTTGTTGTGACCATTCTGTTCGCAAGAATTCGTTTTTGATATTATAGTTGATATTTCACGTTGGGTTTTCTGTCCAGGTCACACCTCCTTCCGTTCCAGAAAGGGGATTCACAATGATACCTGCAGATCGCTACCTGTGCGAAATGTATCTTCACTTAAACGTTTAACATTGCCTTGGTAAATAAACTTTGATGTCCGTCAGGAAGTGTTCAGTGGCACAGTCGTAGGTTTCAAACCCGCGAAACCCGGATCTCAAAAACGAATTCACAAAACTCACAAAACACACACGGAACGACATATAACTCGATTCTCCTATTACTCGAAGGAGGAAAGCATTAAAGGAGATATTTATAAAGATATTTCTACTTGTGTTCAAAAGTACTAAAGACCGGAAAAACACACCTCCAGAGCGGTTGTCTGTATAAGAAAACAGGATGTTACCTCTCTCCCTTCTCGCGACAGCACAAGGTCATCCTATGCTCGTCGAACTCAAATCAGGCAAGTACCACAACTCACACCGACACCCATAAATACCACTCCCAAAAACCCCAAACTCTAACCAATTTCCTCTTTCACGGGCTACCCCTTTACACTTTTACGACAATACAGGCGAAACATACAACGGCCACCTCCTATCCCACGACACATTCATGAACCTCTCCCTCCGCGAAGTCATCTGCACCCTCCCCGCCTCCGACACCGCCGACCCCAAGTTCTACCGACTGCCCGAGATCTACATCCGCGGGAGCACGATCAAGTACTTGCGTATCCCCGATGAGGTCATTGATATGGTGCGTGAAAACCCGGGCGGGAGTCGTGGACGGGGAAGGGGAAGGGGTGGACGTGGGAGAGGAAGGGGTGGGCGTTAAGGTTTTTAATTTGCACTGTGGTTGAATGCGGAGTATGATGGTCGTTTGAGAAATGTGTGTGGACGGGGTTTGGGTAATGAGTGGGTGGAAATGGGGTGTGGGTTTGATGGGGGAGGGGATATGCGCGGCTTGGGTTACTGAAAGATGGTAGATGGAGAATAGTGTGTGGGAGGATAACGGTAATGATAGCGCCCACTGTCTGTGTGTGTGTGTGTTTCAAAGAGTCTGCTCGAAACAAAGAAAACGTATTGATCTATCATTCACACGATTGTATTTCCATCGATGAAAAACCGTTCATTGTAAGATACACAGTTAGAATTATTCAGTCCCACCGGCGATCGAGAAAAGTACAGCTAAGTAAAGCTCCATATTAACAAATCTCCATAAGCACAAAAGTACAGAATCCAAACGAGTGTCGTCTCAAAAGCGGGGGAGACCCGAAAAAAAAACAGCACTCTAATAAACGTACGGAAGCAACTTCCACTTGACAACCTTGCAGTACTCGTCCCAATACTTTCCATACTTGCCCTTGCACCTCTCCTGATCCCTCGAAATACGTCCCACAAGCAAAATGGTCATGTAGATAATGTAAAAGTACGGCAAAAGGTGTTCAAATCCACAGGTCAAGCACATGGCGGCGCTGATGAGCAAGTCACCAACATAGTTAAAGTGTCTTGAGACGCCCCAGAAGCCAGAGCACAACAACAGGGAGGAGTGTTTCTTGCCATCCGAGGTGGTGTATTCGGTACGGATGACCTTGGCGGGTTTCCCCCAGATCTGGCATTCACCGTTCGTGCGACGGACAATATCCTTTTGGTGGTTCACGGCACGGAAAATGTAGTATCCGCTCAATCCGATAAAGAGGACGAGGGAAAAGTAGGCCCAGTTCATGTCGACGGGGTTACGGACCAAGTAGTGGCTCTGAAGGGTGTACATGAAGGGCAACCAGACACTGTCGCCCCAAGAAAGGTAGAACCCAAAGTGGTCATGCGCAATGTCGATGGTGCGGAGGTACCAGTCCTCGTTGTAGAAAAAGTCCAGAACATACACGGCGTGCAAAAAGTTGAGCAACACCATCGAGTTGGTGACGTACCCGATCTTGACGTATTGGGCGACGGCAAAGGAGAAGTTGATCAGGGTCCATGCAACAATACCGGGACGTCCGTTGTGAAACAGCTTAAAGTCCCAGTATTTGCCGAACCGGGGGTTGAATTCGATGCCCATGTAGAGGTCGTAGATGAAGGAACCGGAGAACTTGCGGTCTTCCTTGTGAGAGGGCGCAATGTAGGCTTTGAGGAAACAGAAGAGGGTGAGAGCGTACCCGTAGATGTTGGCGGCGACGAGAAGGGCGCCCCAGTTATCGTGGATCACGGAGCCTTTGAACCATCCAAAGTAGAATGCTCCGGCGATGAAAAGAGAGTGTGTCAGGAACCACACGGAGAGGCCGTTCACGATGTAGGGTAAAGTGTACCCTGCTGGCGTCATTTGTCCGTATCCGATCTTTCCAGGGACAATGGCGTACATGATGGCCTGGAAAGCGATCCATGCGAAGCAGATCTTGAACCCGTCGGGAGTCGGGCGGGGGAAGTGGTTGATGACAAGATCAGTAATACCCGTCTTGAGATCTGAGGCGGACAATACTTGCTGGACGGGCGCCGCAAGAGAGCATTGGAAGCTGTCACAAGCCATCCAGAAATAGATGACCATCAGAGGGCAGAACGCCATGATGCAGAAAGAGTTGAGGATGTTGAGTGCCGAGACATCTGCATGAAGTTGGGGGTGAGAATCAATACGATCTTGCAACGTTCTTTGTTAAAAGAGTTATGATTTTATTATACCTCTGGCACGACCCCATGTCGATCCCGTTTGAGCAACAATGTTCTTGACAGCGGCGATGTCCTTCTTGACGCCGGTGGCGACCCGCTGTCGCAGGTTAGCGCCCTCCTGTCCGTTTGCGGTCATTCCGCTGACTTTCTCTATTTCCTTAATGTGTAGATAGAGATGCGTCGGAGGACGAATGCTGAACTTTGAAGTGTGATATTTTATGTACACCAGGATCTGGACAAAACCTTTTTGTTTGGGAGCCGCGTCATACCTTCGAACCGCAGCTACAAAAAACGTTGGCTAACTAAACCAAATGATATGGCTTCAGGTCTCCACGGAAAACCTTAAATTTCTTCCGGCCGTTCGTTTCTGGTTGTCTGTTACCACCTTGTCTTTGTTATGCATTTCATTATCTCCATAGGGTGTGTAAAGGAACACTGATGTTCGGACATTGCTCCATTTGCTAGAAACAGCACACTAAGAAGATTTTCAACACCGACATAAAGAGGTTCTACCTCATTGTCGTCGATCGTTCTATCCCAGTTAAAGCGTCTCTATAAGTCGCTGCATATTTCCGAAGCGTTGGTTGGTGCCTTAAGAAGAAGTGCGAGGTTTGGCGCGTGAAAAAACCGAGTATCAGGTCATATCATCGGGTCATCACTACAAATCGCAGAACGACACTGTCCCCAAGAATTCCTCATATCACCCCACCAAAAGTACAACCTTTTGAAAATGGAGAACGACCTCATCACTCCTCCGCCATCTCTACATAACGCCCGGTCAATGGACTCGCTTACCAGCCCTTCCCACCCATTATCCAACGACACTGACGCCCACTCCGACATCGACATCTCCCCATCAACCGACCCGGCCACACTGTACACCCTCCTTCTCCAATCCCGCAGGGACCTCCAGGACCTCCGCGCGGAATACGATGATTTTCACGCGAGCAGTAAATACCTCGAAGAAGAACTCGAAGAGCGTATTGAAATCCTCGAAGAAAACGAAACGAAGCTACGCAAGGAATGCACCGACTAGAAAACCAGGTACTTGAACCTCCACCACCTGGATTTGCCGGGTCAAGTGGCCCAATTGGAGGTGCTTGTGAGTGAGACCCAATCAAAGCTGACCACGATGGAGATTGTGAATAGTGAGTTGGAGGAACGGGTAAGGGCTGAGCAGGGACGGGTGGAGGATTTGGAAGCTGAAGTTGAGCGGGGTGTCATGATGGAGCAAGAGTGTGAGGAGTTGAGAGGGAGGTGCGAAGTGTTAAGAGAGGAGGTGAGACGGGTGGAGAGAGAGAATCGCGCGTTGGTGGAAGTGGTGAGGGATTTAGAGGATTCTGAAGGGTTGGATAGCGGGTTGGATACTACTGACGGGGACGTTGTGGTGGGACGCAATCACTCGAAGTCGCGCCCGCAAAATACCAGTCAACCTGCGAAGGATACCCCAATCATGCACTCGTTGAGCAGTCTGCAAGTATTGGTAGATAAAGCCAAAGCATTGGAGATCCGCATAAAGTCTGCGCGGGCACGCGTGGTGATCCCGGGGCTGCCCTCTCCACCCCTTGATGTCGACAGTCAGTTGGACCTGTCGCGTGGTAACGTGGATGATGAGACATTGGATTTTAGTCCGCCTACGGACGTAGTTCTGCCTGTGGAAGATGGGGCAGGAGTGGAGGAGTTGATAGATGGCAAATAGTATTTCATGAGTCCGAGGTCAATGCCCTTGAGGCCAGTAGCATATTCTGGAGTTTTACTGAAGCGATGTGCATGTAGATAGATAGACAAACCCATTTTGAATATACCCTTATTGCCGTAGCTGTTTCAACTTGTTCTTATCAACGTTTTCCCAAGAGTATGTGTTGTATTTCCGGAAATAGCTACCGCGGGATTTTCCCACGCGTGATGATCCAGAAGTAGATGAAGTTCCAATTCCAGCGGAGTTGAAAGCTGCATCTCCCGAGAATAAATGCGGCATCTTCGTTGGGGCATCGGAGATTTTTGTCGCCTCCACGTTATGGTAGTTTTTGGGCATATTTTCTACCACTTGTATTACGCCATCATACCAACATAAATCATATCCAGAGTACTTAAGTTAACACAGATCAGTCCACTCGTGAGAGTACGAGGATGCTCTCCCAATTCCCCACTCTGCCACCGCTTCCCGTCGCCGATAGCGAAGATGCCGTGATCCTCCAAAACACATATAGCCGTCTGCAGCACACGCTGCTCTCAGCCGTCGATGGCCAAATGGATACCCTGGAGCAAGCACTACGGGAAGCGCAAAACGACATCAAAATGACAGCAGAGGAGAAGCAGACCATTGCGGTTGAATTGGCGAGGGTACAGAAGCAGGTGGGAGGAATGAATGAGGGGTTAGCGAGGGTGTGAGTGAGAAAAACCTGTTGTCGTTTATTCTGTAAGTGTGCAGTGGATCAAGGGACGATGGGGGTTGCTGACTTTGAAATTTTCCTGCTTTTCTCTTGAATCCTTTTTGTTTGGAATTATAGGAGATCCGTGCTGCAACAATCGCTCCATGCGCGGGCTATCCTCGAATCTGATCGTACCGCTGCAGAACGTGAGATCGCCCGACTCCTCGACTTTAACAAGTCTCTTCAAACAGCGCTCTCGAACACGCAGAGATCCTTACAAGACAGCACGACGAAATTATCGCATATGAATCAAGTCAATTCGGCTTGTTTCAGTAGTATGAAGATACAGAGACGGGTGGAGGAGAAGTTGAAGAAGGAACTTGATGTGGAGACGCAACGCAGAAAGGATGCGGAGGAGACGTCTGAGAAAGAGAGAAAGAAGTATGAAGAGGTAGGTTGGCTTATCTCTCCACTTGTTGAAAATGTAGTGCGCTAAGTTTGGTGAGAATACCACACTACTTACTAGTGCTGTTGTTAATGTATTACTTTCTCTTTGAACAGATGAAAAAGACAAAAACGGAAATTGACGCTCTCCTAACCGCCCAACGTAACGAAACCTCCACCGCACAAAAGGCACTCACCAAAATGTCACGGGAACTCGCGGATCTCACGGCCGTCAAACAGTCGATTGAGAAGCAATGGGAAGATGCCGTCTCGGCCATGTCGAAACGTGACGAAACCTTTCAAGTGGTCGAAAATAGCAAGGAGAGGTTACGGCTACAATTGGCGGAAACGGAGACCCAATTACGCCTTGTGAAGAAGGAAAACGAGGAGTGCGAAGACCGAGTTAGAAGCAAGGAAGTGGGTAGGTGTTCCCACGTCTTTATTTTTTTGTGTGGCTTTGTCGAGTTATTCTTGTGCATCCCCTAATGAACCTGCCCTTCTTTACGTCCGTGTATAGAAAACCGAAATTTGCAACACACAATTGATAAGTTGCGAGAAGAACTGCATGTCACGGATGCCAGGGGTCGCGATGTACGGAACGAGCTAGTAGAAACGCAGGTCGCGGAGTCCCTTTACCGACAAGAACTGGATAAAGTTTCCAAACACTACGAGGTAAACATTAACATAAATTGCATCTCTGACGACGCTCCAGTGGATAAAGTCTGACTAGTGTAATGGAACAGTTAGCAACAAACGAACTCGACCGCAAGAACGCCACTGTTTCCGATCTCAAAACCAAGATCCAGAACCTCAAAGAAGAATTCGATACTACACTTCAATCCGACTTGTACAACCAAGTGGCGCAGAAAGAAGAGCAGATCAGTTCCGCGGCGCAAGCTGAGATCGCCAAGATCCAAAGAGAAGAAGAAAGCAAAGTCATTGCCTTCCGCCATGACAGCTCGGAACTCAAGCTTCAAGTCGTGGAAATGCGGGAACAACTACGGCAAGCGCAGTTGGAGAAGCAAAAGTTTGAGTCTCGTTTCAATCAATTGGCGGGCTGTTATGAGACGCTATATCATGAAAGTCAGAAGATCATTTATGCGTTGGAGAGGAAGGAACATGATGTAAATGCATTGAAAGCCAAACTTGGCGAAGCCAAGGAAGAAGATAAAACTCGGGCGCACCAGTTGGAAGTCATGGGCATAAAGAGAGAACTGGAGGAAAAACGCAAGGAGAATGAGCGATTGCAGAACTTGTGGTTGGAAGCGCAGAAAAAGGGGTTAGCGGAGAAAGAAGGGCGAAAGGCGGTCGACGGAGAGAATGAATTTCTGAGAACGCGGTTGAATATACAGGAAACCGTCAAGGAAAAGACGGAAGAAGTGGTGAAGGCTGCCAGAGAGGAAGCGTTGGAACATAAACAAGAAGCCGCCAAACTGTACATGGAACTGAAGAAATCTCGGGTGCTAATTGAAGAGCTGCGTGAAGCTAACACGGTGTACGAGCGACAACTGATCGAGACCCGTGCGCGTTTAGAGGAAACGTACGTAACTAGTGATACCGCGTCTCAGATGTTGAAAGGGGAGATACGACGGCTGCAGGGGGACCGTGCTGCTTTAAGAAAAGCACGAATTGTGGATGAGAAGAGCACAAATGGCTTGGAGAGAAAGTATGTGCTTGCGAGGGAGATGGTAGAGAAGCTGAGAAAGGAACGAACAGAGTTAATGAAGGCGAATTGGGAGTTGAAGGGCAAAGTGGAAGAGCTGGAGAGGTTCGTAGCAAGGTAGGCTTTATCGTCACTGGCCCGGACGCTTCTCAAGCTGGACGGTTCTATACCAATTATATTGCTGACTCGATTACATCCTGGCTAGGTTTCAGAGCAGTGTCGCACAAACGAGCTCCAATGCGAACGCAACCCCTCAACGACCGCCTTGGGCAAGCCTTGTCAGCACGCCTGGTGGAAACATGGACAAGGCCGCTCGAGAACCTCATCCCTCACTCACAAACCCCTCATACAACGGCCCATGTGAGTATTGAACACCCGCGTTTTCATTTTTCCGTCAGCCAATAAGCTTTCATCGAACCAGCTACACCGCACTCCCTTCTTACGAAACCCACTGACACGACTCCGGACCCGCACACCCTGCCGGACATTGAATCCTGGCGTCTCAAAATCGACACACTAACTCGAGAACGCAGCTATCTCCTTTCCGAATCCCAAACGCTCCGTTCCACCATTGCCTCACTCCAATCGCAACTCCAAAATCTTACTACTACCGTTCAATCCCTGTATCCCCTACGCGATAAGTACCAACAGCTCAAAAGCGAGATGCAAACCCAACAGCAAATGATGCAGAGGAAATTGGATAGAGCTCATGCGTTGTGTGCCGGTTTGGAGCGACAGTTGCGCGACGCAGCGCCAAATAGGAAGGTAGAATATCGGGTGGTGGACGGAGAAGTGGGGAGCGCGCGGTTGGTAGCGGCTTTGATTACTCCCGTGTCCACGGCGGACAGAGGCATGAGTGGAAGTGGCGGCGTGGGCTCCGCGGGGGTTGGCGGAGGGTTTGGGTCAATGGCACTGCCCATGTTGAGAAGTCGGTAACATCGATATGAAGGCATGGAACCAGTAGGATAGATGCATAATTGTAACTTGTACTGCTTTTTTGTCGAGTTTCGAGACTCTGGCCATGTGGTTTTATCGAGGTTATCAACTTGTCATAGATACATGTTATACCTCCCAACACCTTCATATGTATCATCTCTGTTCGCCCCCAAAAAAGCCACGGTATCTTCCACTACGCATTCACGCATCCCGCTGGGCACATTCAACACTGTCGGAATTACATTTCCAGAGCCCTAAATCCCAACGCTACCCTTCCTCAACCCCTCCACCCCTTCCTCCCAACACGAGCCCAACTCCCCCTTTACTCCATCCACCTTCCTCTCCAACTCGTTTACCGTCTCCAATACCTCTCTCTCAACTTCTCTCAATCCCTTCTCTACCCCTCTCAAGCCCTCTTCCACACTTCTCTCCACCTCCCTAAACCCTTCACTGACATTTCGTTCAATGTCCTCCGCCTCACGCTTGACCATCTCAATCACGCTCTCAAGACCTTGTCGCCCTTTGACGGCATTCCGCTCATACGCAGCCACCGCACTTTCTTCAACGAGTCTAGCGACATAACTGAGTGCACCCAGAGCAGATATCGATGCACGTTGTTTGAAAACCGTTTTAGCGTCATCCGGCTGTATCGTAGTCGGTATCGGCATAACCGATTGCGCCGACGACGACGCTTGTGAATCCGATGATGTCTCACTGGCATTCGGGTTGTAATCTGCAAACTCGCATCGTTCCTCTACAGTCACCACCTCGCTCAAACTTAGGTTTCTGCTCACTGCTACGAACGATTTCTCGCCACGGTCTAGAAAAGAGACTTCTCGAAAGTACATCACGTCTGGAATGGGCAGCACTCTTCGTAACAGCGCCGGAACCGATTGTGTGACACCCAATAGACGTTCGGTTCGGAGGATCCCGTTCGGGAGAACCGTGCGGGAAAGAATGTCCACGGATCGCACATGCGGTGAGTGAGTGTTGGGGTATTTGCGGTAGTTGGCAGTGGTCAGCGTTGAGAAGGGGTATGGGAAGAGATGTGCTGTTTCCATAAACTTCATGATGATTTTATCAGTTATGCGTATTCGTGCGGTAGATGTTGGGAATAAGGCGAATTCAAGGTATAAGATTCTGTGCGTTTCAGTTTGCGGCGCTTTACAATGCGTAACTTGATATCAAGAGTATAAAGTGTATAATCGTTCCTCCCGTCGTTGATCACCTTTCAATCTCCCGATCTTGCTTTCGTTTCCTGCTGGTCTTTTATACAAAAAAAGCCCAGACTTGCAAGACGCATGTCATCGGAAATAGGCGAGGCTGTGGACGCCCAACCGCGCGTTAAGGCTTGGATAAGCACCGCCCCTTATGTAAGCACATTTGGTTGAGGAAAATATTTAACTCGATCTGCATTTTCTCACTGAATTGGTTTGTGAAAGCGAACATCATTCAAGTAGTAAAGCGATAGAGTGAAAAGAGGCATTAGAATGGGATAACTTTGAGCGATGCCAGGGCACTGCGAACGAGAAATTATGGGTTGGCTAACATGTGCTTGCCATCGTTTTCATTTCATTCATATTACTTTGGTAACGAAGCTGGCCGCAAAAATAAATATGGCTACAGTCCCCGTCTATAACATATACCGCTGTCGGGGGGGGGGGGGGGTCGCCTATCAACTTCTTCCACCTACAGATATCCAACTTTCTGTCGGATGGAAAAAGCTATGCACAAACTATTCTATTCTCCATGAGTGCGTTGGTGTGTGTTTCTCAGGAGGTATCCGCTCACCAGCACGAAACTACTCCCCGTAACACACCAAGTCACACCACACCGCATGTTTTCAAGTGAACCATTTTCCTTTTAATAACCCTTCCATCCCTAAAAACATGATGCAGCTCTGAAATCCGGTCCAACAACATCTCGGTGCCCATCCGCTCCATAACCCTCTCACTCCCCTCGTTGCATAAATACCTCGCAAGACTTCTCCAAAACTGCGCCAGACCTGGTGCGTGTCACCTCTTGTATCCGCAAACTTGCCAACGGATGGTGTTTTACTGGTTTGCAAGTAAGTCTTAACCACATCTAGCGGGGTGGTAATGTATCCCGACAAAGTCCCCGCCAAAAACCCGGCTAGTAGCGGTTCTTTGATCAGAGGCAAGGAGAGCTCGTAAATAGTAAATTGGAGGGCGGTGAAGGGGACGTCTCGAATCAAGGTAGCTTTGTATCCATGATAAAATCCCGGTATCCCATTACTCCTCCACACCGATTTCAGAGCATCTGTATCTGATCGGTAATTGAACTGCGACCCACTGTACGGATTGTTATACCGTCCCTGTAACTGCATGCGAGTCTTGATCACTTCACTTGGAACGTAGAATACACTGGCGACCACATCTCCTACGCCGCCAGCAATGAAATAGGATACTCCGGGCGGGACGTGGTGCGTATCAATGAGATATCGCTTCAAGTACTCGTAGGAAGCAAAGTAGGCAGATGTTGAGAGTAAGGAGCCCAAAAAGGCCGATGGGAATCCAGCATAGAGACCTCGTAGTCCTTCATGGGTGTGGATTTGTCGGAAAGCGCGGATGGTTGAAGATGAGTATCGGGGACGGGAAAGGGTGCCGTCACGTTGCAGTCGGGTTTTGACGGTGTCTAATCTGAACTCAAGTTAACCAATTTATTTCTCATTTATCTCACAGAAAACGGTATCGACTTGGAACGAGATGTCCTAGCATACTCACACATGCATGATGCTGTCGGCAGTCAGGCCGCCCATAGCGCCGCAGACGACTACACGAGCCAGCGGGTATCTTTTTTCGGCATCTCCTGCTTGTAATTGCGCAGCCGCTAGGGCCGCTGGTGACGATGACAATGAATACAGTAGTGGTTCCGTTTCGGAAACTGAGATTGGTGGTTGCGCCATGGTTGCATATCCCTGTCTCTACTTCCAAATCACTCCCCCAAATTTCCTCTCTCCCACCCCTGTTGAGCCCTTTACCCTTCCTGTCCAAAAAACTCAATCGGGATCAAGGGCAGAGTAATAAGAACGCAAGGATCTAAGTACAATTCAACGCTACTCATAGGCTTCGCTGGTTTGGTCGTCGAGTTTCCAAAATGTCACACATCGCGCTAGGGTTAGGGTTCGCACACGCATCGGCAAAATACGCGCCTTAAGTTTGGGATTGAATGCAGGTACTTACCATGAGATGCCATGAACCGGGCAATGCGCATCTACAGAAGGTCATTTGTTGGATTCAGCGATGAATGTGATAAATCGTTGCCGTAGCCATTGGACTGAAAAATGTCAACCACGAGCATGAGCACGTATGCGAGATGCTATTTGACATTGGAACCACTGGTATCATTATTGCCCTTGTCCTCAACCCGACTTCTGCTACTACTGTTCAATGAACCTGTCTGTTGTGCATCACCTACACTCGCGCTTACACTCAGTAGTCCTTCTCCCGCTTCATATCCGGCGAAATTGAAATATGTTTCTTGGCTGTTGGTGGTGGATGCATTGGAGAGAGATGAAAAGGTTTGGACGAGCACGGGAACTAAAGGCGGTTGTTCTTCCTGTAATGGTAGTGGAAGTGTTGGTAGTGGGGGCGGTGGTAATGTAGGTGAGGTGACTGGTGTGGACGTCGCTGCGGATGCCTTGTTGCGTGGTGAAGTCTCTTTTTGGGGTGGTGTTGATTCAGTATGTAACGAAGGCGGTGGACGAAGCGGGTCCTGTAATGGCGGGGATGGTATGCGGGATGCCGTTGTCGGGAACGGTAATGGCACGGTCACAGGGAACGGCATCGGTACTTTCGCATAAGATGAGCCACTATGCCGCATCATCATCCCTGCGTGGGCGGCGGCTTGGATACTCGCCAGTGCCGCCGCAGTCGCTCTACAGCTACCTCCCGCGCTGCTGGTCGTTATTGTGGGTGTCTTGTCCGTGGCCGCCTTAACATTTGATAAGGAGACTGAATTCGAGCTGGTGCTTGACATCAATCCATCCTCCGAACCCTGCGATAACCCAATTAACGCATGCACAGCATCCACCACTCCAGCATGATCGTGGGGTTCAATGGTTTCGGTAGTGGGCGGCGTCACCACATGCTCCGGTCCAACCACCTTGAACCCATTCTCCACTCGATACGGAGTGCGCTGCCACTTTCCCATTCCACTCCACGTACCATCCTGCGTCTTCTTTGCCGTTTGCCTCCGGTTCTGAAACCAGATCTGAACGGATTTGACCGGCATGTTCAGTGTTTTGGCGAGTTTCTCACGTTCGCGCGGTGGCATCTGTGGGTCGAGCCTGTATGCGGCTTCCAAGGCTGCATGTTCTTCGTCTGTTGTGCGGCGGCGTTTCTTTCTATTACGTGGACGACCAGATTCGTCGTAGGTGCTCGGCGTGGTGATGTTGTAGATCCACTGCAGAGTGGGGATCAGGGTCGATGATAGTGAAGACGGAGGTATTGATGTAGCTGTTGTTGTTGAGATAGCCGATGGCGTTGACGGTTCTACATTTGGCAACGACCCGCTTGGGTCACCCTTCTTAGACGCTTCCTGCACCGCTGGGGCGTCACTCTTTTTTATCTCCATCTTTCCCGTCTCCCCACTGTAGTTACAATGCCCTTCTCCAGTTCCCTTTCCTTCAACGTGAAATGAGAATATCCAGTCCCATGACATTCGCAGTAGCTACTAAGAAATGGAACACTTTGCAGACGGACAACCAAAGACACGCCTTGTGGCTGTTCAATTACTATGATGACGTAATACTATTTGGGAGCACGTGATCTTCATGGGTTCGATTCCGCAACACGAAATACGTACGATACATTCAAAAGGTTTGTGGGGGGGGGGAACTTTTGTTAATTTCAACCGTCATAATTTGCCTGGAGCACTACTGGCAACCGATCCTTGTATGCCTCATCGCAACAATCACATAAGTCCTTTCTTTCAACCTTGCCTCTCTTCCATACAAGTGGATACCATGTGATGTCAACTTCCTTGACGTCGGCAATGCCTGGTAATACCTGCGTGGCGAGATATACCCCAGAGTTGTCCTCAGCGCATTGCGATACAAAGCTGAGTATTCCCAGATTGGGCGTTTCCTTGTTGTAGTGATCTACAATTCCTCCGATTGCCCCTTGAACACCATCATTAGGGAAACAAAACGATCTAACTTTGTCAAGCGTCGATAGAAGGTCCGCCGGAGGAGGATTGTTTGGATATTTCAGTGCATTCGCTGCTACATTATCAAATGTCTTTTTCAAGCCCTTTGCCTTGGCGATTTGTAATTGCCGTGAGATTGCTGCACAACACATTTTGAGCCGCTCTTCCGAGGTAGCTCGTAAGTTGGCTTCCAACTCGGCCGCACTTGCACGACCGTCGAACAACATTTGCGCCCAACCCACCATCGAGTTCAGATTACGCGCCTTCTCCACGTTAGAGAACTGACTGAATGCATTGAAATTCTGTCTCCAGCAGGTTCGTTCCTCAACGAATGCTTGGAGATTAGGGTACGGATTCGGTTCCTGGTTCCGTCTCTTCCGTCTCCTCTGTCTCTTCCGTTTCTGTTTCTGTTGCTTCTTCTTATATTTCCTTTTTGCGCGCCTCCACCTCTTGATCCTCCATTTCGAATAGTTCCTTCTGCGTCTACTTTTCATGAGCCTCTTTCGCGTTCGTCGATACTCTCGATACCTTTCGCGTTCTTTAAGGAACATTTGTACCACGGCTGTCACCCGCTGCACAACCGTTGTAGTAACTTTCATTGGGTTTTTCAGTTTGTTGATTGGAGGCGCCCAGTTCGAGCTTCGAATGTACGCGGTTCGGTCAAGTCCCGGTGGTGCAAGATGGAACCAGGTACCAGCTGCTCCTCGGTCAGAAGGATTGTTCTGTTCCACTCGGGCGCGAGCTGCTTCGAACGCTTCTGCTGACAAGACCTCTGAGAACTCATAGCCACTGGGGGCCGCGATGCAGACGGTGCGGGGGGCTGCAGAGCCTTCGGTTAACGGCCTCAATTATCCCTATACATTTGCGTTTTTGCTTGCGCCAACCCTGTACACTGATTATGGTTTCGTATAACGTCTTCACATCCTCGCTAGCGGTAGCATAGGCGCCCGTAGTGTCCACTCTTACTTGCATGGCCGCCCTCCAGTTGCCAAACGCATCCAAATGCAAGCAAGGGCTCTTTAGCTATTTATATATAAAAATATACAGGTGAGATTGATGCATTCAGTGTGACATGTCAAATACAAGGTTTCCTTCATGGGTATCTCTGAACGGGTTTCCCTCAAATTCATAGGCATCGCTGAACGCATGTGTGACCTCTCACTCTGCATGGACCTGAATTATCAAAGCCAAGCATCATTTGTTGTTTGGAATCAAGCGAGTGTAGTGCGGTGTGTACATGGGTTGAAGCTATTTACACATACAAAACGGGTGCGTACATCATATTCGACAATACAATCCCAGATCCGCCATCCTTGCTGTCGTCTGACGTTGACTTCTTCGAGAGTTTTACCGTGGGAGCTTGCTCGACTTTCTTCACCAGAGTTTAAGCTACATATACAGGCAGACGTCCCGAACGGATCTATCGAGCCCGTTGGGAAACCAACAAACGCACATCATGTCGCATCCAAGGCACTGAGGTGAGATGAAGGGTTGATATACATCGTTGAGAAACGACGTCCCACCGGATTTATATCGAGCCCGATGGGAAACCACGACAAAGCGCCTCAATGCCAACAGGATGAAACAAGTTAGTAAAGGATGAGGGTTCGCTTACATGACCTCCTTGCCCATAGCGTCCACTCGAGTGCGTTGTTGCGTCGTACGGGATGATTGTTGCTGCACAGGCAGAGAAACTTTAGATGTAGACGTTCTTGTGATTGGTTCCATATCAAGATCTTGTGTGTTGGTTCTCGTGTTTGTTCATCTCTTTATCTTGATGTTTGTTCTTGCTAAGTCGAGAGTAGTGAGTAGTGATTGACACCGATGAGTCCGAGTGTGTTGAAAAGCGGTAGTCATTGATCTTCTAGTTGATCTTGATCTTGAAAAGACAGAAGTAGAGAGGCACCATTTGTCATGGAGGTCACATGCTTGCGTAATGCAAGACTTGATCTTGACATCCGCGTAATGTTTCGTAGACTTGAATTGCCAGCGCTGCATTTGTGGATCAACAGCCTGGCTTGGGCTATGGGCAGTCACTTCGAGCCACACTGTAAGAAATGCCTCTGAGACACGAGTGTATGAAGGGAGCAGAATGGTACACGAATGGGATACGCATCAGTGGGTGAGAGTGCAGGTCATATGTAATGATCAAGCGGCGCAACATCAATACAACTTTGCTGTTTGCGTTATACTCCTTCCTCTCGCAAAACACCTCCATCTGTGAATCCATAAACAAGAGAACCCTGGCGAGATAATCGCCCAATGTGACAGGCATTGTGGCTTCTTTGCTGCACTCTTTACATAAACATATCGTTGTACCCAGGAGGAGGTAAATCATCATTGTCCGGTTCGCCTGACCTATAGCATCCAATCAAAACGGAGAAAAACTGGCATCATCAATGACATTTATCCCTTGCCTAATGCACACCCCGTTACATTTTACTCACCTAAATCCTCCACCAAACGGCCCGCTACCTCTGCCACTTCCACCTCGCCCACTTCCTCCTCTCCACGCGCCCCTCGGCCCACCACCCAGCCCCGGCTGTGGCCCCAACGGTGTGATCGGATCAAAGCGCGCACCAGGCGGAACAGCGCCAGGCGGTAAGGTTTCGGGTCCGGGGCCTGCGAAAGGTCCTATACCGCCTCCATGTGGATGATGGGGTGATGTGAAAAGTGGATGCGATGGCGTCATCACCATCCCCGAGTGACCTAACGTCGGGTGAGTAGGAATAGGATCAAGGTCTGAGGCGCCAATGGAATAAGGTGAAGGTGAAGGCGAATGAGAGTGAGAATTTCTGGACAGATCGAACGGATGAGACTGCTCTTCATTCCGTTTGTTAACAGGGGCGTCTTGTCGTGCGGCATGTTGCGGGTGTTGCGTAGGTGTCGGTGAAGCAGGGAGGAAGGCCTCGTTGATTTGGTGTGCTAAGTCGGAAACGAGGTCCTTGGGGACTTTTGAAATGTTGTCGAGTTCCAAGGGATACTGGCTTTGCGAGAGGCTTGATAATGGGACAGTAAGAGTTTTAGCCTTTGAGTCCTATAAGAAGCCGTTTCAGTTAGCATGTGCAGTTTCATCCATCCATCCTTTCTTAAATGGCGGCAAGAGTGCTGTACGACATTTCCAGCTTACCTCGTCCAAGAGGATAACCATGTTTCCGCCCATTCTCACAACCTTCATTTGTATGCTTCTTCCACCTTTGGTATAGCCCACAGTGTACAACTCTTGATTACTGTTCCAATCCTTTGGGAGGACGTTTTCCTTATCCGACTCGGTTGACGACTTCTGAAGGGTGTGCCCATTTTGGACGAACACAGCGTGAACCACAGCCACAAGCGTGTCCGAGGCAGATGTGAGCGGGCCAGGAAGAAGTTTCGGAACAGTATCAAGTATGGAAGACATTTTGTGATTCTCTGCTATAACTCCAGGACTTTTGCTGCGATGGATGCTATGAGTCGAACAGAACGTGAGCCGTTCACTCGTTGCCAGCTTTCTCGAGTCCATGACAGGATTCAGACACGTACCTTCTTCGTCGTGACTTTTCGAGGTAAATATCCAATTTCCTTTGTCCTTACTACTGTCACTCCCGTTCCTTTTTTAATCGTCTGCTGCAATGCGCAAAGTTCTTGGCAGTGTCGCAGTCCAAATTGTCACACTTCGCGTTCTGGTTATTGATAAATGGCGCCTGGGAATTTGGCGCGAGTGATTTTCCCACGGCCAAAGAGACATACTCAGGGTGAGACTTTAGAGTTGGAATAGTAGGTATGAACCGGTAGATGATAGTACGAGAAATGATGGAGCGGTCCCTACTGAGCAATGGTTATGTACGGGAATACAATGCGTAGGGGGAGGAGGCTAGCACCAGACACGCCAGGCGGTTTTTACTTGTTTCGATAGCGTTCCCGGTTGTAAATAACATGAATGCACCTGGCACCCGACTCTTGTAACAGTAGCTGTGGATGTTCTGGCTCTTGAGGCTGCTCTGCCTGCGTCGTTCGGTGTTTTAGTAGAAGAATCCTTTATGAGATGGACCTTGGTTCACATGACCACGCGATAGATGCCCATTGAGGTTATCCACCATCCCCTACCATCTCATGAGATCCCACCTTACGGCTGGCTGTTGTATCCCATGCCAGTGGTTATGGGCTGCCTCACTGTGTCCAGACAGCAACCAACGAGTGTTTTGCACCCACCTCTGGGAATTTGGTTGATTGTTCGCTGCGCACAGTAGGCGGACGCTATGTATGGAAAGACGTGCCTTGCCATCCACTACCCTCCCCAGCTTATGGTTGTGTCGGAGCGAGACAGGAGCGGGAACGAAGCATTCAACCTCAGCGGTAATTAGCAGTACCATCTAGATGACCGCTCACGCAGTCCAGTAACCTACGTATGCGCTTGCTGCCACAGATGTGTGATGCTCCAGCCCCTTCAGCACACGCTATTGGAGGGTGGATACCCGCTCATGAATTGGCAGAGGCAGCGGGCCGTAAGAAGGAAGGAAAGCGCAATCTGTTGTGCGAACTCTGTATATACATGCCCAGAACACTACTTGGCATCTCAACATAAACAGCCTACGACCAAACGAGCTAGAACATCGCATAAGCCGTCCAGAGCTCATAAACCCGGTCGTATGGACCGTAAATTCATTTGAACTCTTTCGTGCATGCAAAACGTTAGCATTGTGTTAATTCTACCTTAGTGTAGTAGGTGAGAGGTGCAAAATTTGGATAATGCTTCCCACAAGCGTACCACATGTCCAGGAAGTTCAGGCCCCTGCAGTGACCCTACGTCTCCCATCACCAGGCGTCCCCAGCGTTAATTGGTGCAAATACACTGAGCTATTTACGCTGCATGGTTAGATCTGCATCGGACCTCCAAAGTCACGCGAAAATCACGGGAGGTGCTTACCTCATATTATAACTGCTATTAAGAGCGCTAGCTGAATTTACTCTGCCTCTGTTCTTGTCAATTCAACCACGTGTGATTGCGTAAGTGTGAAAATGGCCTTCGCATGCCCTGGGCTCGGTACTTTTGTTATTTTTTGCATGATTACGTTGCTGCTCAGGGGTGGCCTTCGCATGGCATGTCGCGACGCGTTTATGCCAATGCCCTGCGACGAAGGGTACCCTCTGAGGTGTTTCCTATGTAAAACAAAGACGCCGCCATAGCCGAGCGGTCTAGACCTGGGCATCTTGAGCGCTGTAAGGCCGGGAACGCAAGTTCGATTCCGGGGAGGTGCACTTTGCAATGATGGATGCCCTGGGCTCGGTACTTTTGTTATTTTTTTGATGATTACGTTGCTGCTGTGCGTTAAATGCGACTGGTTCGAACGCGTCGCGCGGACCATGCGAGTTGCGCTTTCGGGTAGATTAATCTTGATGGCATGATGCACTCAAGCTCAGGCCTTCCTGAGAAACAAACACGAATGGAACCCCTCTAAAATAAGGAAGAAATAAGTAATCAGTGAATGTGCAAAAGCAAGCCATTAGCATTGCTGTTTATGGCCGGCAAGGCGTCGTACGTTGCTTTCCTGGACATGAATTCAATTTTAAGGCACGACGAGAACCTTTGTGGGCTCGCACATCAGAGGCCGTCCTATGCATCATGCAAAGGGTTTGGCCAAAGCCGCTAAGTAAGTCGCCTCCTCCCACACAGCGTACATTGCGAAAGCGAGGCAGGACTCATATTCAGCAATAGTGTCTCTCACAATCTCAATGAATCATGCAACTCCTTGCGACCACCGCAAGAGATGCTCTGGGCTCTGTACTTTTGTTATTTTTGAATATTGACTTTTAAGAACCTATCTAATAGCCAACAGACTGGTTCAACTCACTGCAGTAGCTAGCATGCACTTGCGGTAATAGATCGTCTGGGCTTGGTACTTTTTGTTATTATTTGATCACGCAGCCAGTTTCGACGCCGAGTAAACGCACTATGGCTGAAGAATCCAACGTTTAAGCAGCTGGGGCTCGGGCTTCATCGGTCCAGCAATCGTCGGCTCGTCCTTTTCCACGTCCAGCATTTGAACTATTGTTCTCTCGGCAAGGACCTTGCAGTCCGCATTTATGCAAGTGTAATATAAGAAACACATTTTATTATTCAACCCAAGATAGCCAAAGCCTACTGTTTACATTATCTTCAATGCTGGACTCCGGTGATTTATGACATGTTAAGTGAAGGTATGCCCGAAGCATGGGCCCGGCCGCCCGTTGTTCTTCCCATTGAGGAAGCGATAACCAACTCTTTCGAACTTCGTAGGTAAGGGACTTAAAAGAGAGTGTGGGCCGTTCTGAGGTGATTGAGCTTCGCCTGGAACTCTGTGAGAATCACGGGTAAACAGATGGATGTGTACCTACCCCCGAGGGGTGTGGCCAAAATGCCTGCTTCGACTGTTGCTCGAAAAGACCGATCTTTGAGCTGTGAGAAACGGTGGTCGATTTACGCACGCATTGCTCAACTAGATTGGCGAGATTGGCATCCGAAGGATCCGCACCATGGGTGGCCGGCAAGAGCGGCGATCGTGGACCCTTTTCACGGGATCACGTAGACTGCCAGCCAGACCCGGGCCTCAGTCCAAGTGGTACCTGCTAATATTATTAGTGACTGTGAGATGTGTGGTATGAACGACCATAGGGCTTCTGTACAAGATGCGAAAACAAGCGAAATCCCTTCTGAAGGACTTTGATTCGTAACTGTCTGGGCATGGTGTTCCTGAGCACGTTTGAGCTGATTGATTGGCCTATGGGTGTGGTCGAGTTACAGTCTTTGCAAAGTCTTCACAAGAACTGGCACGATATTGTGAGAAGTTTGGTTGAGATGTGGCATCAAATCTGCAGAACGTGAGACATCGTAGTAAGATTTGTGGATGCAAAGGGGAACCTTTGTTGAGAGGACGATCGCTTTTTCAATATTGCGGAATGAGGATTGTGACTTCCGGAACCGGAATTCCAGTCTCGCATCTAGAGCACCAGACCACAAGTTTTGTGACAAATTGGATTTTGAAATCTCAGGAAAAATTCGGTTTCGGTTGCGGTTGATACGAAGAGAACACACTCTACTAAGAACTTCAGGCTCATGACGAAGCAATGTGCTGACCACATTAATATGAATCAATTTGCATCAGAAGTCGCCAAGCTAGTAGTGATGTGCCTGGCCTCAGCGTGTGTGCTGTTTGGAGCCAGACGGGCCATGAAGCGCGACGTTCTCTTATCGATGACACCAAAACACGGTCTGGATTTAACGCGCTCGCTCGAGATCGACCCAGCCAAATACTGGGTCTGGACCAACTTCAACAGCTACCAGCAAGATCTGACACCCAGCACTTTCTTCAACCTGTGCAATTTTTCAACAATGCGTATCACCATCTCAACACTCGCTCTCGCCTTTGTTCTTCCCACGGCGCTCTGCAGTCCGCAGCTCGTTGCTCCTTTCATGAAGTGCCCCGTAGATCTCGTCGACAGATGTCTCGCCAAAGCCGGTCCACCTGATCTTCTTACCATTGCTCTCCCTGAGCGCATATGTACTACCGAAGATGATTTCATTGAGTGTCTCGAGTGCGGGTGTGAAGAGGTATGTTGCGCTTGCCAGAATGCTGCAGAAAGTTAGCATGCGTTTGACGTGTATTGCAGGTGCAAACGTTGAGAGAAATGGGGCAGGAAGAATGTGAGAAAATTGTAAAGCTCTTTTTTGGAGGTCCGATGTGATACCGGAGGGGCCGTGCATAAGTATAGGTGGGTGGTTTTCTATATGGTCTTGAAGTGGCAGAGGGCCTAAAGGAACAAAGCAGGGACTCGTGGGCGTAGTTGTCAATGTCCCGAGTACTAGTATATAAAAGAGCATCCATTCATTTTGTAAAGTTTGTATAGTTCTCTGAAATAAACGGTAGTTCCTACATACTCTACTATACTCTGCATACTACGCCTGGCACCCTAAACCCGGCATAAATGATGAACTTCTTCACAAACACTCGCAATTCGCTGGCCTGTCAATCCTTTATCTTTGAACACCTCCTTCACCTTCTTGATGGTATCGCCAACGCTAAGCGCTGCCGCCAACTGCCTGACGCCCTCAGTACTGTACCTGAGTGACCATCCCAAACTTCCCACCAATCGCAACACCATCTCATGCTGATCATCGGTGACATCTTCGAGAGCTTTAGCAATGGCAGCAACGAGTTCACAAATCCATTCTTCATGTATCCCTAAATCTTCCATGGAGCCTTGAACGCCGCTGCTGGTACGGCGCTGAGAGGCTTCTTCCAGGGTGATGTTGTAGGCAAGCGATGCGGCCAGGATTTTGACTTGTGGTAGTGGACTCAAGAGGGACGGAATGAGCAGAGCTGTGAGGATGGACCGGTTGGGAGTTCCGTATGGTGGTAATGTGTATTGAAGCGACAGGATATGGGTGGTGGATGACTTGTGGGCGAAGTGATTGCAAGCCAGACGCAGGGTCATTATCATGACGCTTTTGGGTAAAGTGTCGAAGGATGCATGTGAACCGCCAAAACGGTGGAGGATCTCGATCAAAAGTGTATCTGCCAAAGAACGAAGGTAAGCAGTTGCAACGACCTAGGCGATAGTTGACAGAACGCGGATACCTGAATGGGGACCAACGTATGATTGCCCAGCATCTTCGTCAAGAATCAATAGTCTAAGGATGTCTAACACCGGAAAAACCTGATCCTCATTAAGCCCTTCCACTAAACGTCTCATCACTGTTTGCCAACCGTGTGGTAATTCCAGCTTTTCTACTTTCTTCTCCTCATGCTTTGCCTTTATCGCCTTTTTGATTTCATTCAGAGCACCCGCATCTACCTCTAATGACCTCTCCTTGATCGCGTTACTGATCTTTGCAAAAATGTCATCAAGGTGGCTGGACTGTGTAAACGTGATTGCCTGTCTCGGTAATGCATCCAAAACTGGGGTTAAAATGGTGTTGTGCGGATGCGGAGGGAACGCAGCATTCAGCAGCAGTTCCATGCCCGATCGCAGCTCCGTCCTGTTAGCTCCCCGAAACTCGTGAAACTTGTTTCCATCCTGGTAGAAGACAAATGTCGGCGTAGCGGTAATCCCATAGTGCTGAGCAATCTCTCTAGCAACCGTGATATCAACTTTTACTCCAACAATCTTGCACATGTCACGACGAGATGCTTCACCCATGCCCTCTTGTCGGAACTCATGATTGTACTGGCTCAGCAGACGTTCAAACTCCGGTGAAATGGCGGTACAAGGGGGCACATTGGTGATGTGAAATCCACCACCACGCAACGATGTGATGCCAGAATAGAATGGAGTTGGCTCAGATTGTAGACGGTTTGAACTTGGTGGTTGCTTGGCATAGTTGACTGCGTCGCTGCTGCTACAGCGCCGATGAGGTTTGATATGGAAGACGATAGCGGCCCTGCTGCCTGTGCGGCTGCCGAAGCGGCCGATGCTGCGGCGTTCGTAGAGCGCGCAATCTGAGACGGGCCAAACATATTTTCCAACAACGGCAAAATTTGGCGACCGAACGGCGTGTCTACAAACTCGCGCGGCAGACTAGTGATATGTGGAGGGATGTCCTGTCCCACGAGGAAATTGCAGACCTCGTTGGAGAAGTGGTTGCAATTGTTATCCAGCAAATGATACTTATCCGCTCTGCAAACTCAAGGTCATTAAAAAGCAGCGATGACGCGTCCAACCGTACTATAACTGTACCTCCAGTGCTGTTTAATCTCTTCCAGATATTCTAAAAACATTTCTCGCGGAATTTGAGTTTTGCCCATTGATATCCTCTGTAAAGGAGTTCCATGGTGAGTTCTGCCGGGCATACTCTCAGACACTCCCGTCAGCCCAAAGCCAGCACCCCCGCCGTAGTAGTATTCCATGCCATAGACGACGACGGACGTATGCCAGATCCCATCGATCTGACGGCCGGTCAATTGCCTTGACATCATGCGTGCCATGCCCTACAAACGACAACAATGTCACTAGAGAAGAAACGTCCTATGATTCCACAAGCCTCATACCTGCGACAAGTCGTAGACGTATAGTTCAACGGGTGTACCTTCCGCATCCATGATTCGTAACAGCACTCTTCCGTTACAATTGCCTGTTCTACAAACTGAATGTCGAGTACTTATACGCCAGTATCTACAATATGGTTCCGTTTAATAATCCTTCGCCGACGCCAAGAATAAAACCGAATTCGGCGGAAAATCGCAACGGAAACCCGCAGGACGCGTCATGACGATTTCGTGAGCGTGTTATGTAATCGTCGGACGTTGAGCGCCGCAACGCGTGAACTCGGTCTGCAAAAACCGATGCAGCTGCATTTAGAACACGGCTGGTTCGGAGCATTTCTGGAAATGCTCATCCTACTTACTTACTGCTTGCAGAACATTACGGTAGTTTATTAGAGTTAGCAAGAACTAGAAGTAAAAATGTCCACTTTACTGGCACAAGCGCAAGCGCTAGCTTCCCTCTCTGATAGCGCAAAGTCCAAGTCTGGCCGCGGGTCGGCCAGGAAAAAGAAGAAGAGCAAAAAGAGGCGAAATGAAGGGAAGAAGGGAGACATGATAAGAAATGACAAAGGGGAGCTGGTTAGTGCAAAGGAGTGGGCGCTGACTCAAACGTGGGTTGGTGGGAGCTTACTGGCGAGGCACAGTCGATAAAGAGCTCATTACTGACACCTATGATTCACTGTTAGATTAGAGGCAACAAGCAAAAGTTTGACTCAGTATCGAGAAAGAATGACTGGATTGTGGGTAGTCTTCTCCACCAGTTTGATGCTCAACGAATGCGTATTTACCTCCACACGGTCAGGGTGTCGGCCAATGAAGGTCTTCAAGAAACGTGCCAGCAGCAAGAAAAAGATGCTGTTAGTATCTTGGCCACGCCAAAGCGTTAAAAGCATGGAAAGCACTGACTGCCTGTCTATCTCTTACAATCGATTAGCTAGACGTGATATCGGCACTTCATCGTGAGAATGAGAAAAAGGAGCTGAAGATTAGAGAGCTGCGGCAACAGATGGAACAGGAAGCTGAACGCGCGCGAGAAGAACGAGAAAAACTGCGACAGCAATATGAAGGGAAACTTGCCGATGTCAATACGGTCCTTGTGGAGCGAGAGAGCCAGTTCGTTTCTATGCAGCAGGAATTTGATGTCATCAAAGATTTTCGGGTCAGCACACCGTGAGGGTTCTGCTTTAAGATACGTGTGATATTGACAACATTGGTACAGAGAAAGCGGCACGAGCTTCTGAAAGAATTGGAGCATCTGAAACTACAGCTTGCGGACACTGAACGGCGACATCAGGACGTTGTTCAGCGAATGGAAAGAAAGTTCTTTGAAGAGAAAATCAGGCTCCAAAAGGATGCAACGAAAAAGATTAGCGAGCTCGCCACAAAAGCACATAAGGTAACCATTAGCACACGTTCCGGTACTTTTGCCTGGTTTCCGATTCATATTCAGTAGGAAGCTGTAGCGAATCTCAAGGAGACCACCAAAGAGGTGTTTAGACAGAATATCCGTATGGCAGAAGCATTACGATACCATGTGGAGGAAGAGGAAGAGATAGGGAAAACCAATCATCAGTTGGAAACCATTAATCGAAAGCTTCTCGAAGAAAAGGATTTGCATGATTTTATTGTCAAAGAGAAAATCTTAAAAGGGAAGCTTCAAGACCAAGAGGTAGGGCTTGCTGTTTTGGCTCAGGTGCCTCAGATTGGTTTGAGCGCTCTATCACGCTTTCTAGATCCGGAGCCTTCAGAAGAAGATCGAGAGTATGGAGCGGACGCTTTCCCATATAGTTAGGGAGTTCGAATACGAGAAGGACAGGCTCACGCAACTGACGAAACGAGAGTTGGACGAAGTGCGAAGATTTGCTGAGCGCCTCAAAGAGAGCCTACAAAGAAAAACACAAGAAATGAAGCATATCAAGCGTTTAGCACAGCATATTCTCGATCAACGTACCGACTTGGAGCGGTTTTTCATGGACGCGTTGGATCATGTACGTGGAGAATTGAAAAAAGAACGAGAAATCGAACGGAAGAGGGCCAAAGAAGAGTACAATCGCCGTATGCGTACGGTAAGAGCATATTGACGAACTGATGTCACATAATTCCTTTCTGACTTCGCGTGCGAAATTAGATAACGTCTAAATCACTGGTTTTACCTGCTTTGCGTACCGCGAACGATGGAGCAGACCCGACCTCTAATAAGCTTCTCCGAATTGATCCACAAGTCCCACCACCTCCTGTAGATACGTCTTCCAAAGTGGACATTAATGAACTCACGTGGCCGGATAAGGAAAAGATTTTGCGACTACTCTTTGCACGTATGAACGGAGTATCGCTTGTCGGAAAAGGTGGTGGTGCGTATGGTGAAGTCGGGGAAGAGGAACAAACCCCAGACTTGGGTGGGGTCCATGGAAGATATGCATTTGAGGGACGAGACATTGGAATTGATGACGATTGGAGAAGTGATGTCGGGAGCGTCAGTGTTGCGAGAAGCGTGGGGGATAGACGAGACGCTGGGGACAGTAATCGACGACCTGGCTTTATGTGGCATTCGCCGACCGAGGAGCACGTAGGCCGTCCAGCTCAGCAAGGGGAAGCTGCGTCGTTTGCCCAGGTTGGGAATGTGGGTATGCCAATTGCTACATAACATGCTAAATGAAATGGTACAAATGGCACATGAGGTCGCAAAATAATTTATTTTAAGGTATTCTGCGCAATCTACGCTACTCTACGCCTATCAACACTTGTGAAAACTTACATCCGAATCAGCCATTGCGGTCATGACGGGTGCTGCCAACGCGCTCGGTGGCTTGATAATGGACTGATGACCAGCGATTCTATCCATCAGCAATCTGACATTTTCCAGGTACAGAAGCACGAATGTCATGTGCATTACTACGCAGAACCACACCAAGGCGCGAATCATGGTTTCCGCGCCTTTCTCCATCGAGATGATGATAGGAAGTAAGAAAAATGGTGCTGTTATCCATATAAACATCAGCAATCCTACTAAAATGCGCTTCGTATGTATATACAGTGGTGAGGGTGCTGTCGTCCCGCTGGACAATGTGCGACGCAGGTAGTCAAGTCGGAGGTACATACCGATGGATACCCAGGAATCGCCTGCGAGGCAGTAGAATGAAAATGCGGCATACAGGATAGGAATTTCCCGGTTTGGCCATTTATGTGCCGATGGAGGTAGATTCTCCATGAACAACGGAATCGCCTTCAGCACAAGCGCTGGGACCGCAGTTGCGCAGAAGAAAAGAACGGTTCCCTACAGAGAGAGAGAGAGAATCACTTACTATTCTTACTCGGATGACGAATCGGTTGGAACTCACCCAACGCATGAGCAAAATCATTTTAGGGTTGTACCACTGTCCTCCAGTGTTCATAATTTGAAGACGAAATAGACTCAGGAGGATGGTTATCAAGCCACACAAGTTGAATGCGGTATCTCCAACTGTCGTAACAAGTAGATTGGTGCGTTCGTCTCCCAGCCATGGTCGCGACAGCCTGCAACCCAGAAACGCTACCATCAATGATTGTTGAAACACCTGTGCCTTCAGAAATCTCGTAGGCTTCTTGCAACAAAGTGAACAGGCATACGTAGTGTTGGATACTTGTATAACTATCAATACGAGCAAGAATACTACATAGGGTGTCCGGTAAGGGTCCTCCAGGTATACCGCCATGCTCACCGTTCATCGCAAAGGTACATCTAGCGCAGCCAGCTCCTGCATCTGAGGATATATACGTGTGGCATCGTGCAATACATTGATCATGCCGCTTTTAAAAAGGCTGAGCGATTAAAGGCAGAACTTTCGGTAGTCTACAAAATCTTTGTCCGAGCTCCTCTATCTTCCGGCATTTATTTTAGCTTACAGAAAGGTGCACCAACTGCGCCCACTGCCATTCAAGAGCTAATTTTGATTTAGACACTCCGGTTTACCAATGGAGTCAAGTGGCCAATGGTCACCATTACCGTTGGACTTGTAGCTCAGCGCCATTGACCTCTCCGAATATTAAACGGGAACCTTTGTGATGTTCCTCGGAAGGACAACATTTACGCGTACATGTCGTTGATTATGTAAACTCCGATGTTTTAAAGGTTGTTTGGAGGCCCACAACAAATGCACTTGCCTTCCAACATGATGATGCATTTTATCCCCAGGTACACCTTATGATTTGGCTACGCACCACGTTGTGCAAAGTCCGTTTGCCAAAAGTCCCGCGACTTGCCTCATAGCAGCGAGGATCCTGTTGGGTTCGAGTGACGGTTCTGCCTTCTGAGCGTGGCTTACAACAAGTCCTTGGTTTTGATCTGCTGCTGATCCGAATAATCGGCTGTTCAACCCGACCGAGGGCATGAAAACGACTACATCTTAAACCTGTAGAGTCTGCTGAACGTTCATCGGGAATGAAGTTCTCAACTGTGTCGCGAACCCCGCAGCGATCACCAATTGTTATTCATACTTGACTTCAACATTTGACCAAGTAATACATGACTTCACTCAGGAACGGTTTGTCTCAGGCTGCCGTATGGACTACGGCTCCACTTCCGGTGCTGCGTGCAATCGAGAGCTTACTATTCGTCGAGACGCTCGTCTATGGGGACACTTGCGCTTCTTTGCTGCGCGCTTGAGACGTTTTTCCGTACCTCTGAGGGTATGATCATCCTGATTTTTACTGTAATGGGTTCGCTCATGCTAGAGCCAAACATATACAAAATGACGGGTTGTGAATCCACCGTTCAGATTCACTAATGCATGGAGCGACCCACCTGCCGCATATTATCCCTTCTACTGAAGGCCTTGCCGCAACTTCCTGAAGGACAAACAAAGGGTTTGACACCCAAATGAATGCGTTGGTGTCGCGATCGGTGCCCTGCTGTCGAGAAGGTTTTCTCACAGAACGCGCATTCAAACCGGCGCCCCAACATCTCTGTATTCATGGCATGATCATGCGGCAGTGTTGTAGCTGGTCCTTCTCCGTAGACTGGCCTGTATAAGCTTGATTCGTCGTTCTGCGCCCTACTTCCAAAGTGACACGCACGAGCTGGAGTACATTCTTCTTCTTCATCCTTGTAGCAGACGGCTTCGGTTAGAGAGTGGGACCTCAAGTCTTTGTGCGAATCCTGGCACGTAAACATCTCAAATGCACCCTCCAGCTGATCTTCATCTGGTGTTTCCGGAAGCTGTAGGTCACGGAGGTTCTGCAATCTTTGCAGATCATTTCCAAGTTTAAGAGTGTTCTGTTTCGCCTTCTTTCGAGCAGATTCCGGTATACAAGAGCGCCAAGGTAGCTCTCCGATGGGCGAAGGCTCGCAGCGAACTTGCCCGTTATTGAATAGCCCGAAAGCCGGAGACGACTGTATTGCGGGCCCTCCTTGCTCCTCGGGGCTTTCAGGGCACGTGCAGTAGTCGATCGGCTCCCACGTCGGGACAAAGTCGAAATTCGCACTCCACAATCGATCAGCATCGATGATATCATATGAGGGTATGCTATGTCCTTCATACGCTTCATATTCTCCTGGACTTTCCCAAATGCTCCCTACACCAGATGCGTCATCGTATGCACTGGTGTTCGCGAACCCTGAAAGTCCGTTCGCGATAGGATATCGATACATTGAAACTTTGAGAGGGTGGATGAAGCACAACAAAGAAGGGTTCTTAAGCTTAAGCAGCGCTAGGGTATGCGTAGTAGTAGCTAAGCTCCTCCTCAACAGGGAACGATTAAAGGAACTCGACTCTTTGCGTTGACCCGTCTCCAAAAGCGGTTCGTTTCAGACACATGTTGCAAAAGTAATCGGGATGGAGCCTTTCCCACAGACCCTTATATGGGTTCAATTCAGCGACATTCATTGATTGCGTTGCGGTCGTTTAGGAGCATTGAAATCGACACCTGTGAAAAAGCAGGTCGATCCCATGTGTGTGATCTTGTGGACGGTGGCTTCTTGCCGTCGGCAAACTCTAAAATGCTTGCGGCCGGAGATCGGCTTCGGAGGTGCACTTTGAATTGATTTGATAAAAATGGCCATTCTCCTCTCGAGTCCGGCGTAGCAGGCTTTGTTTGCGGGAGAGTAATATGTAGCTATTTGTTAGCAGGCTGTCATGGGAATCGTAGAACGCGTTAGTGTGCCAAGTTACGTCCGCGACGAGTGGGAAAATCTCAACTTCGGCGATTGAAAAAGGCTGAGCGAGGCGCTGGGAGTATCCCGCAAACCAAGGCCTTCATCGAGGTTAGCGGGGGTAGATGAGTCCTCGTCAGCAGCTTACTTTGTTGATGGGACTTGGCAAACCCGGATGGGCTTAAAATAACGCTGTCATTTGAATCAAAAGGTAAGAGTTTTCACTCGGACAAAGCTTTTGAATGGAAATGCGCTCTCCACAGAGTGGCTTTCGCTAACTTGATGTTAGGAGAAGGTGCAAGGAAAATGAGCAGAACTCGTGCACATTTTGTAAGAAACATGGCACAAGGCCTCCGACATCGGCGTATGTAGCATTCTTCAGAATCAGCTCCAACTTTCTCATTGGTCTCCTCCGCGGTCACGCATCGAGGCCGCGGATTACACTGCCATTGTACTCGTCGAAGAGTTGAATACAAAGCTTGAGTTAATATCTTGATTGCGCTTAGACAAAACGGATAGTACACTACCATGTCCTTAAGAGGTGGATGTAACTGTTCGCAAAAGATGAGGAGGTATCCGCCGATATAGATCCGAGGCCGAGATAAAAGCAAAGGTCAACAAGGCACAGGAGGTCCTGGCCTTATGCTCCTTCAACCAGGAGCTCGTACTGCTATTCAGGTTGCCTTCTTCTTAGATTTAGCATCTGACGTGGTCGAAATGAAAATGGAAGTCGTGCTGTCATGAAGTAGATACCCAGCTTCACAGCAGCACGACAAGACCGCTGTATATGCAGGGGGCGTACTATGTATCTATGTTCTGTGAAGCACTTACAGCGTCTTCCAGGTGGCTATTCGCAAATCAGAGTACGTCCTGGTGGCAGTGAAGGTTGGGCAAGCGGTTGATAGTGGTTCTCTCCCAGCTCGACACCTCCTCGACGGGAAGAGCCTTCAATAGAGCTGACCAGTGGTCAAGTGATTGTGCTGTCATCCGAACCGAACATAATTGAGGCCCATATGCATATGCAGTTTGGAATCACTACCGCTGCGGACTTATCACTCAAATAGAGTCCAATATTTGTCACATTGCACACACAATAAGTTAACTGCTATTCTACCTATAAGTTACTTCCTCCTATATACATCGCCTCCCCAAAAAATTTACTGACTCGTATACATGAAGTATTGCCTGAGCGTATCAGCTAATACTTCTGGTAAGGTACCAATATCCTTCACTACCACGTAGTAGTCGAAGGGGAAGGTATCCATGTACCGATTCATCTGCAACACTGGCTTGCCATTTGCGTCTACGCTGTATGTGACGTTTGTCATTTTGGCAATAGAATCTTTCTCCTGGCGGTTATCGAGCACAATAAACACCACCATCACTCGCTGTTCAGCCGCCCGTCGGACGAGAGACCGAATGACTTCGTGGTCTTCGCAAATACCATCGGACAGGATGAGCTGCAGTTGCCACAGGTCCGCCCCCTGGCCACTAGACGCCATCGACCGCGCTTGTTCAAGGATGCCCATAGCTGTGTCCATCATTTTCCGAACATTGGTTCTGTCCTGACCAAATGTAAATCGCCGAATCACCTCTGCACCAGCTTCATCAGAGAACGGACGATCGAACGCGTGAAGAAGCTTCACATCTTCGCCAAAGCTGATGACAGAAACATCACCCGCTTCCAGCTGAGTTAGTGCCGTCGTGATAACAGATAGTGACTCATAGGCCAGCTGAACACACCGCGACTCGGCCATGGACCGTGAGTCGTCGATTGATATCATAATTTGGTAAGTGCGCTTCGAGGGCTTGGTCCGCCGCAGCCAAATTTTATCCTTCTTGAAGCGACTGGCAATGTATGGAATGATCTTGCGCATATTCAATCGCTTTCCAGTTCGATAATCGCCTTTCAGCTTAGTGGCCAAGGTTGGCTCCAGAATGAGTCGCAGTTGTTCGCAAAGGGAAAATGATAGATCACGCGTCAGAACGGTATAATTGCGCCACAAGTCCTGTGCCTCGCGTGGGTCTTGCCCGGATTCTCTCCATGCAGCAATGGACTGTTCTAGATCCTTGCGCAATTCATCATACTCCTCACTGGTCATGGCCTCGTGGCCCTCTTCAGAATACTCTTTATCTTCGTCCAACCACTCGAGCCGGGGTCCTTCATCCTCTTGCATATGTTCTTCATCCGTATCCGTCTGATCGGCATCGTCAACGTCCTTCCGATGCATCTTTCCTTCCGTGGGTTTGTCAGGACTTTGGTCGTCTTTGGCAATGTCAATGGCTCCAGTTGGCTTTTTAGATGCCACTTTCTCTCTTTCAGCAGAATCCTGTAGTGGTTTCTCATTGGTATCTTCAGGATCACGATTATCTTCAGTTACATCCAATGGATCAACCTCCATGTCGTCCTGAGCATATGTCTTATCTTCTTTGTCATCAGCAAGGGCCTTCCGATCCATCTCATTAAGTTGCTCTACAGTTGCGTCTGCCATAGCCTGTCCATCTGCTGCCTCGTTATCGTTTTCCACAAATTCGAACTCGCCGGCTTGATCTCCCGTGGTTTCGGTCTCGTCCATCTTTGGCGTATCGTTCTCGACTGGCGCAACATCCTTTGTTGCGTCGCGGATTGACTTGAGCCGTGACATCCATTGCTTCAAAGCGTCACCAATGCTCCGCCTGGGGTTTGGATCGGCGTCGGCACCTTGCTGGTTGTCTTTAGGTGGCTCGGAGGCAGTCTGTTTCTGCCTCGTGTCTTGACCGTGCGAGGCATCTTGTGTAGAGTGACCTTCCTGGCCTTCCTCCGTTGGTTGCTCAGCGGAATCAGGTTCCTCCTGGACATTGGCGGCCGTTTTCTCCCCAGTTGTACCATCAACACCGAAGGGCTGTGCACTCTTTTGTAGTTGATCATCTACAGCTTGTGGATTCTCCATGGCCCTATCGTCTTCCTCAATGTCCTGTTGCTCTTCGTTGTATCCATGAGCCGGTGTCTCTTGTATACGATTTTCCTCTTGTTCCATTCCCGGGTCTTCTTCCGGAAGTTGCTCTTCTTGTTCAGCCAGAGCCTCCGCTTCCAGTTTCTCCTCTCCTTCGGCGGTATCTCCTTCATCAGCGTCATTTTGCTCATCCGGTGTGTTTTCCGTTTCTTGCTCTTCGGTCGACTCGTTCATGTCCATGTTCTTGTCATCAGGCATGTCCATATCAACAACATCATTGAAGTCATTGTGGGCGTCGGACGGCTTTTCGGTCTCATCAGTATCATCATCTGCCTCCCCATCCAAATCCATGTCGTCAGGCAGATCCAAGTCCCCTTCGTCCTGTGGTTCTGCATTGTCATTGTCTCGCTCATCTGCTGGTTTAACATCGATTCCGTGATTCTCTTCCTGGTTGTCTTCGGCACTGTCATTGATAGGATTTTCGTCACCTTCCTCCTCACCCTCATCGCCTTGTGATTCGGGTTTACTATCACCTTTGTTTTCCCGTTCCTTCTTCTGTTCCGGCTTCTCTTGGTTGTCCTCTCCATCAGGTGATGCATCCTCCTTGGCAGCCATCTCTGTCTCATTTCCACCGCTCTGGACAGGGGCGTCCTTCTCCGTCTTCTCATCCTTCTCATCCTTGCCACGATCGTCCTCGTCTCCCCACAGCTTCTCATCGATCACATTGGCATTGCCGTCTAAATCGCCCATTTGCTCTTCGGGCTCTTCTTCGTCTCCAGGCTGCTCAGTATCCTCATCGTCATCATCAGCCTCCACATCCTCAAGTTTGCCCTCGAAATCCATATCCATCTCAATGCCATTGTCTTCGTCTTCAATTTTCTTCTGAGGTTCAGGCGGAGCTGGAGCATCATTCTGCATGCCTTCCACCTGCCCTTCGTTCTCAATCTCATCACTTACATCCTTATTACCCTCACCCTCACCAATACCGGTTCCAGCCACATTATCGTCTGTTTCCCCTTCTTCATCGTCTGGCTGCTCAGTTTTAGGTACACAATAGCCGTTCTTGAACAATTGGCCGAATGTATTACAAAGAACGTAGCCCAGCTTGAGCGTAGTCTTATGCTGCAGGACAACCTCAAACAGTCGATGTTGTGCAACAAGCAAATACTGGTGTACAAGTGGGTATGTCTGCCGCAACAACAACGTGTACTGATCGCGATCGTCGTTCGTGGTTGATAGACGCTCGAAGCTGCTGATAGCAGAGGTCAGAGATGCCACAAGCGCAGATACTGTTGTCGGTTGAAGAAGTCTCATGGATCGCTTGTGGGCGTGCCGCATGTGATTTTCGCTTAATTCGAACTCGTCCATGTCGTCATCATCCGCAATTGTCGCACTGTTGGAATCACTCTTGCCCATTGTGATTTGGAAGGCAATGAGTAGTCTCTTAACCACATCGTCTAAGTTTTGGACAAACACACTTGCAATGTCGGGAGTTGCGTTTTCTTCGTTCGAACCAGAAACATGGACTTTCTGGGCCATTGGGCGCCCTAAGCGCATGGACTGGACTATCGGCTGGAAGATATAAGCAAGCTCCGGAAACTCATTGACCGCATTACCGCTCTCCTCGCATGCGTTCTCGACGGCGCTGCAGAGCTGTTGGAGCAAGGTTGCGAAGCCTTGTGGGGCAATGTAGCTTCCGCCCATGGTAAGGTAGTGAAGTGCCTCCTCGTTGATGCTCCTCTTCAGATTCAAAATGGTCTTTTGCAGCTTGCGCAGTAATTCTCCTGCCTCAGGTGTCGTGGATATGTTGGCAGCATGTGCATTGTACAACATTAAGCCTTGCGTCACAGTGGCTGTAGCACGATCCAGCCATGTGCACAAGGTCGCTATTGTAGCTGTGATCGGCTCGCCGGCGACAGCAGGGCCACTATCTTCATACACCTGTCTCAACTGCGAAGTAATTCTTGCAAGTCGTTCGTAGGTGTCCATAAATCTGGCGATGGCAATGCGCTCTTCAATCGCTAGATGAAGGATATGATCCAGATAACTCATGCCCTTTTCGACTTCTGGGCGTGTAAGATCTTGAGAGGCATTAATCTGCAGCTCACGAACCTTGGAGACCCGCGCGACCACCTTGTAGAAGTACTCATCCGCGTCGTGCCATGTTCTTGCAGTATCTGGAGTGAGCCAGCCATCTCTGCCTAAAGCAGCTACTAACGTTCTTTCTTTGACATGGACCTCAGGGAGAGCAAACAGGAATGCTGACTGTTGTTGCTCCATGTAACGGTGAGTGCATCTGGGTGAAAGACCGATCTTACTCAGATACTTTAGGAGATCTACGAGTGCCTTCTTTCGCGCCGCCTTCTGCCCTTTCGCTGCTTTCGACCCAGGTTCCAGCGATGCATTCACTTCCTGAAACTCTTTGATTCGCGCTATGATGGTAGCGCAAAACTCATCCAAAGAGGCGCAATCTGAGATGGTTGCATCATCAATTATCGAAGTAGCTGCATGCTTACGCATACGTTCAGCAAGGTGATCAACTTTAAACAGCATCATCTCCTCATGAACGTGTGCTGCGGGCTTGGTCACGATCGCCGGCGCAAGCTTGGAAATCGAGCTGCTGTGGTGTGACTTGAGTTTCATAACCACGGAATCGACTTTTCCGGAACCTAGGCCGATTTCTCCTGTCATCCCTTCATGGTAAGCTACCATGGCATCACGTACAGGCATATCCAGTATCTCTTTATATTTTTTCACAAACTTGTTCAGATGATGGTGCGTTCTGGTAGCGCTTTCTTTCAAAGCAAACACATTCACATCTTTCCATGTGGCAATCTGTACATAGCCATTCAATTCTTTGAGTATCGGCTTTCGCAGTCGTTCAATGAACCCGGCCACGTCGCTCACGAAGAGCTTATAATAGCGATGTACGTTGTAGAGAACATTTGCCACAGATAGTACGCGTTTACGGCGAGGTGGCGACAGCGATTGATGATTCGACAGAGCAGTAAGATGCTGATGGAAGGTGTGCACCATGTCCAGTCTCGTAGCAAACTCGCCCAAGGACGACGACAAACAGAATTGGTCGAGCATTTGTAACAATTCTTCGACTAACTTCGTGTCGTTCTGAGCCGTATCCTCCAATTCCGTGACTGTCGCTTGCACTGTAACTCCCATTATGACTTTCCACAGGTGGAACCAGAGCTTGCTAGCGTTCTGTTCGCACTTCAGATCCTCAACAGAAAGCAATTGCTTCCAGCACTTCAGTTCCAATTTTCGCCATCTCAAGATCAACTTTACCACTTCATCAATACACTTCTTCAAAGACACTTCACGGCTGGCGTATGCCTCCCAATCCTGACTCTGTTGTAATAATAGTTCCAACCCGGTCAACAGCTTCATCACGGGTGATGTCACAGCAAAGCTCGTAATGCGTTCGCAGAGCATAGACAAGGATAACAAAACGGCATGCTCTGGCCATTGGCTCAGTAGCTCACCAACTCGCGCATCGAAGTTCTGAACCACCGGAAACAAGAGGTTCGCTTCAGCTGCATTGGAGTCCTTATAAAAGTCGTACTGAGGTTGTGTATCGAGAGGTAATGATCCATCGTCGCCAGCCTTGGCTGGTGTACATATTTGTACCTGCCGAGCAGCCATGAAAACTTGCCCGCCTTTAAAGATTTGACCAATGCTCTGTCGCGGCAAATAACTAGTGCTGTTCGCGACCGCGCTCGCTGCTTTGAATGAGCGCACATAGGCGGTCTCCCAAGATTTTGTAAACTCATGTACGTTGCCTTCGGTAGCAAGCCATGCTTCCACTAACCGGCGATGTAGTAATCTTGCCTCTTGTGCAGATTTCGGTCCCAAATCAACTTGTTTACTGCCGTTGGGCTTTGCGGTCTTGATATCGCTGTCGCCACTGTTAAGGACATCCACAAACTCCTCTCTGAAGTCAGGGAACCGTTCCAGAAAATGAGCTTCTTGGATTTCGTCCTCTCCTGCCAATTCATGCGCGGTTTCTTTGAACTTATACAATTCGTCGGCTGCTCGTTCTGTTGCCAGTCGTTGTTCTTCAAGTTCCGACCAAGCATCCACTAGCTCCGCAAAAAGAAAATGCACATGCTCCAGAAATTCACGGCATGTCGGCGTCATTACCTCGGAAAGCGCAGCAACTCTGTGAAGTAACGTGGCAAGCACGTCAACGAACACGGGCCCCTTATTCAAACCGTCAAGGCTTTTCAGCAGCGGCAAGATTCTGTCAAGCTCAGCTTGATCATCAACAAATTTGCTCAGAGCTGACAACGCCCGTTCCACGTTGGCATCACCAAGTTCAGTACTTTCAGAGAACATCCTCAGACCGTACTTGAACTGATAAACCCGTAAATAGATTGGTTGCAGGATGTCACGATAAAGAGGGAACTTCATCTCCAAGCGTTCGATCAACGAAGCCAGTGTGTCCTGCAGGTGCATCTCCTTACCTGAAGCAAGCTGGGTGTCAGAGAGCCCGTGAAGAATATCGCTAACCGCTGTAGGACTCAGGAGGTGATCCTTAAGCAACCGGAGATCGCCTAAAATTTCGCTCATTTGCGACCGCTCCGGGCGAAGGGCAACTTTGCTGCTCCACTTGGCTTCATGGCGTGAAACGTACTGCATGGTTTCTTGTAGGGCATCAATGAGGGGATTGGTCAAGTTTCCGGTATGCAACTGCTCCAATTGACGTCGAACGAGGACCTCTGCTTCTAGCGATTGCTCTGCATTCCGCATGAAATTCAGTTTTATGGCAGGACCTAGTGCAGGATCAACTGGCACGTCTGGAATGTAGCATTGAAGAAAAATAAACGAGTAAAGCATCCAAGCCTTCCCACGACTGGCAAGCTGATCGTCATTCGTGTGACGGAGCTCCACGACTAGCTGGATGCACGGCACCAGATACTCCACGAAACTTTGACTCAGCTGTGCGTCGTCGACCTTAGCAAGGAGCAGCGAAAGCGAAGCGATATCACTTTTGCTCGTACTAGCATCCTCGCGCAGAAGAAGCGTAGCAGCCGACATGATTTCTGCATGGATGTGCTGCGGAAAAGCTTTCCGGAGATCTCTGAGAAACTGCAAATCACAAAATCAGTATAACATCCCTCTAGCACCTTGCCACAACGATTTACCTCTAATAGCGCATTCGCCAAAATAACGACATCGTCCTTCCAGTGATTTCCACTATCATTCCACGTGACGATCTCCGATACCGTTTTTGCATGAGCAGCTCGAGCGTTGAACGCATACAAGGGAACGCCGTCACATGAAGCCAACAAGCGCCAACTGAAAGCAGAAAGCGTGCTCTTATTTAAGATTGTTGGGCCGGCAAACTTACCCTCCACGCTTTTAATCTCAACATCGTCTGAGATCATCGGTACTATGGCTCCGTCCAGGAACCCAACCAGTTCATCTCGTTCCATTGCTTCGGCCCAGAACGACGCCGCGTTTGACCACAAAGCGCGATGCCACCTATAGAGAGCGTCATGTGCAACTGTGCGAACGAATGGTGCTAATTGAGATGCTGACAGGCTGTGACCAGCTTCAGCATCACAAGCCCAAAGGATTCGCTGAAGGGGTTCAAGGTCGCAAGGACTGCGAGAGCTGCTAGACAGAGCGATATTGTAGTACAATCGCAATTTTCCTTCCACGCCTTTCAAAACCTCGGGTAGTTCCACGGCATTATTGCCAGCGCACAGCGACCCCAAAATTGAAAGCTCATCTTTCACAATTTTCTGATCCACTAATGCCCACTGAAGGACCCGCGCGCTACGTTCTGCCACTTTCCACATCATCGTTAGTGGAATACGGCCTTTGACCTGCACTAAGCTCTCCTCGGTGACAATCTTGCCGTCCGCCACATGTTGCCTCTCCTCGCTCATTTGCTTCTGTATGCCGGCCACACGCCCTTCCAAAGTGCCCGACACTTCCTCTATTACATCAAGAAGGCTCTGATCAATTTTCCCTTCGTTTAGGAAATATAATGTCGCCACTCCTTCGACCAACGCTCGCTTGGAAGCATCTTCAAGAAGCAGCGAAGGATGGAAAAGATTTGTCCAGTCCGGCTCCACATGATTGTTTACTGCGTGTAAACGGCGCTCGATATCGGCCAAGCTAGCGTCTTTCAAGGTGGTGATACTCCCGTGTCTCCAAAGCATTCCAACGCGCTCAAGGCCTATCATTCCGGATGTGGTTGCGAGATTTTCCACGCAAGCTCGGAGCCGAGTGGACTCGATATCATCACCGTTGTACGGTGGACACCCACGAAGAGCCTTGCACAATCGGCGCAACGCTATTAAAGAGGAATCGAAGTCTAAATCTGGAAGTAGAAGGGTGTCCCACAAGCGAGCACTGTGATCCAGGATTTGATGAACGTTTCCAGCGTAACCAGCGGTAGCCCAGGGAGTAGCCACTCTACGGAGCTGCTCGAAAAGCGGCCAGAGAAACCGAACGCAATCATGGCCTAACTCATTTTCCCCAAGTTTGTAGTTCGCAAAGAGTTTGGACTTTTGAATAACTGACAGACTTTCAGTCCTGATTGTGGTTGCGTCGTCTTGCTTGTATATCATAATCCTGAGCCGACTGGCAACACTCCAATCATCAAGGGCACGCGTATACTCGGCCTTGATCGCTTCGAAATTTGGGTTACCCGATTCATTCATCAAAATCAATTTATCGGCAACGGTTCCAGAAAGGCAGAGTCTTCGGCCACTGTGCTCCTCAACTTTCCGCGCCATAGCTTGCAAATCCACCGGAACGTCCCCTTCCAGAGTACTGCCCAGCAGGTGCAATGGAGTAGCATCCCCTGGCATCAATCTAGGCATTATGGTTGTGAACCAGGACCGCCGCAAGTGGCGGTTACTGACGGAGTTGGCAACGAACACGCTTATAGCCGCATCAAGGACCTTGTCGCGGGAGAACTCCCCATGGAAGTCACCACCAAGTAGCAGATACTCCAAAACGCTGCCGTCCAAAAGTATTTTGGCTAGATCCGAGTGCTCCATAACCCACCTTGAATTAATGTAATGGGGAAACTCTCCCACTTCCAAAAGCTTGTTGATTCCCGTACCATCCTTCATTTGCAGTTCTGCCTTCACGTCGGTACCACAAACATCTCTAACAGACTTCCCTAGCGCTTCCCTCATATCCTCACCCCGCTCGATTCTCTCAACAGTCAAGCGCGCCAACCGCCGTAGACGCCGTGGGTCAGTCAAATGATGTTCCGCGTCGCTGATGTGCAATTTGCCTGGCAAACCAGCTGAGCGGAGTAAGCGGGGTACGTCCGTCAGACCCTCTACATACACCTCCACACCGCGGTTACGCATTGCACGAGAAATTTCGCCAAATCTCTCATCCATGCACATGAAGATGCGAAAGCCAGAGCGCTTACCAACAATCTGGATTTCGCCATCGACAAGACCACGTTCAGTCACTGCGAGGACACCACCGCTCTCCAATAACGGGTTAAGGCGATCCAATACGCTTGACGGGCAAAGGTTAACGTTATCCAGAAGTATCCAATGACCTTCTTCCATTGCCCGGATAAGACTTCCATCGATCCACTCGAATGTGCCGGTCGCACCACCAATGAGAGTCTCCTTGTAAAGCTCAATAGCTTTGGAAATGCTTTCCAGACTTGGAACGGCCTTCTCACTGACGTCAATGTCAAGTGAAACTGTCAGCTTCGCCAGTTCATCCATGAATCCAGCCACGTACACCATATCCAAATCACCATCCCTGCGTGTGACCATATCCCATGCCGTCACCAATTGCTCAGGAGTTTGCCCACGCTTCAACATTTCTTTGACGCAACAGCCCACCAGAGAGCCGACTTTGTCAATCACAGCTTTTCGGCGCCTAACGCCGTCCGCTTGTTCGAAGCCTCCAAGAAGCTCAACACTGTCCACTCCGGGGTTCAAACTGAATTCTTTCAAAGTGACGCCCGATAAGCCGGCCAACAGGCGCACCAAACTCGTTTTCCCGGCACCACCTGGCCCGGTGATGATGGGCATGTAATTCATCTCCACGCACTTAAGGAGAACCTCTAAAGTAGGAAGCGTACCGGGGAGCAGCTGTAGATGATTCATGGGCACGCTTCCCCATAGTGCCCTATTCGCCTTCCTCTCAAGCTCAGCACATCCTATTCTGAGTTTCTCTTGAGTAACTTCCCAGTCAGGTCGCCGTTCCCAATCATGATCACCGAAGACCTCCATGTAGATGCGACGAACACATTCTCGATCATGCGCAGAGCGGAACCTTGATGCGTACAAAATGTTGATGCTATCCGCCAAACTGACACCAGTACTCAATATTTCCACCCATCGGACAACATCACGTAGGTTAAATTCCCAGGGGGCACCGCGAAACCCAAACCTCATTTTCACCATGGTATCCTCCTTCATCCTTTCGTTAAATCGAACCATTTTCTCCAAAGTTTCGGGTTTCAAATTGCCAGCGCCGTACACACCAGCCAAGATAGTGTTCAGATCGCGCTCGCTGAGAGCCTCAACCCATACGGAAGTAAAGCGGTTAACGAAACTCCTTGGTAAACCCTTGCGTCCTCCGCCTTGTGCTTGAGGGTTCTGAGCAGCAAATACCCTGAAGCCTGGGCCTTTCTTAAAGCTTTTATCAAGCTCCGGAATATATACTTCGCCTCGATGATCGAGGCAAGCGTTCAACCCTTCTAGTACTTGCTGCGAAGCCAGGTTAAGTTCATCAAGGAGTACCCAGCCCCCAGCTTTCATGGCAGCCAAGAACGGCCCATCACGCCATTCAAAGCGACCTGCGTTTCCCGCACCCTCAACTGGTAAATCGGTACCGAACAAATCCGTCAGGTCCGTCTGTTCGCTCAGATTGATACGCGTGACTGGATAACCGCAGACTTTTCCAAGTGTGACAACCAAACTGGTTTTTCCTACACCCGGACTTCCTTCCAAAAGCACGGGTTTGTGAAGTTGCAGCGCCCGCAGCACGCGGAAGAGATTTCCTCGTGTTGTAGGTGCGACAAAGGAGAACTGAACGTCCTTGATCGGCTCAACCCCCGTCGGGACGTAAAACGGATCGATCCCAAACCTATTCTCATCGGCCACAATCTGTCCGTGAGCTTCAGGAGCTTTGGTACCGCGGAGCCAACTTTCGACCTCCTTACGCATGGTATCGCTAACCACACCAAAAGCTGGATTGACCCCTAACCCATCCACAACACCCATGCATCCTCCCTGGACAAAAGCCTCCTCGAGGCCGATATTTCCAGCCGATGCGCTTACGAACTGAACCCAAGCAAGAACATCGCGCAAACTAACGATTTCCACACGCTCTTTGCCAAGACTCTTAGCTAACGCATCGTAAAAGTCCATCATCCTGACGGCCAAACTACGAGCCATCCCATCTTCCAGACCTGCGACCGTAAGCTTCTTCGTAACCACTTCTTCCAGATCACCACGACCAGTGAATCCTTCTACCCATACTTCACAAAACCGGTTTCTGAGCGCAGGACTCAGCTCCTTTTTTCCATAGTCACCGCCGGGGTTCATAGTGGCGAGAAATCTGAAGCCCTCTTCGGCATATAGTGCCTCTGCTTTTCCTTTCTCAGCAAGCATCAAAAAGCGAGCAGGCTCAAGCACGGAATTCAAACGCTCCAGGACTGAATCATCCGCGAGGGAAATTTCATCCAAAAGGAAGTGTGAGCCTAAACGCATCGCAGTGGTCAGTGGACCATCGCGCCAGCTGAACAAAGTTGTCGCCTGCTGTTGAAGATCTTGCAGCCGTTTAAATAAGGATGATACTTCGTCAGACCTGTGGCCACCCTTCGGCAGCAACCCGTTAACCAACGTAACCGCCACATCCAAATCACCATTCCACTCTGTCATAGAGTTTCCGACGAGGTCCGTAGGCTCTTCCGGCGTTTGTTGCAATATTTGTAGCAACTCGTGCATAACACCTTTTCCTTCTTCAATCAACTCTTGTCTGCCTCTGACAGGACGAACACCGCCGACAAAGTCGCTTACTTCGCTGCCGGCATGGGCGTTGACAATCTTCAGATCTTTGCCGAGCACTCCCGCCACCACCTGGCATACAGTGGTTTTGCCACCACCGGTTTCACCAACCAGCAAGACAGGCTCACAATTCAGTACACACTTGTACACGAGAGTGAAAAGCCTCTTGGTAGCTTTGGTCCAAACGATACTGCGAACAATTTCTTGGAACTCTCCGTGTCCGTCCGAATTCGCTATCGCCTGCTGCACCATGTCAAATCCGCGGTTGTAAATGGAATCAATGTCCAACTGAACACGAAGCTCGCGCTCAATAACGTCTTTAACGATATCGCGGTCTTCGCGGGATCTCATACGCTCTCCTAATAAGCACCAGCCCTCTTCGGCGACAGTTTCCCAGCCACCAGTACCTTTCTCTACACGCCCTGCCCACCTGAACAGGTCTCGCAAGGTCACAAAACCGTGGCGTCCTTCGAAAACTCGTCCTTTCCCACGAGTGTGCTGAAGCGCTTTATAAACACTTACAAGCTTCCTTGCCTGACTCGGTGCAACTGCGCATCGTCGGGACAAGATCGTTTCGAGCTCTCCAACGGGAATCTCATCAAATCCGATTTCCAAAAATCGATTCCTGAACGCCCTACTCAATTGTTTACGTCCACCGTACATGGTACCGGCGGGATTCTGCGTGGCAAATAACTGGAAGTCGGGATGCGGCTTAATCGTGACTTGCGTTTCTGGAATGTACAGCTCCCGATTATCATCCAGCAGTCGATTTAGCGATTCTAGCACATCCGAAGGGGCCAAATTGAGCTCGTCAAGAATAAGCCAGTGTCCCTGCTTTAGCGCTGTCACGAGTATACCCTCGACCCATACGACCTTCCCACCATCTTCGCCCCATCCGCCAATATATTCACTGACTTCTGTGCCTTCATGGTTATTGACGCGCACACATTTGCGACCACACTTTTTCGCCAGAAACTCAACCATGCTGGTTTTACCGGCACTAGTGGGGCCTTGAATAAGCACCGGATGACCAGACATGACTGCTCTTGCCAAACGGCCAAGGTTCTTCTCTACTGCCGGGGTGATGATATACTCGCGCTGCAGTTGTTCATCGGCAGGGATCGGATGAGGACCGTGCGGTAACATGTAGCCGGCAACAACTGAGTGATTTTCCAGAAGAGGTGCCCGACGATTCAGGTTGACGTTTTTCCCGACGCCTTCCACTAATAAGGCACGCACTTTCGCCCATCCAGCCTCCTCCACACCTGTGCCGAAGGTCATTTCGATCCCCTCCCAGACACTTCGACGAAGAGACCACGTTCCATTCCTTGTGGTTAGTCTGGCAAAGCCAAGCGCGCGCGTCAATGTACGAAGGGAATAGTGAACCCTCTGCCCTGCACCATCGAAAAGTTCGCCTGATGATGCCATTTGCCGGACGGCTGTGTAAAAGCGCGCGATGTCATAACAAAGGTCCGTGCCAGCGGAAGTTGGCGGTAACACATCTGTAAGATATCCGCGGATGATGAGCACAAGGTCTTCTAGAGATGCATCCGGAGGCGGACACCAGACTTCCGTAAAACGCGCACGAAGTCCTGGAGGCAAATCACGTTTGCCTGCATCGCCAGATGGATTCATACACCCTAGCAATCGGAACGATGGATGTCTTTCGACTGAGCGGGTGTCGCCTCTTTCGACAAGTACTAAGCCGCTGTCTTTACTTGAAAGCAAACCCGCGAGGCAATCCAAGGTTTCAGGTGTAGCCAGATTGATTTCATCCAGCAAGACCCATTCACCCTTCCTCATTGCTTGAACTAACGCCCCCTCCAAAAAGCTGAACAGCAAGCTATTGGCGCTCTTTTGTTGTGTCTGATCAAATTGTTCCACCTTTCTACCAAACTCTTTCCATTTGTCTTCAAGTTCGGTTCCAAACTTCTTTCGCCTCTTATTGGCCCCCTCGACCTCTGCCCCTCTCGCTTTACGGAAGACAGTCATGGCCATGTCCAAACCCTTCTTCCAACCTTTCACAACGACAGCCCACTTGCTCTTCCGGACGCCCTTCCTCACACCATCGAGAAAGAGCTGGTTCTTTTCAGCAGAAAAGGTTGCCGTAAATAATTTATCAAACTCCTCAACCAAACTACCAGCAAGGACACGACAATCGACAGGCTTGAAACCTCCAAGCAAATCACTGGAATCGCTTTGTTGACTGAGATTGATTACCGTCAAAGGGGTGTTGGTCATATGAGCTAGGTGCTGAACCAAAGTAGTTTTACCAGTACCGGTCTCACCAACCAGAAGCGTCGGAAAGCTCTGAGCCAAGCATGAAGCAATAGTAGACATCAAACGCAAAGTAGGAGGTGTTGATGCGAATGGGCGCTCAACACGTTGGTCCAAGAGATCACGCGGGCGCTTCGGAAGCCGCGCTCGCCCCACGACTACTTGTTCATCAGTCGACGTCACAGCAGGCGTGAAATGATCAATGAAAAATTGGACACGATGCAACGGCACATTGAATGCCTCGCCAATTTTGGCGAGAACTCTGTCTGAAAGCTCTCGCTTGGGAATCCATCTCGCGTACGAATCCGCGGCTTCTAGGAAAAGCAGTTCGCGAACCTCGAGTTTCAATTGCTTAGACCCGTCCGAAGCCACTTCCATTGCGTCCGGCATATCTCTTCCCCAAGACTCCACTCGCTCACAGAACTTCATCAGATCCCGTAGACTTAAGAGCCGGGCGTTGCTGAAGGCCTTGTCTGCAAAGGTGTCTACTAAAGTCCAGTAGCAGCTCAGCCCGGACGCCATCGCCCCGAGCGCTACTACACCGGGAAACTTTTTCTCAACCACTTCTTGTACTTCGCTTTTACTTAACTCTTCAACATCAATAGCATGCCACAATCCCTCGCCAGCTTGTCCAGCCATACGATTTGCTTTGCCTTTGGACAAACTCTGCGTCCCAAAAACTCGAAACCCCGGCTTTGCCTTGACTTTCTCCCCACGTCCAGCAACCATCAGCCAGCCAGTTTCCAACAATGGCACGAGCACAGACAAAACCTCCGTCGGCGCAAGATCGATATCTTCGAACAATATCCATCGTCCTTCCATAACAGCAGTTGTTAGGACACCAGGTTGCCACCGAAACACTCCAGGTTCCGATGTGCATACGTAGGTACCCAACAGGACCTTCGCATCAGTTTGATCACCAAGGTGAATCTTCAAGAGGTCCTCTGTTGTTGCGTACAGGTAGTTCGCTGATTCAGCTATCAGCGCAGTCTTCCCGCAGCCGGGTGGGCCCGAGAGTAATACGGGAACATTGAGAGAAATCGCAAGAGCTAATCGGTGAAGGTTCGCTTGTGTTGTTGCTGTGGGAACCAAAGTCGGTTGTACAGGTGTAGTCGTGGAGATGGGTAAGAGAACACCCGCGATGGAGGTAGTTAGTGGAGATAGACTGTCGGAAGTAATAAGCAAGGTTCGAGAGTTCTGCCCATTGATGGCTATCGGCTTCTCCTCAACAAGCATCCAACCCCTTTCCATTGTATCGCGCTCATCTTCTAGCAGTGCGAGAAACTGCAATTCCTCATTGTGTACATGATGTCCAATGAATGCCTGCCTTTCCCCATCAGACATTTCAAGTAGTATAGCGAGCATATGCGCGGCATAAGCACGAACGCGTTCGTCAGTGTTTCGAACAGCAGTGTAAAGTGGAGTCCAAGAGAGCAAAGGGGCAAAAGTCGATGCATCATAGCGCAGAAAACGATACAAAGCTCGAAGAATGTTCCGTAGCCGATGTGTCGGTAGGTCGGAGGTACATGCCGTCTGCAAGTGATGTTTCAGCGTGAGTAGATATAAGGGGACACCAGCATTCTATGTTACCGTACCTCAAAAATTGTGCGTGCCGACTCTACCGCTCGAACAGCAAACGGCATAATTTGCGGAACAACTGGAAGAATCAGAGAGCAAGATAAAAGGAGTTTCTCAATTTTGCTCGTTGCAGCGTTGCTGGTGTTATCGCGAACGTTCCCGTCGCGATCGTGTTTCGGACTAGATGAGACACAGGCATGACCAACTTCATGTTGGTTGCAGTCGCATATACCATCCAGTATGATTGTGCGATTCGCATCAAACCATCTCGCCACAAGGTCCAAAAGAATGACGCGGATCTGCTTTTGGCGGATCAAGATGCTCGACAGACATAGCCGTAGCAGCCAACCGCTAATCGTATCTAGGAGCCGTTGTATCGGAAGTTCATTGGTAGGTAATTGTGATGTAGTAATGGAAGTTATAAGCTGTAGTTCTTCAGGACGAAGACAATTCGGTGCTGTCTGAAGTATGTAAAGAAGGGGCGGAAGGAGATCGGTTTCAAAAGTGGAGTGTTCTTGCAGGTAATCCTCGCAGGCACTAGGCCTGTTCGTTGACTCTGCCATTTGTGTGAATGATGTAGAGCGGTAAAGGCAATATGCCTTCTCCACTGGTTTTCGTATACGCGGCGATTCTTTGACGAGTCCCCGGTCGCAATCCGATGATCCGTCGACCCCACAATCCCGGCCACCCAACGAAGCAGCAGCAGACAGGCCTCCCCTTGGTATCTTAATCAGCCACCGTCCCCAAGCACTCCTCGGTTGATCGGTTAGTTGGTCTTGTTGTTCGCCCGTGCGTTCGTTGCAAAGGTTTGTGGGGAAAACAACTAAACATTTTGTCAAAAAGAATGTCACTTTGGCGGTCACTTCACAAGTCATAACCTGACAAGTCACTCGAGTGAAAATGTTTTTGGAGTGATAAAAATTCCGCTTTGCTCGGCCTTCCGACGTTCGGAAACGGTGGCATAAAGGACGTATCATCTCCACGGAGAGCAGCGTTTTGAAGAGCCGATAGATGCAGTAGATTCGCGGACGGTGCGAGAGAAAGTTGACATCTGTCCATGTGAGTATTGAAAGCCTCCCCCGGCTGTCCCTCCGGCGATCTTGTAAAGCGTCAAAGACAGAGTCCCCCGTGTTCCCTTAACGTCCCATAAATGCATTGCAAAGTAGTCAAGGTCACTGATGTGGCCAGCCCTTTCATGTAAGTTCTTGCTTGATGGTCATCTGGCAGCGATACCGTACTTACATCTTGAATGGTCATTAGTGCGGAGCTGAAATCCCAGGTGGCCGCGCTCCCCACGGCCCCTCTCTTGGTCGCATTCCTCTCTAATGAAGACCCGGCTGCTGTAAAGTACGCTGAATGGACAGAGAAGACCTGCGCTGAGGTCGGCATCCGCTTCCAACTTCGTCAGTGTCCCCGCACAGAACTCGAGGACCAGCTGGTGGAAGCCAATAATGATCCCGATGTTCACGGCATCATGGTCTACTACCCGGTCTTTGGTGGGACGCAGGTGGGTAAGAACAAGCTTGAGTTGCAAGGAAATGGCACAGATGCATCCAAGACTGCCATAATGGGGGCCGGGCGAAAGCAAGATTCTGATTTTAGCATGCAGGACGGGTATCTGCAAAACACTGTGGACTACCGAAAGGATGTGGAGGGACTCTGTCATAAGTACCGCTATAGCATGTATCATAACATCCGCTTTCTCGACAAAGAGGAAACACGCAAGTGTATCATCCCTTGCACTCCGTTGGCCCTGGTCAAGGTAAGTTGTCAGACAGATCGCCATGCCGATCCGCACAAATCTCATCCACATCAACAGATCTTGGAGCACATCGGTGTCTACAACAGAATCTTGACTTACGGTAACCGCCTTCATGGCCGGACCATTACCATCATCAACCGTTCAGAGGTTGTGGGGCGGCCGCTTGCCGCACTTCTCGCTAATGATGGTGCAAAGGTATACTCTGTTGATGTGGATGGCATCATGGAGTTCCATCGTGGTGAAGGCTTGAAGCTTCGCAAGCATGAGGTAGGCCCTCATACATGTAGACTCTTTCTTTGTCAATGCGTGTACTTATCAGGTTCGCTAGGTCTTTGAGACATCTATAACACTTCCAGAAGCACTTGCCCGCTCAGACGTGGTTATCACTGGCGTGCCGACGTCTACATATAAAGTTGATACCTCCCTACTGAAGGACGGAGTGGTTGCCATCAACTTCTCAACGGCGAAGAACTTCAATGATGATATCAAAGAAAAGGCGAGCATATATGTTCCCAGTGTCGGCAAGGTTACAGTGGCCATGCTACAGAGAAATCTGTTGAGGTTATATGAGTACCAAAAGGGCGGCCTGTAGCAAGCAGTCCCATGCGTCGGTAATTTAAGGAAGTGGACCTGTATGCGCTAGACTTTACAAAAACAATACAACATATGTGCGCAATCCGAATAAAACGGATGACAAGCCAATGCGTGCAATGCTTTGTTGTCGGGTTCTCCCACTTCTGGTGCCATACTTTGGTGATATGTTAGAGCCTTGAGCGTTGTTGGACGGACACCGTCTTGATATCGATTACTGACTGGTGTGTGTGATTACGTATTAACTCCGATCCAACACGAACTTACAATCGATTCTGAAGTAAACCCGTTAAAATCACAAGTGCCTCCGATTTAAGCGCTGCACTTGCATTTCTTTTGAATGCCATTGTCCGTCTTACCGAGTACTTCAGACGAGCGAAATGCTCAGATCACGATCGGGCCTACGAAGAAGCAGCGCTACTATACGCATCGGGACGCTTCAGGATCCGAGTTCGAGGGGACGCCGCCCATGCAGACGATGGAAAGTGTAGACGCTCGAGACCGACGCACACAAAATATGCAGAGAGACATGCGGTCGCAGGTGGCAGGATCTACGCTCGAAAAGGACTCTGAAGGCATGAGTGGCCAGTTAATTCCCGATATATCTGAAGACTCTGCAAAATCAACGCGACAATTCAAAACTTTGCATTATCTTATCACACGTAAGACAAAGGCATCTAAAGTAAAATATCGACGACGGAGCAAGCCAAAGACACCAAAGCCAGCACAAGCGAAAGCTGCCACTGGAGCGTCCACCAGGAAGCCTGGACAGTCGACAGCGCGTGATTACCCACCAAAAGGGGCGTCCACTGTTGATGGACATGTTCTAGGGCACTCCAGGTGCGTGAAACCCCATTTTGTAACCTATCAGTAAATATTCATTGCTTGCTCACGGCAGCCAGATTCATGCACAAGTACATCCGACAACTTCGGAGCGACTGGTGGGCAATGAAGGGTCGGAGCAAGATGATGATCCGAACAGCTTGTACTCGGCAACGCTAAAAGTTCTACGAAAGCATCCAAAGTGGAATGTTGAAACAATGACAGAGCTTCGGAAAGCAGTGGTAGCTACAGTATGGCCGGAGCCCGAACGACCAAAGAGCGAAGAACACGCACAGTTGGATCTCGCAGACTACGATATTGAGAATTCGCAGATGCAAGGAATCTCTTATTCACGACCAGCACCTCCTACGTCACTGCCACATCACGAACCAGTACCGAAAAAACCGCCGCTCCCACCGTATGTACTAGGGCGTACGCAAGGGCCTCCCCTTTATGTACCTCCACCTGATGCCCAACCAATACCGCCACAGACTTATTCCTACGTTGGTCCCACTTTTTCAAGAATGCCCCATCCTCAATCCCGTACCCAACCAGCACCAAGTCGTGTCACTTCGAACGTCTCGAATGCATCCACAGATAGGTCGTCTATGTACAGTGACCACACAACCAGAACGTATCCCGTACTGTCGCGACGAAATCCGCCACCCCCAGGGAGTAATTCGGGCGCCGCATATCTACAGCACGCAGAATACGCGGCAAAGTCCAGCCAACAACAAGCGATTCAAAATCCGTCAACCCTATTTCCCACCGCAATGCAACCGCCGCGGCCGACGCATACGTATACTCTTCCTCCATCATTCCAAGCTCCACCGCTTCCACAGTTTCATCCATCATTACAGCCCGCAGATCAGCCACACTTAATGAAACCACCACCGCCTTTGCGCCCCACTCAGCAGGTAGTTGCGTACTCTACGACATTGCTTCCTCCACCGATTCCACCACATCCCGTTTCCCATCCTTACCGTCATTCAACCGACCATATTCCTTCCTTACCGCCAATAGAAGAATCTCCACCACGAAAGAATATTGTTGCGAGATCGGAACCGGTGGCCAAAGCCGCAGAGAAGCCACAACCAACGCAGTCCATCAAGCGCCTGGATGCAATCAAGCTCGGCGGTCTAGGGCCCGACACGTCGAATGAGGAATACATTGCCAAAGTACGTCGTTTCATTGATTTGAACAATTAATATCTTGCCGCCAATGACTCACACCTGCAACTCTGTTTGTTAGTTGGACAAGTACCATAAACAAAAACAATACGCACAGCAGGTTCGCATGTTAGCACGTTCGCTTCTGCACAAGCAACAAAACAGCACAAGGCCATCATCACGAGGGTCCATGACGAGCCAAAATCCCTTTGCCACGGTTTCGTCAAAACCCAGAAGCCATACTGCCCGCGCCGCCACGAACCCGCTGAGCGTAAAATATGCGCCCAAGGACGTCGAGGCAGCCGCCATGAAGCGCAGAAAAGTAAGCAGCCTAGGTACAATTAATTCTACCCCAAATAGTTTCTCACCACAGTCCCGACCTTCAGATGCAGAGCTATGCAGCGTCGATACCCAAACCGGCCCAGTCAGCACCAACGAGGAATCAGCTCCGGCGCCAATCCACATCACCTGATTCGGACGACGACGAATATTTTGAACGGAGAAAAGCAGAAAGTGAGTTGCGAAAGCTGGAAGAGGAGCATCAAAAAGGAGTCGTTGCCGTCGAGAGTATTAGGCGCGAGATGGGTCTGTAATACCTGCTGTGGGGTGTTCACAAGATCCGTCAGGGAATGGACAAAACAAAAGTAGTTTTAATATGATACCATTGTCCAACATGAGAATGAGACCGTTCGCAACAAAAAGAAACAGCCAGCACTAAAGTACCCCTACAATAATCTATCCTAACACAAACGTAATGCGTGGTTTACAGCATGGTATCTACTCTTGTTTATCGTGCGCAGTGCCTGATTCACGGTTTACGTGGTCATCCCAGCATCTACCCAAAAATCTTTCGATACCATATGCCATGTAATGACCCCTAGGCGCGGATAGAACGTCGTAAATGTGGTTCGCATTGGGAAATTCCACGTAGCAAATATGCGACTTGGAGACACGCTTGAATGACTGCACAAAATCGCGCGTTTGACGGTGCGGTACCAGGTGGTCCGCACGGCCATGGAACAGGAGAAACGGCGGCAACGTGTCGCTAGCGGTCAGGCCGCGAGGAAGCTTAGTAGTGGTCCGTTCCGACTTAGACTCGTCAACAGTCTCGGTGATCTCAGAGGTGTTGGCCACAGTACTCCTTCTCTTCTCCGCCTCCATTTGCTTCAGCATAATCACCGGGCTAGAGAGCTTCAGGAATTCCTCATGTTTGGCAAAACCATCCTCGAAGCCTGCAATGTGTCGTGCAAACCAATCTTGCATCTTGTTTTTCCAGAAGCGTTTGTGATTGGTAACGTCTAGGACGGCGTTGATGGGCACACACGCTTGAATGGACGTGTCGACATCTTCAAAGCCAGGTTGATAGAACGGGTCATTCTGGGTCATGGCAGCCATTGCAGCAAGATGACCCCCTGCAGAGCCACCAGAGATGGCGATGAAGGAGGGATCACCACCATAGCGTGCAATGTTGGAGCGCACCCAACGGATGGCTCGCTTGACATCGATCAAGTGGTCCGGGTATTTGGCAAATGGAGAAAGGCGGTAGTTAATGCTAACGACTACCCAGTGTTTCAGGGCCATGTACGACAAGAATGGAGGTGTATTGGTCTTGTCACCCATGGACCAAGACCCTCCGTGGATATAGATCTGTTTTTCCACATTGCATTAGACAATTACGGTAGAACCGTTGCTTGGCGGATGTGTAAAACTCACCAGAACAGGACGAGTGCGTGGGTAGCTAGGGTGGATGTGGATATCAAGTGACAGAAAGGGTTCGGTTGCGGGAAGAGACTGCTTCAACTCTAAATCCGTCGCATAACAAACTTTGTGCAAGTTATTAGCCTTAATACTGCAAGTTAAGGCTTATAAGCGGTTATACTCACTGTTAGGATGGGTCATGACATTCCGGGCAGACCAAAACGGGTTCAACAAGCGGAACCAATATCCAAGCCTAGCAATTCAATGGGTGAGCAACTGCCAATACCAAGTACGAGACATAAAGCAAGACGTACATGAAGAAACCTGGAGGGTCATGCGATTCCGGCACCCTGTACCGTTTCGTCTGCTCATCAACAATGTATCGCGCAAAGTGGGACTGCAGGAAGAAAGCCCACAGAACAAGGAAAATGAGTACATCCAGCGAGTAGAGCCAGTTGGCATACGGCAAGGTGAACACTCCAACGGACGTGGCAAATCGAAGAAGTAAGAACTTGAGCAGCAGGAATACTTGCGGGTATTCTGTACTGTATGGAGCCGCAAAAAGACGCATCAGAGAGGCGATTCTGGCTATGAACATGCAAAAGAACAAGGTGGCTTACATCAAGCTGCTCAGAACCATAACAGAGAGTCTGACCTTTCGGTCAATGTAGCCAGGAATCGGCACCTGCGACAGCACGCAGAGTGCGCCTGTGCTCACTACCGACAAGGCATATAGGGTCGTATACAGGCCGAACAACATGACGGGGGATGATGGTACTCAATGAATCAGCCCAAATGAGGCCTTGAAGAGAGAGGGTTGCCCAGTGATGAAGGAACCAGAAAACGGTCAGGTTTTAAACCAAAATGCACCGCTCTCAATGCCTCGGAGATGGTGCGATTTCCCGGAGCCGCTGGGGCATCTTTGCGGGACTTTGGAATTTTGCGAGCGCGCGTCGAGGTTTTCGACAGGCAGCAGCCGTTGCACTGAAACCATGAACAGCGCATAGGCCGGCAAAGCGAATAAGCGTCAATGCACGGATGGGCGACTGCTATGCAGATGGTGCTGCGCAATGTACAATGGAGTTTGTCGTCACTTAACTAAACAGCCAGTCCACATCTACCAAGGAAATGAGGTTTTCTTTTTGGTGATCTCTTTGTATTTTGAATGTAATGACATGGTATTTACTATAAACCTTCGTCCGCAAAACTACGGCATCAGCCAGTCCAAAGAGAGGGGAGTACACACTCTACTAAAAGTATTTACATCGAGCGCATGTTCAGGGGGGGAAACATCAATGAAGTGGGCTAGCGGGAGACTTAGAACTGTTGACGGTGTCGTGCGCGTCTGTGGTCCCTGAACTTGTGGAGTTTAACGACCAAGCAGAAGAGAAGAATGAACGCCACGACCAGGCCAATGTAGTAAACCCAAGCAAAGGATTTGGATGTGTCCAGGAAGCTGTAAACCCAGAAGCCGTTGGGGCTACAAAGAAGATGCAGTTAGATACGCCATCCATCTAACAGAAGGCGAGACAACGACGGCACTCACTAGCTCTGAGCATCGTAGCCCGTGTAAGCGGCGTTTTGAACAAAGGCATATGCCATAAAGAGCACACCTGCTCCCAGGACAGACGGCCATTGACTGTAGAACATCGGCACGCGGTTGAGATAGAACTCAATGAAGACCAAGACGAGATCGACGGCGTGTACGTTGACGTTGACCCAGTACTGGAAGCACAAAGTAAGTACCAGTGCTATAACCACATAAAGAGGCTCCTCGCTTTGGAAATACTCACATTCATCGCTCCGCCCTGCTCAATCAACTTCTTGGATAGTAAGGCCCAGTAGACAATCTGTTCAACGCCGTATCAGCAATCAAGGTCTGACGCACCAGCTCAAAGCCTCAACGTACCGGCACAATCCAGTGAAAGGTTGCTGGCATGAGGTAGATGTTCCATGTCAGCCATTTCGTAAACTTGCTTTGGTTCAAGAACAAGTTTGTAGTTCCGTACACCACGTAGCGACGTGTTTGAAAGGCGGAGACCTAGACGATAGATCCACAACAATCCAATCAGCGACAACCTCTAACGACAAGCTTCAACGAAGCAAGCATTCCTGCCGGGACCGCCGACAATACGTACCGCAAACCAGAGTCCCAACCCTAACCACGTCAGATTGGTAAAGTAGAATAGATATGTCTCCCCATTGCCTCTCGCTAGACTCCACGGGACGATAAAGAGGACCCAAAACAAGCCAAACAACCGGAACCAGAACAGAGTTTGTGAGGAGACCTTGTAAGACGTGACCAGCACGGTGGGATCACGGTCGAGGTCCTGGAGGTGAGCGTAGACCAGCTTGCCCAGAAACGACTTTGGACCGCTATCGTTGTCGATATGTGGCAGACCAGGATTTGCAGACGACGACAAACTTTGATTCGATGCATGATTGCTTTCAGGCGGTGACAGCGTTCGAGTATCATGGATCACTGGTTCAGAAGCGACCCGGATTTTGGTCTCTTTCATTTCTGACATGTTTGTTTAACACCCCTCTTCAATATGAGTATTCCCCAGCTTTGATATGTTCTCCAAAAAAGACCTAGCGCTGCCCTTTGAGACCAGCTCGAAGAAGCGCCTTGTCCTAGGATGTCGCTGGGTATATAGCGGTAATCGTATCGATGAGGAATTGGCGCAAATCCACTGACTAGCTACACTTGGCTGGACAGCGGACAACGATCTCATTAAGTCTTCATCACGAATTTTTTGTCAAGGTCCAGAATTTTGCATTCCGGGTCCTCCGCCTTCAACGCATTCAGCTCTTCTTATATTAAACTTGAAAAATAAATGATGCCGCTGACGTTGACGGCCTGCCACGGCAAAACCGTTCTGCTTCCCATGCAAGTTTTGAGCAACGTTTATGGATTCTCTCCTTCGAATTAACTCCAGCCTTTCATTCGGACGTTTGAACGCGACTTGTCAAGTGTCCGTTGAATCGAAACGATTTTGCACCATTGAGTTCTGTTTCAAAAGTCAGGATGCCAATGTTTTCTATGAACCTCTTCGTTAGAGTCCGAACGAGGGCCTTGTCATATTGTGCTGCAAAACTTCATAAAAATTGGTTTCATCATTTGGACCAGCAGGTCGCTTTCTCCTGACTGGGTGAAGAAACCATTCTACAATGTTTGAAAACGAAACGAGTAAGGAATATAGTAAACACGAAACCTCTATTTACAAACGATAAATGAAGGGCACCGGGCGAAACCGCTCGCTGGACCAGCATTGGAAGTCTGCATGCCAACGCCTCAAAGCTACGCCGTAAGAAATAGGACGCACTAACTATAAGGCCCTCAGGTGCTTCATCTAACCCTCCAGATCTACCTGGCCAGTCAAGTAGACTGTACATCTAAAAAAAAAATAATCCATGGTCCCCACTAGATATATATGAACAGCAGCTAAATAATCCAATAAACAATATAAGAGCAGTAGCAGTAGCTTCAGAAAGCTGCTACGTTCCAATCACAGAAGAGAAACGTCGGTCGAACAAACTAAAGGCCTCCCCGTCGCCGTGATCATCATCGGTTCGAGACTGTTGGGTTCGTTGCTGAAGATAAGATCGAGCAGACACGGTCGAGCTGGTACGTCTGTGTGAGTGAACGTGATTACCGATTGGGGTGGGCGGAGAGGTGGAATACAGATTGATATCAAGACCGGAGAATGGAGACCATTGTTGTACGGGTTCAGAAATGGCCGCGGCGGCGGCAAGTCCCAAGGGCGGAGACGGGGTGACAAATGCGGGTTTTATAGCATGAGGAGAAGCAGAAGGAGAAAGACCTGGTGGAGTCCTGACGCTTGTTTCGTTTATGACGCTCTCGTACGAAGGTGGAGGTGTCTGAGGAGGACTGCGCGACGGGGAAGGAGAGTAGGGGCGGTGTGGCACAACGACCGGAACATGGCGCTGACGAGGCATCTGTGGTGGCGATGAAAAGGTGCGTGAGTGCGAGATTTTCGCTGCCTGTCGACGAGCGGAGGAAACATGTTGCAGAGGTTTGTTAGAGTGGTAGCGCTGGGTTGGTGGTTGATGGTGTTCCTTTGCCGGGGAGTAGTGACGTGGTGGTTTCTCATTTTCGTGATCGGGCACCTGTTTAGGAGTCGGTTTCGGAGAAGATCTCCGCGGAATTTCAATCCATTTGCCGTTAGGACTAACCGGGCTCGGCTCGTTTCGGGGAGCAGACGCAGGCTTTATTCTAGTAACTACATTAAGTCGTCCGAAGGATTTTTCATCGATTTTAGCGGCACTTTTCTGAACAGGCTTCTGATCCGCTGATGTTATGCTTTCGGCAGATATAGTAGATTCAGGAGTGATTGTCTTTCGGACATTACTGTGAGCATCAGCAGTATGCGTTTCTACGTTGGTTGTCGTTGCCATCGGTTCTGCCAGTAATGGTGTATGTACAGAAGTGGTCATAGCATGAGAATGGCGAGGCGGGGTTGTAGCGCGATCCTTTCTACCTTTTCTACGAGAGGACGCCGGTCTCGGATTAGGAGAAGGAATCGTGGTTGTCGAAGTAGTGTTGGCAGTAGTAGGTGTCGTCGTGGTATTGTTTGAAGACGGCATGACAGAAACAGCGGTAGACATCACCGTCTCCATATCATCAGTGTATTCCTGCTCATCGAGAGGTCTGGCATGCTGAAAGATCTACAAAAAGCATGGTCAGCTACTTATCATCGTTGGTGGCAGATGGTCACAACTCATGAATACCTTTTGACGGCCAATCCAGGCCACAGCGGTGCCCAGGACGAGCAGGATTGCTGCTATGAGATATGCGATGGGAGGCACCATCCTTGTTTGTTGTGCTTAGTTCACACCGCCCGTCGAGGTGGAGAGCAATGATATCCTTCTTCCCTTCTCTCTCTCTCTCTCACTCACACACACACTCTCTCTCGCTCTCTCTCGCTTGCTCTCTGCCCCTCGCCGAAAACCTCGCTTTGTTTATCCTCGGCTGCCAGTCATGGCCGAAAGCACGCGTGAAATTCTCGGCCAATTTCGTTTTCAAGTCAAGTCGCGAAGGGCCTCGGCAGAAAAAAAGCTTCAAACCAAAAAAAGAAAAAGGGCAACAGATGGTCTGATATTAAAAGAGGAGAATAGATGGATAACTGGCCAGCAAAAAAGGAAAAGATGAATGGCATTATTGTTTAAAAGAATCCCAATCTCCATGGTACATTCAAAGCAATTTCAAGCGGTTCCTAATAGATACCAAAAAATATACAGGCTCATTGCACATGTCCTATCGTCAACCAAGTCGATGGTCTGCTGCATCTGCACTGGCAAGTTGGCAGCAACACTCTATAGCAATGATGTGTGATGCCAACGTCGGTCGCTGGGAAGTCAAGTTAAATAAAATCCATGGCGTTAAAATTAATTATCCGCAGGACGGGCAATGGAAGGTACACGGCGATGCATTTTCGAGATCATCAGATCACACTTGATCTCGACTCATAACAAATCGATGTGCGATGGACATCTCTCCAGCGCCGAGATTGAGAGGGAACGGACGCACGCCCGCATGAACAGGCCAGCAAACATCTAGTCAGAAACAGGACGCAACATGTGCTTCAAATAGAGCTTTTCATTGTAGCTACACTGCTTGTACAAAAAACACACAAAACAGTACGCCATGTTCGTCACAGCCATATACAGTAAAAGTATATGATCTAGAGACGACGACCACGACGACCTCCCTTCCGGCGGGTGCTGTCGGTAGGCACAGGGGTGACGTCCTCTATTGGCAAAAACAAAGCATTCTTTCGTAAACAAAACAGGTCGCTGCAAAATATCAAGGATAAAAGGCAAACTCACCAATACGGCCAATCTTCAAACCGCTACGAGCAAGAGCACGGAGGGCGGACTGAGCACCGGGACCGGGGGTCTTGGTGCCGTTACCACCAGTGGCCCTCAGCTTGATGTGGACAGCGGTGATGCCAACTTCCTTGCACTTGACGGCAACGTCCTGAGCAGCCAACATGGCGGCGTAAGGAGAGGATTCGTCACGGTCGGCCTTCACCTTCATACCACCTGAGGAAGGGAAAAAAATCGTCTTGGTCATTTGGGGTGCCCTTCTCGGATCGGATTATGTGTTTCACCACTCGTCCGAATATTCGATTGCTCCCACCCCCGTACTGGAAAAGGACCTTTCCCAACCCAAATTGATACTTCATCATGACAGCGTCCTTTCAATGGTATAATCGCTTTCCCATCGCATGTGCTGTTTTTACTTTCGTAAAAAAAAGACACATTTCGACGTTGTTCGCGCGTGCGCTGCATGGCAGAAGGAGTAGCATGGGGATAACAGGAAGGTCCCCTCAGGTAGCGTACGAGAGCAGGGACCGTCACGGCGGCGAGTGGCAGAAACGCACAGTCGCTACAAACTGCAAAGTGCAAGCTACATACCGGTGACACGGACGATGGTTTCACGTCCAGTGAGATCAGTGACGTGGACGAAGGTGTCGTTGAAGCTGGCGAAGATGTGGGCAACGCCGAAGACCTGCTCGCCATCGCGGACCTGGGGTCCGAGCTTGATGTTCTCAGCAGCGGGCTTAGGAGCTTTGGGGGCCTACATCAATTGAAGCGACATCAGTAGTCTGTCTGATATCCAACAATCTTGACTGCACATAATCCATTCTTCATGCTGTCCCAAGTGCTACTCTTCCCTCCTCCTCCACCAGCACACTTCCACTTCCAGCACGCACACAGGCATCACTCTCCCATCCCGGTCTTGATCATGTTCCCACCTCGCGCCGTATACTCACCATTGTGAAATAGAGTGTCTCCCTCAAAAAAAAGGTCTTTGAAGATGGACGGATTTGGCCAGTTGAAAGTGAAGAAGTAAAAAAGCCAAGCGTCTCGCTGTTGGGCAATTGAGGCCCTCGATTCAAAAGAAAATGCTGTGCAACTGTGCCACACGCTGATGTAAGAAATGTATCATGTGACACCATAGTACGTTATCGTTGCTACTCCCTGGTAGCGATAAGATAATTGTGGGACTGTCATGACGCGCGAAAGCTCAACTCGGTCAACGAACCAGTTGCGTCTGCATAAGCAAAGCGGAAGGCAGGCGGGGGCATACGTCGAGAGAAAGGAGAGAGAGGGAAGGAAGAATCAAGCAATAGCTAACCGGGTGACGGGAAATGTCCAAGTGCAACCGCCAGTTTAGACTCGCATGTTCGTTTTCTCGGTCTCGCCTTTTTCTCCGGCCACGCCCTGGCCATCCTGCGTACCCCACCCGGATATCCCCATCGCTGTTACGGTATAGCACCAAGCAGCGCCAAGATTCATGCCATGGCGTGCCATACCGCTTTCATATTCATAACTCCCCGGAACTTGTTTCTGCCGTGACAAGCCGGGGCGAACGCGCGAATAACGAAGATCGATGGAAGAGCGAAATCCTGAGTGTGCCCTGTCCGGAGTACCCGCAGACTCAGATTGAAGTGTACTGGTTTGGAGTTTACGACGGGTACGCAATATTTTTCACTCTTTGGTTACTGCGTGTCTATCGCTCACATTAGATTCCCCAGCCACGGAGGCTCCGCATGTTCTCAGTTCCTTCAAGACCGCCTTCACGAGATATTCAAGACAGTCAAGCCCTCGGCGTTACCCTCCATACTGAACGCTCTGACACAAGAGTACAACCGGCCCGTAGAGCTGTTCTATCCTCCATTTAAATCATTCCCTGAAAAGGAACCCCTCACCCTCGATCAGAGACTGTATTTGGGGTTTCTGAGCGCAGAGGCCGAATTCCTCCAGACACACCGCAAAATGGATACGTGTGGATCAACAGCAACTGTTGCTATTGTGAGACCGTTGGAAATGGATGTACGAGATGGGCTCGAAAAGTCAAAAGTAGACCTCTGCGTCGGCCATGTAGGTGACTCTAGGTGAGGTGCGGACTAAATGCTGGCGTGCAGAAGACAATGGTCCCACCATTCACTAGTAACGAAATGGCTAACTGGTATACTCGTTAGAATTGTCTTATGTAAAGGCCTACGTGGTGAAGCCCAGGCATTGTCGGAAGCCCATCATCCAATGAATCCCGTCGAGCATGCACGCATCCACGCCTTGGGCGGATTCACCACGCCAAACCCGACATCACCGAATTCAGAGCTTGTGTTGGGTGCTTTAGCTGTCTCGAGGTGCATCGGTGACCTTAAATACAAACGCTACGGTGGTGTGGTAGCCGAACCAGCCGTGCAAACAATACATCTGACGGATGAGGATCAGGCGGCCTTTATCACGCTCGTCACCGACGGCGTATGTGGTGTTGCGACGGATGACGAAATCATCGATGTGGTACGTCACCATCTACCGTTTCGGCCGCATCCAAGAAGACTGTCCTAATACGCAAACCTTAAATGACCTAGGCCAAAACCGCCCCAACTTTTGCCAAGTCAGCTTCTACAGTCCTGGCATTTGCCGATGCACTAGGATCTACCGACAACAAAACATGCATAAACGTACGCCTGCCTCACTATCCGGATCATCCCTTTCCTGACCTGACCAAAGGATCCCGCGAGGCCCGAATTCACGCCCATTCGCGACGGCGGCGCTCGGATGAAAACGCGTTGGAAGCCAGTGACCCCGCGGTAGACGTCGAACGAATCACTGAACTGGACAAGGAAAAGTTAGAGACCCTGCTGAAGAGTATCTTCTCTCAACAGAATCTTGATGCTGAAACGCTGATGCAGCGCCTGAGGGAGAGATCCGTTTGTCTTAATCTTGATTTAGGGCAGGAGCAAAAGAAAGATGAACGCTGTGATAATATTGAAACAGCCGTAAAGAGGACGTTTAAAGTATTGGATGCTCCATTGCATACGCCCATTAGAGTGGACCAGGCTGTACGAGGCTTTGAATTATTAGGTGTGAAATTGGTTGACGAGGATGCTGAAGGGTGAGGATGAGGAGCCATAAAATGCTGTCACGCAACCGCATACACTGAGCGCAACCCGTGAAGGGACCCAGCGGATACACATCAGTTCAAAATATCAAACCCCATATCGGTCTGGCACTGGAGCATTCAAAGGGCGCACAATTTAGACACACTTTCTTTATACGTAAATAAAAATATAAGGGACGAGCGTTCTCATTAGCCCGCTGGCGCAACGCTTCCTCAGGCATCATCGCCCAAGACTACATCAAGCCATGCACTTCTTCTCTTGGTTGGCACAGTACTGTGACGTTCACTTTGTTGGTTAACGCCAGTCGTGTTCGTCGCCGCTGAAGAATCAGTATGTTGTTGAGGATACTCGCGGTGCTCTTCGGTCGGATACCCATGCGGTGCGATTGTAGGTCGCTTCGAGACAGACTCTCTGTCGCCATGACCATGCCCGTTCACGTCATAATAGCCACGTTGTCTGTGATCTTGTGCTGCAGGCATACCCGGTTGGACCTGTGGGCTTTGTTGGGCCGCGCCATATCGAGGGTATGCAGAGCCATCAGGCGGCGGAAACGGCAAGTAATACGGCCCTCTTCCACCCGGCCCGGGCCAATAAGGATGGCCAGGATGCATGGGTACAAGGGGTACGCCTTGAGGTACCGACCCGCGGTGTTGCGGTGGGTACGCATACGGATGGCCCACTGGCTGGACAGCGGAATATCGGCGTTGATCTGGGCCAGCTGGCGCAGCGGGGTGGCCGGGATAGTAGTAATGAGGCGGCAACTGTGAATGTGGCGGACCTTGTGGTGAAGGGGGTCGATGATGTGCAGGGAGCGGCTGACTGTGCGGTAGCTGATGTTGTGATGGATGTCGACGGTGACTGGGATGCTCTCCGGGCCCAATGGCATACATACTGTACGAAGCGGGTATCGGGGCATGCGCACTCCCTACGCCCACATGCCCTTGCGGTGCATACGCAGTGCCTGCAAGGCTTGCTCTACGTCTCGAATGTAAATCGTGCTCCTGTTGCTTTTCAGCTAGCATCGCTGCTGTCGCTAAGGTTTCCATGCCTGGGTCAATCTTCGGGGCAGACATCGTGCGCCGATGGGTTGATTGCGCCTGATGGGACGATTGGTGAATTACATGTGATGAATTTGACGGCGGTTGCTGCTGGGTCGGAATTCCTTTCTCGATGGTATCCTTCTTTTTCCGACTCTTACGCTTGGGGCTCGCTTCTGCCTTCGACTTCGCGGCTAAGATGGCCGGTCCCTTTGGAGGGGACGGCTCCGTTGGTATGACCACCAATGGTTGTTTGAGCACGAGTTCAGCCATGGGTGATGGAGTGGCCACAGGACTCTCCTCTTCATCATAAACATCATCATCCTCAACCTTCCTTTTCGCCTGCATGAGAACAACAGGTGGCTTGGGCAGTTCTACAACAGGAGGAGGCTGCGGTGATGGTGGCGGTGGGTGCGCAGAGGTTACGGTCCCTGATCTCGCTGTTGACAAACCCTTGCCTCGCTTATTGCTTAGTTTCCTTGAACGCGCTGGAGATACACGCGCCGTCGCGGCAGAGACAATCGCCTCAGTATCCTCTGGCTTCGTCAACCACGACAAGCCCGTTCCTTTTGCCTTCGATTTCATTTTGGTTGGGCTTTTAGGGCCTCTTGCTGTGACGGATGGCTGAGCAATGCTCGAAGGTTTAATATCACTGTCCTCAGGTTTTGCTAACGGCGCATGCCCTACTGGTTCCTGTTCCAGTTGATGCGGAGGGCTTTGATGTCTGCTGTGGCCAAATTCACTCATCCCCTTCGGGGACTTGGAAGTCTCGGGGGAAGTTAACATGTCAACGTTCATGTGGTTGGGACGCATTGAGGGCTCAGGCGGATTACTTGAAGAGCGTTTCACCATACTGGCTCCGTCTGCTGGTGGCATTGCCCCTACATGAGTAATGGACTCAGGTGGGGAAGGAGGGCGAGACAAATCCATCGGTTCAGCCGTATCCGCAGCCTCTTGTGGCGGTAACGGGGACGTCTGCTGCACTTGCGTCCGATCAGTAAGGGTATTGGCAGAGTCGTCGATGTCCATTGCCGCAGGACACGCTTCGCCTCGCGATAGGGAGTCGGCGGCTGGTACAGCAGTATCCGAACTATAAACACCGTGCCCAAGCGACTTTTCGGCAACAGGTGTGGGCAACGTTGGATTCACAGCTTCCGACATGAGAGCAGGATCCCCTTCCGTATCAGCCGAAGACATCATATTCATAGTACCTGAATTGGATGGCACTTTCCTGAGGCGAATCCCTTTCGGAAGATTCAAATCCTGTAAGCTACGCTTCCTGGGACTAACGGCTTCGTTTTCGGGGTTAGTTTCTGCGAAGTTCGCCTCCGGTTCCGGTTCCTGGCCCGCAGCTGTGTCCTGCGACTTTCTTCGTTCTTGAATTGGCGAAGAAGCAGAAAGTCGGCGCGCCTCCCTAGGCGATAGCACACCGCTCGCGGGTGGCCCTGTGATAGAATACGGAGAGGACCGTCTAGGGGATCGTACGGGCGTTTGACCAGTAACATTGCGGGAATTATCCACTGATATCGTTCGATGATGCCCAGAAACCTTTCGATGCGGGGTGCCTGATGATTCGCTGCCCGTACCCAGTGATCCACTTCTTCTGTGACCCGTATGAACGCTAGTTGAATCTCGTCCGATCATCGTCGAATTTCGACGGTCATCGCCAAAGGCCGGAGGATGCTCCGTTGCTGGTGTTGAAGGTATCACTGATGAGAAGCGTCTATCCGGGGCGCGCGGCGGAAGCGCACCGCTCGCTTCTCGTGCTTTCCAATGACTGCGTATGGATTCGCATCTGCTTATTAGCTACAGCACTGGTCAGCGCGCATACATAAATGACTCAATTGTGCTGCATGGCCTCAAACCATTTCCGTTGTGACTCCATGCTCAAGTGCGGCCATCGAACTTTCGACTGTGGTTATGTCATTGGCCATATTCTTGTCGTCCCTAAATATCCATAGATGTTAGTAACTCAGTGAACCATTCAGCGCCATTCTCTACCGACCTAAAGCGCACAAATCGCCATCCTCCCAGGCGCTCACGCCCCGTGTAGCCTGGTTCATAAATGTGCGTTCTCCAGGTTTTATCATATTTAAATTCAGCAACCTGCCCATCTGGTGGAGTAGGACGCCAGCTGACAGAGTTTAGCTTTAGTCTTCGGATAACAACGGAATTTTCATGATCTGGGCTCACCGTTGGGCTAGCTCAGGCTCCGGCGTGAAGTCGTCATGATACACGTGCTGGTTGCTTTCAGCAATCAAGAGTTGATAATGGGGTTTCCGGTCGGCGTCGTACAAGATTTTGATTTTGAAGTCGACCGTGGTGTTTTCAGGAGATTTCCATTTAAGCCTGAAATCTCGAAATGAGCACATACGCGCCACGGTAGAGATTGCGAGTTGCAGCCTACAATTTTTCGCAAGTGCCAGGTGTATAGGGCATATGAACCGGTGTAAATATCAAGCCGTCATTTCGATGTTTCAGTTTTGGGATCTCTTCATTAAGGGTCACATTCAAGCCGTATGCTCTCTGTAGTTTCTTAATGCCCAGCCTGAACAGGACATCAGCAACGAATTAGACCATTCAACACCAGTGCTGACGTACCAGAAAGGCTGGCGATGCTTCCACTCTGGATGTCTCTGAAGGTAGGCCGCGTGGGGTTGTAAAACATTGGAGTTATAAAACTATAGATGGACCGCGTCAGGCACCTCCTCTTCACTTCAAAGCGCGGATATAACTTACACCAAGACGGGTCGTCAGAGGCTTTGATGCCTGTCCGTCGCCGTTGTAATACATCAAGTCAAAAACGATATACTTGCGATACGTCTATCAAATAATTGATGAATACACGCTCAACAGGAAAGTAGCGCGTCACAGAAAAACGTACGTTGGAACCGTCAGTCTCTATCACAAGTTCTCCATCCAATAACGTGTCGTGATGAAACAACGTTTCCGGTCCATTCTGTTCATGAGATGGTAACGGAAATCGCAAGTCGAGATATTGGAACTCATACTTCCGATCGACCTATAGAAATGGTGAGCAAAGTCGTCATGTTGGCGCAAAAAATCCAAGCTAGCTACCAAAAATATTGCGGGTTTCGGGCTGCTTAGGAGCAGCATCATGTACCGCACACCGTCGCTCTTTTCACACACAAAATAATCTTCCCGTTCCAAAGCCAGAAGATGCGATTGCTGAAACGTGATAGGCTGCCATCCTGGAAAGCTAGAGGATTTCGCGGTATCAGCATTCATCATTCGCATAGCTCCCATAGATGACAGTATTCTCAGACAGCACTGCCATGCTCCAAAAACAACTCAAACGAGGAACTTTCCATAAAACAGCCTAATAGCAGAAGTACATCTGAATACTTACCTATCGCTGGACCAGTTAAGCATGCTGTTAATCTTCTGCCTCAGTTCCGCGGCATACTGTGGGTCAACGGTTATGCCAACCCTGTCCAAGGACAAGGATTGTGGTCCACGATGAGACGCCACATTGGACAATCCAACAGCAGGCACAGTAGAAGCATTTCCGGGTTGCTGCGCCATACTATCGTTCAATGAGGCAAATCGGAACTCGTAGAACACTGAGCTGGGCGGCGAAACGGATTAAGCGCCACCATAGGCCATTGGGTAGTTGGGCGTGTAATACTTCCACAGGCTTTTATGTCAACCAACGGCTTATGACCAAAATGGTAGGCAAGATACGCCCAAGGTGAGAACCGGAGTCTTTCAACGAAGCTTGGTGCAGCGATCGCGAAGCGAGAGCCAGGTGCGCAGTAGAGACCTCAAGTTGCTCGAAACAAGGAAACAGAAAGCGCTTTTTGAAAAGGTAACTGCAGTAGTAAGTGGCAAGCAGTCGTCCCCTGTTCCACTAGTTGTAGAGTTTCAATGCGAAGGCGCCTTAAAGCAGGTTCAACACAGTTGCAAAAGGGAGCGCGGTTCAACTGGAAATTTTGGGGTCATGGCCGCTCGCGATCCTCAACAAACTGAAATTGAATTGAACAATGATTATGATCGCAGGCATTCCTACAAAGCAGGTTATTATCAGATGGCACTGAAGTCTAAAAGCACGGGCTCTCCAGCAGGGCCAATTAGGTTTATTACTACTAAGAACTGCTGTGATTATGAGAATAGGACACTAAGAGATCAATACCTACTTCTATCTACTCTACGTATATTCTATTGTTTCAAATATTTAGCCTCATATTCACCAAAGGCCTCATTTAGCATCTCGTGCGTGAGACCGTATTGTTCCAAGGAATACTCCAGTCTAGCGGTAGTCTTTGACTTAGCAATCTGCTTCCTGTTTTTATTGTCCTGGATCAAGGCGGCCTCAAAGTCAGTGGTATATTCTAAGCCGCATTTTTGGTAAATCTTCTTAACGGTGCTGATGGGATCCGCGACGAGATCAGTGTATTGAATGTCGATGATTTGATCCGCGAGCTCTGGGTGGGCCTCCCGGAAACGAACCATGCGGCCTATTGATGTGCTCACGTAGTCTAAAACATCTCGTCCGAGTTGCGTGGGTTCAAAGCAGTTCGACTGCGCCGGATCGTAGTCTGCCAATTGACATATGCTGGGCAGTACTTGCTCCACTTTGCGGTGGATAAACACCAGCTTCGAATCTGGAAATTGCTCCATCAACTCTGGCAATGCCAGTTGATGGGCAGGTGCTTTCATGATCCAATGCGAATCCGGTGCATAAGTGCTCTGTAACATTTGGTAAAACCGTTTCAAAAAAAGGTATTCTTCAGAAGCGTTTCCCATGAACCATTTACGGTATTGGGCGCCAGAACGCAAGTACCATATAAAGCTGCGATGGCAATAAAGATGGGCGACGATATCCTCCTCAGGTTCTTCCGCTTTTATGAGGTGAATCTGGTCGTACTGATCATATCGCGCTGGCTGCAGAATGCGGAGGAGCTGAAACATGCGATCGGTCGGTTGGATACGAGGGTCTTTATCGATCGTCTCGCGGGTAGCCGGTGGAACCGGTTTGACGAGTTCAAAAAAGCGAGTAGATCGGGCTGATGGGTCGTTGGACAGCATACGGTAGAGATACGTTGTGCCTGTACGATTGAGGCCAATAATGATGACGGCAGGCTTTAATTTAACGTCAGCGATATCCGGATGACGATGCCAAAACTCCACCAGATCGGTATAGTTTTGAATTTGTGTAATCATAGGTGCATGTTCGAGGAGTCGATCGTATGCCGTATGGTTAATCCGTCGATGTTCGCAAGTTAAGTATAGCTCCAACCCTGCCTTCATCTTTTCCTTGTGAGTAGGCAACAGCAGGTTCGACTCGGGGACTTTGTCTACAAGTGCTAGATAATATGAGTTCGGTCGGTAGAACAGCCTGAGCCCCAGTACTCTGGTAGTCACACGGTCCAAGGTGTTGACAATTTTCATGATGATCGAGGGCTCATTTGCCGCAATCTTGGGGGACCCATCTTTAGAGGAGCGTTGAAATAGCATCTGTATAGCCAAGCAAGCAGCGCCAAGAAACAGACTCAACAACACTGCAGCCGGTAGCATTGCCGATAATGCTGTGTTTCAGATAGGCCGGACGGGGCTTCACAAAGTATGCGGCAACACGCGGCTCTCCTGCTAAGCTTGCTCTTCCGGCGCCTTCCTGCCGCGTTCCTACTTGTTGAATCTCGCGTGAATCCTCCCAAGTACAGCGTCCTCGTCTCGTGAAGCTTCTCTCTCGTAGCTACTGGAGAAGCAAGATGATGTCTGTAATAAGACGGTCAACGCGTTGCGTCTGGGCGGCCCAACGTCTCACGTGAGGAGCATTTAACGTAAGCGGTCTTTCACGTGATTTCCCGTGACGCGATGGGAGCATTCGCCCCGGCGACTTTTTACCCCAGTTCAGTTGAATCGTAATTGGGAACAGCCGGCATCAACGATCGCACGACCAAGACTGACGGCAGATCGTAGGGACGACTGGGAGCCACATAGGAGGACGAGGGTGCGGTGCTGAATTGTGTTTGGAAGCAGACGGCGATCGTTAACATCACCATCTGACCTCTGAAAGGAAGTGTCTACCACGACCGGGATGGGACAGGTGTTTTCACAAGACCACTGAATAGTAGACGAACGGCGCATTTTGAAGGCGCGTTAGTGGGAGGTTCATCGTACTGCTAGGGGTGCCGCCTTAGAACGGGGAACGAAACGTTCAATTAGCCAACTGAGCGTCCCATCGAGACTATGCTGTTCGGATACCTACCAGACATATGCGCCTCAACAATTGGTCATGTCACGCCATTTATTCCTTGCTCTATCAAAGTCCTTAGGCGGGCGTCATACCCGGGGATGCTGTTATAGCTCGTGTAAGAACGTGATCGAGTCGCAGGAGTGCTGGCTAGACAATTCACTGCGGTCCACAAGCCATCAGACTCACAAGCCGAAGGGCCGCTGGCCCTTGATACCCGAAGCGCACTGTTTTGGCGACCATAAATGCAGAACGCGTGGTGCTTATCCGAAACCATGTACAAGAGGACCCTTTCGACGGTCATACCACAGTGAAGCGACCGATAGAACTACCAAGATGAGCGGGTCCTACACGCACAATAGTTCAGTTTCCCCTTCAACAACATCGTTGCGGTTGCGCAAGGCTGCATCGGCGTGGCGAGCTTATAAGGGGCGAGGAACTGAGGAGACCGCTGAATCTACGAAGGCAGCTCACGCCCTCAAAGCCATATTCGATCATTTAGTAGCCGCGATGCCATATACACCAACTGCAGATCGGGTACGCACTGTTGGACATGACCTGCTTGATATGAACTGTATGGAGCCTGCAGAGTTGCAAGATATCATTGAAGGTATGATTAATGCAAATCGCCTTCTGCGGAATTGGAGTGATGTGCTGGGGTTATGGCGACTGTGGCAGTCACATGATATTGCTAAGGATGATTCGTTGTCCAATCAAGCGTACGAGGCCATCATCAAAGCCTTTGCAGAGGAGGGCATGTTCTCAGAGGCATTGGCTATTTTTGAGAGCGAGTTGCTGGCTAAAGGGTTCCAACCGGAGGTCAACATATATGCAACTTTGGTAGAGGCTGCGGTTCTAAATAGGAATCGTCAACAAGCGCTGTCGCTTTTTGAGCAGCTAGTGGCCCGGGGAAAACTTCCCACTGAGCGAATATTTGCGTGGATATTTGCCCTATTAAAGGATGTGCAGGATGATCCTGACGCGAGAAAGCGACTACGGGCTTCCGCGAAGGCTCACGGATATCACGACCTGCAGCAGAACCCAGTCTTTCAACGCTATCTCGTTACTGCATTCGCAAAGATTGGAGACTCTGAGCAGGCATCGCAGGCTTTGAAGCACTTAAAAGCCCTCACTTCCGAACCCACATATCTGATACCGGCGTACACAAGTGTAGTGCGATCAGTGTTAAATACTGGGAATGATATCAAACGGGCCATAGCCATTGCGGAAACGATTGTGGAGGATATGGAAGCCACTATTTCCCGGCGCCTGTTACGGAAAGTGTACACCTTGCTGCTAGGAGCGTATTCGCACCACAAATATTTCATCAAGACGCGAGCGTTATACCGAAAAATGATGGCAAGTGGTTTGTTTCCGGATCAGCACGTATATACCGTATTGGCGCAAGCGGCGCGAGTCCATGACAATGTTGATCTTGTTGATGGGATTCTGATGGATTTCGTGAAGACCAACGTCAAACCGAACATTCATTTTCTTGCCACTGTAATGTCCGCTTACGTCAAGGCAAAGCGATTAGACCGGGCGATCGCGCTTTTCCAGCAGCTTGAGACGTATCATGCTACGCCCGATGTCACCATGTTTAATGTCATTATGCATGGGTACTCCATCGACGGGAACGTTGACCAGGTTACGCTGTGGTGGGACAAACTGATAGCTACAAGACAGAAACCCGATCGGATATCGTACACAATTTTGCTACAATCTTTGTCGAGGGCTCAAGATACAAACGTTCTGCGATTACACCAACGGATATTTACGACCGAGGTCGCACCGGACGTTCGAGCATATAGTGTTGCTATTGATGACTATCTTCGTCGTGGCGACGTTATCAGCGCCAAACGGATAGTGGATGACCTTTGCCAATCGGGTGCCCGTGTCAACGGCGTCCCATATACCGCCATCGCCAGTGCCTACTTGAAAAAATCAGACGAAACACATTTCCTTGACACCTACCGGCAAATTATCGATGGGGGACATTCGGTGGATGTCGTGGCTATGCATTTGCTCATGCGGTATTACCTGGCCAGCAATCGCCACGAAGACGTTTTGCGACTTTTTTACTCACTCGGGGATATAGGCATTGAGCCTGATTATGTTTTATACCATACTGCGTTAATTACACATCTGAAGCTTTGGAAACCACAAAACATCTGGACCTTACTGGAAACAATGGAGGAAGCCGGAGCAACTCCAACTGCAATAACTTATGATATATTTATTAAAGGGGCAATGAAGAAGCGAACAAATGAGTCTATCCAGATTGCGTTGCAGGCTTTCACAGCGATGCGAAAGCGTGGGATCACACCTTTGGCCAGCACTTACTCCACCATAATCACCACTATGGCACGACGCCAAGAGTTGAATTTTGTTTTACGCGTGTTGAACGATGCTCGCAAAACTCGTGGATCGATCGGCAGCAAGCCGCGCACGACCCTTCTCAACGCTATGCTCGCCAGTCGTGAACAATGCAGGCAGTTGCCTCTGGTATTTGAGATTCTCGCTTCTATGGGCTACGCGGATGATCTAGCCATGGTTTTGCCCACACTCAGCCTGCAGGGTCAAACGGATATCATTGTGGCCTGTTGGAACAGTATTGTATCAGTCGGCGAATCTGCGGAAAATCTGCAAGACGACTCTTCTGTTCTGGCGGCCCCTGTGTCTACTCAAACTGTCGAGCTCCTATTGAAGGCGCTTGCTGCTCGAGTGCCGACCAAGAGCGATGCGCGACGCGTGCTAGAGTCTTTCAAGAAAAGGAATCCAATACTTCCTTCTCGCCTTCCAGTTGGCGCGCTCACCGCGTATATCCGGGCCTACATCAAGGTTTTGTCGTATTGGAATTCGCTGGAGGATGTTGTCGCCCTTTGCACCACAGAGACGGAAGCCCTTCCGGTTGACGATACTGGTCTAACTCTAATAGTCACGGACGGGATAACAACTTTAAAATGGAAGAGCGAAGTAGGGCTGCAAGCAGTTTTAGCATATTGGAGGAATTACGAAGGATACGGTGCGGAGGCGGTAAGGGATGCGTTACTTCGGTCGTAGCATAGTTAGGTCACAAACGAAGCAGGTCTGTATATACACCATAGTAGCAAGGTAGTTTATATTGTTATCTAAGTGCAACTTTCTGAATGAACGTGAAGCGTGGACAGCGGGAAGTGTACAGTTGCAGTTGGCATACCCACTTGGAAGCACGAGCAACGCTTGTTTGGTCACTGGAGAGACAGCCTAGTCCACTCGTATAAATATTGGCTGTCATGAATTCTACGTCCGAATCTTCGCACTAACCACATCTACTACTGATGTTATCATTGATATTGTCAAACAATGACCATAATAGGCTTTGCATGCTTGGTATCTGCTTCTCCTACATAACGGTACATCCAGTGCCATTCGCCTTTTCCTTTGACGCCTCATCTCTGGCGTGCTGATCACCGACGGACTCTATCATGACCCTCTTAAGAATCTCTTCCGCAACAGCGGCTAGAGGTCCTCCCGCCTTGATAACATCGGTAAGATACTGCTTGGCTAAGTCAGGATTAGGTTCAATCCGAGCGAACAGTTTTCCGGGTATTCTTATTCCCGTCGCATAAATCTGGGCCAAATTGAGCTTGGAATGATCTGTCCCTTGTGCGGCCGCCATCTTCCAGTACTCGATGGCACGATGGACGTCTCGCGGTATACCCGCTGCACGGTCGCCATCCAGATACATTACCCCTAGATTGTGCTGGGCACTTGAGTGACCTGAAATGTAAATATACAATCAGCTTTCGCAGCATTATTTGCAACGTCCAAATGACATCGCTTGCCTTTGTTAGCCGCTGCGGTGTATAGCTCGAACGCTGTCTTTATGTCTGATGTAGTATCGAGTTTCCGGTAGTACTCGCCCAAGGCGAATGTCGCCTCAGTGAGACCCGCTTCATGGGCCTGGTTAAGGTACTTGAGCCCTCTTTCGATATTTTGTGGAACCCATCCCTCTAATCCTTGCCAGTAGATAATTCCTAATACATTGCTTTGAGGACACATCATCATAGGTTTCAGGGAATCCATTGAGACTGATTACCTAGTTGACATGCGGCTTCCGCAATTCCGGCAGCAGCAGCACTTTCGAGAAATGCAAGACCGCCTTTCATATCGCTCGCAGTAAATATATACCGCAAGCCCATAATGTACTGCGAACGGGCATGGTTTTTCTCAGCGAGTCTCCTCATATGATTCAAAGCCTTTTTAACATTTTTCTCTGCTCCAGCAATATCTTCAAATGACAGTTTCATAAGTACGGACTATGCCATGGGTGGACAACGTCGCCGTTACCTTGGCACAGCAATTGAGCATACTGGTGCTCTGCGTCCATGTCTCCCTTCTTCGTGGCTACTTCGAGGAGGCGAATTCCCAAGGGTGCCCCGGCTTTGTGACATAGTTTAACCATCGTATATGGACGTCAAAGCTTTGATGATCACTTGGCTATTCACCTTTGGAGTGCCGTACGAGCATCACACCTATAGAGGTTACGTCTCCAACGTTCCCGGACGCCACTACAACACGAACACATGTTAATGGGCATGTCCAGCATGTAGTGGCTAGATTTAGTGCACTCACACTTCATGACGGTATTCTCCAGTTTGATCTTGTCCAATGGCTGGCTGGTCACTATTTTGCGCACTACGTCAACAAACTCAACCAATTCTTTTGGCGCTAATTGGATTCGATTCTCATCGTAAAGCTTTCGCAACACCGCATGTGATGGTAGAAGATCTGTCACCATACCAGCGTATACAGCGCATTAGCTTCAATAGCCATATATGACACCAACATGTTCGAAAAGCCGCATTTTTACCCTCAGTTGGCACAGCACGACCATCGTCAATGGGGGCTTTTTGTTTCTTGGTGACAACTCCAGGTACATCGTCAAATAATCCCGGCGGGAGCTCCAAGGAGTCAAAGATACCACCTAATCCCCCACGCAACGACTGCGCTGCCACAGACGGAGAAGAATGGAATTGCTTCTCGCTCACAAAGAGCCGACGGTACGAGGCACTGGGAAGGGCGCGACCAAGTTGATGCCGGCAAACTGCAACATGGATACATCAGTCATCACATATGCCGTTGGACCTTGTCAATACATATGGGCCGACCTTTATGTGCCGCGGATCTCAATGCTCGCTGGCCATTCATCTGGATTTTAGATTTTTACTAATATGTATTTGGCAAGTCGGGCAAGAGCTGCAGAGAGTTGAACTTTTGCCAGCTCTGTTTGACAGGCACGTGTAGTTGGACAGATCCTATACCTGTGCCAGCGATCACTCTTAAGCTGTTTTCTGACATCGAAAAGTGAAATGTGCAGCGAAGGTCATTGACCACAACGCAATGCTTGGGTGAAGGATCAAGAAAGAACTTATATTATGTCACAGTCACACCGTCAGGCTGCATGTCGCAGTGCTTTAACTAGAAACAAAGCATGCGGCGGCTCTACACCTTGATTCTGTTTGTAGTAGTCTCGACAGAGTGCCCACGAGGTGAAGCCGTGGCGCCTATAAAACTGAATTGCATCCGTATTCGTTGTCTGCACATGCAAGCAGATGTGCTGCACTCGCTCGTCTGCGCGGGCGTGACTCTCGATGTGCTCCAAAAGCACTGAACCAATATGATAACGCCGGTAGCTTGCGAGCACACCCACTGTCATTATATAAATCCGAAGCGATGTTGCGCACACCTTTGATGGCAGGTTTTGAAGATAATTAACCGGGAGATCTACTATTTCTTCCTTTCGGCAGCATATTGCGCCCACAGGCATGTTATCATAATAAGCTGGAATGGCCATTGTTCAGCAAGCGGATATTGTCAGAATCAAGAACAGAGTTTAACAAACCTAGACAGCTGAGCTCTTGAGGATGTTTCAACAGTACATCTCGGTAAAACGAATCAGCGTACTTGACAGGAAAGACAACAGCGTTGATTTGACGTAGGTAACAGATATTGTCCTGGTTGATGGAATGAAGGGCGACGCTCGGCACATGAGTTGCGCATACTGTGTTGCGCGCGATCTGAGAGGACGCTGGACCTGATCGTCGAGGAATGGGTAATGGCAAACGAGAATTTCTCAGGGGATTCTTGGCCAGAAGGCTCCCAACTCTCGTTGTCCAGCCATCCCGTCGGTTGTTCGCATCACGTACTCGCTCCCACAAGGAGCGCTCAACGGCCGGCCGTGATGCCGTCGCAGAATCATTTCGAGACTCCACGCACTTGCGCTTACGCCGTATCTGCGTACTGCTTATCTCCGGAAGACCGATTGCGCTGTCCGCTTCAGAGACGGTTCGCCGTTCAGTGGGGAGAGGCTCAGTTGACGAACAAGCTGATTTTTGAATGAGATGTCCAGTGCACTGATGAGTTTTCTGGCCGACGCGCGGTATCGCTGGTAGCAACGAGGGTGAGCCTGAGTCTGGCGGGTCGAATGCTGCAGCGTTTCGTATGTCTCCCGGCCGTTTCAAACTAAGCATGTCCGGCCAGCAGTGTCTCTATAGTGGATGCACTGGCTGTACAACCTATCGCTGGTCGAATTGTTGCTCCAGATTCCAGGTCAGCACTGTCCACCACGGCACCCTTCACTGTACCAGGCAATCATTACCTCCCAGCTGCCCGAAAAATATCGCTCGTCCGTTCGGAGTGCTTCGTCCCCAGTTTGCTGCAGCCACTTCCAACTTGTGAGCGGTCATCGCTGTGCAGTGAATTATTTCTGTGTGTTGCGCTGACCACTCGTGTTTGAGCTACTTGAGAACACCAGGAAAGCCGTTAAAGTTCCCAGCGCTGGCTGGAATTATTTCCGCCATATACCAGTAGGGGGCACTCATAGGCCATACAAATGCAGGCAAGATGCTAGAATGGACTGTGGACGATGTCATACAATGGTTAAAGTCTGTAGGCTTTGGGGCATTTGAGCGCCGGTTTCGGGGTATGTCAATGATCCGCAATGCTACACTGTTCTTAGAGGGCGATTGTACGTTGAGGCTCATGACTTTTGATATAGAGAATCACATTACCGGGGATGTACTTGCGCGTGCGGACCATGACATGCTGAAAGAATTGGATATCAAGTCTGTTGGGCAGCGGATATCGCTATTGAAGGCACTGTATAACCTCAAATTGAGCAAAGGCATACCATTTGAGGATGATGATTACATTCCCGAAGGTGAGAATGAAGTGTGCATGCTTTTGTTATTGAGCTGATCTTTGCCTTCTAAACTCAATGTTTGCAGAGGCGCGAACGGCCGAGAAAGTCGATCCCGCGGATTACCAGCGCATGCGAATGGTTGTTCGCCAACAAGGTAGTATGTCCGAATAGTCGCGTGCTACGGTTCTACAGCTAAAACGGCGAAACGGAACAGAGCATTCAATCCAGCAGCTCACCGGCTTAGTGGAAAGACTCTCCAACGAACTGGCGACATTGAAGCACGACATGTCACCTGTTTGGGCCATGGTTAAAGAATATGAGGTACCGCACATGAGTCGCCCTTTTCCGGAACGCTTGTGCATAACCGAAACGTTTTTACCTCAGGAATTCGAGCAGAAAAAGCAATCGAAGTCTAAATCCACGCTGAAGCTTGGCAGAAGTACTTCCAAGTCTACCAGTAAAGCACCGGCGGTGACACCGTTAAAAAAACCGTCAAATCATGATATTGGCGGTTCCATATCCACACCTCAACGCCCAATACCTGTACGTATGATAATGGCGATCACTATTGCATATTGTTTCAGTTATCAATGCTTCAAACCGTAGAGCCCTACAAAGTTGACTCCTATACGAATCTATACCGACAGGCAGCTCAATCGAGAGCACGAGTCTTACAAGACTATTTCGATAGCCAATGATGATACCTGCTATGAAATCTTACCGGAAATCCTACGGAAGTACAAAATTTTGAGTGACTGGCAGCATTATGGATTGTTCTTTCGTTACCAGGGAATAGGTATGCAGTCAGCTTTCCTACTTGACTCGTTCACAGCTCATCTCGCGGATTGGTGGACTAGAACGCTGCCTAAACCTGGATGAACGACCAGCAGCACTTTTACGCGACTTACCCAGCGATGGCGAGCAACCTGTTTTCACCTTGAAACATTTGAAGCAGTTCTCGTCCCCTGCATCCCGACTGAACCACCTGACACCTGTGTCTGATGACACGCCACCAACTGCATACGTATCCGATGTTGATGGACAAGGGCCCAAGGCGGTCGCGATATATGAATACCAGGCAGCACTGGGCGACGAGTTGGATCTGGTTATAGGTGACCATCTCCGTATCCTTCGTCAGGGCGACGATATTGCTGGTTGGTGTGTGGTTGAAAAGAGCGGACGGATTGGATGGGTGCCAGAAGGCTGCCTGGCGCGAAGCGGGCTACCGACAGCATCTCCCGAGGCGTCAGCAAGTGAAAAGGGAGTTGCTCTGTACGATTACCATCGTGTATCAGCCAATGAATTGAGCATTCGGAAGGGCGACGAACTTATCATTAGGAATCGCGCCGAACATTGGCTTTACGGGGAGTGCAATGGCGAAAGTGGCTGGGTGCCTGCCGCATATGTTTCCAGCCTAGACAGTAACAATGAAGGTATATTTTTTTCTGGAACGAAGAGCAGCTGAATTCAAGTCCCTGACTTCCGCTAAGAGCTTTCACTCGGTTAGACACACTCGGAAATGATGACCCACACGACCTGACATTTCAACAAGGGCTCCCTGCGAACAATGGGGGTTCTCTGCCTAGAAAACAGTCGAGACACATTCGCGGGCAGTCCGACGGCAATGCTGCCGCCATAATGCGAAAGGAGAGCATCAAAGATGCCGATATGGTGCGCCCCTCGCGATCTCGCTCCAATACCGTTGGGACTGCCGTTTCCAAGCTTGCCGACTTGATTGACTCTTTGAAGGACACTATCGACGTGCAAGGGCCGAAAAGTGCTCCAGTCGGCAAAATGAATGCCTCAATGAGATTATCCCTGGTTTTACAAGAAATCGTTGCAATCCTCCAGACATTTAAAAAGGACGCTGCGGAAGAATCTCTAGAAGATAGACTTCAAACTTCCCTTGAGCTTGTGACGGTGCTTGCGAGTCATGTGGATACGAATATGGACATGATGAAGGAATCTACCAAGTATGGACAAATGTTGGATCGACTGGAAGCGGTGGCCGAGGAAGGAAAAGAAACTCTAGCCCAAATGAAGTCGGATGCTTTAGCATCTCCGGTCCAAGAGCATGGGGTGTTGGGTCTGCAACGCAAAAAGTCGATCGCGAAAACCTACGAGGCCTTATCCAACGCTATTGACATTATCATGCAGGACACGAAACGGTCAATATCGAATCCGGCTATAGTTGAAGTACCCATTCGCGATGCTTCGCTGGTGGCTCCGCCACGAGGGGTCTCAGCAGATGCATATTCTCGCTCGTGATAGATCTTGCATATTGACCTGTGAAAGGATATCAACTGTGCTACTCTATTAGAATTGTATTGACATGGATATATAAGGGACTGGCTGTGCCATGCAATTTCAACGTTTCTTCTTTTTCCCTTTCTTGCTACTGGCTGCCGCATCTTCACTTCGGGCCTCGTTGGTATTCACCGCAATCGCATGTCCTTCTCGTCGTACGTGATCAAATAACTTCGTACGACTCGTAAACACTTCTCCACAGACATTACACGTCGTGCTCCCATCATTCTTCTCTTCCAATTTACTGGCATCCTTTTGTTTTTTCTTTTTCTTCGACGTTGTCGTTGACGCCGGTGCCGGCGAATCCAATTCCAAATTGGCTAGTAGGACAGTAACATCATTGTCGCCAGTTGCGGAGGGCATGCTTTCGATCGGTGGCTCATGGTGCAGGTCTTCTTCATTTTCCCACCCAAACCGTGGCTTTTGCTTCTGTTTGTTTTTCTTCTTCTTGCTTTTATTGAATGGAGATAACGGAATATCATCTTCAGCAAATTCTTGAACCTCATCTGTCGGTTGCCCACTTTCATCAATGGCGGAAACGTCAGTGTCAAGAACAGCTTCCGGAGTTCCCAATTCATCGTCGTCAGACGGGATAGGGGTCTCATCTCGCGCGTCTTCAAATACGTCGTCGTCCGAATTGTCTGAATCCGAGTCACGCCCATTCTCTGCATCGGACAATGCTTCCTCTAGGGACGCCAAGTCGGCAGCTTCCTCTTCTGCTAAAAGTTCTTCGCGAAGAATTTCAACATTGCGAATGTGCTTTTTGGACTTTTCGTGATTCTCAAACTGGGGAGTTCAAGTTACGATGGGTGGACGTTACAATGCAATAAACCATACGCAGGGCACGTACCTGCTTCTCACTCCGGAATCCTTTCTCGCATGCAATGCAATACAACTCTTCGATTTCCTCAGCAATCTCCATGACCGTCTGTTCTTCTTCTGCCACTTGAGCCCACTCCGGTGCAACATACTCTTCGGCACATTTCGCTCTGTTCTCTTTGCGCTTATCCTCTCGTCGTTGCCTCTCTTGAGCTTTCCGTGACTCTGCATTCTTCTCTTCGTCTTCTTTGAAACTCTTATACCGTGGATCTCGCTTACGTACGAAATGTGCAAGACTTCGCACGGCGTCGTTGAATTCTCTGCGTGCAGTCTCCCGTGCCTTTTTATTGTCCTTCTCCATAAGTCTACGAATTCGCCGATCAGGGGCCTCGGAGAGGCGATATTTGTCCAGCCACCTAAAGCTTTTTACTGATGCAAAGTTTAAGAACTTGTTGTAAAAATCGCGCGGAAGCCCTTCGTATGCATCGTCTGGCCCGCCAAAATCCGCTCTTTGAGCCAATAACACGTCAAGGTCATCCTCGAGACTTTCACCGTCCATCCTAACAGACTCTTCCTCCTCTTCTTCCAACCTGCGGAACAGATCTCTATAAACTGCAAAGAAGCCTTTCCCGGAATCTCCAAACCCGTTATAAGCACTCCCACTATAAAACTTCATTAACGTATCAACAGTGGTAATATCCATGTACGCCGCATTCCCTTCGTAACCGCCCTGGGCTGACGGGTCATCTCCACGGAGGATACTCTCTCGATGAGAATCGTACCATGCTCGTTCCTGGTCATCTGAGAGCACTTCATAAGCTTCTTGGATCTGTGAGAATAAGTCAGTGGCTTCTTCTATGCGATGCGGGTTCTTGTCGGGATGTAGCTCAAGAGCTTTTCGCCTATAGGCCTGAGGTTGAGTAAGAACAACTGGCAAGAAGGGGTGGAAACTGTAGATAGGCGAACAAAACCACATACCTTTTTCAGCTCGTCTGGGGTGGCCTTTCGTTCCACCCCCAGAAGCTCATAGTAACATGTCCGCATCTTGGATGGGCCTTGGTGGCCTTTGTGGGCCTGTCGTTGAAGGTGCTCGTTTCGCGAGTTGCCAAAACAAGTTTTGTGGGGCAGAACCGATGTACACTTATGCATAAGGAAATGTATCAATACATTGCGTTATCGCTTGCTCCTGCTTTGATTGATAATGACGCTGACATGTGCCACGCGTCATTTGCTCCCAAAATGGCAATGTTTACGTAACCACGCGTGGAAGCTTCCTGGCGGCGGCCAAACGTTAAAACCTTTGTCGTTTTGGCTGCAGGTTTCTGGCAACTTGAGCGTATTCACCGAACACGGCGGGGCACACGCACGCACATCGCATACGAGTAAAGAACCATTATTAGAGGTATCCATCGTCTACAGGTATGTGCTATTTTCTATGCATTTGTAGCCACGCGGGGCGTTGCGCCATAATGCTAATGCAATTTTGGAGTAGTAATTCAGCATTTTCTCCATCCACATTACCATCCGCTCTATCTTTCTTTGCATTGCCGGGCCATTCGTCGTATAGGTTGTTTTGAAAAAGTCAAACTTTGACCATCATTATCAAGTGATATCCTTGCGTGGAAAGAAGATTGAGCCCGGCCGTAGATGTCGTCAATTGGTTCACCACCCCGCGGAGCTCTCGGCAGTCGCAAACCATCTATTGTTGAAAGGGCCTCTAGCGCCATCGATAAGCTCTCCTCTGGCAGTGGTCTACGAAGAGCGGCAACTACGCCATCTCAGGGCTCTAATTGGTCAACAGCCGCTTCTAGTCGAGATGTTCTCAACGGAGTGGAAAATGCCGCACCAGACAATGCTGAGGTCTACTCTATGAACGTAGAGGATTATGACATAGGGAGCGCCATTGGTAATGTGTTCCCTCGGGCCAGACGAGCTCTTAACCAGGTGCTAACCGACTTTTACTACAGGCTATGGATCCTCTGCGGTAGTGTATATAGCAACGTACAAACCACTCAATAAACCTGTAGCAATTAAGATGATCGACCTTGACATGTTCGAGCGAAATCAGATTGATGAGCTGAGGGTGAGTCATATTGCCACAATCATCAGCGACTCTGTTATTCTGACTTTTATTATAGAGAGAAATCCAGATCATGAGCCTTTCGAAACATCCCAATTTACTCCCTGTACATGGCTCGTTTGTGAATGGGTCCAAGCTTTATATTGTCGCACCATTTTGTTCAGCAGGGTCGTGCTTGGACATCATGAAGACGGCGTTTCAGGATGGGATTGACGAAGTGTCCATTGCCACTATATTGAAGCAAGCTCTGGAGGGTCTTGTGTACCTGCACAAAAACGGATTGATTCATAGAGATGTTAAGGCCGGGAATCTTCTGATTCATGAAGGAGGATTGGTACAACTGGCAGACTTTGGTGTCTCTTCATCACTGATGGAGACCGGTGAGCGCAAAGGATTACGCAAGACGTTTGTGGGAACCCCGTGCTGGATGGCGCCTGAAGTCATGGAACAAAGTGGTTATGATTACAAAGCGGACATATGGAGTTTTGGTATTACAGCATTAGAATTAGCCACTGGCCATGCACCGTTCGCGAAATTTCCTCCAATCAAGGTGGGTTAGCCTCTGCTCGGAACTTGCTGCTTATGTATCTGATACTAACAATGCCTAGGTCTTGATGTTAACCCTACAAAATGATCCGCCCACGTTGGACCGAGACGCCACAAAGTTTAAATACTCCAAGACATTTAAAGAGATGATCGACATGTGTCTACAGAAGGACCCAGCTAAGCGGTCAGTTTCATATGATTCACTTGGAATGCCGGATGGTGTGGACTGAAACAGCGTGGTTACTTTTGTCATTGTGTAGACCGACTGCGGAGAAGCTTCTGTCACATGCTTTCTTCAAGCAAGCGGCCAAGAAACGGGAGTATCTTGTGAAAGTGCTTTTGCAGAACCTACCACCGATAACCCAGCGGTCACATAATAAGAGTACGCAGGTAGCTGTTAGGCTCTTTGATGCCGCGCACGATACTCATTGTCTACTGTAGAAACCCGTGAGCAAAAGGACGGGTCATATCACAAAGGGATATCTTGGGATTTCGGAGGAGACGACGGAGTATTTGAGGTTGTCAACAACACTGATACGAACCTCCAGAATTTCCTGGTTGATACGCCATCACAGAGTTCACTCGATACTAGTAATTCAGATGAACACCCTCAAAATGGCATCAAAGGCGTGAAGTTTGCTCCAATGGTGGCGGTTGCGGGCCAGGGTGTTGAGCCGTTGAATCCAGCTGCTCGCAAGTCCAGGTTTATCCTGGGTGATAGTCCTGGCGCCAGTCCGAGTGTATCAACAGCGAATTTGAGTGGAGCAGATTCTGCGACAGACTCTCCGAACTCTAATACGGGCACGCCGGCGGGGCCAAGTCCTCTGACAGGAGGCGTCAGAAAAGGGAGATTCAGTGTGAATCAATCAAGTCCATCTGTGCTAAGTCCTAGTCCAAGCGGGTTGGCGTTATCGGGCCCGACGGCTTCGCCGAATGAGCCGCTGCCGAAGGTTGATGAGATACCCACGGCTCCATGTGAGTTTATGCATGAAGATTTGGAGAAGAATCACATGATTTACCTGTCTTCTTCTAGTGGAGAGGAAGACGTCACGGTTTGCTGTGCAGACATTGCCATCCAGTAATTCGACGACGAGTCCAAGCGCTGCTGGACTGGTTAGCACGCCTACGACCGGGTCGCAAGACTCTGTTCAGCCGCCATCGACTCGCACGCGTGGGCGGTTCGAGGTTACCACAGGCGATAAGCTGTCGTCGTCATCAAGTAATCTGACAGTACAAGAACGGTTAGAACGAGCAGAGAAGCAAAATGAGCTTTTGAGGGCGATTTTGGGTGATGTTGTAAACAAGCTCAAAGATTCAGGAGGCTTGGAAACAATTGGAATTGTACTTCCGCCTGGACTCTTGGAGGACGGGAATCTCACGGATGCACGGAAGGTGGAGAGTCCAGGAATAGCACCGACACGAAGCGCAAGTACTGGCAGCGACAACTTCCAAGTACGTATATCTTGCTCATTGATGGAAATATATTGATTATGGGCTAACGTGAAATCCGCTGGCAGCTTGACCAACCACGACCACAATCGCCACCTACTTAGACATGTACTTATAGATTACTGATTCATTTGCACTACTCACGCTCGGCAGTTGTCGACAGGAGTTTGCAGCCAGGTGATACTGCCCCCAATACACTTGCATTGCGGCCGGTATTCCCAGAGCAGTATACATGTGAGTGACAGGTTTACGCACGCGCCGGACCCTGCAAATGTAAGCCGAATGATCCCCCACTTCATTTGTGCAGCCGAGCAAGGGCCTCAAATTACTCCATTTTCATGGGAATGTTGCATTTGAGAACTGTCAAATTGCTGCTGATCGGCGTTCTTATGAAAAAGCTTTTTGACAAGCGGCGCTCGCAATTGTAAAACTAGGCCGAATCTCTCACTGGGCAACGGCTTATCGACGCTAGCGTCTGTTGTTATGAAAGAAAGCACTAAGGCCCCATATTCGGTGTGTTCTTACAAAAACTTCACTCCTGAATGTAGCGGCCAGCACCCTCTCGCTTCCGATCCATGTGTCCTGCATCTTTTTTGAGGAACACACTTCCTGTGGGCGTCACCAGAAGAAGACCCTATGACCACTGATCACTACCAATGTTCTTTCCCTCCGAAGGATCTCGTTGAAGCTTTAAGTCATCACGAGATAAACCGAATTGAAGCAGGCAAGAGCACAAACCCGAGTCTACGCATTGACAGTTCAGTATTGTTGGTCTGCAGGGAATACTTCCAGTCGTCGTTGAGACGGCCCGTCCTCATTGCTGTCGCCAATGCCCTCCATATTTTTTGTTAGTCTGCACGGCCTTGCCACGCGTAGCGCTTTCCCACGGGCAAGTTACTCTCATCTCATCTCAACTTCACATGGAACTCATACTGAAAGGCCAAAACAGAACCGTAACGGATATGCATCAGTACTGTCACCTCGAGGCCATGGTCGACAGTGTAGAGGAGGAGAACGGCCACCATGAACAACAACAACACTTGCATTTGCAAGTCTGGCCAACCGATGCGGGTGGGACCCTGTACCCTCAAACCTTGATTGACCATAATTCCCATAGCCAAGGAGTCGACTTCATCTCTTCGAATAGTCCTTACGGTCATCACAGTTACCCACCACAACCGTATTCACAACAATACCCGCTGCGGCAACAACCACCACAATCCTATACGCCACTTTCCCACACACCTCCAAGCTATGATCAACACCGCCAACAACGCAACCGCAGAATATCCGAAGAGTCTATTCACTTCTCTTCCCCGGATGCCTCCGCCAAGCGTGATTGGATTTCTCGATCGCCCACACTTCCTCTTAGACGATCTTCCTTCACTGGCTCCCCATATCGGGAAATCACCTACAGCAATTATCCTCTCGTACCTTGGGAAGACCCGGGTCCTTCATATTTATCATACAATTCGCCATCTAATCATGCTGTTGATCCATCTCTGCTGCACGACCTTCACACGCTGGCAGCAGCGGCAGTAGCTGTCCCCAGCAGGTCCCGATTCCCTACCGGCGAAAACGATATCTATTTGGAAAGCCCTTTAACTAGCCCGTCTCACAAGCGCCATCAACGTCTGGAATCCGCAGGGTACGACCGTCCAGTAACAAACGCCGTTAGACGCACGAACCAAAAGGGTGATCGGCAGAATATGGCAGTCAGCGCCGATATGCCGAGCCATCACGTCCAAGGTCCCAGCTTCACAAATCCGAACAAGCGGCGCGCATCGCCTGCCTCACAAGAATCGGCCGAGAGCGGTGAAGACTCGTTCCGGTCACCCAAACCGAACAATCTGAGAGGACATTTTGAGGCCACAGCACCAGTTATTGAGGGACCAAGTACAGGTGATATGGTTTCAGAAAATAGTGAGCTTGAGAGGCCTCGATATGACGGTCATGTTCCTCTCCGAACCTTGCGGTGAGTATTTTCGCACTGATATAAGAGACTTTGGGTCCAACTTACTGCTGTACTAAACATTGTCCTGTCATTCACCAGTACCTGGGTTGATGGTTACTTTTCCAACCCATACGCAGAGTGCACGATCGTTGTTACGCAGTCTATCGCCGCTCAGAAATCGTACGGGACTGAAAAACGGTACGTAAACATTCGGCGGCTCGATCGCGTCAAAACCTAAATGTTGCAGTGTAGGTTCTTTACCCCGCCCATTCTACGATTATTTGGAGAAGGATGGGGACTTGATTGCTTGAAGATTGCTGGCCATCCCATGACACGGGTAATGGCTGAAAATCGGGATTTCGCTTCCGTAGGTGTATGGATGTCCGCGGTGAAACCTCAGCCAGATGAGTGTGTCGTGGGAAATGAAGATTCGGACCGAGACACCTCGTTGATACAATCACCGTATCCCGCCGCGCAACTTGCTCTGCATCATACCCGTGTTGAACGATTCAGTAGAACAAGCTTCTTCGCCGCAACGCACCAGGTACCCCTTCCTGTGCTAACAGCAACGTGGGACCGCTTGTACATCAGCGACGACGATACCCGGAAATGCGTACCAGTGTGGTACACTATCAAGGCTGGTACCACCGGAACCCTCAGTTATGAAGGAAGACCGTTCTACAAGGTATCAAAGCCCAGCAAGAAAAAGATCGTAGGCAACGGCCAATGTGAGTTTTCCGGTATAGAGCACTTGAGAATCTTGAGCTCAACCACAATAACTAGTGATCCTGCTGTCGGGGCAAACCTTGACTCTGTTCTCACGCTACAAGTGCCAAGGACAGGCCACGCGCTTCCTTTGTGTGGATGACTCCAACGATTTGGAGGCAAGATGTGGCATATGGGATAATTGGATGGTGTTCAACATGAGCGATCCGCGGTGTGCTACTACAAGTGATACTCCCCATGTGGCTCGTCGCGATAGCGCCACCACGCCGATTCATTATGGCGAGGACATCATCTTGGAAAATTGTGGAACAGGTGTCAGAATTAACGGAGTACGGTTCAAAAAACTTGAGAGTAACAAGCGCATCTGTAACGCAGGCTTGGGTGACGAGCCTGTCGGCCTACTTCACAAAGTTGTGATTGAAGCAGACGTCGGTTACATGACCGTACTGCCGCAGCACGAAGACGGATTGGGACGAGTCAGCTTTGTGAAGTCGTCTCGAGTTAAGTCGACGCGGGAGACTAGTAAGAAAAGGAAAGGGCACGAGGCAGTGGAGGGCGGCGTGGGCGAAGAGTCAGTATGGACGGTGGTTGGAACCGAAATATCCGAGGTTACATTCTGGAAAGTAGCATCTTCTTCAGCTGCAGATTCTACTCAGAAACGGAATAATGAAGATGATGCTTTGTCGGACTGTGACTTACCGGCACCTCGTCAATCCCGACAAACAAAGCGCCAGCGGCGGGACGATCTTGGAACTCTCTCAAGATCACTGCTACCGGCAACTGATTCTCTTCCTCACGTCACAATGATCACGCGAATTGGGCCTGACCGTGTGCTCGTACAAGGACGAGGCCTGTGTGAAGAGGGGCAATGGTTTTTCTTTGGGCATCTGTTCGCAGGAAGACTCGAAGGGACCAGTGAAGGCGGCACGGTTCAAGTTCCTGTTCCAGAAGACCGTGCTTCTCATAGGGGCTCAATTATCGGAAGCAATTGTCATAGCGATGACCAGCATGGAGTGGATCCCATTCTGATTGTATGTGAACGCGGGGTGGTATTCCCAACGGGGTTTTATTGGCGTCAAGGGGAGTGATAATGGTCGGTGTAAAAAAGCATAGGAAGGAAGGAAACAACTATAGCACTAGCACAACAATCATAAAACGTGCTGACATCAAACGCAAATGTAGCGCAAGGTAGCATCATAGTCTGTAGCAGCAGTGTCGATGGTGATTTGTGAGAGCTTTCGTTAGGTCGAGAAGCTCGCGCGATGCTGGGTCTAGAAGCGGAGTTGTTTATGTAATTACTGACATAAGCGATGACAGTGCAAGCCCTAAACCTAGTCCATGTCCAAAGCAGACCGCGTTGAATTTGAAGGCCAAAAGATTGCCAGCGAGTGAGACGAGGAGATATATCCCGCAAACGGGGAGAAGCAGAGCATCAAATTATGGCGTATTATGATGAATGGGGATGTAGGGTGGACGAATGGGGAACTAGGGTGGACGAGGAAGAAGTGCCTGCGATTGGCACAGATCCGTTAGATGGCTCGGACGGAACGGAACCTGAGGATCTGGCGGTGATGGAGTCCGAGGCAGACTACGAGGAAGAAGATATGATGACAGAAGATGTAGATGAACCGGCAACTCCCACAATTATGTTCTTGTTTGATTCGGATAACAGTGATTTGGAGTTTTTGGATGACGATCAGTGGGACTTTTCTGATGAAGATGAGCGAATCGTCGCCAGTGTAATGGCCAATGTTGGTGGTCCTGGGAAAACATGGTTCGAGTATCGGCGTCGGCAAAAGATGCGAGAACTAAGGAGACAACGAGAGGCACGGTTACAGACTTTACGACGAGGAGGAGGACGACCTGCTTCACAGGTGCCAATTGTTCAACCACCGATATCGGATGGTATTCCAGAGACGCATCCTATTCTGGACGCCCCACAAGTCGTATCGGGAGATGAGGCAGAACGGACAATATGGTGGCCGAAACTCGGATTGTATACTTGGCCGGACGGATATGCTCTAGTTGGGATGATACGCGGTAACGCCGAGCGATATGACTGGTATCTGTACGGTCACCCCAGTAGGAAGCGCTTTCGGTCGCCAGCAGAGTTTGCTCCACACCTGAACTGGCTTCGGCGGGCTGAGCCATACGTACCTTGCGAGTGTAGACTATGTGAGGGTGCCTCACTGAACGACGACCAGATGCGGGTATTGAGGGAGCGAGCAGCGATCGCAGCGTCATTGCGATATGCACGAGAATCCACAACACCGAGTAATGAGCAACCACCTGATGGTGATGTACCGGCCCCTCCACCTATAGCTCACCAAGCTTTGGACTCTAATGGAGCGACAGCAGAGCCAGCGCTCGACCATTCATCACTGATGAGTGGCGTTAGAAGAGCGGATGCTGCACTACAGAAAGAAAATGCACCTTTCAGGTCGATGAACACAAATATCGCTGTCGAGGAATTTAATGACCAAGAAGATCAAATACACGAGGCTGAGCCTGCTCATGATCAACTCCGGCCTGACCTCATGGGCTCTTGGTTGCTACCAGTCACTGAGGAAAGCAGTGATATAAAACAGAAGGCCGAAGGAAACGGCATCACATCGGGGACGGCTGACGGCGACTCCCGGTACATGAATGCGCCTACCAAGAGAAAGTCAGTCGATGATTTTGAAGAAACATTGGAAAAATCGTTCAAATTGAAGTACTCGACGACGGATGAAATGGAGGAATCAACGGAGGCCACTGCGGTACATACGGAACAGTCAGTGGAGATTGTGCACACCACTACGCTGAATCAGTCGGAGGCTGCGTTCGGAGAAGACACAGATTCTGACGATGAATCATATCATTATGAATCTGATGGGTCAGAGTCTGATGTATCTTCGAATGACGACGATGATAATGAAGGCGAACCCAATGGAGGTGGAACTACGTTATTGCCGGGGTTATCCGAAATGGAAACCTCTGGGACTGTGGACGAGTCGGACGAGTCGATGAATGCCCCAGTGAATACCGTGATTGAGGATGAAGCTTCAGAGCAAGTGACGGCTAGCCCTGAGATAGAGGCCGAACCGTTACCTCCTCGGGTCGGAGAGCTGGTATGGGTGGACACAGCTCTCTTGTCAAAGTCACTGAATCCTCCTCTGCCATTGCGATGGCCGGGTATCGTCATCGACGCTCGCACTGTCACGGCGCGATGGCGGAATGTTGACAAGAAGGTAGGCAAGCGTAGATGGAGCGGAGAAGGAGCATGGGTTGTACCGTTAGGTATACGGCCCGGCTTGCATGGTTGGAGTGACATGAACGAGATTGAAAAGCGATTCTCGCCTTGTTTCGTTGATCTTCGAGCCATTGCTGCTTTCTACACAATTCGATGGAGGAACGTCAACTTCAGCAGCGAAGTGCCCAAAAGTCATGAAGCGGATGAAAAGGGTGCAACCGAGCACCTACCTCGTGATACAGCGACTCTGTTCACTTGTGCCATGGCGGAAGCTTTAGATGGCGTAACGACATGGGAAGCCTGGACGGATGAGCTGGATGGTGAAGATGAAGATGTATATACGCATCCACCTGACCCACGCGAAGAGGAGCCGTCAAGAATGGTGCTTGATGATGAGTGGACGACCTTTAGTGGCATGGGCTTGATGGGGGACCAAGGACACCCACGACCCACGCATGGAGGCAAACGCCTCCCAGCATCCCAAGTGAAACAGGAGCAAATCCGACTGGTACCGGCCTTGAGGATCGGACCTGATATCATAGCGCCAGGAGACGTTGTTCACCTATATCACCCGCCGATGAACCAATTAATACCGTTCTTCGTTAAGGGTGTGATTGTCAGCACTGTGCCAAGCTCTGCAGTGCTTCCACTACCACATCGGCGTAGGCCATGGGTTGCAGGACACCTCCTACACGACCAGTCTGAAACGCTATACCGAGCAGATGCGCGGCGAGTGGTTAGCAGAGGCGAGCGCACCGTTGAATTCGAAGTGCGCAGTCAAATTGAAAAGAAATGCTGTCGCGATTTATTCGGGTAGCTTTGTACATAGCGTTGATATTGCCTACGTTTTTTCCAAACATTGATGGTGAACGTGATGTACCAACGCGTAAGCCCATTGACGCAACGGCAGAAGGCTTTGCTTTTTCCCACTGACAAATAAGTAAGGATGGGGACACTGTGATTTGGGTTGCTGCCAGCGGTTGAGTCTCGCCGTTTGAGAACTACCCATCAACCTAACGTTACAAGTATCAAGCAACGTAGCCAGTTATCATTCCGTCTTTGCACGATGTCCAAGTTTCAAGAAGCTGAAATCCCAACAAATGCTGCAACTCATGAGAGCCGCTCAGAGCGTTCATACAAGGTAACGGTCGTGCTACAGTGCTCCAAGACCGGAAGCGATTGTGCTCAACCAACAGCATTTATCATTGTATTAGGCAGCAGCGCACAATGAAGGCAATTACATTGCTGGTCGATTGCATGCTGCTGAGATGTACGCCAAACTGCATGAAGAGCGCACGGGTGAGAAAATTGACCCCAAGCACGAAGCATCGCTCTCACAAGATCCCGCCATGATCGACACGGACCCCAAAAGTCAGCGGGAATTGGCAGAGTTCATTGACAACGACGAAGATTTGTGAAAGGATGACGGATTGGCCAATGTCGCAACCTAATCCTTCATGTACGATATTATGTCGGGACAAATCCCAACGGAGATGTGATCAATTCACTAACTGTGCAACTGAACCATGTGCAATCACAGTGTATCGCGGGCGTACCGCGTATTGAGTAGTGGTTTGCACGCTTTGCTTTTCCGTAATACTTGGACTGAGCCCCAGACACGCATTCAATCGAGCTTACGGGTGATGCTTACTATCCATACTTTTCCTTCACCGCTGACGAGCAAGGCCCTGCCGCCCTGAGTAATCATTCCGCCATACGCAGCACCAAGGATTCCGGTTCCAGTTTGAGTTAATGACAGATCGGTGTCAACGTGGAACGGAGCGTGGATCCGTGCATTCGAAAAAGGGGTAAATACATCCAGAAGGCCGCGTCGGGGGTTATATATCACAAGGTACAAATCGTCATCAAAATCGTAAGCCGCATCATCTTTGCGTTCTTCGAGATGAACAATGGACGATGATGGCGATAAAGATAGCTTCGGCGACGGCGTGGCCGAAGTGGATTTTCCATCTGTTTGACTCTCACCAACAACCCACCCACATGTGGCACCTCGTACACCTTTCCAGAGACATATGAGCTCGCCGCTCTCAACGTCAAGGACACTAATCCGTCCTAGTGAGTCCACCAAAGCAATGTATGAGCATCGACCGTCGCGTCGAGGCGGTGATGGATGAGCAGAAGTGATTACACGCTGCCCGTCCATCAGCGTGAACAAGGTGGTTACCGGTGTTGGTGGCTGAATCGGATTGGGCAGAGTCGGCGCAACAGCAGTAGGAGACGTGGAAAAAATACTTTTTGCAAAACTAGAAACCGCGCTTGAAGGGGGACAAAGTAAATTGAGCGGCGTGCGACGTCGCTCCAGTACATCTGAAATATCCTTACTTTGTGACTGCCCCCTTTACACGGCCAGCGACATCGCTCAGCATGCTTCCCCGATGGCCTTCCACTGCATAATACCCTATCATCGGCTTCCCTACGCCAATATAGCGAGAAGACTGGTATGTTGCCTGAAATTGGCCCGTCACAGGATTGAAAGCAGGTGGAGCGATGCTGGTTGAGCGCGCGGGACCTTCAACATAGCGTCAGGATCCATGAGCAATTCGATTGCCACGCAGCAACATACATACCACAACCGATGACATCGAAAATCGTTCGGTGGCCCTGTAATATCCACTTTTTGAAAATCAAAGATATCTGATCAGCGGCCACCGTCTCTATCAGAAGATTTAAGCACGTAAGGGCATCACTATAGCGAGCAATTGTCACCAACCTCCCGCCTCTTTATATCCAGCAGCAACTTTCACTGCCATCCATAGGCTAGGACCGTCGATGCTGACGACCACATTGTCTTCGTATACAATTAACACCTCGTCGGTATCAGTTGCTGATGACGTTTCATAGAGCTTTGTGGGCGCTACAGTTCGCAGATGAATCGCTTTTACAGTAGTCGTGTGAAAATGTTGAGAAAGCAGTTGGGTTCCTGTCTTCAGAGGTGTTCGCTCAGTTGAAATCTGGCCGCCAATATTGACACGACATAACGTACCTCATCAAAAACCGCTATCTGGCCATTAGTACACCCAACCAGTGCACATACTGTTGTGCCTCCTGGTCTGAAATCGGCGTGAATACTGAGAGCAGCCCAGAATGTATCTGCGATGTTGGAGACAGTACCTCGTCTTCGTATTTGATGGGACAAACATCGGCAGACACAGGGCTGCAGATATCTCGTGCCTATACAATGTCGTTTCAGTATCGTTGCAGACTTGTATAGGTGGCCCACACCACGAACTCACCCTTCCTCCATCCTGTGCACCGACACTACGCGCAATGCGTCGGATGTAATATTTCCAACCACCATTGACCCGGCGGTCGCCAGTAGCATCCATTGGGCGTCATACGAAACGGATATGATTGGAATAGGTGGAACTGCAGGAACACGTTGTCCTGGGGCTTCCCAACTCCATCCGTCCGAACTTTCCTCTGAAGCTGGCGGTGATTAGCCGTGAGATGTGAGGTCGAGCTTTGAGTGATCATAAACCAATCATCTTACCTGTTGGGTTTCCAATTCCGGCACGCAGAACGTTCAGTGCTGTCGTTGGTAACTGACCACAAAAGGTCACGGCTGTTTCTGGTGTGATTCCGCTGTCAACTAATTTGGGTAGAGTCGATGACATCGTTTGCTGTTTCCATCAGAAGCTTTGCCCATCACCCGTATGCACATAGGTGTAGTACATAGCGTCTGTCTAACTAGTTAAGTGTCAATCGCGAACTGCATAGGGATTATGATATTACGCACAAAGAGTATCATAACACACAGAAGACTAACACTAACATTCAAACAATCCTAAAGACCCTACTCTCGGCTATCCCCTCCTACCATATCTTTCAAGCCTTCTCGGCTTCGTCGCATAAAGGCTGGCCGAATTGCCATCGCTCGTAGTCCTCGGAGACTGCCGCTATCTAGACTACATGAAGGCCTACGACTTGGGCTGGGACTCCTTGATCGTGCGGACGCAGAGGTGGCCGACGACGGTTCCAGAATAGTGGGCATGGGAGCACCTGCCGAAGGGTTACTGGTATAGTCACGCAGTGCCGCGATCTCTTCGACGGTCATGCCACTCAAGGAGCTGAGCTCTTCCTCACGGCTACTCGATCTCCCCAGTGCTTTCCCCATGAACTTACCAATACTGGTGATGCCCTTGCGACCATCACTAGTAAGGCTTCCACGACGGCTGCTGCTCAAACTCGCACTTGATCGGCTAGTGCGGAGAGTACCACCTTTTTCTGTGAGTAACCTCAATGTCAGCGTACCTTTATCGCTCCCCAACGGGTACTCCTGCAGATAAACACGTCCATGCTCAAGAACGGACACGTCGACCTTGACCTTGCCCAGTTCTACATCGCGACGCACAGGGTTCCAATCTTTGATGGTAAACTCGATGCCAGCCTCCCGTGGCGACACGGCCGTTGAGAAGGATTCTTTCCACTGAGGATTGACAGTTTTCTTGATGACTTTGGTCTTGTGTAACTTGTGGCCATTGTAAGAGACAGCGCAAAATGGGTCGCTCGTTCCTGTGAGCATCTCTTTAGCGACAGACGGCACATGCAACCGAAATTCAGAACTTACCTCCACGATCTGCAGCCATAATGTTGTTGGCTTGCACGATATCACACCAAACCATAACATCGCCACCTTCCAGATCTTCAACCGGGGACCATCCACAACTCACACGAAGACGCCCTACTACTTGTCCGTTGCTTGTGAGAATGACAGGTTCGTCGCGCCGTCCGACGAGTGCTTGAACAACATCTCCAGTCCACTCTCCAACAAGCGGATCATCTGCCTGAGGCTCTTTGTTGAGTTGATGCCGTAGTCTAATCACGAAACCACGCGTGCGCAACCGAGGGACGTATTGATCCATTGACTGACCCCAAATGGCAGATTGTGACTTCTTCTTGGTGCTGGTTCTCCATGCAACATCGCCGTCAAGTAACACTTCCACATATGCGTTGATCGGCATCGCAAACCCGTCGCCCATGTGAACACGAAGTCGTAAAATACCCGAAGCTGAACGCATGGCATTGAGTATGAGAAACAACGGTAAAAACGGCGTATGACATAAGTATCACTTCACTTACGATATGTCGCAAATACTCTATCCAGAAACTCCGCACGTCCTTCTTCACCAGCGTTGCGTAGGGTATGTGCTCTGCGAACGTCCGCTTCCACGCGCTCTTCCAATTGTTTGTTTTGTTCAATCTCGCCCGTAGATGCTGGTGCGGTGCTAGTTCCGTCGACTCCGTCCTCTGGTTTGACTGATGTGGCCGCAGCAGATGTACCAGCTACCGAGTCGGTTACGACCAGAGGAGTAGCCAGTTCACTGCGTTTTAGAGGACGAATAACGTAACTTTCCATCACTGGCAAGACTTCCACTCTAAACTGAATCTCTCCTTTCATCCGCTGTACATCCTTTGCACTGTGACCGTGAGAGGAGCCATGGGACGCAGTATCCTCCGTGCCTTCCAGTGACGTCCGCGGATGACCGGGGCGCTTATTCTGGTATAGGGGTGCCCAAACGTCAGCGGCCAGGCCATCTCGAGTGACCTTCAGCCCATCCGCTTCACTTCTCAGGTAAAACTCGCTGTAGGGTTCCTCGCCAGTTGTTGCGCCCATCAGTTCTTCAAGTAGGAAATCGCATGCGCCTAACGGCCGATCTTTCCGCACACCATTCCAGTCGTAGATATCTATGCTCAAAGTATCTCGCCATCCCCAAACAACCCCTCCAAACGTTTCTCCCCATTTGGGTTTCAAGGTGTTTTCCTTCACTCTCGTTCTCCCGACTTCATTGCCGGCAATGCTCACGCGGCAGTACGGATCAGACTTGCCAACCATTTCAACGTTTGCGAGGTTGTTGGCAGCAATCACATGTAACCGAACGTAGGCGATTGGCTCGCGGTGAACCGCCTTGGTAGGGTCGGTCGACTGATGCACTAGATCGATGGGTGTGAACTGGAAGGTGACGCGCAGGCGACCGACAGTAGATCCGTCTCTCGGATGGACAAGCTTAAACCATTCCTCAGGATTCTCCTGGCCAATAATGTCTTGCGCTGCAACGTCGCACACGCCGCCATCAACGCCAGGCCCACCGACAATGAATCTCCATTTGGTGTCCGCCACTTCTTCGACGACAGCAAGGAACGTCTCGCCCCAAACCGGATTCCTTGTTTTCTTGATTGCTCGGGTGGTGAACTTTGTCCTCTTGTCTTCATATGAGCACTCGATACCAGCGCTCCGGTTGAAGGAGAGTTCTTTCGCTTGATGGATTGTAAAACGTACCACCCCAGAATTGATCGCCGGAGCATCGGCCAAAGGAACTTCGGCAGATGGGAAGTAGGCAAGCGCGAGTCGAATATCACCCTTCAAAGATCCTTCCACATTTAGGCGCTTCCAGATGTCGCCCATTGCGTCACTGGCAAACGGTGAGCTCCATTCGTGGATCAGCCGCTCACGCTCGTCCGGGGTCAACGGGTTTTCCGCTGATTCATCTTCTTCGTCTTGTAACAGTTTTACCCATCTTGCCAAGCGCAAAGGTCCGGTCGTGCCCATCGTTTTGTGCTTTGAGACATTGTTATGGTCAAGCACTTCCACCTTGAGCTCGTCGGCTCGCTGATCGGCATTGTCAAATGTAGCCTTGGTCAGAACAACGTAATGCTTTTCGTCCCAGGATGGTGCCAAACTGTCCGATACGGTGCACGTGAATATAATCGCCATATCAGTTGAAACGGCGAGCATACGTACGTATTGCCAATCACTCGCGTTTTGACGACCTGTTTACCGCCAATGGTGACAACGCAATAAGGATCAGACTTCCCTGTTAGTTCTCTGTTTTTCAAGTCACGAGCTTCGAATATGAGAATCCGCAGTACTCCCACGGGTTTATCTGAAAACGCTATTGAGAACGGAGGACAGAAGAGCAGAAAAGCGAAACGATCATACCGGCTTCGGAGCTCACGCCCATCAACGCCGCAATGTCCAGGGTCAGCCAGTGTGGGTCGATCAACATGGAAGAAACGTTGTAATTGATCTGATCGTTGATAAACTGACTCAAGCCAGGCGTCTGTGAAGCCAACGTGCTCATATTAGTAGTATACTCGACTTGCAGGGTAACGCCAGAACTCTAGCACAACTTACATCCATGAGATCCAGCGCTTTCAAGGGTCTGACGACAAAGTCCACATAGGGCAATTTGAGGAGCTGCAAATCGACCTTGCCAATGTAGGGGAAGGAGGAGATGAAACTGATGCGCACTCTAGCCTTCCCACGGAACTCCATATCTGTGACAAGAACCGAAACAGGAATGGAGGCAACTCCCTTGCCGACTTTCGCGAGCAATTCAATTTTTGAGGTGCGCGCATCTTGATTGAGCGATTTCTTTTGCGATACCTGCTCGGCATCCAGCGGCGTGAAGCTCACTTCCCAATCCATTACCTGCTCGAAAGGCGCTTAAGTGATGTTTAACCGCTACTTGCAAGCTGCTACAATTACCAGGACGTCATCGGTGCTCCCTGGCCAGCTTCGCACGCCCTCCACTCTGGGTGCTTGACTTCCAAGAGTAAATTTGGCTAACCGCAGATCTTCAAGAAAACCAGGCTTACTGGCGTCTAATATACCGTCTGCAATAGTTTTGATCTGTTGGCTTAGGTCAGGCTCAAAAATTTCCCAAAAGTGGGTGAGAAAGAGGTTGAGCCACTCGACGGCCTCAGTGTCGGTTTCCAGCTAAGATGCCGCCAAGCAGATGAGCATGAAAACCGTCGTCGCACACACACAACTCTGCGTACCGCACCTTTTTCATGCCCATCTCGCGCACCACTTCATCACGAACTCTTCTCCTCACCCTACCACCCTCTCGTCTGAAAACTCCACCCACAACAATGCCAAGAATAAACACAGTGCCAATGCCTCCACCGAGCCACCCGATCAACCAAGCACCACACACGCCAATAATAATCCACGTGGCGCCTACAATGGTCTCCCAATAGATGATACGTTCAAACAGCGGCTTGTACGCATCAATCATCTCATGTGCACTATCATACGCCGCAACGGGCTTTGCTATCACGGAATGAAGGCATTGTGGTATTTCATGAGATTCGAAAATTCTGCCTGTCAAACGGGTAAGGACCGCCCCAGGATCCAAGTCTGCCTTTTTTCCATTCTGAGCGGCGTCGGGTACAGTTGTTTTCTTCCTTCTTGCTTGACTTTGGCCAAAGCTATCCGCAGCTAGAACGGCGGTTCCAACTCTTCGAAAATCCCGGACTGTACGCGGCTTTCGGCCTTCGATGATCGGCACTGCATAAAAGTTGGTCATATGAGAAAAACGACGACATCTTTCACAAATCGTCACAATGATAGAAATGGAAGATATCAACCTTCCCCGATCTCGCCCGTCTCGACTACATTGATCCGATCTGGGTTTTTGACTTCAACAGGTCCATGAGGGTAAGGTACTCCATCAACCGACTTGCTAGGACCAGCGGGGGGCTCTGATGCAGGGAAGTGCTTCACGTCGCCACTAACATCCGCTTTCAATGTACCGCCTGTCATTCTTCCCCTATTATGAGACAGCTCTGCTGCGTGCTACTCCTTGGCGGCCTCTTTGCCTTTAACTATGCAATCGGCGCGCGGGAATCAATCGTGGCACAGTCATAAATGACGCTTAAAATTTCGTGACAACAGCGTCCTTTGGACAAAACCGTGGTCGGATCTGCAACTTGCATTTTCCAGCGACGCCCTCTGCGCAAACGATCGGCTACTGTGAAAGCGTGGAATGAACGAGCGGACGCACTGGGGGAAACGATGGTGCCTGATGGATGGGGCTACGCCATTAACTAGAGCACAAGCATCAGCAGAACTGCAGCCTGAAATGTTTTATATTTACTAAACATGAGACATGTCCACCGAGGCAGCACTCAAAGGCTGCTGCACAGTGCCGTCAAGCTAAACAAGTCTCATTTCTCAACGCATTCACATGCCGTGCAGCAACAATTGCCAAGATCCAGCCCACTCATGCCACCCACACACTCACTTCTACTCCAAGCCTGTCCAATTATTGAAAAGACAGGTTTGGCTTAGAGGGTGGTGCGCATCACCTGCCAGACACGGATCTCGTTGTCTGTGTAACCAGAGAACAAAGTCTGACCGTCCGCAGACCAGGCCAAGGAGATGCACTGGGGAACCTGTGACTTCTTGCTAGTCTCGTCAAATTCGGGCTTCAACTCGTCAACAACGCTCTTGGTCTCCAAGTCCCAGATCTTGATGCCACTGCCAGTAGCAGCGCACAACCAGTACCTGTTGGGGGAGAAGCAAAGGGCGTTGATGGTGTCACCGGCCTCCAAAGAGTAAAGGTGCTTGCCGTCGTTCAAGTCCCAGAGCATCGTGATACCGTCACGACCACCAGTGGCGCACAAGGAACCGTCAGGGGAGATGGTGACGGTGTTGATGTATCCGGTGTGGCCGAAGTGGTTGGTCTTCAGCTTGCACTTGCCAAGGTCCCAAACCTAAAAGTCCGGAAATACGCTCATTAGCATCAAATCCTCTAATGCGTTTCTGCTTCAGCTGCGTTCCAAATTTATCTTCCTCATCCCGACTGGTATCATGTTCTATGGGTGGAAAATTCATCTCATAGGCCTGTTGAGCCTCTGAAGTAGCAAATACTAAGGTTATAATCTTCTACCAGCCGGTGTGAGTTCTCGTCCATCCTCTGCATCAACCATGCGAGTGGCGCCATCTCCTCTCCGTTACGGTTCCAGATGCAAATACACACCTTAACGAGCTTGTCCCATCCAGAGGAAACAATGACGGGGTTAGCGGCGTTGGGAGAGAAGCGCACGCAGGAGACCCATTCGGTGTGACCGTCCTCGGTGATGTTGAACTTGCACTCTCCAAGAGTGTTCCACAACTTGATGGTCTTGTCACGGGATCCAGAGACGATCTGACGGTTGTCCGGGGAGAAGGAAACGGAGAGAACGTCGTTGGTGTGACCGACGAAACGGCGGGTGGTGGTGCCAGAGTTCAAGTCCCAGAGACGCAGAGTCTTGTCTGATGAGTTTCCGTGGTCAGCTCCGACATCATCACATATCACCAAAAGGAGCAAAACTCACCCCAAGAAGCGGACAAGGCGAACTGGCCATCAGAGGAGATGACAACGTCGGAGACGAAGTGGTTGTGACCAGTAAGGGCCTTACGGGGCACACCGTAGCTCTCCTCGCCACGGGTCAAGTGCCAGACGATGATGGTCTTGTCTAGAAGAAGGATACATCAGCTAAAGGTGCTCTCTTCCAAAGACGTGAGACTCCTCCATAATGCGCTAGACCGGTCTCCTTCGTTCGCTGGAATTCTGTTGACGTCAACGACCACAAGGCCATTCCGGTAAAAATAAAGGTCGTCATAGACCGGCACTCCAACGGAAATTTACTCCACAATTCCACGTATCCGTCCAGTGATCCACCAGGCCATCACAATATACTGAATCCATCCGTTCTCTCAGTTCTGTCAGACCTAATCCGCCTCAGCTTCCAAAAGCAATCCCTCATATTGATTTCCTTCGAGGAGAGGCAAATCACCAGTCGCCATTGGGTCCCTAATAACTATTCTACATATATTCTTCTCAACGTACCACGGGAAGCGGACAAGATCATGTCAGGGCTCTCGGGGGTGGTGGCGATGGCGGTAACCCAACCGCTGTGACCTGGATTGCATGGATTAGATCAGTTGAATGCGCTATGGGCGTCGTTTGCAGTCTGCGTCGCCCATGTACGGGAAGAAATACACACCCTTGAGGGTACCACGAAGAGTAAGAGTGTCAGCCATTGTTGTGGGTAAGTGCTGCCTGCCTGCGTTCGCTCAAAGAGAGAGATGTTGGACGGTAATCTCCTCTTCCGAATGGAACGGCCAAGTGCGTGCAAGAGCGAGAAAAGTAAATAGCAACTGCCAAAGATCCTGGCACCGGGCCTCAACAAAGTCGCCAAACAGAAAAAATCCCACCACCAAAGTCACGTGACCATACACGCGCGCGCGATATCATGACAAGTGTTCCTTTGAAAGAGAGCCGTTCAACTGCTGACAGCGACCGTGCATGTGCATGCAGGATGGACGTGCCAGCAAGAGTCCAAGATCAAGAGACCAAGTGCAGATCAGAAATGATGATAAATCTCCTTCAAAGGCTTGTTCACATTTTATTTGTTTCACCGCTATGTACAAACACACATTCCACTCCATCAAACAACTTTTTGTCCCATCGATATACCAACTTTTTTCTTTGGTCGCGTGTATCTACTAGATCTAGAGCATGTAGGGCACAACCTTTGGCGCATTGGCAGCCCGCTCCGTATCCGTTGAAAGTCTCGCTTGCTGCTTGTTCTGTCGAATGTAGATGAATCGCAAAGCCATCGCCATGATTGCAGTAAGCACCAGGCCTGCTGCATTCGCAATGTGACTTGGAATGAACTTGGGTCCGTCATCCTTGTACTCGGCGTAGGACGCAATGACACTGCCAATGTTGCCCACTGACGATACGAGAGCAATGGTCACCGCCGCTTCCGTCGACGAACGCATGTTGTTGCTGAGCCACGTAAAGATAAGAGGAATTGTTGAAAAGGAGCCCGCAACGGCGAGAATCGCCCCAGTGTATTTCCCGGCTTTGTCGGCAAAGTCCGTTGCTGCCAGAACAACAAACCCAATAACGCCGATCATAGAGGTGACCACTATCGGGTAACTACGTTGGCGATACTTGTCCGAGTACCAAGCAGCGGCCAGAGTAGCGACTGCACCCGCGGCGTAAGGTCCAACAGACATCCTGGTCGCATCGAGACTCTTCCAGCCAAGGATGAACAAGACTGTGGGCAGGAACAATCCAAGGGCATTGGAGCACATGACGACACCCATGTAACATAAGACAAACATCCAGTTCTTGACGTCAAGGAAAGCACCCCGCAACTCTGCCTTGTCAACCTTCTTCTCGTTCTTGGCAATGTTATCCTGCCTTAAACGCTCGCATGCAAGAGTACGTTCCTCTTCTGAGAGCCAGCTTGATTTTGCGGTTTCCGGAGAGTTAGGAAGCACGAACAATATTACAATGCCGAGGGCAATTGTTGGTACGCCGGAAGTGATGAAGAGCCACTAAATGCAGCAAAGATGTGTGTAAGGTTCAAAGACCGCGATAGATTGAACGACACCGCGCAATTCTCACCTGCCAACCGTAGTATCCCCGATTGCCATCAATCATCTGCGTTCCGTATGCCCATCCAGAACCGATGACACCGGCAACAGTGGTAGCAACGTAGAACCCAGCAATGCGGCGAGCAGCCTCTTGCTTTCGGTACCAGAACGTCAAGTAGTACACAACACCAGGGAAGAAACCAGCTTCGGCTGCGCCCAGTAAGAAGCGGAGAAGGATAAAGTGCCAACCTTGCTTAGTGAGGACTTGAAGACAGGTAATGATACCCCAGGTGATCATGATACGCGCTAGTACCATATCGTATGTGAGTACCGAGGCCATGAAGAAACAACAAGGCACAACGGTAATTACCTATCCATGTTGAAGCAGCGACCTTTTTCATGACGATATTGGACGGAATCTCGAAGACAATATACCCAACGAAGAAGGTGGCCAAGGCAATAGAAAACTGTTCGTTGGACATGTTTGTGGTGCTCAACATGTCATGGCGGATTTCAGCGTTTGAGATTTTGGCGTACGACACATTGGACCGGTCGATGATGGATAACAAGTACGAAAGGAATATCAGGGGCATGATGCGCATATCGAGCTTGCGAACCAGTTTGCGCTCGGCCTACAGAGAAGGAGTGCTTCTTGTGAGTAATGGGTAGGTGAGAAAAGGTATGACGGATGGACACGTACCTCGGAGTACGCGAACGGCTGGGCCGGTGGGATGTCTGTGAGCGTAACAGTATCCATTTCGGACTTTTTTGCCTCCATGGCTGCGTCCGACATGATGGGCAAAGAGCGGAGTGTGAATACAGGAAGGCTCAATGAGGTAGGAGATAGAAATTAGAGAGGATAGGCAGTGTTTGTCCTGCCTGAGCGATCAGCCGTGGGAAAGAGAATATGGATGGATGACAAGCAATGGTGGGGAACGAAAAAGGTGGCCAGCTTTTATAGGCGATCCCCCAAAGTCGTCCTCATCCTTCCTTCCTTTTCCCTTTGGTGTTCGATGCACACCAGCCCATTTAGTGCTCGGCTGGACACCAGATCGACGCAGCTCACGCGGACAGCGGGGAAACCCCCGCGTTACACGCCCTGAACGGAAAAGATAATTGTGAGAGGTTGACCAGTCATCAATGCCTCCCTATTATTGGTATACCATGTACATACAGTGTGCATCAACGCAGGAGGAGAGCCAGTTTGAGTTCCTTTTTCGAATTTGGGTTTGAACGCGGCCACGCGAGCAGCGTGTGTGTGGTCATCGCCGCGGAGGAGGTTCACGGTGACACGAACACCACTTTAAATGTAACCGTGTAACATGAGCGGTAATTGCAACAGTCATGGGTTATTGGAAAGTTACCGCGTCCGGCAAAACAATCCGCCATGGCCAGAGTAGGACAATGCGACGACTTTACAAGTGTGACGCTGGCCGGTTGCTCCTTTCCAGTCGGCCCCAATCGTCCCAGTGGTGACTCGAATCCCCCGTCAAGCCGCCTTGCCTCTTGTGTCTTTTCTTTGCCACAATCCACGACATTGGCCATTTTGTTGTGTGTGTGTCTGTGTGTGTCTGTGTGTGTCTGTGTGTGTGTGTGTGTTGTGTGGGGCGGAAGTGTTGTTTGCTTTGTTTGTTTGTTGGCCGTGGCTCCTCTGCGTCGATTGAACGGTTGGCTTTCGTGTCAAGGAAAAAACACGTACCACGCGAGGCAGGAACTGTGAGTGAGTGGAGTTCGAATTTGGGTTTTACACACAACAAGCCTTCAGCACCATAATAGCACACATTGTATGTAGCGTGAAACCTGCTTGTAAAAAGGGGTCAAGCCCTGGTCGGTTGATTTCGTTGAACAGTTCTGGCAGTATCCGGATCATCAATTCTTAGGAACGCTGAAATCACGGTCATAATGGGGGAAATGGAGATTTCTGTACATTAGTTATCTCCTGCAATCAATTGTCATGAGGTTGACGAATAAATTTAAATTTGAAGACAATGGTTTGTCGACGACGCGACACGCCAGTTCCTCATCCTCCACAACTCCATCGCTCAACATGGGTTCGTTCTCACAGCTTTGAATTGGAGCATGGAATGAGGGTTTGCAGTCGATCTCAATTCAATGCAATGCCAAAGGTCCGACACTGTCGTGCGTAAATTCCATCCCGCCACAGACGGAGGAGATGGCTCCGTACATGATACAAGTGATTGGCACCTGCATTCCCATCGAGCGTATCCCCCAACATGAAATCAATAAGTGCACTTGTGAAGCGCGTAGTGGAGTTTAGATCAGCAAAACTCCGTCCGCTCAGTCGCACCGCGCATTGATTCCTTCGCTTACAGAAGAAAGAATTGTTCAAGTGGGAATGTTGTTTCTATTCTGTTTATTTTATTCCTTCCAAATGCTTCAAGCATTAATCTCTGTCCATATGTAAAATGAGGTCCGGGTGGGTATACTCCCTATCTAATTAAGGTCCCTGAAATTCTAATTAGCGGGCAACGGCCAAAGCAACAGCCGCCGTACCAGCGGCAAATGTAACAGTTTTGGTTCCAGACTTTCCACTGCTGCCACGACTGCTTTCAAGACTGGCAGAGGACGATCCACGTCCAGAATCCGTGCTCTTCGCAGAACCAGACTTAACAGCATTCACTTTGCTGGAGTCACGAAAAAAATCATCGAGACTATTACCCTTCCCTTCCAAGCTACTCTTTTCAAACAAACTCCCGGTCGAAAGGCCATGTTCAACATCCCACCCTTCTGTTACGTCTTCTGTAGATTCCGTCTCAAGAATTCGCTTGCGTTCTTGAACGCGACGGACCTGGCGATCCATTTTGGCTAATTTCGCTTGCAATTTCGCGAGCTCGCGTTGACGGTTCTTTTCCGCTTGCTCTTCCTTTTCTTGTAGACGTTGTTTGAGTGTGACGGGATCTTCTTCGCGACCCTGCCGAGTCCGAGGGCGCGCATTGGAGCTGAGCTCAGGCTTGACCCGACGCGCCTTTCGAGATGCCCTACGGCTGCTTTCTTGATCTTCAATATTCTGTACATAAAAAAACAGAAAAGAACGACACATACGTAAGTAACGTGATGAAGTTTCCCGTCTAAACCATGCTTGCGGCCCGTGTCATCACAGGGCACATAGAACACGGGACGCACCCCAAGTAATACACGGTCAATATCGCGACCCACCTTCCAGCGGGCATCTGCATTAGCAAGCTTGGCTTTGATGTCATCATTGGTGAGACCCAAGCTAGGGAGACGCCCAGATGCCGGCTTAACAAAGAGGGTATCGTCCAGCGGGATTTCAAACGCAACCGGTTTCGCTGGGCATGCTAGTCTTAACAACGAACTGATACAGGCAAGCGCCAGACATATTTGTACCTTTAGAAACACTAGATGGCATGTGACTTTCCTTGGTACTGCTCTTCTCCGAGCTTTCTGACTGAATAGGAGGCATTGGCATTTTGTCCAGTGATTTTACTGGTGCTTTAAAGCAGACTCTCGTTAGCTCCATTGAAACGGCTGTTAGAGAGTCAACCCTTAGGCCTACCTGACGACACTGCATCCTTTTTATCCTTTTTAGGAGTCAGCGGTCGCGGATCGGCCTCCATAGGCTTTGATGTAGTCACAGTTGTCATTGGAGCGGTGGAAACTGGCATCAATTGCACCGCATTAGAAGGGGTATCAGTCTTGGCATCGGTCGGGACGACTTTGCCGCTGTCAGCGTTCTTTGATGGTAAACAACCCATCGTTCAAGAGAGATATACGGCCAGAAGATTGGCCTGGCGAAAGTTGAAAATGTAAAGGAAAAATGCTAAATGCAGATGCTGCAACCGCAAATACAAGGGACGTCTGGAGCTTAGCTGGGGAGAGGAAGAGGCAAGGCAACGCTGCCAGACTTTATATTGCACTTATGGACTATCGGGATATTCTTCGAGCGGAGTTCGAGTAAGCGTATTCAGGACTTTTGGCGGGGATGGAATATAAGTTATTGTAAGCAACATCCGTAGATTTGAAGATCCCATTCTTGGCCACGCTTTATATTCATCCGAATCGGTGGAGGCAGTTGCTGACGCAACTCTGACGTTCGGACATTGGACCATCCTCTCGATTCCCAGTTGAGCTGCCTATTCCCAGACGCTCAAAGGGCGCGCGGGGATGGAACCGAAGTAGCTCCAATTCGCGTAAGACAAGGCCAATAATATCAAACTACGTACTTCAATTCAACGCAGAGATGAGTATGGCCTTCCCCTAGGATATCTAAACCATCTCAACCAAGGGAGTTCGACCTTGTGGCGAGGTTACTCGATTTCATGCTTCTTCTCCTGGTACCCTACCAGCTACCTTCCACGCCTATATGGTATTGGTATCCCATATGGTTTTTCGCAAAAACCTATTCGAAGCGACCAGGTCGGAGCTGTCTCGGCCCTGACTTTTGCAATATACGAGTGTGTTTACATGGCGAGTGTGGAAACTCCGCATGACTGTTGGTGGGAGAGTATACGCGCCATAAGCAACGTCGCACTTGAAATCATCGAGCAAGTCGATTAACAGAAAGAACTGTGCATACACATTGAGTTTACATTATCCGATTATGACAATCATCGTTACTGGCCCAATTATCCATCCATACTCTACTTAGGAACCAAACCGCAAGTGGCCAACTTCCATCACTGGTGACTCTAACCCGCAAAACAATGCACGGCCGGTATTTGACACACTGATAACTCTGCATCCGTGTCAAGATGCTTCTGCACCGACTACCTTTGTCTCCACAGAGAGGGCATTGTCAGTAACAATAGTGCGCGAGTCGTGGGGGGAGTTCGGACTTGGACGGCATCAACGAGAGGTGAGTGATCAGCTGCACGATGGATCAGAATCAATATCAGTACTCTTCAAGACGTGATCGCATGCTTTACTGGGAACACCCCGCTGTCAGCACATTGATGCTTCACCATGTTGTCCATTGGACGTATGAAAGATAACGCATATGATAAAAACATCATCCAGAGGGTGACCCGTACTGAGCATATGAAGATCATCGGAATGCGTACTCACTTGGTGGGGGTCAGCGGTATATCAAGCGGTAATTAGCCCGCTAGGGAGGGTGCTGCAATACAGAGTGGAACTAGTTCACCATAGTTGCTTTGCATCCGCTTGCGACCTACGGCCGATGGCGTCAAGCCTACCCACGAATGATAAGGATCACGGAATGATGGAGCGGTTTACGGAGGACGTCCACTTACTCTAGCAAACATCAACGTTGTCAACGAGGAGTTTAAAGCGATCACATCCCGTTCGTTTAGATAGCCCATGTAGGTTTGGAACGAAGTAAGAACGGGACGTGGCATTTCACCACAAGCTTTTAAAGTTTTTTTTTTCTCTGGTTTGATTATCGATAATCGGCGGAGAGGCAAGGATCTTTATTGCTTAAGGTCGGGTTCTAGAAGCGAGACGGAACTACTGTCGAGTGATAGATATACAACTGGAATGAAGCGCCTGCAGAGCTGGGCTTTGCCAGATGTGGCCGGGCGACGGGGTTGCTACAAATAGGTATTCTTCATCTCGCCGCGGATGTGCCTATCACGCAGGACCTTTGAATGCCACCTCGTTCCAACTTTATCCACATGGAAGCGCGTCAGGAGTATGTTATTGGCATGAAACCGGGTTGAGCTGTGGTTGGAGTGGAAGGCCAGAGTTTATTCCGATGTGCGCTGTGTGCAAGTCTTCATTCCTGGTTCATGCAGTGTTAAAACGCCGCGGTGCTTGAGGATATTTCCCGAAAGTGTTCTGGGGAAGCTGTCGGGGGCGTATTAATGGCCGACATGATACGCTTTGTCGAGGTGACCTTTCGAACTGGACGCGAAAACGATGCTTTAAAGGCTCTCGACCTGTTGGACAATGCCAGCTTTGCTTCCCCCCGAGCGATGCCACCTGGCGTAAAATACCCCGATTCATTCTATTTTGGGATATTCTAGATGGAGCGAAATGTTTCCAAATTGCTGAAGGCCTGTTCGCCATTCTGGTTTGATCTATCTTCCGAGATCCATTAGCAATGTCCGCCCAAGTGGCCGATAGGTACTCTCTGAACCAGCGCGAACGCTTGGGCGCATTTCGCTTCAATGGGAGGCCGCCACCCCGGTTAGGCCTCTACCAAGAACGTACAGATGTGAGTGATTATTACCGCAAGATATGCTTGTTCTATTGCTAAAAGATCATGGATTAGATCGCTCCTAGATCGACCGATTACGATAGAGATGTGATCCCTCGTGCAATCTATAACGATGCTTTGGAAGAGCAGCATATGTTTGGACAGCGGATTGGGCTCGATTATGTACATCATCTGCGGAAAGCTATGTCAGGAAAGCCGGTAATAAGTGGCTTCCGCCATGGCGGCCGTGATGAAGCAGACCTGCGTAAGGTCACCAAGTCCATGCCGGAGCTGAGTGGTGTGAGTGCACACGCGTGAAGACCATATCTTGCAGCCGGCGACAAATTGATCCCTTGTTTACCTTTCTAGCCGGACCCACCACCGAGTGATGACTCTCTAGATAGCCGGACGGTCATCTTGACTGACGAAAGCATTGAGATTCTTAGTCCCCAATATGCCGAGCAGGTTCCGCGCATCTTCAAACCGACTCCTAGCATTCCGTCCCCTATCGATCGTCCCGTGTACAACCCATCGCGGCACAAAGCCTTGCCTCCAGTATTTAAGCGACCCGTTCGGTTTGGCACGTGGGTGAATGTTCGAGGCGTCTTTCCGCAAATCGTCGTGGATAATGCTGAGAATGAGGCTGAGCTTTGGAAAGCCCGGGAACAGGCGGTGATCGACACGTTTGTTTTGCGATACATGAAGGCTCCGCCTAAACGCAAAAGGAAAAGAGAAGAGCCTGTAGCTGCGGTCCCAAGTGGTAGAGGTACACAGGGTCTCGCAAAGCTTGAACCAGTGGCCGAAGTCCCGCTTCATGTTACCGACACGATGCATACAATTGGGGAGGAAACTCTTGCATCTCAAGCGGAAACGACCGCGACAGATATTCAGCTATCGACCCAGATATCTTCTGTGATGTTGGAAAGCAACTTGGAGTCAAAGTCGGAGTTGCCTCTTTCGGATACCCATGACGCAAGGATAGTACCGGTAGAAGACATTGTGGTATCGGCGGACAAGAGTGTAGCGCTTGAGGAGAGGAGCACTGACGTTCTCGAGCACGCAGTTGACGCTACGCTTAGCCGTAGCGTCGAAAGCGTTGCAACCGATTCTGAAGACGAACGCGAATGGTTGAGGAAGGAAAAGGAAAGACTGTATGCCACTTGGGGTCGAGAAGAATCGCAACCTGTGATTCCCTCAAAAGAAGTAGTAGAGGTGACGGCAGACGTCGCGATTACAGGCCCCGCCTTGGTGGAGATACCGGCAGCAAAGGTTGAGTTGCCTCCATTAAGCTTACCTGCATCACGAGCCGTGAATGTAGAGCCGGCAAGGAAACCCTCAGTGGGCACTAAAAGTCCGTCGGTCACCGCAGCGAATGCTATTAGTCAGCTGAGGTCGCGCAAGGACTCGACTGCATCCCGACGAGATGCGGCGGGACTTATGCTGGAATCAACCCAGACACAGGCGGCCCAGGCGTCAGTACTTGTGAATTCATCACCATCAGTACCTATGCCGGACGAAGGTGCTAGTGGTCAACCAGGGCTTACAACTGTCCAGAGCTCGCACGAGGTTGGTCATGATGTGCATGTAGAGCCTCGCGCGAGCATGGCATTTAGTGATCGAAGCGTATCGCCCACTGGGAGTGTCAAGTCGTTTGCTCCATCGGTCAAGTCGAATATGAGTCGACTAAGCCGGTTATCGAAATTCTCGACAGCTAAATCCGTCAAGTCGCTGTTCAAAAAGGGGCTCGGCTCTGACGAGACGCCGGAGGAAAGGGCTGAGCGAAAGGAGCAGAAGCGTTTGGCCAAGGAGCACAAGGAGCGGGAGAAGGCTGAAGCCGAGAGGGAGAAAAAAGAGAAACAGCTGCGGAAGAAGGAAGAAAAGCAGATGAAAGTACAGGAGAAGAAGGAGCAAAAGATCGCCAAAAAGTTGGAGAAGCGCCAGAGCAAGTTGGTGTTAGAGGCATCAAATAGCGCGCGGCCGATCGTGGAGCTTGTAAAAGAAGAAACGGGTGACAACCTCGACGCATTAACGGAAGAGGAACGACGGGACCGTGAACGCGACGAGGAACGGCGCAAGCGGAAAGAACTGCGACTACAAGAGGAGCAAGAAAAGGCACGGCAAGAACTTGCAAAACGCGAAGAAGAAGAGCGCCTTGCACGGGCGGCATTGGAGGAGCAGGCGGCCGCTGAAGAGCGCGAACGGCAGGAGGCTGCTTCGAAACAGCGGGAGAAAGATGCAGCAGTGGAAGTGGCACGTCAGCAAGCAGCGGAAGAATCCAGACGTCGCGAGGCCGCGGCCCAACTGGCGATTGCAGACAAATTGGCCGCTGAGGAGCTGCGTCAGCGCGAGCTTGCCGACCAGGAGGCTGCTAAGCAAGAATTAGCGCGCGAACAATCTGCAGCAGAGCAGCGAAAGCGCGAGCTAGCTGAACAGGAAGCCACGAAAGAAGAGATGGCGCGTCAAAAGGCCGCTGAGGAGCAGCGACGGCGCGAACTGGCTGCACAAGAACTAGCGCTCCAGAAGGAAGCGTCGGAACTGCGCCAGCGCGAACTGGCTGAGCAGGCAGCTGCTAAACAGGAAGTATCGCGTCAGAAGGCGGCTGAGGAACAGCGTCAGAGTGAGCTGGCTCAGCAGGCTGCTGCGGAACAGGAATTAGTGCGTCAGAAGACGGCGGAGGAACAGCGAAAGCGGGAGCTCGCTGAACGTGAAAAGGCTGAACAAGAGTTGGCGCGGCATCAGGCAATTGAGGAACAGCGAAAGCGAGAAGCGGCCGCGGCCGCACAGGAGGCAGCCAGGCGTATAGAGGACGAGGAGCGTTTGCGCCGTGAGGCGGAACTTAAGCTCGCCCGTCTAAAAGCAGCTGAACAACAGCAACAACAGGAAGCTGCTGCCGTTGAGCAGGCGCGACAGCGGGAAATTGCGAACCAGCGCGAACGAGAGGCGGCTGTCGAAAGCGTGGATTCAGTTGGCACGGGTGTAGAAGTTTCAAAGCCTGAAGCCGAAGCAATCGCTGGTGCACCGGCTATTGAGGACCCTGGATTACTGAACGAGCTTGAAGAACAAGCGCGCAAGGACCGTGAGCGCGATGAGCAACGCCGTCTTCGCAAACTGCAAAAACAGGTAGCTGAGCGGCCGGTAGAACCTGCTGTACCTACGCCGGCTGTTCCAATCACCATAACAGCTGATGCAGGACCAGAAGTTGTGTCAGCCAAGGTGCCGGGATCCAAATTTCTGAATGCCAGAGACCTTCAAACGGTGAATGGCGTTGTACCGGTGGCTCTCCCACCTGCGAATGGCGCCGAGACTATCAATTCCAAGGCGGGCGATGCTGGTGATGCTGTCGCTGTCACTGTTGAGAATGCTGAGATGAAGGAGCAAAGCGCGAATCGGAAATCCGTCGCGTCCTTGGCATCTTTGTTCGGAGGCAAATCGAAGGATAAAGACAAAGCGGTTGGTTCGAGGCCATCGTTAGCCTCTAGGAGCGATCCTACTCCTTCATCCGTAATCGGCGAAGAGACCAAGGTGCGTGTCATTGGCTTGTGTCCCAATTGCAGTTGTGAATTGACTGGTGGTTCTGTACAGCTCGTTGCAAATGTGATCTACAATGGAGTCAAGACGGGAGTGAAAGTTCAAGGGACAGAGTTGCACTGTTCAGACACGAAATGTACGCTAATTTCACTGACTTTCGTCGACCCGTATGCAGTAGTAATCGGTTCTTCTATAGCACGAAAGAATGATTTTGCTGTGGACTTGCGCCGTGTGGTATCGGTTGTCGCTCATGGTTCAGAGGCGGTTGTCCACGTCTGCATGCCTCGCAAAGGCAACAAGGGTGGCTCCAAGTTCAAAAAGTTGACGTTTCAGTTTGATTCAAAGCAAAGTGCAATTGACTGGAGCGAAGGGTTGATGAATTTGGTTTACAAAGGTGCGTTGTAGGCCCGCGACGATGTGTGTGCGACTGCCAACTAACTCTGGAAACGCGGCAGAGCTTCCACCAGAGAGCTCCTCAAAAGGTGTCCTCATGTTAATCGACAAGTTTGAGGGAAAGGACACTATCAAGTTAGTAGAGAAGTACATGAAGCCACTCTGGGAAACGATCTCCAAGCCATGCGAGGTCAAAGGTACGTTTTGGCAATACGTTGGTTTCCCGTTGGTGTAAGACCGTACCCACATCGCCCACAGCTGTGCAGTTCAACGAATTCAGCGTCAGCAACGTATTGAGCACGTTGGATTTCAAGAAGCTCGGCCACATTGTTTGCGTCAACAACGTTGACTTCACCCCGAGGTTGCAACAAGTACTCGTTCGTAACGGTTACGTCGAGAATCCAATTCTCATATCTCTTGAAGCGGATCCTGTGGATGCTGCGCTGGGAATTCTTAAATGTAAGAGCCATTGAGGTCATGATACGCTAATAACGGGTGATGAAGTTATTGTATTGACTGACACGAGCCTCCCAGCATCGACCGGGCGCACCGAAACTGCGAGCGTCAAAGTGAGCGGTGTTCATATCAAACGTGACGGCGGAAAGTTTGCAGGAATGTTTAAGAGAAGCTGAAAAGGATCAGATTATGATCTGCACCCCCGCAGACAGGGAGACATGGTTCGCACACGGGTATAGACTTTTTAAAACTCCCATCCCAGGGTTTGGAGAGCCTGTCTCACAAGGCCATCGCGGTTGAATTCTGAAAGAGGCTCGCTGACAGAACCCACTATAATAACCCTCATCCGTACGTTACCCGTCCCTGCCCCATTACACAACGCGCGCATCAGATCACCGCATTCTGTAGAGCTTGCGTGTGCGTTCATCAGCGACGTGGACGCGACTTTTTTGAGTATGAACGGAGTTGATGTCATTAGGCTTTCTGTAAATATCGCATGCAACACACACACACATTAAACCCAAAAGAGCCACCCAGTCTGTTCTATGATATGATAATAACTAGGCGTCCTTCCGAAAGGCGTAGATGATGGAATCCCTCTGCGAAGCGGGGAGGCGTCGCCATGAGTGAACGTAAACCTTCCCGCGCAGGTCTTGGGTCCTCATTGATCCGCACTTTTTACTGCGGTGAGATTGCTGATCATTACTGTGCTGCACCTCTTTGGTGACGGTGGTTGCTGGACATGAGTAAAGGTGGGATGCCTGGGCCGTTCAGGGCAGGCAGCGCTGGTCACGTCACCGTGGCATGTTATGTGGATGAGAATGGCACCTATGACGGGGGGGTATCTATCTACTGGGGACAGAATGAAGGGGGCCATTATTACCAACCAGAATCCGAGTATAAAGCAGGAGCATATTGAAGCTCCGGGCTAGCCGCTGGTCAGACCTCTTCAGACTCTTTAGTAATTGTATTAAAAGTGCAATAGAACAGTATCTGCAACCTCAAAGATCCGTGGGATTACCGAATACCGCAATGCAGTCCGCAGCTCGCCCGACCACATGTCAACACCTTCCTGGAGGATCGAGTGCATCTGGAAACAAGGACATTCCACTCTGTATGTCACCGACCTCAAACTGGTAAGTGTTCAGCACGCAGGGTATTTCGTCCGAGCTGCGATTGCGAATGATTGCCATGGATTGCTGACCGTCGCCTTCTCCACTCTTGTTCCTCGTTCTTCCATATTTTGCAGGACCAAAAAGCAAACGGTGAGCATTTGTCCACGCAAACTGTCCACCCGGTCTGGCCACTGACATGATTCTCTCCCAATCAATAGCCGAGATCAGCGCTTCCTCCTCACCTAGCCCATTACCGCAAACATGCGCCGTCATATGTGTCGACACCTGGCAGTCCAGCTTTAAGTGCACGTAGCGTGGGTACGTTCGTCTGCTCGAAACTTTCAAGTCTTGTGTGATGCGGCCATTTCGACGTACTGACGGAACTTAATGCTCCTGCAGACAGTTCTGACGCTGAACTTGACTACGTGCCATTTGGCTCCGAAGTTGTGCTGTTTGCCGAAGTGGATGACTGGACGTACGATGATTTTTGCAATGCGTTGGCGTTGTGCGAGCCTTCCATTGTCGTCCGCAAGTTGCACCTCGACGCTGACGGGTGGTCGGTTGTGTGCGTCGTGGCCGGATCAGAATTCTTGGAGTTTTTGAGAAGCTTTGTGTTTGACTACAACGAATACAGACGTAATGAATTGGGTTTAGATGAGGCCCTGGTGCGATGGCATGGTAAGCTACACTTTGCGGAGAACTTTCAATGGTAACCCAATGCTAAGCGTTCTACTGTTCGGGTACGACAGGCGCTTCACCACCGTTGAGTGTGCTTTGCAAGCAATCTAACCATCAAGCCGTCCCGACAGTGCCGCTCACTCCACAATCACCGCTGCAGATGGTCAATTCTGCGAACAACATGGCTGCACCGAACGCTTGAGCTCAGCAGCATCTCGTTCATACCACATACCCCGCACCCGCCCAAATTATTTGCATCCCTTGGTGCACCATTTTTGGAATACTATTTAATACAACCCGAATGTTCAATTATGCAAGTTGTCATAGACCATCTGTGCTTGTTTTCCATCATGGCAATGTTTTCATTAGGTTTCCTCCTCTTGAATCTCTGTGCAGCGTTGGACTTTATGCCCTTTGCATGATGAGATTGCTACATCTCATCAGTGATATGCGTGTGACCCTTGTTGATGGTGCAGCCTGGGCAATTCATGGCCCGTCCTTGCTGCCATCTCTCGCCCGGCGTCGCCGTACGTCCTTCCCGCCATGGTCGTCGTTCGGCCGCCGTGTCAATCAAGAGTTGACCGTGTTCGTGGAAGATGTTTCGTAATTGGGCATCAGAAGTGTGACTTTTTGGCTGCCAACAGGCTTTCCACCCGACAAAGATGACGCTCGCCATCGCAGAGCACGTCTGACATGAACTCGGATCCTGATGAGGGATCCTGATGAGGGAATCCGGTCTGGGGATCAAAATTGATGGATTTGCCTGCGAGGTGCACACAACCGCACGAGTGACCCATGCGTCCATGATGAGGCCCGCCGATGGACGAAGCGCATGGTATGATCATTAAAGAGTATGATACAAAAGACATACGGATGATGATGATGAACCAACCCTTCCTCTACTTGCAGGGAATCGGATCTCGGGGAATGAAAGATCTTACATGAAAAAGTTGTGATAAGAATCTTATGGAGGGAAATCAGCGTGATTGCTATTAGATAATTGCTCAAGCGTGGGACGGCCTTCCCTTGTTGCGAACTTGCGACTGCCCAGATTTCAAAGGCAAGGGGTTAACGCCAGCATGCCTCCGACGAGGCCAAAAGGTTCATGGAGGCCTTTCGCCAGGCCTCGAGCGAGCGCCGCCTGATGAGCACCATGTACGAACACTATGATTGCGCGACTCCACGAGGCCGGGTGCACAGCTATCGGGCGATTGCTGGCACTGGTCTGCGCTTTCTGCGCAATGCGCCAGCCCAGAAATATAAAAGGCGCCTCTCAGATCATGCCTCGAACCGGTACCAGCAACCAGCTTGGCCTACCTCGTCTGGAGCCGCATTCCTCAATTCTGTACCTGTCCAAGTTTTTCTGAAAGCAGCACGTCATGAAGCTCTTCACCCGCTCCCTGGCGTTTCTCGCCAGCACCGCGGTATTGGCGTCCGCTGCTCCGGGAACGTCTCTCTTCTCCCTGCGTAGTGCTATCCAGGCCATAGCCCCAGCCGATACAAACGACTTTACCAACCATCAGCTTGTTCGTATCGCTGTTCCTGAAGGCTCATCGGCTAAGATTGCATCCCTCCTTGAGGATGAACTCGAACTCGATGTTTGGGGTGTTTCAGAAAGCGGCATTGACGTGAGGCTTGCCCCAGGTGTTGAAGAATCTGTCAAATCTCTCCTTGCAGCCAACGGCGCCACCCTCGTTGAGGTATTGGAGACCAATATCCAAGAGACTATTGATGCTGAAAAGGAACGCCTGGACCAGGCAGCTTCACGCTTTGCTCCAGCTGTAAGTACCCATTCGCCCTTGCGATCTTCGGTATTGGACTTCCGCTGTTTGCTCATGGCACGTTGTTCATAGGACTGGCACACCGAGTACCACGACTACGCGGCCATCAAGAGCTGGTACCAAGGACTTGCCTCCACTTACCCCGACTTGGTCACCTTCACACCTTCGATCGGCAAGACCGTTGGAGGCCGTGACATCTTTGCCGTCCGCATCACCAACAAAAAGGCTCCAGGCGACAAACCGCAGTTCTACCTGGAAAGTTTGATTCACGCTCGTGAATGGATTTCTGGTGCTACTCTTCAGTATGTCACCGACCAACTTCTCCAAGGTTACGGCTCCGACGCTGCTGTGACCGATCTTCTCGACAAAACCGAGTTTTTACTTATCCCCGTCGTGAACCCCGATGGTTACGCTTACACTTGGGCGGGCAATCGCCTGTGGCGCAAGAACCGGAACGGCCAAGGTGTCGATCTCAACCGCAACTTCCCTGACCACTGGGGTCAAGGCGGTTCCTCTTCGTCTCCTTCCTCTGAGACCTACCGTGGTCCCTCCGCTGGTTCCGAACTCGAGACCAAGGCCCTCATGTCATACTTCCTGAACCCCAGCAACAAGAGAATTGTTGGCGCCATTGATATTCACGTATGTGGCTAATCTTGTGTCCGTCCTGCCTCGCTATTCGACCGACTCACTCTTGATGTTTTCTGTAGTCATACAGTCAACTGGTTCTCAGACCTTATGGCTGGACTTCTGCAAATTCCCCTGACGAACAAAAATTCAAGGCAGCAGGTGATGGCATTGCATCTGCTATCAAAGCCAACTCTGGAGTCTCCTACAGCAGCATCAAGTCGTACAACCTCTACCAAACAACCGGTTCCACTACTGACTGGTGGTACGGCGCTGAAGTGATCGGCAAGCTCAAGACACACATCTATGCCTTCTGCATCGAGCTTCGTCCCGGATCAAGCTCTTCCAACGGTTTCGTGCTCCCTCCCTCCCAAATCATTCCTACTGGAAAGGAGATCTTTGCCGCACTCAAAGGCTGGACCAAGTATGTCTTGGCAAACCCTATTAGCGGGTAGATCCGTAGTGCTGTGAGCGGGCGTGCCGACAAATTTTTTGGACTGGATACATAGCGCTGCTGGGCGGCGCTTGATCTGAATGTACCTAATATACCTCTTTTGGAATACACCACGAGTGGTCGGCCCTGATATTGTTGAGCTTGCCGCTATATACTTCCTAAATCACTCATGCGGAAGGAAATTGCACATACAGCTAACGTGGTAGGTTTGAGATCCTTGACTTGAGATCCTTGCCATGCTCAGGCATGGCTCAATTGGACACGAACACAGATGGGGAAGCACGGTTATAGTCTATCGTATTACAGCAGCTCAAGAGTTAGCGACAACCTATTTTACAAAATTGAGGCCGGTGACTGTCCTGACTATTCCGGTGCATCCTCAAATACCTCATCTTCGCTGTACTCTCCATCCAAAGACTGACTATCATCCCCTCTGCTGACAATGGGCGGCGGATTCGTTTCGCCCGCATTCGCATTGCGACCGAAGGCGAACGGCCGTAGGCGCACAAAGTTGTTGACCAGGTTTTCTAGCCAGTCCCTTCCTCCACCGTTTTCCATTCCTTCTCGTAAAACCTCCGCAGGAAGCCCTGGCTGTCCCTCCTCGCCTGGGTCATGTATATTCGCAATGGTTTCTAAAAACTCCATCACGGCCGGCGCTTGAAGCTCATCTCCGTCTGGCGCGTTCTCGGTTGGATCATCCGCGTCAGCTTCTGGCGAGCGCTGCCGTTGAGCAAAAGCCAGAAGACCACGTATCCAATCCGTTATGCCGTCGACGGTGGAGCTGCTCGCAGATGGCACATTGTTTCGTTCAATTTCGTCGTACGGCGAGGGTGGGGCGTTCTCGGGCGGAAGTGGATTGTGCGCCTCAACGCCTGCTGCGAGTGCCTCAGGCGGTAAATTTGCACTTACAGACTGGAATTCTAAATGAAAGAGGAAATGTTCGATGAGCACGGTAAAAGCGACTTCGATGTTGTTACAATGAGTCGTACCAGAGAGAAATATATGTCTGGATACGTTCCTCGGTAGTTCGGTGGCAAACGCGTTCTTTAGTCCCCGCTGATTCTGCAACGTTTCTGACCATCCTTTTGTGCCAATTTGAGATAACACAACGACCACATTGTCTCGTAACCATTGCAGTGTCTCCGGTAACTTCCACAATGAGTGAGTGCGCTCCACATACAGATCTACTAGTAACTGTATTGTAGAGGGGGTATCGAGGTTCTGGAAGAAGGGACTGCTCGAAACTCTCGAGTCTGATACAGCCACCTTCTCGTACAGCCCAAGAACAGCGGACGGGAAACATTGAATAGCACCTCGGAGGAGTTGACTGCTGACTTGATTACGATCTTTCCGTTCCAACTCGACCTCCCGAACTGCAAACGCGTAAGAATACGCATGGTTGGGGTAGCTTCCTAGGTCCCATTCGTCCTTATACTCTTCGTAAAAGGATTTATACCATTGGTATTCCTTTGCGTTGAGAGCGTAAAAGTCGATGCTCTGCAATGTACCTAGCGGATCATCTTCCGGGTCCAAGCTTAACAGCACCCTGGCAAACTCAAAGGCTGTGCGCCAGCATCCTCGTCGTGCGAGATAATTTATGTGTTTAAATAGCGCCAGATGGAATGCTCGATTTTCAAATCGAAGGTACGACAAGCGGCAAGCGCCTGTGGCAAGGTTGAACAACGTGTGAAACGACTTTTCGAACGCAAAAATGGCTCTTTCAACCATCTCAGATGCCATGGCGTGGTCCCCGCTGTGTTTGAAAACTTCGCTCATGAGGAGCAGTGAGTCAACATGATATGGGTTCAAGTACAGCAGATTCTGCACGCTAGTAGGATCGTGGGTATTGACGCATTGGAAGAATCCTGCTTGTAATTCCTGATAGCCTCGGGCGTGCACCACGCCAAAGAAAGTTATCCCGTCCTTGGTTTCAAGTTGTTCCATGCTGAGGCCTAGCCTTTGTGGTCGCGGCCATCCTTCCCGGGGTGTAACGAGCGCCGTTCGTTTTCCGGTTCGGATATACTTCTTCTTCTGAATTTCCTCGTTAACTACTCGGGCGCCGAACATGCGGCGCATCTCTGCGTCGGCATCAAAGTAGCGTGGGTCAGCGGCAAGAAGGTGCTTTGCTTGTTGGGCGGACTTTGTCGACGAACTGGCATTCGATGATGACGGTTGTGATGGATTCGTAGCTGCTAGTTCCTTAAGAATCTCATCTATATCTTCATCGTCTGGTTGTTGCTTGGTGGACGAATCTTCACGCTGTTTGCCTTTGCCTTTGTTCTTCTTTTTCTTTTTGTTCTTCCTGTTTGCAGTTGACGGTTCTGGCGCTGTTACAGGCGTTTCGTATTCGTCCTGCTCAGGTTCATCTTCATCCACTTGTTCATCGGTTTCAGCGGAGAGATCTTCTTCACCATCGTCCATCAGCATAGAAAAAACATTGGTCGGAGCAGAACCTGACAGGTCATCAACCTCGCTGTCCTCGCTCGATGCAACCTCTTCTTGGGCGGCCTTGCGCAAGGCTTCCTTTTCCCGCTCCCGGAGCAGCTTTCTGTATTGCCTTGACATGTGCCTCTCTAGATCTCTGCTGGGTATTCGATTCAAAGAGGAATTGGGGGTATCTGTGTGAGGAGAATGCAAGTGCAAATGAGAAGAAGGATCTGCTGTGGAGAAGTTGGGCACAAGTTTTTGAAGACACGGCGAGTTTTGGTTGACCGAAAGACAACGATGCTAACTGCGGACCGCCGTTCTCGATTCAAGTTAGCAAGGAGCACTGGGTGAATTCCTTACTTGCCCAAGTACTGGCGACAGGCCGCGAGCAGGCTCCTGCGCACTCTTCTACCTGACAGGAGATGTCACTTCAGGAAAAAGTGGACGGACTGTCCCCAGGAGCAAAGTGGGCATGGTAGTTAACTGTGCGCACAATAAAACTTTCATATCTTTGTCGTTGCAGAGGACCCCACGAAAGGAGGTCCATTATTCGCAACGAAAAGTCCAGCGTTTACCATGGTCGGACCATCTCGATACATAAGCGTCCGACATTAAAGATTTAGCGTCTTGTCAGGCTTGATACAATTCAGATACTGCATTGGTGGTTATTCCGAAGCTGGTTCTATGTAGCTCGGTCCGCTTTCAGAACGCAGTATGTCGTCGCACTGGAAGCCTACATCCCTTTTTCAACTCCCACCCACCCTTGCTCATCACAGCTCATTCTCACTGACGCTTTCACCCACTCTGCCCGCTTTCGCTCAAGGTCTCCGCTTCTCCCAACTACCTTTCCCGGCTGCCATTTCCTTTCACGAAGCAGCCGATATCTGTCATTTTCTCACTGGAGCCTCGCCTTTTTCGCACTTCGCTCGTTCGTGACTGTGCCACACTCCACACTACTGAAGGTCCAAAAAATGTTAACAACGCAACAAAGACCAGACATCAAAAGCGACAAGCGACAAGCGACAAGCGACGACGACGACGAGGACAGTCAGGACGGCAGGAGCTGGCTGCACCGAGTATCGGAAGCTGAGGAGGAAGGAAGAGTTGTATATCTTGCAGTCGTGCACTTTCGTTTTGAAATCAGTCCGTCAAGATGTCGACTTATGAGGTGCGTTGATCAGTTACCTGGTCTAATGCCAGTGGACGACTTTCTAAAACAGTACACCTTTAACCATGTAGAAAATCAAAGAGATTGAGGCCGAGGTATATATTTCTTTCGGGTTGAAGGTGCGGTTCCGTTACTGATGCACGATGCGGCGGATGTAGATGGCCAGAACACAAAAGAATAAGGCCACATCCTATCACTTGGGTGTCCTTAAAGCGAAACTCGCTAAACTAAGACGAGAATTGCTTACACCACAAGGCGGTAGCGGTGGTGGTGGTGGCGTCGGTTTCGATGTTGCGAAAACCGGTGTCGCCCGTGTTGGTTTCGTCGGGTTTCCTTCAGTCGGAAAGTCCACGCTCATGACGAAGCTAACCGGTACTGCATCCGAAGTGTGCGTAGTTATTTTGAATGAAAAGCGGATGATGGATTTTCTCTAATGCTGGGTACTTTATAGTGGAGCGTACGAGTTCACAACTTTGACAACAGTGCCAGGTGTGATCCAGTACAAAGGTGCGAAGATTCAGATTTTGGATTTGCCAGGAATTATTGAAGGTGCCAAGGATGGTAAAGGTCGTGGTCGTCAGGTACGTATTCTAGTTTTCCTCCGCTTTCCGCATGCAATACCTTACGCAAGGGTGCAGGTCATTGCTGTGGCTCGTACGTGTTCTCTCATCTTCATCGTCTTGGATGTGCTGAAGCCGCTTGGGGACAAGAAGGTCATTGAACGCGAATTGGAAGGTTTTGGGATCCGACTGAACAAGAAGCCCCCAGCGATCTCCTTCAAAAAGAAGGAAAAGGGTGGTATCAACATGACTTCAACCGTTCACCTCACCCACCTTGACCAAGACCTAGTTAAAGCCATTCTATCCGAGTACAAAATCCATAACGCCGACATCGCCTTCCGATGTGATGCCACGCAGGATGACTTGATCGATATTCTTGAAGGCAACCGCATCTATATCCCTTGCATCTACGTCCTCAACAAAATCGACCAGATCTCCATTGAGGAACTGGACATTATCTACAAAATCCCACATTCCATTCCCATCTCATCGCACCACGAATGGAACTTTGATGATTTGTTGGAAAAGATGTGGAGCTACCTCGACCTGGTTCGCGTCTACACAAAACCTAAAGGACAGCTACCAGATTACTCTGCACCTGTTGTCTTGAAGCGTGGTACTTGCACAGTAGAAGATTTCTGTAACAGCATTCACAAGGCACTGTTGAAAGATTTCAAGAACGCATTGGTATGGGGATCGTCGGTGAAGCACAACCCGCAGAAGGTCGGAAAGGAGCATGAGCTGGGCGATGAGGACGTTGTACAAATCATCAAAAAGACATAATGATATTGCTGTAACTGACTCATCTATATATGCGCGATTCCCAAACCCGCTTTCTACGAGCTCTGGTAGCTGTAGCTAACTGGTGATGGAATGCTGTTGACACTATAACTTATGTTCACATTGAAATGAAGAACACGAAAGTGCTTCGAAACCAAGGTTGAAGGGAATAAGTAGTAACAAGCTGTGGCCTCGTCTCGGCAAAACTCTACACTAGCATTTTTGACATGTACGGCCCATCCAGCTCATAGCCAAGTTTGCGATAGTAATGTCTCGTCCCAACACCTGTGGAAAACATCACATTAGCAAGCGCAAGTAAATGATGAGCATGTATGAAACTATTTACCAGCAATAACCGCAAGTTTGACACTTCCGTGCTCTTCGCGCGCTATCCGTTCAGCTTCCTCCATCAACAACGTACCAAAGCCTTGGTGTTGAAACTTGGTGGGATCGCGGTTATGGATGGGTACAACGCTTCCGTAAACGTGAAGCTCACGCACGATGGAGCATTGCCCGGCATCCTTCAGTTCCGGCCTGAAGACTGCCTCGCTACATTTCCGCAGTCGCAACAAGCCGATGAGGATATCCTGCTGCGGGTCCTCATATGACAAGAACGTTTCCCAACCACCATTGGCTACGTAATCTCGTCGTATGAGCTCGGCTTGCTCAGGCCGGACTTTATTGTGGATATCCTGGATGCCGACTTCGCGAGTTCTGACATCTCGGCATTCTGTTCCCAAATCCTTCATTCTGTTTAAGGCCAATTCACGCAAGTTTCCGTGCTCCACGCCTGATGTTACCAAGGGCATTGGAATGTCCCTGCGTAATGTTTCGCACCATCAGCACATAATTACGAACACAAAATCGCTCAGTCACGGTACATACCGTTGAACACGGTATACACGAGTCCATGGAGGCACCAAAGCAAGGATGCGGGCGACCAAGTCAACGAGTGCCTCCGGCGAGTAATTCTTGTATCTTCCTGTTCTCCATAGTTCGTACAGTCCTGTGCCACGAATGACTAGTGTAGGATACAACTTCAGACCATCCGACCGAAAGGCGGGATTTTCAAAGTACTCTTTGAATTGTTCCATATCACGTTCCATGCCAACGTTCGGTAAGTCAGGCATCATGTGCGCTACCACTTTGTATCCAGCATCTTTAGCCAAGTGAAACGATTCACAGACGGCTTTGACGGTATGCCCTCTATTCGTGTCCCGCGCTACATCCTCATATACACTTTGCACGCCGATTTCCAGTCGCGTACATCCGTAACGCAACATTTGACTCAAGTGCGGTTTCAAGCAATAATCTGGTCGTGTTTCAATGGTGATTCCAATGCACTTGGTCTCACTCTGCTCCGAAAAGCGTACGGCTTCATCCACGTCTGTGCTGGCAAAGCCTGTCAGCGCATCATGTAGATTGGCAATGAACCAGTCCCTGTAGTCTTGTGCTAATGACATGAACGTTCCACCCATGATAATGTACTCGACTTTGTCAACACTGTGCCCGAGCTGCTTTAGTTGGTCCACTCTTCCCCTGGCTTGCTCATACGGATTATACCGAGCACGGATAGCTCGCATACTCGTAGGCTCATAGCCAGTATATGATTGTGTCGAATACTCAAAGTCAGAGTCCGGTCCGCCAGGGCAATACCTATTGAAGAATCAACACTAGCACTACAGACCGGATCAACGATGCGTTCCACTTACACGCAGATGTTTCCGGTCATAGCAATATGTGGGCAGCGATGAGGTTTGCACATGACAGCAACCACAGCAATCTACACACAATGGTATAAGCACGCAATAAACTTGGCCCAAGCAACAGCGTGCTATCGTACCCCAGAAGCTGTCCTCACAGGCTTGGCTCTCAGTTTGGGCAGTAGCATAGCCTTATATTCTTCAGGAATGGCGGCAATGATGTCCACAAGCTTAGGCTGCGTATGCAACTTATTCTTGCGGGCCAAACGGCCTCTAACGCCATTGAGATTGACATCTTTTCCAGATTTGACGCCGGCAATGAGCTCGTTGACAATCTAATTGAATTACGCCGCTCTTTAGAAGAATGCACCGGCACATGTCCAAAAAAAAATGCTAGGTTACCTCTGCACAGCATTTCACCAGCGCCGCACTAAGGTCTTGTCCTGTGTGGACTGGCATTCTCTCTTCCGCCCTCTTCTGTTCGGCCTGTCGTTACGGAAAACCGTCTTAATGGCGCTGTGGGGGAAATGTTAAACGTCCTCAAACTTTTTGAAGTGGGGCACAGTCGCGCGCATTGAACAACATTTTTGGTTGAAAGGCATTAACAATTGGAATATTTACAACGATCCAATAACAAACTTGTATATAACGTATATATTATCTATGTACAGTTCGTCAGAGCGCAAGTGATGCGATGAGAGAGCATCGTCGGTTTGGTGTGCCGATTGGTCTGCGAAGCTTCGCCAGCAGGCTTATGGCAGTCACGACCGAGAAGACGTTGGCCACGATTAGTTCGGGGTTCTTCGGCGACACTCCGTTGCAGAAATAGGTTCGTACGGATACTATCAAAAGTTGATATTGCCTTTCTGCTTTCTCTCCCGATACGACCTTCGCATGCGGTGGAAGATGACGCCCGCAATGCAGCCCACAACAACGATTGCAATCACAATTCCGCCAATGGCACCGCCACTTAACCGGCTGCCTTCCTTAGGTTCAGGTCCAGGAACGTACTTGGTCCATATGTCCAGATCGCACTCCAAATTCATGACTTTACCATCGTTGTCTAACGGTTTCAGTGACTCGCTAAAGTCCAACTGCTTATTGGAAACGAGGTACTGGTACGATTTGACTCTGGTGGTACTGTCACACCAGGCTTGCTGAGTGTCTGCCTGGGTAGCATGGCACAGTGTGCGTTCTCGTTCCGCCAGAAAGGCTGTTAACCACTCCTCTTCACTCATGTCCGATGTGCGTGGCACCCTCTTCAGCATTGACGGAAGCGAATCTGGATCGCTCTCGATTCCCATTTGGACAGCTGCATCATACATTTGTCCTCTGCTGGTAGGCAGCTCCAAGGCGAGCTCGTCGGCAAAAGTTTGTGACGGGTTGTAGTACAACTCGTCAGCCTTTGCTATCTGAATAGCACGAAACGTTGGGTTGGAGCTAGCTTTGTACCATGCTCTGCAGAAGCCCTTCAGACCGGACGTTTCACCGCTGAGGGTGCTGTTGAGTTCAAGTAAGCGAGGCAAAGAATCGTCGAATTCATTCTGGTAATTGGATGATTCCGTGTAAGTCTGGATTACATCCAAAGCGTCTTTCGTTGAACTATCAAGGTAAACAGATGGATGGGTTAGCCGATTTGCCCTCTTTTGACATTTGCTGAAAACTGATTTGCATACGTGGTGAACCCGACAACACCGACTGTGTATCCTCGCCCATCGTGAATATCGTCGCAGTAGTCAAAAGCAAAGTTCTTTTGAGAGTTTTCAAAAGTGTTGGTCAGCTGCTGTATGATGCTCTTTTGACAATTCGTCAATGCGGCCGTAGCGCTGTGTGTCCCAACCAGGAGAAGCAAGACCGGTGCTAGTAGACTATGCATGCTTATTTCCGCTTTTGATGACCAGTGACTTGCAACGTTTCGACCTCGGTGGGCCTGCCCGCTGGCCCTCGCCTTAAGAATGGTTTGCCTGAATGTTCAACATTTTCTGCCCTGTTGGAAGGGAAGTCCCCCAGCCTGCTCTCGTCCGCGCCCAAAAACGCCGCCGCGAATTATGAGCCGCAGCCGCAAGCGACTTGGCAATTCGCGGAGCTGATAATTCACATTTCCACTCTGAAAATCAAACGCCCGGCAGAGATTTCGCAGGTCGACGGCATCGAAAATATTGTTGGTCGCCTGGCGATTGTTTTTGAGACGGCCTGTTCCATTTGCAGAATCCACAGCGACTTTGTGGAACGTTCGATATTCTGTGCCTGTCGAATGTCCATTCATTGCATTCATTGACCACTACCACTCACAGCAACAACAACAAAACCATCGCTCGCCCGAGTCGCCTCAGGTATCACTTCGCAGCTAAGCACAAGCAGGGCCTAGTCAAGAGAGTAGCAGTAGCTAACCTGGCGGTTTACGTCTCCGATGGTTGAAATAGATTACGCAAAAAAAACGCTACATATACACAAGCATGGTAATCAACCAGCCCAACTAAATAAGATGCTCTTCACCCTAAAATCACTGCTTCTTTATCTAATCCTTGTTGCTTCTGGCCCATTCTACCCGGAGAATCAAGTTGTCGTATCCAAAACCGTTCAACTTCTCCAATGCCTTCTCTGCGTCTTCCTTGTGGATGAAACTGACAAACGCAAAACCTTTGCAGGTGTTCGTCTCACGATCCCGAGACACAAACTATGTGACGTGAACATTAGCAAACTGTCAGACACACTGCAGACTGTGGAACAAAAAGCAAATACATACCACACGCGACGTGTGTCCAAAGCGACTGACGAGTTCCTTGACATCTTGCTCTTGTGTGTCCTCAGACAAGTTGGTGATACGGATTGTCGGGTAGTCATCACGGCGTGAGTCTGATGAGCCCCGCATAGATTCTCCTGGTCCACGGTTCCGCAAACTCGGGGGTACATATTTGCCTCCAGCGATCTTCTCTTCCGTCATGGCGTCCCCATCCACAGATTCTTCACTACGAGACGGTCCAAGTTCACCAAGCGGTGCGTGTGTGTCTTTGAACGGACATTTGCTGGTCCAGTGCTCTCCTTTACAGATACGGCAAGTAATCTTTGATTTGACGGCAGCCTGAAGCTTCTTGCGAAGAGAGTCCTGGTCGTCTTCAACTGGCGGAGCGTCGTGATCTTTGATGGTGGAGGATAACTTCAAGAATACTTTCTCGCCGAAACTGGTGCTGTTTGTGTCTGGTCCAGCAGGCAAGCCAGCAACCTCCCCAAACTTCTTCCATTTTGCCTATAACCAACGGAGGCCGGTCAGTTACTTGTTAATGTCAGTCGTTTCGTGCTCAGCATCGATCGAAGACATATACATGTTGATCAGCACGCAGCCTCACAATCGCCGGCGGAAGGCTCGTTGTCCAACAGTCAATGACGGAAATTCCAGTTGTCGACTACCAAGCTTCTTCCATTTCTACTCCTCTACAACCATCCCACTCGATTATTCACTCAACAATAATCTCCACTTTGCGGTGCCTCAATCAAAAAAATGGGGCAGCGCGCCTGTGATTTCTCCAAAAGCAACGCTGCCCATCGCGACCGGTTTTACTGTATTGATCCGTACACACCTTGCGTTCAGCAACGGCCTTGTTTACAGTCTGGTGAATCAGCTTCATCTTGGTTCTTCTGGTAACCTTCACTGTCTTTCCATCTTCATTGGTCTTGTATTCGATCGTGACACGGGTACCATCAGGCTCTTCACGAGTGACGGGGGCGGGAACTCCGGCCGCTACTGTCTCCTCCAACACTTCATCGTCATCGTCATCTGCCCAGTTAGCGATCTTTGGGGGCTGTTCACTGATGGATCCTTGTTAACATACACTGATCGACATCCACGCAACCAGACACACAAACACACACACGCCGAACGACTACTTACGCTATTGGTACGGGTGCCATTGTGATCTCTTTCTTTCTCTCTCTCTCTGTCAAGCGCTGTGCCCTGTAAACCTGCGTGCTGCTTCCAGTCCCTGTCCTAATAACCAAAAAGTTCGCTATGAAAAGTTCACATTTCGCCGTTTGTAAAATCGAAATGCAAAGTCACGTGCGTTGCCATGTCAACAACCGCAAGCCGAACTCGCCCAGCTTTCGGTTGTTGCAAAGCTGCAATCCACTTTGCAAACGGCGACCCTCATCGGCATCCAATTCGCTTTAGATACCTTTTGGGCTAAACCAAACAAACGCAAGAACCCCACCCCGAGAGATGGCTGCCTCTGCCCCCGCTTACCGTACCTTCTTTGGCCAACGCGTCTGGCCGGCTCCCGTCCTGAAGCTCTACTTCCCCTTCTTCATCTCGGGATCCCTCGCCTTCTTCCTCTTCTCGCTCGCGCACACCAAGATGATTGACAGTACGTATTGCAGGACGGTGTATGGAGTGGACCGACGCAAAAGATATATGAGGACACCTTGGTTATTTTCATTTCGGGGGATATCGGAACCTGGGAGAGAGCAGATCTGGACATTCGTTGAACCAGAGTTTTGAGCGCTAGCCTGCGGGATCGATTGCTTTTAAATCCTTTTGGAGAACGAAAAGCGCAAAAGTGGAGTTAATGGATATTTTGCGTTCTAAGAACGGCATAGTGGATTTGGGCGTTTATACAGGCATAAAGACCTGTGACGAGACATCTTTGGTTATCGTAACTCGACGAACGATACAGGATATCAGAGGCGAGGAGATGTGTCGCTGTGATAGGAGCACCTATGTTGACTCTCTCGCTTCTTTTTTTCATTACTTTAGGTCCCGAGGCCAAGTGGGTTAACATTGTGTAAGTATCCCGGCTCGTGCTACATCTATATTCCCAGTTAGCGGTGACTGTTGTTACGGAGAAAATATCATATTGAGACTTTGTGGGCGATGGATGGATGGATTGCGTTCCGAGGACGGCCGAATGCCTTCAAACTGGTCACTCGATGGACCGGCATTGGTATATCATCTACCTTAATAGTGAACTAACATTGAACTCTCATGCACAGCAACACCGTCCGCCACGGCACCGAACAACAAAAGCTCAAGGCTGCCGCTGCCGACTACCTTGCGTCTCACCCCGAGGCAAACAAGCTCTAGATCAGTTCCGACGTGCCATTAATAAAGAGTTATATCCCGCATCTTTTTCTCACTCATTCGATCCCGCACCCTCTGCACCTTTTGTCTCTTTTTCCTGTTTGCCGTGTGGCATACGTAGACTTTTATTTCTCTAAATCATAACATGTGAAGAGCATGACTATGCACCTGCATCGCGGACGTGTCAATGTGCATTTGTACGCGCACGCCCTCGTCGATTGATACATCCACACGGCCTCGTACTCGTCACAATCAACCAATAGTCAAAAGGAAACAAAGATCAATCTCATGCCTAACGCACATCTTCGATGTATTATATTAGATTCGCAAAAATTGTTAAAAAAAAGAAACAAAAGATAGTACAACAGAAAGAGAAAAATAACAAGCCGGGGACAAGTTGCTATACAGTCAAGCCCGCGACCGCTGTCCCGCGCGCACGCTCACGGGGTAACCGAGTCTCTAAGCAGCAGTTCTTGAGGTGTGTAAAACTATAGTTGCGGGCCAGCTCCGAGAACCTCTGCGGATGCCTTGTCGGCGTAGGTCTTGAAGTTGTCCGTGAAAAGCTTAGCGAGCTTATCCCGAGTCTGGGAGTAGGACTCGGGTGTTCCTTGCCACGTCCGTGCAGGGTTGAGGATCTCGGATGGGACACCAGTAACGGCTTTCGGGATGGGAAGGTTGAAGACAGGGTAGTTCTCGTACTCGGCGTTGGAGAGCTCTCCAGAGTGGATGGCGTCAATGATGGCACGAGAGTACTTGAGAGCGACACGCTTGCCAACTCCGTACGGACCACCGTTCCAGCCAGTGTTGATGAGCCAGGCATCGGCCTTGTGCTGTTGCATCTTTTCTGCCAACATGGTAGCGTACTTGGTCGGGTGCCACACAAGGAATGGTGCACCGAAGCAAGTCGAGAAAGTCGCCTGAGGCTCGGTCACACCTTCCTCAGTACCGGCGATCTTGGCTGTGTAACCACTGATGAAGTGGTACATGGCCTGCTCGGGTGTCAGTTTGGACACGGGGGGCAGGACACCGAAAGCGTCACAGGTGAGCAAAATGATGTTCTTGGGGTGTCCACCAACGCAAGGGATCTTGGCATTCGGGATGTAGTCGATGGGGTATGCGCACCGAGTGTTCTCGGTCTTGGAAGCGTCGGTATAGTCGACCATACGTGAGATCGGGTCGTAGACAACGTTCTCGAGCACAGATCCGAAACGGATGGCGTTGAAGATCTCGGGTTCCTTCTCGGCAGAGAGGTCAATGCACTTTGCGTAGCATCCACCCTCAATGTTGAAGATTCCATCGTCAGACCAGCAGTGCTCGTCGTCACCAATCAACAAACGCTGAGGATCCGCAGAAAGGGTGGTCTTTCCAGTTCCGGACAAACCGAAGAAGAGAGAGACATCACCCTCGTGACTCTGGTTGGCGGAGGAGTGCAGAGAGAGAACACCAGCCTTGGGCATGAGGTAGTGCATGACGGTGAAGATACCCTTCTTCATCTCACCAGCGTACTGGGTTCCAAGAATGACCATTTCCGCACGCTTGAAATCTAAACAGATGGAAGTGGTAGAGGTCATTCCAGTGGTGTATCGGTTGGCGGGGAACTGGCCGGCGTTGAAGATGGTGAAGTCGGGTTCGCCGAACTCGGCGAGCTCCTCTTCGGTCGGGCGGATCAACATATTTCTCATGAAGAGGGCATGGTACGCACGAGCGCAAACAATGCGGACCTTGATGCGGTATTTCGGGTCCCAACCGGCGAAACCGTCGAAAACGTAGAGACGGGACCGTGTGTTGAGGTAGTCAATGGCACGCTCGCGGTTGACCATGAAAGATTGCTCTGACATGCCAACGTTCACCGGACCCCACCAAATGTTGTCCTTTGAGGACGGTTCCTCGACAATACGCTTGTCCTTGGGTGACCGACCCTTCTTGTCGCCAGAGTCTGTGACAAGTGCACCTGACGCGGTCAGACCGGTACCGGCCTCATGGGCAAGGGCCTCCTCGTAGAGGACGGCGACACTTGCATTCCGGATAATCGGCTTGCTGAAGTCGACACGTGCAACGTTGTGAAGAGCCTGGTGGATCTCGTCGTTGAGAACATCGTCATGTTTCGTGTGGATCATTTTGATCTGCGTTGGTGAGAAAAAGATATGTTAATTTCAGTTGCCTTAATTGATTATCAGCTATCGGCGGTTGCAGAGCGGCCAGGTAACGTGGTGTACTTTATATGAAAGGAAAAGTCATCCAAGCCCATCCATCTACCTCCACAACAGTCATTGCGAGTCAACTCGCACGTATCGTATAAAGAGACCCCCACTTTTTCGCATCATGTGCGCATCAGTATCGCAGGCGTAACGCAGGGAAATGATCTGAGATATACGTATTTGCACAGCAACCGTACGCTCCCCGATAGGGCCAATGACCCTCCCTCCTCGTACGTAACCTCCCTTCAGTCGACAGTGTTAACAAACGTCTGAACGACGCGCGTCGCGGCACTCTGCCCGCATTGTTGTGCTGTTTGGTGAACCCGCATTCTTCCCCCCCATCCATCTCATATGCAAACGCCCTGATAAACAAAGGGGATACTCACATAGTGTCGCACTTGGCGTGTGATAAGAGTATTAGATGATGATGATGTTGTTGGTGGTGTGATGGGAGTGGTAAAGAATGATAAAGATGCTGTGGGTGGGAACACTCGCCACGGATGACAAGGTGTTGTTGCGGTGGGAGAAGAGGAGTAGCAGTATCGAGGAGCAAAGAGACGCCGAGGGGACGCTCGCAGACCCCCTCCTTTTATACCCCGCATCGTCCTTTACTATGCCGCGTGCACCCGTTGTCTTCCGATAGTAAGTTGTCTTTTTCGTTGCCCCCTTTTGCCGCCCCGCCCCCACCCGCGTGCGTCCGTGCGTGTGTGTGAGTGTGTCTTTCTTTGATCAATCAATGGCCTTTGAATGCCATCGCTCAAAAGGAACAACCGCCCCGATACGCCCCGCTTTCTCAATTGCTTCACTTTGCTGGAACCCCTCCATTAAGTGTTCATGTCCCCCGGTTTGTGCCGTTAGTAGGTCACGGCTGTTCCCGAGCATGTTTGTGAGTGATAAAAACGCGGGTTACTGGCACAGTCATGCTATTGTGGGGTTCCTATCGGTCAGGTGCGGGGGTGGACGGGTTGGAAGGAATGGAGCGGGGGGTGGTCCTTTTTTTTTCCTTTTCTTCATCTAGCAGCGTGTGACGTGCGGCAGCGAGTGATTGTTGTGTTCGTTGTTGAGTGACGAGACCTGTGACTTTGGTGACTTTGCCACTACTCTTATAGTTGCAGAGTCACTTGACAGGCGATAATGCTCACCCGTTGAGTGACTGTGACGTTGTAAATAACCGTGCGCAGCCCCCAACCGTTTTGATAATTGAACCGACTTGCATGCATAATATTGGCTATCACCACGAGGATACTTTCCAATGATACTTTACTGACACATGCACAGCCCCCGAGATACGCCGACCGACCCAGTTCTGCTCAGCGAACCTCGTCAATTCATCCGACGCCGGCACGTCCGTTCTTCTTCTTCTTCTTCTCATTTCGCGGCAAGACCCGGATGCACCCGCACTCTCTTGATCTTGCTTGCAATTGTGATAACTGTGATAAGTACGCATTCCTGATGTCACCCTTACTAACTGGGAATTGAAATTTGAATGTGAATTGACGTGCAAGAGACCTTCTAGAATGCGTCCTCTTGATGACGTAAGAAATGAAATAACCGCAATGCAACTGCCAGCAGCCAGAAGAGATGGCCATGCCTCGCATATATATGAATTGGTTTGCACTCGCAGTACTAGTAGGTTTTCAGTAATTCATTCATACGTGCTTATGTACATGTATATCAATGTCAGTAGGTCAACAGTCGTCTGCGCAGCCGCGCAGATGCAATGTTCGGCATTCAAATTCATTGATGATGAATTGATCTTGAGAAATTATGTCTTAAAATCAGCCAACTCCTCGGAGATGTATTGTGCGCCACACAAACGCCACAAACCGTCACGTGACTGAAACACGTCCGCGTCAGGCCAAGTTCGTCTTTGGCACAATCCTTTTGACGCCAAGCATTTCGACCACTGTACTCAAGACGAACGACAGTGGCATCATGAAATACACTGTCAGTAATGCCATCAATCGCAACAGTTGCTGCGACGCCACCATCGTGAACCGGGAGAAAGGCTGCACCGTCGCTGCGCCGATAATGCGATCGGTGGGATAATAGTCCTAATCTAGGCAGTCAGCAAGCTTTCCTTTACCAGCAATAGATAATGTTAAAAGGGCAGTTGCGGAACTCACTTCCTGGCGCGTAATGATATATTTGGTGACTCCGTTGCGCTTGACGGCGCGGCAGTCCATAATGGTTATCACCCGCGCTCGTTGCAATCCCACCCACGACGTAGGCACCAAAGAAAACAGCAGCGGTCGGAAGCTATATTCAATGTCCGTTACCAATCGCATTGTGTCGGGATCCCACCCTGCACAACAAAGCTTGTTAGCAAATACCCTGCGTTTGCTCACGTTTGCTCTGAATTGCTTACTCACAGGTTGATTTCACGGTAATATCCTTAAAAAGCAAGTTCTGCTTACTCCATCCCAAATAGATCTTGCGAAATTCATCCTTCCCGTTAGCGGTAAACCACGGATGAGCAAACACGGCGTCTTGGGAGACAAATGTGTCAATTGTCCTGTTCACATTGCCGACATCCGTCGACAACAGCGCCGGTAGCACCGTCCGAACTATATCTACTTTGGGATTTTCCATTGGTCGTTCTGCCCCTCTAACCGGTCTCTAATGGCCTTCCTATATAAGATCCTGTCCACGCAGAGCAAAGTCGCATCGAACGCGCAGCGAGTCCTTGACGTAAATTATCTCAAGAAGTCAACACATGTCAACGGATTTCACCTGAGGATCTTGCTGATTCCATATAACAACTATACTACTTCCATTAAATACAATCCTACTTCCGCAGTTCATACATGATCATCAGCGTTCTAGATCTAGTGACTTGAACCACCGCTCGTCCAATGTCACCAGCTTGATCGGAGCAACGAGTGTTCCAATCATACTCAGCCAGAGCACCAAGTACTGCAAAGGCGACCATTCTCCCTCTACCATCTCCTTCATAAAGTTCTTGGTCTGACATGGGTGAACGCAGAATGCGGGGATATTCAGCAGAGGATGCTCCTGTTCGAATCTCTTGAATCAGCTATCAACGTGACAGGGGTGATCATTGTCATGAGTTACATACATCCACACTCAGAATGGGTAGACCATATGTGAGTTTTGTCGGCTCGGTGGTCTGTAACCCTTTATGGAAGATGCGCTGCAATTCGGTTAGCTCAAGTGGGCGTCCGGAAAGGTAGTGGGCGACTATGTAGAGCACAGGACATCGATACACTTGTGAATAGACCACATGAAATGCAATATGAACAGTCGTCGCTCGTGCTGTCGCGGTAGCTGGTGCTTGAAGACAGGATAGGTCGTCGTCCTCAGTTATCTACCAGCGCATATGCTTCAGCAAACGGGATCGTTTTCTGATCCCCATAACGCACTGTCTAACCTCATCCGAAGACGCTTCCTCTTCACCTATCACCATATCATCGATAAGCGTAGTCACCACTGACTTCACCAGGCAGGCTTTCGTGCCTGGCATGAGCTGCTGTTACTGTTAATCGAAGTTTCTGATGTGGTTTGCTAAACACACACATACCTCGCTTAAACTCCACCCATCGCCCACAGAACCCGACACCAAGACGAGTTCTCTAGAAGCAACATTCAAGTCTTCCGGCGTAAACTCTTTCATAGCATCAGTCCGTCCATTATAGCATTTTTATAAGAACCTCGTCGAACGTGAAAAACGCGTGTTTGCAGCATTTCGAACAAACCTTGTTTTGAACACTGTTGAAAGGGTGTGCGCCGCTCAATAACGAAAAGCGAACCACAGCTCAAAAAACTTTGGGTAAGAATGCCTGTAGGTACGTACGCTGTGTTGTGGTTCTGAGGAACTGGCGCAACATAGTCTTATACCATGTTTTTGTTCAGATTACAGCAAATGGGACAAGCTTGAACTAAGCGACGACGAGGACTTTGAATGCCAGTGGGTAGAACTACGGGCCTCTAATATCAGATTGCTCTGTTCTTACTTTTTGCCGCTCATTTAGTCCAAACGTGGACAAAGCCTCCATGGTACGCTGGCGTCAAGCCCAGATCCACCAACAACGCAAAGAACGCAAGGACAAGATCGCAGCACTCAAGCGAGAATCCACGGCCAACAACCGTGCCATCACCGCTTTTAACAACCTCGTTTCTATCGTGTCGTCAAGTTTGGACAAAGTCAAAGCACAGCTAAATTCCTTTTGCTCGGAGTGCGCAACTTGGGACAAACAGCTACAGGATGAGTACTTTCAGGCAATGATGAAAGACCGCGACGACCGTTGGGGACCTCCTGAGCCTGACAACTTTCTGTGGTCACGAGCAACGTATGAAAAAATGGCAAAGGATATACTGGAACTTTTAACGGTGGCGGATTTTAAGCAAGTCTTTGAGCACGCGGTGAATACCACGGTGACAGCGTTGAGTGACCGCCAGAAAGCGGTGGATGCAGAAATTCAAAAGGAAGAAGCGGAAGCTAAAGCCAAGTTGACGACTGACGATATTAAGGAAGGGTTCAGCAAAACCGTAAGTTTTGTAGGGCGTGATGGTTTGCAAGCAGCCCTTTTCATTTTACTTAGCATGCGTTTACAGATCCTTTCCAAGAGCAATGCACCAACACCAACAGCAGCCAAGGCACCATCTGACAAAACGCAAACGGTAATGGAGACTATTCACACACCGAAATCGACACCTTCCGAACCGAGCTCACATGCGACATCCTCCGGGGAAGAAGACGATGCGGATTACATCACGTATCCACCCGCGCAGGAGTTTTCGGAATTTACCGATCTTGATAAAAGCTACGACTTTCTGGGAAAGCACCCCGAGATAGTTACACAGAAGCATTCGGACATGATTCTTGCTGAAGCCTTCAGGAAAGAAATGGAAGGACAACCTGGCGCTGCTCAACGATGTGTGAAGCAGGCGTTGCTTTTACAGTACTGCAGCTTACTAGGGAAAGACGGCGTGTCGCTGTTCTTTCATCGAATTCGGTCAGGGTCACACAGTGCAGGCCAGATGTTTTATAAGGATGTGGAAGACACATATAAGCGCATTCATGAGCGTGTCAAGGTGCTTAACGCTAAACAACAGCAGGAAGAAGAGGCGGAGCAGGCGACGTTGAGGCAACGCTTGGAAGCATGCACCCAACCGGATGGGACACTGAAGTTGCCCATTACGGAGGAGTCAACCGATGACGAGAAGAAGAGAGCAGAAGTGTTTGCCACCCTCCCGCACAACTTTCAAAGTAAGTCAAAAGAGCGTACATCAAGGCGGGAGCAAATCAGACAACTAACTTGTATGTGCCTTTGTAGAAGCGCTGTTATTACAAGATGTCGATGGTATCAACGACTACCTAGCAAGTCTTTCCCGAGAGGAGGGCGAAGCCGTCGTGAAAGAATGCAATGATGTCGGTTTGTTGACTCTCCAGATTGAAGACGACGATGAGGAATAATGTAGCACACGTACTCCCAGCCACTATATCGGTATTGTTTGTGTTATTTGCCACTTATTCTTAGGAGTTGCCACATGTCATAGAGCAGGGGATTATTTGTTCTTAGTGTTGTACGTCCTGTCATATGCTTCAATGGCAGCTTGGATTTCCTCGATGGCTTCTGCGATTCGTTTTTCAGGCGGCACCTCCAGAATAACACTGCGGTACGCAGCGCCGGGCACTAACTCAATACGTATTGCCCGGGAGGTATCTTTGACGTAGATAAAGTCCGCTTTCTCACGGAGGTGGTAGAACGTTCCCGCGGTGATTACATGTGGGAGATGCGCTCCAACACGGAACCCAAGCCAGTAGTTGCTAAGATCTGGAGCAGGAGCAACTTTGGCAATGTGATGCAGAGGGATGTGGAGGTCGTAGAAATGCAACGTCAGTGCCCGTTGACCGAGGGTGAGCGGAATCTCGAGCGTCGTTGGGGTAATAAGAATCGGCGGGGCGTCTGGAAACATTGCATGCGAAGATAAAACAACAGGACTTGAGTGTTGCCGACTATAACTTGTTCAGTCTTCTTTTGGCAGTAACGTCAAAGGTGCCTCTGCGCGAACGACCAGAACCTGACGCGTTGAAAGGCTTTCGCTCAAACGAGCCATTCAGACATTCACATATGCTCGATGCCTGGCCGCCGCCGGGAAGCGAAGCTAGTTTGCAATAGTTGTGGGGCCTGTTTGTTTTGGATGTGAGGAGGTGAAGCTGGATGTCCATGTACCACTTCTGCCGGCTGGCACTCTGGACACTGCTGTTTCTTGTGTTGGCAACATGTACCGTGGGCCAGCTGGAAGACATAGATTCGACTGCGAACACCCAGCAGATAGGGGTCGCCATTCGCACCCAACGGGATTTGGCTCAACACTTGCCGATTAATCGAGTTCCTGGTCCGGGAATATCGTTGGACTCTGCATTACTGAACGGAAACTATTCGTCGGTTGCGTTGAGGCTGGCAGAGTTTCTGGTAGTTAACTATGTGAGCCGGCTGGTTCTGGATATCTATTGGGATAATGCCCGGAGAATGTGGCAGCTATGCCCTGTAGCGCTCCCCTTGGCATCTGGAGAGGACGCACCCGACACCGAACAGGAAACGGAAATCGTTGCAGATGGAGTCGTTTGTTCAAAAACGCCTATTACCGTCCGGGACTTTGTAGATGCCGTCAAAGCATGGATGTCAACAGAGGAGGATAGCCAGAAGACCTTCACGCCTGTTACGATCATCTTGAATTTACGTGACGCTGGTGGTCAACCTCCAGATGATCCCATTGTGTATGAACCAGTTAGTCAAGATTGGCCTAGTTCGATATTCTTTACGCCTGATATGTTGGCCACATTCCGCAGTGTGGGAGTCCCTGCTTTGCCTAGTCCGTACTACATCGTGGACCGTGATGATGCTACAGGTGCCTTGACGACTCCAAACGGATGGCCGAAGGGCCAATCGTTGATTAGTGCCAGAACACACTTGTTGGCTGGTTTTGGATCCGTGAACCTGAAAAACGCCAGCGGTTTCGACAGAGACAGGGATACCCACTACATATTTGACGAGACAGAGATTAACGGGGTGCCGGATATTGATGTCACGATGCTTCCAGACAGGGTTTCGGTCTGCGCACGCCCGGGACCGGGGATTGCAATGGCTGGCACAGGCATTGACCGAAGCCAAACCAAGTATACGGCTGTGCCTACCGGGGGAGATAGAGTAGTTTCGTGGAGTTGGCCATTTATCGTGGACTCCGCAGTAGAACCTCAAAATCCGGCTTTCGTTTCCGAGATTGTGCGATGCGGCTTTCAGCCTTTGTTCGCTACGGATATCTCAGTGGAGCTTATGACCGCTACAGTTTGGAGCTGGGACACCGGACAGCCGCAATCCGGTCGTAATTTGGATTGCGCCGTCTTCAGACGCAGCAGTGGCCGATGGTACACTGATAGATGCTCAAATAAGCACCTTATAGCTTGCCAGTCGGAAACTAACCCGTTCGAGGTAAGCAATTGTCGACTATACAACTCGTCCGCTATCCCACGGTTCCGATGTTCATGCTTTTGTTTTCAGTGGCAGATTGCAGATGCCTGGATCGAGTTTCGATATGCCAGTAATTTGTGCCCTGAAGGATTCACCTTTGGAGTCCCGCGCACTCCTCAAGAGAACGCCGGATTGTTGAGCACCATGCGAAAACGCAACGATGTTGAAGAAGTGTGGATCAATCTGAATCAAGTGTCTTTTTCCTGCTGGGTAATTGGCTGGCAAACCCCATGTCCGTACCAAGTAACTGTACGTATTGGGCGCCGTCGAATGTTGTCTGTAGTTCCGCAGTTATGCTAATGGCAAGCCTCTTATGTCAGGATATCAATTATCGGGCAATTCTTGGTGCCACTTTGAAGCAAGGCCTTGTGATTGTTGTGATATTCGCCGTGTTCGGCTTCTTCAAATGTCGGCGGCAACTTCGTGTGAGTCGGCAGAACAGGCGCAAGGCTGAAGTTCGGCGCAAGATTCGGCAGAGAGACTATGTAACGGTACCGGTACGTTTCTGTAGGCGAAGTCATTTAACTCATTTGCTGTCGAAGTAACTCTTGGAAATAGGCATGACCGCCGCGATTATTCGGCTGCTTCAAGCTCAACCGCGACGAAGCAAACATATCATCTTGCTGCATCTAAATGATCATGTTGATGACCAAACACGGAGCATTCACAGCAGCACATCTGTAGCAAAGGGACTTGGAACAAGTAGAATAGAGAGCGGCCAACTTTTATTTAATTCTTTAATTAACCTCGCTGAAATGGCGCTGATTCCGATGCTGTTTCAAGAGAAGGAATACCCAATCACACGACAACGAAACACATTCCCTCCATTGCCTGCAGCCATGTAAGCGACCGATGATTTCATATTCATTGCTAATAGTCCTCCGAGTAGAGAAGGGCATTCTGCAAACAACAGAGATTTCTGCTACTTATACCGATTAAACTTGCAAGATCCCACGTACTGCACGGAACCTGTACCGAAACCTGCTTCAGCTGGCACTCTACGCGGATGGATGGTGCTTCGCCGCTGCGCCTTGTTGCATGGCACTTTCCCAGTGGCGATCTAGTTGATTGTCTATCTCAGCAACGGCTGGGGGAGAAATTCGCAGCAGCCTCAAAGCGACCGTTCAAAATACTCACCAACTTGAATTTCGTGTGACTCGGTTGCAGTCAAACCTGAAGAATCGCACACAGATTAGTTTTCGATCACACCAGAGTACGCTGCGGGTGGAGGTGCATCTCACCTGCAATTGCGCCGACACCACACAGAGCTGTCAAGGAACATTTCATCATCAGTGACGAGTTCAAGAGCATCATGCATCTCTATCGCTTATGTAGCCCCTCCTTACCCATCACCTGAGCAAGCAGACGAGCATTGATGATTTTCTGTGATCTGGTAATGTCTCCACGTTGTGCATTGTACAGCAGAGTGCCTCCTAACGCACCAGTCCAGACCGCGGCTGTCCTCAATTATATCAGCAGAGAAGGTTTCGCATCAAAGTCGGGAATTCGGAGCACCCACCAACAACAGGGTATCGATGTTTGACAAACCATTCTTTGGCACCGGTCACCTCTGGCACAACAACTATAGGAGAAAATTCGCGGCGGAGAGCATTTGCAGCTTCGTTACGATTAGCCGACCACCGGGCAGCCGCTTCCCGCGCTACCTGACCGGAAACTCGATCTACACAACAGACGATGAGTGTGTCAACATCATCATTTAAGCCACATGGTCGATCCGACAATCACCTGATACAGTGAAGAAAGTACCGGTAGTGGCGGCAAGCCCGAGAAAAACCTAGGCACAAATAGCACGGTAAACACTTGGTCAAACCCTCTTTCGTTCTTTCAGGCTTTTCCCACCTTGAATGGCAGCGAAACGCGCGCAAAGGTCGGCGATGCCTTATGGGCTGCAACAAGACCTGCAGTGGCGAGGACTCCTCCAATCATAGACGCCCTGATACCTTCCCATACGATATGATTGTAAAGTCTCTCCTTTTCTAAGAACACGTGCGTCAGGTAGGAAAGTCCGTTCATCGCAAACCGAAGAGTATTTTACCCTCTGGAGGAACACGAGATTTCTCGTTAATGTGAGAAGTGAGATTGAAATCGGCCATAGATTCGAATGGTAACTTGGGGGAAAGATGCAATACTGAACGGATGGCAGTTCACGCTTGATTCACTGTAACTCTGTAAACGTACTCCCTTGCTTTGCAAACCTCTTAGATCTTGCTGAAAGCACACAGGATTCAGCAGCCCTCACCTACCCTTTTATATATCACCTCTGAACTGCCCCTTCGCCGTTAAAGGGTGCGAGGCTTTCATTGACGGTGGAAGACTCTTTCGAAGGTCGAACGCACGCGTGTGCGCCTTACATCATCTTGACCCTTTATTATTACAATAATACAACTACTCTTACGACGAAAGGATCCATCGTCGACAGTTTTTTGTATTGAAGGCAGCTCTGCGGAAATGCTTCTGGCTCGACAGCCTTTGGGGGCGTTGGCCTTCTCCGGGGTCTGTTCGATTCCGCAGGCGTCATGGATAGGATGTCGGGGATTTACCGCCAAGAGCAAAAAGGCCAAGGGCCCATCGAAATCAGCGCCAGTCACTGCCGAGAAGCCAATGCTAGGACGGCCAAGTAATAATCTTAAAATGGTGTGAGGTTGGAAACGGTTGATGTTGGTGGAGCCGCTGTTCATTTCTCGTTGCCAGGGCATCGTCGGAATGCCCAATATTGGCAAATCGACTCTGTTTAATGCCCTCACCTCGTCCTCTGTGGCTGCAGAGGTATATTGAGCTCAATCAAGCATTGAGAGTATCAGGTGGTGATTCTAACATGCACTTAGAACTACCCTTTTTGCACCATAGATCCGTCCGAGTCTCGAGTAGCTGTACCTGATACCAGACTCGACTGGCTGTGCGACCTGTACAAGCCAAAGCTCACCACCCCCGCCAACTTGACGGTCATTGACATTGCTGGTTTAGTAAAGGGCGCTGCGGAGGGAGAAGGACTTGGTAATGCTTTCTTGGCCAATATCAAAGCTGTGGATGGCATTTTTCACCTTTGTCGAGCATTTGAGTCAGAGGATGTGGTCCACGTAGAGGACAGCGTTGACCCAGTTCGAGATCTTGAAATCATTCATGAGGAATTGCGTCTCAAGGACGAAGAGTTTTTGACCAAGCAGCTTGAGGCAAAGAAAAAGGAGGTCAATCGCATGGGGAAAGGTGGACCAACAACCCAGGCTAAGCTCGATGAGCTCAAAGTCTACGAGCAAGTGTACGAGTGTGTAGTCATTGAAGAGGCGGACGTACGTGCGAAAGAGTGGTCGGCAGAGGAAGTGGACGTGATAAATACGATGCAGCTTCTGACTGCGAAGCCAGTCGTATATCTATGCAACGTCAGCGAAGAAGAATACTTGCGGAATTCCAATTCCTGGATCCCAAAGATCAAAGAATGGATTGATAAGTTCCATCCTGGCGACCTGTTGATACCTTATTCTGGCCAGCTGGAAGCCGAACTGGCAGCCATGACAATTGCGGAGAGGACAGGCTACCTCAAAGACATTTCTAACACACATGGTTTGCCCAACGTGATGCCTTCCGCAATGCCGTCAATTATCCTTGCCGGCTACAAGGCATTGCGCTTAATCAACTGTATGTCACGAACTGTTTGACGCGAGAAATGCATAGACTTATTGACAGCCGACTAGATTTTACTGCGGGCGTGGATGAAGTTCGTGCTTGGACCATCCGCCAAGGAACGAAGGCCCCAGCTGCTGCTAGCGTTATCCATTCTGATTTTGAAAAGGCCTTCGTGACTGCAGAGGTAATGAAATTTGATGATTTGAAAGTGCTTGGTTCAGAAAATGCAGTTAAGGCTGCTGGGAAGTCTATGCAAAAAGGCAGAGACTATGTTGTGGAGGATGGCGACATAGTGTGTAAGTAGACACGCACAGCGTTTTGCTTCGAAGGTGTCGTCTAACGGCGCCCAATGTGCAGATTTCAAAGCGGGTCGCACCAACAAACGAAAATGAACTAGGAAAGTCAAGTCGATTACCGTCATTTTAAATTATTCTGTTTCTGCATTATTCTAAGATGGGAATCTGATCACTCACGACGTGCTTCTTCGTGTACTGTACCAATAACGGAAGCTTGTGAGCTCCAGTGCGTCAAAGGTGGTCGGTTTGTGTCGATGTTTTCCATGGAATCCTGTTCGTCTTGCACGCGTTCTGCTCCAAGGCCCTCGCTTCCTTGATGACTCACGGATGGCCTTTTACGTCTTCGGGATTCAAAACTGTATCCTACGCGGGATCTTTGGAGGCCAGTCCTCTCTTTCTCCGGTAACGGATGCAAGGAGGTCCTTGCCATACTATTGCGCTGCATGGCCGCGATGTGTTCGCCCCAGTGGGGAGCGTCCACTTTGATTGGCTTGGTCTCTGACTGACTGTCCTCGGCTCGTGACCACACGCTCACGGTCGCATCCGAGCCGATGCCAGCGAACGCGCACATATCATAATGGGGATGATATGCGACCTGCATAATGCAACCCAATCCCAAGTTTACATATGGCTGCGACGGCAATATTTCGCTGAAGTCGGTGTCCCATACTAATACTCGGCCATCTTCCGCGCCGCATAGCACGAACGAACCACATGGTGAGTAATTTGGCCGGGTAAAGGAAGTTTCAAAAGTGGGCTGGTATGCCGTCAAAATGCGGAAGGTGCGTGTATCAATTGTGTACATGCCGGCAGATGCGCATCGTACCAATATGCGATTGTGGATAGGATGCAACGACAGATTGATGATGGAATTCTGAAATGCAAATGCCCTTCAGCAATTAGTAGCGAATGAAGTTCTGCGTACTAATCTTACCTGAAAAAGGGTTATGTCACTGATGCATGTATACTTTCCGGCGTCCCCGCCGCGCCATACTTTTATAAGTCCGGTAGCGTCGCCGGTAAATAGCCTGTGTCCGTCTCTCTCAAATGTAACGCTATGGACACCACTTGCATGACCGCTTAGAATACGGAGGGGCACGGCGCCGCGCGCCTGTCGTTGGCTGAATGGCTTGAGAGGCCAAAGCCGGACCAACGCATCGTGGCATCCCGTAGCAATCAGCCTATTCATCGCTTAACAAACGATATCTTCCGCCTCGCCGAACGATCAAGCAGATAGATACCTTGGTTTGTTTGCAACAGGACTCAACTCGGTGGCATAAACAAATGAGGGGTGATGATATACCGCGGCGCACTCCCAGCTTCCAGGTTCATTTGATATCCAATGTCGAACCGTGCCGTCAGAGGAGGCAGAGAAGAGACCTCTGTGGAGGAGAGGTGTTATCAGCTGGTGGTCGATTAACGGTAGGCGTGAACGTACCTGTCGTCAGCATCCCACACAACTTGATAAATTAGTCCGAGGTGCCCATGTAATATGGCTATCCTATCTCCTGTCAGCGTACGGTGTACTTGGACTGGATAGCTGGAAGCTTGTAGGCAGGCCACAGCTAGGTAACTGCCATCATTGGAGAAGCAACACGCTGAAGCACCTCTGTCAAGGGTGTTAATCTGGATTCAATAGCGGAACATAATACGCTTCACGCTTACCCTACGCCCGCCTCCACGTTATACAAACAGGTCTTTGGCAAAGAACATCTTCCAAGACGCCGCCGTACAGACTAAAAATCACGTTCAGTGCGATGATAAATCAAACAACATCATGGAAACGGACATTTGGTAGAGGTTCTTCAGCGGCCTGCGGCGAATCTGATCTGCCCGCACTTCCTTGATGCTGAGCACATCAGTGAGAAAGTGAAGTGATTGTACAGGACAGGCACAAATATACCTGATGTGTTGGTTCACGTTCAGCGAGCCTCAACGAAGCATCTTTCGGATCGCCTATAGGATTTTGAATCCTTTGCTGGATGGAGGCCGACACGAGCCTGAATTCTAGTTAATCTTGAGGCCCGCCGGCCAGTGGTGGGGTGAAGCACTTACAGCGTAGCTGGGTATGGTTCTCGCCTTCCTTCGCTCGCTTCGAAACATCGGAAAATGGCCGGGCAAGAATCGTGCGTTGAGTAGTGAGCATTCTCCGGATAAGCGTAGAGTTGCAGTCGGCTCATCTTTCCATTGTCGCGTTTATTAACCAACGCTGCAAGTTTGAGAAAGCCCCATGCTATGCGGTATTGCAGTGGCATTGGGGTTCTTGTTCACTTAGCATCTTTTTGATGGACTGAAGTGCGGAATACCTACCTACCCAAGAACGGATGCGACGGGAAGGGAGGCATCCTGCCCGCTGACCTCAAATAATAAAATGGAGTTCGGACCTAATGCCGATGCTTCACCGATGGGAAAAATGAGCTCCTCATTCCACTGAGGTACCAGAGTCCCATGCGAGATGAGATCGTACGGCTGCGGTCGGTCAGAAAATGTCGAGAGCTAGCTTATAGGATTGGGCGCTACCTACCAACCTTGGTCTTCAGCACCTTTGCGTCATCCTTGAGGTAGACTCCCTGGACACCATCTGGCAGGGAAGTGTAAACACGCGCAGAGTGCTAGACGAAGCTTTGCAGGTCGTACCAAGCAAGTGACCCAAAACTACCGGTCGCGTGATACGCATATTCGGCGGAAGCCAGCTCGAGCTGAGCACCTTGACTACCAACACTGCAGTAGAGTGCCCTTCGACGAATGGTTGCTTCAAGTTACCTTCGTGAAGCTTTTCTTGATCACTTGCGTTAGAAGCGTTGAGCGATATAGGTGAGTCCATTGGGCGAGCAGGTTTCGACGTTATTGGCTCTCGTATCGTGTCTCTCCTACTAGGAACTGCCACGTGGGACTTCGGTATGATGTCCGCATCCAGCTCGACTTCGATCTCCTTCTGGTTGCCAGTTATCGACGTCAGTGACTTTGAGCTGACAGGGTCAAGTGCAGTGTCGACATCTTCTGGTGGAGGGAACTCCCAACGCACAGTGGTAGTCCGCGACGATGAAGGTTTTGATTTCTCCAAATCTTGTTCTGTCAGAAGTGGATTGAATCTCTCCCTCCGAGGTGGTGTTGGTAACCCTTCCTGGGACGGCGGTGATTCGTTAATCGGTACATGGCGAACATTCTGCTTCGGAGCAGCTTCAGTGCTTGGAGAAGGCAACGCTGAGTTGATAGACGTTTGAGCACCGGGTATGAACTGCTATACTGCCGGAGAATCATTACCTTCTGCGGGCTCGGAGAGCCTTCGTCGTCTATTTGATCGTGTTGTCCTTTCACTCTTTTCGGGAAGCGTCTGCAAATTTTCGCTGCCAACATCGTTCAAGGGCACATATATGGCGTCACCTCTATCACGTCTTGTGCCTTTGCGCTTTACAACTTTTGAAGGAGCAGAGTCGACTGGGAGGCTCGGACCAGCCGCTGGCTTAGCGCCAGAAGCATGCCTTGCCTTTTTTCTTCTACTTTCATGTTTCCTGCTCTTGGCCGGCGTATCCCTATGCGGCTTTTCAGGCACACCGAGCTGTTTTCCTCCCGCGCGCGCAAACGGCGAAGCGAAACCTGGGTAAAGGTCAGCCGAGTCGCTGATGCTCCTCCTTAACTTCTCCAAACTTCTACTCTGCTCATTATTTCGTTCCAGCTTGACAAATGAGCCCTCAGATCGAGTGCGTTCTAGAGTCTGAAGTGATGCGCGGAGTCTACCGGGTTGCTTTGGTTGTCGCCATCCACCTGATGAGATGGCGATAACTTCTGAGTTGGTCCTTCGCATGACAAGCAGGCTCGCCAAAAATTCAGGTATTGTACAATTCCAACCAGAATTGCCAATGAAAGATAACCTTCGTCAAGCTCATGAATCACAACTTCTAGTATATTTAGTAATTCCTATAGTGCCAACACCAGTTTCCAAACAGGGACTTCCTGGTCATTGGAACATCTAACAATTCCCTCCAACGTAACTTTGTGACGCACTCCGTCCGAATTCTCTCCTGTGAGCGGCCTTCGATGTCTTGAGATCGTGGATAAATGCCGGGTCGACCATTTCAACGTACTTCTGAGGAGTGCAACGAGCCTGAACGCGTGCGTCGCGCGGATGGCACAGTCACTAACGGTCGGAGCTTCCGTAATACACGCGCTAATGCTCACCTTAAACTCGGAGTAGAACCTTCGGTAACCACCTTCGAGTACGTATATCTCGGGGTAATGCAGATTCGGGTAGGTTTCAATGTTCAGTTGCCGGTCGTATTTGCGCATAAACGACGCCCTGGAATTTTTGTCTAGCGTGTGATCGGCAATTTCACTCAAGAAGTATGGCTTACATTCGGGGCGCTCGATGAGAAGAGAATTCGCAATGAAATACCACCACGACGTTCTTTTCGCTTCTTGGAGGCTTGAAGAACAGGTCTATTAGTTCTGATTTGGTGTTGATATTACGTGCCGTCGCAATGTGGCCACCGTTGAACTCGTAAGGAAATCGGCAATCCCTGAGGACCACGTAGATGAGCTTTGTGGTGGAATAGAAAAGGCACCCCATTTAACCACATGCTCACTTACAAAATATAGTACTCGTCGACTTTATCATCGAAGTGACCGTCCAGGAGATGACCAAGCTATTGAAACCGCGTTTAGTAAAAGGTTTTACACGCCCGGGTGCACCTACAAAACTCACCGTCTCGCCGCTTATACGCTTGTGTGAATCGCTCCTGCCAGGAAACCATGGAAGCAACGCAGAGTCCAGCTCTGGGTCGGTTGTTAGGTTGAACGTTGTGTCTTTGTCGGAACCAACTGCTGAGCAACTCTGGGTACGTCGCATTTTAAGCGGTGGCAATGATGACGAGGGCCGCGAGCAGGATGTTCCTGAACTACCGCATGCCTCCGGGTATAGGAATTCGTCGTCACTATCAATGGTTCTTATCCTTGAGGTTGACGTAGGAGCAAGCTGGCGCTTTCGCTGCAACAGCGTAGGCTCGGTACACTGCGTTCAAACAGCTTGAATAACCAGTGGCGGAATTGATATTGAAGGCATCATTTACCAAGCGAGGAAACACAGGGCGGGGTAGCCGCATGTGTTCCATGGATCTGGATAAGTGTATTGCCCGTGACCGCTGAAGCCAATGGCTCTTGTGGTGGTTCCCTCTGTCCGATTCACATCTTAGAAACTTATGGAGGCTTTGTCATATTACTAAAACTTTCAGCCGCACTCCTACCGTTTGAATGGACCAGTGAACGACAATGGGGAGGACGATAACCGTATGTCAGGCGCCACTCTTGAAACCAAGCGCATGTTAGCTCAGCCAGGATCGATAGAAGTTGGAACAACCTTACATTTGCTCATTGGTATAGTGAGTGTCGTTGTGATCCATAGGCGAACAAGGCGGGTGGCTATGTCGGAGTATAGGTTGTGAAGCGAGAGGCGACACCGGCTCATCATGGTCAGTGTCGTTTACATTCGCCAACGCTTTGCGGATAAAATCGGCTGGTCGAAGGCGTGGGGTTTTTATATTGCTGTTGAAGCGTAGGCAGTCAGTCAAATATACAGGTTGCAAGCTACAAACATGGCAGTAATATACCTTCCCTGACGCACAGATAAGTTGAAGCTCATATCAGTGGCCAAGGCCGTCATGGGCGAGCTGAACTCTCGGTTTGGCGGCTTCTGTGGGGCCGCATTTTTGATTGGCGATGGTTCATATCCATTTGCCACTTCAAACCCTTTTGTAAACTGCAGATCCACCCGTCTTTTGGACATTGCTTGGCTTACTTACTGAAAACCGTAATCACGTTTTTCAGTAACCCCGGTGAGGATTAAGTCTTACAGAAGGGTAGACAAATGTACAGAAAAAGTTACAGTCGACTGTACAGGCGGGGTGGTCACCTAATGCAGTGGATGTTGAGAAGCTGCTGCAGTTGGCTTTTCTTTAAGTAAATAACCGGGAGAATCTGTTAGATGCTGCCGTCGTTGATGATGAGCGTAAGGCCTGGATCTGAAAGACGTGGTGTTTCGCGTATGCGAATTGTCCGAGTGATGTCCAGCTTTTAAATCCTCGCACACAGGCGTATGACGCAGACCGAGGCAAGGATTCGCGGAGTCATCTCTGGACCACAACAACTGCGGATTATTTACTTTATTGAAGTAGATCTGTGTTGGGTGCGAAGAGCACACGGTACATTTCAAGTGCGCCTCACCATTGTCGGCGAAGACGACGGATGTCTCACGTGGATAGAGCAGAATGCTCATACCCTCTGCGGACGGTTCCTCGGAGCCGTGATGCAGGCGTACAAAGCAAGCAGCGTTACCCACCAAAGCGAAGAATTTGTACGATCGGTGCATATTGCTGCAGGGAATGCCAAACCGAACACGCCCTTTTGAAAGGAAAATATTGCCTGTTTGTTCAAATTCGAGGTTCAAACCTTGGATGGCCGTCCATTCGTGGTGATCAGGACTGCAAGTTCGGTGTCACACCCGTCGTCCAAGAAGGCATCAGCCCATTGTAAGACAAACATTGCATCCTCGCCAATGCCTTGTAGAACCGTATGGCCATCCCTCCTTTCCTACGAACGACAGTAGCAGCGGCTACGCTGCTTGGATGGATGACAGTCATTGACAGATGAAAGAGAAAAAAAAAAGGATGTCCGTTACCGTCCGAATCGGACAAAAAGTTGGTCGCTTCGAGGTGCGTCGACGCGTCGTGCTTCAATACACGCGCGAACCAACACATACGAAATACTGAGGATATTCATAGTTTGAGTTACAGTCGTCGAGGCAGCTACAGGTGGGAATGCCCATAATACACGAGGATGGCTACCACCGGGGGGCTTCGGGGACATCAGATTTCCTTTAGCATACCACATCACGACAGAGAAAACGTTTCTCTATGGATTCAAAATGTCAAGACTTTCTTCTCAACAACAGCAGCACAAGCGGCGGATGTCTCGCGAACTTTTTTGCCCGCTACGGGCAGCAGCATGCCGGGAAGTTTATTCTCACCGGTGGCTGCATCGACCGCAGCGGTAATAAGCAACGTGGGAGGATTCGGGGGCCCACTCGGGATCGGGATGGATGTGTTAAATGACCAGAATTTAATCGCACTCGAGGATGTACTCGAGGGAATAACTGTACATTACGCTGTACAGCTAACATCTGTTTTGGGTCACTTCATGGGAGAAATCCGTATTCAAGCGGCCGGCCTCCTGTATGACCTCGCGACCATTTTCGACCGACGCATACCAGACGGAAAAAAGAAATTCGATAAGGTCTCACTCAGCTTTCAAACAGATGATAGAGGTGGGATGATTGCTGCCTCTTGGTTGAAGCACGTACTGATGGCTTGCCAGGTTACTATTCTGCGGTGCAGGAGCTCTTTCACTTGATCGGTGCACCGCTTTCGCTGATGGCCGTCGCACTGGTCGCCGGTTTGGAGTGCTTCTATACTTGCCCAGACTGGGGCGTGCGCGGTGTATGCAATACCGCTTTAGCGCAGATAGTATTTGAAAACGAGAGAACATTTCTGGGGGAAGACCAACTAGCTGCGATTTGGAACCTATTCTTCTCCTTGCATTCGATTCCGCTGATTTCTAAGGTGTTTCCCGACCGTATAGTGATCATAAATGTGAGTGGCACGGACGTGGATGTGCGCCCTACTGTCAGTTAACTAGCACGTCGCAGGCACTTGGGCTTCTGGGGCCTCTATTCGCTCCGGCAGATCTGGCCCTGTCTTACAGAGTCGTTGACACGTTATTACGACTGCGAAACAAGGTACGCGTGCAGGATTTCATTGGTTAGCGGCATACTTACGCGATCGTCTCTGCAAGACGGCTTCAGAGTTACGTGCCATCAAGCTGACAGTACGAAAGATCTTTGAGCGGCTTGGCCCTTCTGCTACAGCCGAAACAGCAGTTGTTGATAAAGGCTTGGATGCCTTTGGTGAGTGCGCGTTGTTGGCGTGCGGTCCTGATGAGTGCTGACTATTCGGTGAACGCAGCTTCAGGTTTCGCGATGTTCACAAACCTGATTAATCCGCACGATGAGTATGCATACGATCTACTGCCCTGGGCACTTGAAAATTTCACGGCCGCGATACTACCTGTTCAAAAGGGCTCCGCGACACCTGCCAAGAAGTTTCCTATTGCAGACTTTCCACCGCTGACGGAATTTATTAAGTCACTTGCTAACCACTTTCGTGCCATCCCCGCCCTTGTCCGATATGGAGCATGTGTTTGTCTTCACAGTGCTTTGTCGATTTGCCCAGACATGGTGTCGAATAACCGAGAGCTTTACGTACACATCATCACCGGGGCGCTCGATACAGACTACTCCAGTGCATTCTTGTACATATCCATGCTCGACGCAATACGAATTAATGGCGACGAAGGCATCAAGGATTTGCTCTCCACACTTCGTCATCAGGACAGACTGGCGCCCGGATATGATGCTTTGTACGCCGACCCAGTTCAAGTCAAGGGCCAAGAACTGCTACTCACGGATGTTCTCCGCGTAGCTGTAAAGGCAAGCCCACCATTACCCCCAAAGACCCTCCAAAAAATGGCCAACTCGCTGGAGTACCTAACCAAAGGAATGCAACTGCGCCAACTTGAAATTATTCGACTATGGGGCAGCCGCAGTGAGAAGGTATTTCCATTTGCATTGTTTTCCTTTCTGACCGGGTCTCTAACTTCCTGTTTCAGTTTGATACATTCTTGATGCAGACTTTGGTTCCTTATTGTAACAGCCCAGATGAGGATATTCAGAAGGCATCTATCAGCGTGATTTCCGCTCTAGTTCCTAGCTTGGTGGATGCATCAACCGGAGACATTGCCTTCCTTTGGGCTTACCTGCACTCGTTGATGGACTTCAAAAATAAAGCGTGTGTTCTCCAAAGATTGCTCGACCTTGTCAAGCTCTTTCCAGTTGAGAAACTTGCCGATGATGCTAGGAGGGATTTGCTACGCGCACTGTTCAAATTAGTTTTCCATCAGGAACCGGCCGTACGTTTGATGGTCTACGATATTATTGGTGGTTTGTCGGAGTTCTGGACATCGAATGGATTATTCGGGGATGCTATCAGTATTATGTTCTTGTCCATCGGTGACCATAACCCGCAGTGTGCCAAGAAGGTCATTGATTACATCTTCGGGCTGTCCGACAAAAGCTTTCCGCATATTGCCACTCCACTCGGGAATGTGAAAGACGCACAGGGTGGGCCTTTTCCACTCTTGCTGCGAGCTTATGATGAGCTGGCGTATAGCATATGTATGGCCCGCGAACGTACGGAAGTTGGGGATTTGATCAAATCTATAACGATGGAAGACAAGGTTGATGAATTTTGGAACTTCTTCTTACAGGATGCGCCTGACAATCAACTCGTGAGGCCTGATGACTACAACTATGCGCGTAATTTCGTTCACACGCCGTTTTGGATTTCATTATTATTGACCAAACTGGAAGTGCTCCCGCCGTCGGTAGCCGAGGGAACTCCCCGCAATGTCATGCCCACAACACCTGCCGGAAAGCGCCGTTTCATATGCGGATTCATACTTTGTCTGCTTCCTACGTGCGGCATGCCAGACCCAGTAATGCGAAATGCCGCGTGCATTTCAATCATAAGGTGTTGCTTCAAAGGTCACGCGCTGCATTCTGGGATGATGCGAGGGTTGCTAGAATTCGCAAGTCAACAAATGATGGCACATAAACAGTGGACATTTCAGCTTTCAGCTTTAGACATCCTGAAGACTGTTACACGACTGAAGTTACCAGGCATCTCACCGGCCATGCTTGTTCAGTATATCGATTTGTCGCTCGACGTGGCTTACAACACGCCGTCGTCAATTGTGAAAATGGGATCATTGCAGCTGATTGAGGTGTTCATGCTGGTGTTCCCGCACGGGATTGCAGAGAAACTACAAGAAGTGCGGGATGTTGTGCGGGCGCTCATTGTCGACGCAGATGCCGATGTCGTTAATTACGCCGCCAGGCTTTTTCCGCTGGTTTTTCGCTGCGTTCCTACAGCACAATCTGATGACTTCATCGGCTATTTACACAATGAGATCTTCGTCATTTTGAAAGGAGGGCCAGAAGCATCTGCTGATCCAATGATATCAAGCTTGACACAAGAAGAAAGAGATCATGTTGTTCGGTTGAGCGTGCAAGCTCTCGGTGCCTTCAATGATCCTGCAGTGGCGTATTCCATCATGCAGGAGCTTCTGCCGTTTTTACGATTGCGACCCTTTAGCATCCGATGTGCGGCCGTCGCTGCCATACTGTCGCAAATGCAGAATCTGGATGGGCCTCGTAAGGCTGCGATGATGTGGGCAGTGCTGCCACTGTATGCGGATCCAAATGAAAATATTCGACGGGTATTCTCGCGCTATTTGAGAAGAGCACCGTCTAGGTTGGATGCCTTAGTTAAGGCTGTTCCCCCACATCCGGACGATAGTTTAGTACTTCCATCAACTCCATGGGAAGAGCTTCTGACCGATAACATCAACTGCACTGTGAACGTTAAGAACCTCAATGATATACTGTTCGCGGTGGATCAGTTGAGCTCAACATATGAGAGTGACTCGCTTCCACCTGAGGATGATGGCTTTCGCTTGCCGACAGTTTCTCAGAACCTTATGTCCCGGATCAAAGACCTTGCGAAAGTGGTTGCGGGTCCGGTGCCCGGCAATGGCGTCAGCGAAGCTATGTATTACCTGCAGGATTTACAACGCAGCCCGCTGCTCCAGGTTGGTAAACGAAATGATTAGCCTGTTCGGACACTGGCCAACTAAAGATATGTTTCAGAGCGCATCCATACTCGTCATGTCAGAGTTCGCATGCATCCATGACTCTACCATGCAAGATGTGATCGACATTTTGTCACATCACTTGAACCAAGATGTCTCATCAGAGAGCGCACCCTTAGTAGAAGCGTGCATGCTTGGATTGCGGAATATCTCGGAGTTCTCACCAGCTGCTTTTAAGCAAATCCTGGCGAAGCTCATCAGTCCGCCAGCTCCAAGCGAGGGAGACCTCATGGCGCTATTCTATTTGTGCGACTTAATACAAGATATTTGCCCCAACAAGGCCGTCGAATTGCTGCGGAAGTATATACCCGTAATCACTAGCCAGCGGCACGCAATCAAAAAGAGGGTTTTGGCTGTGTATCTGACAGTAGAGCTCGCTGTCATGAGCGGTCAAGACGAAATGGCCCGAGTACTGGATGCGATTCAGATATTTTTGGACGCTGCTGATGAAGCTGAATTAAGAGTAAAAATTTATGGATGCTTGGGAAAAATTCTCGGTCAACTTGGGCCAAAGCATGCATTGTTCCGGACATTGCTGAATAGCGCAAAGAAGGACATCCGTTCAAAAGATCCTGCGGTGCGCTTGCGTACTTTGGACATCATCCGTACCTTCTCAAAGTACATGTCAACAGATGAGGCATTATGGTTCTGTTTCTTATACTTGGCGGACTCGAACCGAGAAGTCAGAAGGAAAGCAAAGGAGATTTTGGTTTTGGAAGGAATGCTGGATTTCGCAATACCCGGATTAAGAAGCCAGAAACCGGGAACTGACGTGCGACGTTCGGCTATATTAGAAAGCTGCAAACTGCCATCTATTGACAAACGCGCGGCGCTGCTGGAAGCGGATGATGATAGCGATAACGTTGTGAAGGTACCTTTACCCAATGACGATCCCTTCAACGTCAGATGGTACTCCTCCGAACGACGACGGAAGTTTTCGACACGATACGGCATACCAGAAGCAGCGTTCGCCCGTGCAACAGTACCAGTGCCGCAAAGCATCACGGTAATTATCGACGATAAGTGCACCATGATCAAAACACCGACGCCAGAAGCGTTAGCAAAATATCAGATGGTAAATACGAGCGTCCTGGCAGCTTCTAAGTGGCATGAGTAATTGACACCATTTATTTCCTTCCAGCTTTTAAATCTAGATAATATTTCCATCCTTCGCGAATGCGTGCGGAAATATCCCCAAATAGCTGCCGACTTAGTGGAAAATATACTAGGAAAAATTGAGCGAGGTATGCTGGAATCAATTTTGGCTTATTGACCTTCTCATTCACTGTCTCTGTAGAAATTGCGCCCCGGAACTTTGAACAGAAAGACGCAAACATAGTAGGCCAACAGGACAGTGATGAAGAACGGGACCCAAATGGCTCGGGCGTGGGCCTCAACGGAGAAGACGACGACGTGGATATTGAAGCCGAGATTCATCATATTGACTTATTATCCAATCTGCTATTTGCCCATGACGGTATTGGCGACAAACTGCCAGGATGGCTTACCAGGCTCCAGGCACTTATAGCCATCTGCAATAACAGCGCTCGAATCATACGTGAAAGTTTGTACACGACGTTGGAGAGCAGTTTCTTCTTCTTCAATGAGTACATTGACATTCCTATTGTGAGCGATGAACAGTACGTTCTCTCAATATCATTCGCAAAAAAATGCCCACCACTTACCGGTACGTTAGGTATGAGGCACTGGAAGCCTTTAAGGCTGCAACTCAGGAAGCAACGCTGGAGATCGTTAAATCAGGAAAAACCGATAAATTCTCGCAGCTGGAGATGCGGAAGAACGAGTTGAATGATCTTACTGACACAAAGGTTCATTTATTATGCGTGAATGGACTGGAAGTCGGTCAGGACTAACGTAGCTGCTTCGCTAGAGTGAGCAACTACGCAGATTGACTATCATGGCCCTGCATGGGATATCGGGCTACGGACTCTGTCACGCCTTGTCGCAAGGTAATGGCACCCATGGGCTTTGATACGGACCCAAAGAGAGCTGCTCCCTAACATTTCGCCCGGGCGCAGCATCACCCGAAACTCGTCTCATTTCAGCATTCCAGTTCCTGTCGGATATGCTGGAAAACGAGCATAGGTATTATTCAAAACATGCCCGCGCACTGCTACGAAGCGGCTAATGCGTGCCTTCTAGAGGTGTCCGGATCGCAGTTGTAGAGGCGTTGGTAACCTTGTCAATGCTTCAACTACAAGGCGGGGGCAAAGCCAGCTTTATTGCCGCTATGCAGAACATATTCCAGTCTTTCATTGTACGACTAAACGAAGATGCGGGCTTTTTGTATCGCAGAGTGAGTAGGTCCTGTCTCTCTTCGGCTGTGCCCGTTACTTACCAGAGCTGACAAACAGAAAGCGGACATCATTAACGTGATGGCCCAGCTGATGTCGTACGTGCCTGATACTGAGCTGCGATCGCAGTTAGTATCTACCCTTGTGCGTTTATGGAAGGACCCAGACTCGGAAGTGCGTGTGACTGCGATCAAGATGATACAGGTAATGCCCATCAAGCCCTTGAGTATTTAACACATATGGATCTGAACGCCATTACGCAGCTTTTGGGTGAGAGCGGCTTGAACGAAGTCAATGAGCGCTTTAAAATCATTGGAGATACCCGTGAGTACCGCGGCTGCTGTCGCGCACGGTTACATGGACTTATTGCCTGCTTTAGAGGAAGATGAGAAGCGAACACCGCAAATCATGAAAGAGGTTGCCAATCTCATCAACAATCCTGAATATCCTGAAAAAGATATCCTGAATGATCTGTTAAAATGGCGATTCGCTCAACCGACTGCTGCATAGCAGCTGTGGTAACGCGTCGGGACGGATTACATAAGCATGTTGCTTCACGCGATTTCCCCATCTGCGCGACGAAGTTCTGGAGCCAACAATGACGGTGACAATGACCACATCAAGCATTCGATCATTCCGCCTGACGGCGTGGTTTCAATTTCTACTCCTTCTCGGAGATTTTGCTATCACTCTCTTTGCCGAGTGCAACCGACAGAAGCTCTATACAGTTGCCGTTGCCTATTTGTTTGTATTGCTGTTTGGCGACAAGTACGGATGTATGGGGAGCTCACAGAATAATTTTGTACGCACACAGAGTACAATTCTTGTTGCTTGCAGCCAATGTTATCCTACTTTTTCTACGGTTTACCGCCAGTTATCCGTTTCGCGCAGGTGTGATGAGCATAATGCTGCGGGAGTTCGCATCGACACTCATTGTCTCGGGACTGTATCTTGTCTTTTTTGCGGCATGCCGCATAAAGGCGCTGGTTAGTGATTTTTCAAGTGGTTTGCCCCTGCGAACCGTTGTCGCGAAACTAACGAATACGTAGACCACACTACGCTCATGTGGGTCCAACGCGTGCGATCTTTGGACCACCTCGTACACGGCCCTATACGTCCTATTCCGCTTAGCGCAGATAATATACTACTTTATAATTATTCGAGCTTCTGTGGCGCTTTGCGATCCTAAGTGAGCCAAACCTTTTGTCTGATTTTCCTAACTCGAGGCTGACTTTGTTAACAATAGATTCTATAAGGATTCGCTTTGGCTACGCCAGCAGCTTTCCATACGAAAGCCATAAGAGTTCTAATCATAATTCACTATTGATATACTTTAACATGTATAATGGAGTATTTAATCGCGCCTTTGGGGTTGCTTTACACCTGCTGTTGAGCAAAGTCGGCTTCTATTGGCGGCTCCATCATGCCTGCATGAAAGGAAATAACCAGCGCACAAACTGACGCCAACCAGAAGAGCGAGCTGGTGGCTGATGAGATCCAGATCAGCATGACAGCGGTGAAGCCATAGGCAATCCAGAGTTGCCCTGAAGTCATTTGCACTACAATGCATGTTACGCAAGATGTTAGCTATGTTCATTTGGTTGTTCGATGCATTGGGTTTAGATTACCTCGGCCGAAAAGAAGAGTGGGCTGATTTGCCGGTAGAGATGAGATGAATTTGAAACCGCCTGAAACAAAGTATCAGCGTCCCAGAAGTTAAACTATGGTAGTCGCGGTCCTATACTAACCCAGTAGTACAAGAATGGCAAGTAGCAGCCAAAAGTTCGTAAACAGCAGGTAGGCGGTGATGATGAGGACGATGAGGATGTAATTGTTCTGTCCAAAGTTGCATGGTTAGCCCGACAATCCATCAAGCTCACATCAATCTACTTACCTGAAAGTACACCAGGTTGTAATTTAACCGTGAGGTAAAAGCTGTATGTGTCATCTCAGCATGATGGAACTATTTCACAGGCACGGCATGTTTTCCGTACCGCTGATGTTTGCTGGTTTGTTGAACCTGTTCTTATCAAAAAAGTCCTTGACTGGCCGCAAGCTGGAAAACCGTGCGGTCGACTGTTCCTTTACTGTCTGCCATGTTGCGGGATCTGGAAAACGGAATCAGAACCGTCGTCTTCGTGAAGAACCTCACCGCTTGAACCCACCTATGCGTACGTATTGCGAGATGCCTGCTCCTGCAGCACTTCCACCTTGCATCGTAGCCATAACGTAGATATGCCTCTCCGTTCAATGTGCTGTCGCTTGTTTGACGCTTAATTCCTCAGTAAACAGAATCTTGGCAGGCTGGAAAGTCCCTGGCGGCCTTCCACCGCAATTAGTGACTGTGCATTGAATAACGTAAGCAGTCCCGACGCGTCAGGGATTTTCGCCACGTTTTGCGACTGACGAGAGATGCCAACTGCCCATCGCGCCATGACGGGGAAGGAGTGATATGGACGGGTGGATGGATGGATGGGCGTGGATGGACGGGTGATATGGACGGGTATCGAAGTGGTGGGGGGGATACGTTCTCAAAATGATTGCCCAGTGAGAAAGCATTGCCTTTGTGATTTCAGGGTACATCTTGTGAGGAAGTCATGGCCTTGTAAGCTGATGAGCGAACCGAGTGTATGTGCAGTCTCGATGACAGTGGGACGGCGTCATGATGGAGGGACGGACTAGGAAAAGGCTAGTGAGTAAGACCCTCTTGGTCTATACACCAAGACTCTTTATGTGCCCAACAGTGGGTTTCACTTGAAGACATTATTGCCATTATGAGGTTATTCTACGACAATGCGTAATAATCATTACAATGCATTGTACTTTGGCTCTAAGATATGTAAAAACTTTCAACACTTAGAAAACCGGCTTTTGGTCACTACACATTGGCCGTGCAGGTAACGGCTTATCTTCTTTGCCGATGCGGGAATTGGCACGACTGGCAGATAGCCAGCCAAGTTAGCGACGGGAGGTAACTTGATGAGCATCCTCCCGTCGAGTTGTTGGCTATTTAGTTAGAACTAAGAAGCTCTACCACACGTGACGCCTATGTACACTAGTTGCACCCGGCTTCTGCGAGATCTGGTTTTGATCCCATCGTTTCAACAAACTGTGAACATGCTATGATACGCAGAGCATGATTTAGTGTACAGAGGGCGCATTGTTCTACGACGCTTTGATCTAACGTAATTCTCGGCCCTGCTGCGTACATAGCAAGTGGGAGCTGTGACGTCTTGGTGTCCATTGATAGAAAGGCCTGTGCCATTAGGATTATCATTGCATGAAATCGCTCCATTGCACTCTGGTAGAAATGCTTGAGTGAAGAGCATGGCAGACGTAAGTGGCCATTGGTATTTGAATACGTTTGATGTGGCATTTGAGCTCACTGTAAACGTTTCACACAATCAAGACTACACCGGTTACGTCCTCCTCTAGGCCAGAGCGCTTGGAAATACAGGGTCGTTGGTTCAAAGATGCCTCTGGTCGAGTAGCCATGTTGCGTGGCGTAAATTTGTCTGGGAATTGCAAGCTACCTTCCAGACCTTACATGCCTTCGCATATCTCGACGGACTTTTTTGACGACGTTAACATCTCCTTCGTTGGAAGGCCATTTCCTTTGGAAGAAGCCGACGAACATCTACTGCGATTGCGTGGGTGGGGTGTCAACTTTCTACGACTTTTAGTCACCTGGGAAGCCTTGGAACACCGCGGCCCGTAAGACTTCTCTTAGCGCGAAGCCATTCTCTAAGCGTGCTCATTCAGTATTGGTTGTCTAGAGGGATTTACGATTACGAGTTTATCCATTATATCGTTCAAGTCCTACAAAAATGCAAGCAACATGGTATCCGTGTCATGATTGATCCTCATCAGGATGTGGTAATGATGGTTGGTGACGCTCTTACGTTCTCGCTATGAGCTAAGCTGGTCTCAAGTGGTCGCGCTTTAGCGGAGGATCTGGGGCCCCCGGATGGACGTTCCGTGCTGCTGGACTGGATTTCACCAAATTCGCCGCAACCGAGGCTGCGATCGTGCACAATGTGTACCCGCAACCGGAGCTGTATCCATCAATGATTTGGCCTACCAACGCTTATAAACTGGCTGCTGCTACCATGTTTACCTTATTCTTTGCTGGGCGCATATTCGCACCTCAGTGTGAAGTCCAAGGTATCAACATTGAAACTTACTTACAGTCGCATTTCTTCAATGCCTTTTCTGAGCTGGCCAGCTGTATTCAGAAGTCAGGTGGCTTGGAGGACAACGTGGTGGTTGGATACGATACACTCAACGAGCCTGGACGTGGTTGGATCGGATGTGCAGATCTCAGCAAACTGGACCCTTTACAGGAATTACGAAAAGGTGTCACCCCTTCACCATTCCAGGCCATGTTGCTTGGTGAAGGCATTGCTTGTGAGGTGGAGTGCTGGGAGTTTACACGCTTGGGTTCTCGGAAGCGGTCCACAACCCCCATTGACTCGCTCGGTATCGGCGCATGGTTGCCCGACAGCGGTGGATGTGTTTGGGCACGACATGGAGTTTGGGATAGGAGCACCCAGCGCTTACTGCGGAGCGACTATTTCAAAAAGAACCCAAACACGGGTGAAAGCGTCGATTATATCAATGATTGCTGGATGCCGTTCGTACGACGCTTTGTTCAACGCATCCGAGCGGTACACAGCGATGCTGTCATTTTTGTTGAGCCCCCCGTAAATGAGCATCCGCCGACGTGGGACCCCAGTCATGGTGATCCGCAAGGTCGCCTTTGCTATGCCCCTCACTGGTACGACGGTCTCACTCTCATCAACAAGCATTTCAATCGATGGCTGGCCGTAGACTATCTCGGTTATCTTCGCGGGAAGTATCCTCACATTGCGTTCGCAGTAAAGATAGGCAATTGGGGCGTTGCTCAAGCCTTTAGATCGCAGCTCAAGCTATTGCGCGACGAAGGTTTTACTTTTTTGGGTTCGTAACAATGGCCGTCGCTCGCCCAACTTTGATTAATCCAATTTATCCTGACGTAGGAAGCTATCCAGTAATTCTCGGTGAAACTGGTATACCATTTGACATGGATAAGGGTCGGGCGTATACGTCAGGTGACTACTCGTTGCAGACGATGGCGCTTGATTGCATCATGCGTGCATGTGAATCAAATTTGCTGAATGTCACCTGGTGGAACTATTGCCCTGATAACTCACATGCCTGGGGCGATGGCTGGAATGGGGAGGATTTGAGTTTGTGGTCGTCTGAACGCTCTCCCGGTAAGTTGAACCGCTCGGTTTAACGGCAAGCACGATAATAATGGCCTCTGCCTTCAACGATGAAGGAGGTGAATTTGAACGTAGCTTGAGTGCATTCGCAAGGCCGTACCCCATGTTGATACCTGGAGTCCCGCTTACCGTTGATTTCGATCTAAAGACACAAATTTTTACGTTCACTTACCGCCACACTGGAGACGAACACCTCGACTCCGACTGCGTGATTTTTGTTCCAAAGAACCATTATCCCGATCGCGCGCTCATAGCGGTCATGGCAAGCAGTGGGGAAACGCATTGGGACGATTTCTTGGATCGCTTGCTGTGGAAGTGTTCCTGTTCCTCACCAAATGCAAGTATCACTCACTCCTTGACCTTGAAAAATATCACATGAATGCGCTTTGATTTGTTGCACGTTGATCACTTCAATAAGCGCTTGAGCTTTCACCTTTTGTCCCCAGTACTTCACCCCATCCTTGAACTCCGCCGCAACAGACTGATAGAGTTGCGGATATGATGTGAACAAAATTCAATTAGCATTTCCACTTTCTTAAGTAGAAGTCATGAAATCATTGAGTCACGACATGGCTATGCCGCATGCAGCGGTTCGATGTCCAAAAGGAGTGTGGCCCCTTGTGGACTGGTTGGAAAGTCACCACTCACGCCATAACATTCAACAGCGCATCCAAAGGACCAGGGCATTGCTACGGAATCACCGTTTTCATTCACTAAAAGCCTTTGACGAGAGGTCTACTTTCGAACTGTACGGAGGTGAAAGATCCTAGGTCAAGAGGGTCACAGAATGCTTGGGGGGACGCTACTCGCGAGCTTTAGGACGCCAATGGTTCAGCGCTTGCATTTCCTCGACGGTGCGATCGACGTTTATAACTTTGGAGTACCTAACGTTTCTATTACCAAAACACAGTGATTGTGCCGTGCAATCTGAGAGAAGCTCATCATCGCGCAGTACGACTTTCGCAGCGGCCTAACGCGCTCCCAAAGAAGTGTGCAAAATGCGCGCAAGTGAACCAGAAGTGTGAAATTCTGAAGGAAGCTGGTTGTCGGACCAGCGAGCCCTTCCAGGGTTATATTTCGATGAGGATGTTCTGGACGATGTTCTCAGTATTGAGCGAGTGAAGGAAAGCTGCTTGCACAGTGTCGTTATGATTTGATGGATATCATTGTGTGTACAATCTGCCAATAGCCATCCTGCAATATTCACTGAATCATCGACAGCAGCGCTCCTACGCTTCGCCACTGCCGGAACGTCTGCCTGGATAACACCATGATGAGGTTAGCCTTCAGCATCGCGCTTGTTGGAATCTCGCTTGGGGCGGACTTTGCAAACGGCCAGCCAGTACAGGAGACAAACCCTACATCCCTGCTACCGTTACCTCCTATCCCATGTGTCCCGCCGCTCCCTGGAACCTCCGAGCCAGATGTTTGTAAAGTCTTCAACCCTGCTGCCGTTTGCGGTTCGTACGTATGCCAGCTCCCTGTGCCTACTGTCTCAGTGCCGTATGATGCGGCAGACGATCCACGACACGAGGGTGGAAACAAATATTTCGACTTCCGATCATCCACCGTCTTTATTCCTTGTTACGAGAATAGGACCTACTCAGCGCCATATGTGGATATGGCGAGTTATGCCTGGTGTCCAACCGTGGACGAGGTAGACGCAAGGTCGGTTGGATGTCCACCTAATTACGTGTGCTCACGGTTGGTATCTGAGAAGTACCGCCATCCACCTGATTACGTCGTGCCACCTAGCGTTTGCGTGAAACGCATACCTGAACATGGGCTGTGTCTTTCGACGGCAGATGATCATTGGATTCTTCCGAACGGCATGGTGGCAGACATTGAATACTTTCCGAGCCTCCTCTACAACAATCCCTGCGAGAATCCTTCCCAAGTAGCCTGTGATACCACTACGCAAAAGTGTGCGCCATTGAACAGGCGCACTGAGGGGCCCAGTAAGAAGTGCCGCTCCAGGAAGCATAGAGTTGGATCTGAGCACGCTGAGTTTTTATGTCCTTGTGATTTCCAGTGCCTCAATAATGGGACTTGTATCGCCGGCATGCTTGACCCAAGGGCTCAATGTGATACGGACGGCGACTGCCCCAATGATTCAGATTCGGTCTGCCTTGAGACCAAACGCTGTGGATTGACCAACGAGCTTGCTTTCTCTCCCAGAAGAGGGTTGAATAACCCCATGTTTTTGGTTGTAATTGCGGGATTTTGCTTCGTGTCATTTGTGGGCTTAGTTCTCTGCCTCTGCGGCTGTAGGTGCGCATATCGAGCGGTACGCAAACGGGGTCAAAGGCATCAAGGAGTCGAATTGAAGACCTAATAGATAAAATAGGTTTGCATCCTAGAAACCTATTATGTCAGATGCGTTTTTGAAAGCCTATGAACCTCCTATAGATGTCATTACTGTGTAAGAGCCGAAGGTAGAGTACGTAGTCAACAACCCATAGAAAGAACTTTGAATGCGTGAATTTTTATGCAAAAGAGCATAACGGTTGCACTCGCTGTAGTCGCAATGAGTGGGTGGGCCATCTGAGCTGGGCCCCAACAGTTCATCGCCGAACGACATTCTACATACTGCGACCTGTCGCTTGCCAGTCCGCATTGCGCGTTTGCTCTGGATTGCGTAAGCGACTCCGACACGCGCGCAACCCATACCGCTGACAAGGACCACCATCCGCCGAACGACTAATACACATGGCAAGTAAAGCGCAGGCAAGGAAAATATAGCCAAGAAAGGAAGAATGATGGCATCAACTGAGCTGTCCGTTCCTGTGACAGAGCAAACAAATATACCCGCGTTGAATGAAAGAGACGCACAGGTCCGCCTGCTGAATACACGACGTACCGCGAGCCGGAAGCGGCTGACTCTTCGCTACTCTGTTTCCTAGGAAGAGGCGTTTCTTCTACTTAGTAGGTTTATGGGCGCCGTTGCTGGGCATTGTTACGAGGACGCACTCCTTATTGCCGAAGATCGTAGGTACTCTTGGTTTCTCTTGGCTGTCACAGCTACTTTCTGACAGCTTGACCCTTATTGACAATCTAGTCCTACGAGTGGACCCTTCAAATGCGTTGATACAAGAGTATCAACAGGTACTAAGGCAAAGAGTGGTGCAACTTCAGGATGAAAGTGACGAGGAACCTACAGATGACGAGGCCTCTAGTGCGAGCGACGACATTGCGTCAGGCGACGATGAAAGCACGGACAATGAGGATGCATCAGAAAGTAACAGCAGCATGGAAGAGAGTACTGATGAAGATCAAAATAGTGACGACGATGAGTCGTCCAATTCAAGCCCAGACGAGAGCGATGCTCCGTCAACGACCCAGGGTTGACACTCTGGGAATCAAGGACATCTAACGTTACTGGCGGGTCTGATTTCTGACCCTACCCGACTTTCTTTGTTAATTAAGGAGAAAATCTATCTATTCTGTTTTTTCCGTTAGCCGATCAATTTGACGTAGCACTTCGAGAACTTTGAGACTGGTGGGCTCAACTTTCATAGCTGCGTGCTCAATCTCTTTTTGACTACAATGAACAGTTGTCAGTGCATACCCGTCTATACGAAGAATGATGAAGGAATACCTGATGTTACCGTACAACGTGTCAACTTCGAACAACCACGAACCCACCGGGTACTCCTCTAGCGGGATCCATATTATAACATCGAATTGCGTAGCCGGTTCTGGTCTAAAAAATCTGCTGCGTAATCCAATGGTGTGTTCAGGAGGGTCATCTTCAGATCGCGTACCGACAAATTGAACTGTGAACTCTTCGCGGGCAAACTCAACGTCCTCGTGAAGTCGCCGCAGGAGGTTCCACGTGTGTGATACGACGTCAACAGCCTGACAACACGGAAGCAGCTCAGGAGTTGTCGCCGCCTGGAACGGTGCTCGGGTAGCATAGCCTCTCACCTTCATCAACAGCGCTTTGGCTTGAGATGCCGGCAGGAGGTTTGATTGTATTACCCGCAAAACACTAAGAACCTACATGGTCGTGTTAGTAAGGGGCTCCACCCAGGGCGATGCACAGCTTCATTAGACGAACCCTTTCTCGGCCTAGTCGGGACACGATCCTGGGCTCCGCCGCAACAGGAGTCGTCGGTAATGCAAATGGTGGTCGCTGGCGCTAGTGTTAGTAGTTCCATAGTATAGACATTGTTTTGCCACGCATGAGTACCTTAGGGGTTGATATAGATAGCTCAACAGCGTATCGGTCGCCTTCACATTTTGTTAACGTGATATTGATGGCTTGATCGTATGAGAAAGTGCATTCGGTGGGAGAGTAATGTACAGCTGACAGTGGGAAGAGGCTCACTAGTAGCTCGTACTCGTCTCGTAATGCTCCGAGCTCCTCTGGATCAAAGACCATAAGCTGTTCGCAGATCTTCTCAGCTTCAGCAATTTTATCCTTGATAAGCTCCCGTTCCGGCAGGCGCAGTGATTCCCTTTCCTCAACTACTTGGCAAGCTTCTTTCAAATTGGCTACCTCTTTACGAAGGTCCGCGATCTTTTGGTCTTGATCGCGCTGTAGTTGCTCTAGCTGCGCTGCTTCCTCCTCATCCGCAATCCGTTGCCTTTCCAACTCGTCCTTCCTGGCCTCGAGTTCTTCCAAACATGCGGCCTCCACCTTTTGACTAAATGCAATCGCATCCGCGTAGCGCACCGCTAACTTTTGTAGGGCCCGCTGATCTTTTGTAAGGTTTTTCATGCTTATTGCAAAATCTTTGGCCAGATCATCCATCAAGCTAAATCGCCATGTGTGCCACGCTTCCTTTGCTTCAGCACGAGTAAAAGACCTCGTTCCCTTTAGTTGACGTGTAATCTCGCCGTGCTCCGGAGGACTGCATTCTGATACATCGTAGAAAATTAAAGGAGTGCTTTCTTCTGCCTCATCCACGATGTTCTTAAGGCTTTCACGAATCCCTTCGATCTCGCTGTATAACAACCGACAACCCATCTCATACGCAGCCAATTCCGAGTTCCACATCATCGCCGCCTTGCAATAATCAATCTCCGTTGGCGGCTCAGTAGTGCGCAAGTACGCGTTTGTTTCTCTGCGAAAGCTAGTCGTCAATGCGTCTTGAAAGTATATTCCTGTAGCTTGTAGGAAGTCCTGAACTGTTTTGATAGTTTGTGGCTGAGATTCCTCCAAAAAAGACCCGTCAACAAGTGAAAGCTCTTCATTCATAAGGTCGCCACCCCCATCTGTATCCGCAAATGACACCTCAGCGCTTCTCCCAGCTGAAACAAGGTTTTTAGGAGGTTTGACGGTCAGCGGTGATTCAGCATCTTGAGCTTGGCACCCCGGTTTGTAGCTTTCGGGGTTAGGTAGCCGTTCAAATTGTTCAACCGCCTCTACTTTGGACTCTGGAATGGCGCTGCTAGTCGCGAGCGGTGTCAGCTCAATCGAGATTGACGGCATGACAGCCGCTGGAGTCTTCGGTCCAGGAGTCGGACGCCTTCTAGGTATGGACCCATAATGTTCAGATTTCACAGAGAATCGCTGTTTTGGTTGCGTGGGGGTGGCAGCACATGCAGCGCTGCCCTCACTGGATATTGTATCATCTGTGTCAGGCAAAATCCGGCCAGCAAATCTTGTGATATCTTGAGTCATGTCAGGAATACCTAGTTCTTCGCTTCCTGTGGGGAAGAAGAATCTTCCGAGAGTATCATCCGATGCAGCGAGTGACATACGTGGCCGCTTCCGGTCCGGTTCCACCCCATCCTCTCGCACTGGTTGACCTACGTTTGGTTTTAACTTTGAGTGGTCTTCACGCAAGGGCGTGGCACCATACTCATTGTACCGCTGAGGATATATCGGAGAAATCCGTGCTTCGAATCCTTTCATATCAACAATGACCGGATTGTCTTTGAGGCTTGCATTAGGAATGCTATCTAGAGAGCCCACGCACTGGGTCATTTCCATATCTGCAGCGCTATCCTCGGGATCGTCTTCATCATGGCTATGCTCTTCAAAATCGTCTATCATCGAGATATCAGGCAGAGAAGCACCCCCTTCATCTTCAGAATCTTGATGCTTTTGAAGCTCCATGTCTCCTTCCGTCAAAGGTGCTACTTCAGAATTTCCTTGCCACTCAGGTTCCATTGTCTCAGGATCCTGGCTCGGGTCATAAAGCTGCATGCTAACTTCCGTAGGATCAACAATCGCCATACTTACGTCGTCATCGGATTCATAAGATTGCGTTGGATGGACATGAGGTGACCGGAGGTGTTCGTTGAGGAAGTCGTCTTCAGAAGACGAGTCTCCACTATAAATAAAGCTATTGGTGGTGACATCGAAGAAGCCGACAATACTGTCACGCCCACGCATAGACTTCCGTTGAGACTTGGGCCGCTTAGGTGAAGGATTTGATGATGGTGCTTTGATGTCGCGCTCAACCGGATTCTCCGAATTTCCCTGGGGACTGGGCAACGACGCAAAATGCGACAGGAGTGCGTCGTTTCTTTTCTCGTCCTCGGACTCGAGCTGCTCACTATTGAGATGTTGTGCAGGCTCCTTTGACGCTTCATCTATAACATCGATTTCGTAGCTCTCATCGTGTGTGCTCGCCGCAAGGCTTAGCCGTAGATCACCTGGCCAGACGCCGCTCGTTCTCCGAACCGATGAAACATCCGGCAAGTCGAAGGTTGAAACTTCATCCGCACCGCTGTCCTTCCTAGAATGATAATAGCCGGTTAGGCACACGGTATCCTGCTCACTGGCTCGCAACCCGAAAGGTGATGATCAAACTAACTCAAAGGGGCGGCAACGGGCTTTGGGCGCAAAGCTAACACGTCTTCCTAGCGACTTTCGTGCCTTCTTTCCACTTTCGTCCCTGCGAAACGTTCATAAGTTAACCCAGGTCTGGCATTACTTTGTAGGAAACAGAACGTCTCACTTACGGCACAAGGTTCACAGTGTGGTTCGTCTCGTCAGGTGCATTGTTAACCGGACTCTGATTCCCGGCTGGCGGCCATGTGGCATCTTGTTTGTCCGCATTGAATAGGCTCTTTTTGGCTATTCGCGCTGGCTGATGACGGAAAATACTATTGGTAAGAGCTGAATTACATGGACACCGGCTTCGAGGTTTACCGAATTAAATGATGCCGGATGCTTCCGCGGGGAGCGTCGCGGCAGCGCACTCTCGTCCACAGACTGCGGGCTACTGTTCTCCTTGTCCATCGGTCTGTATGATCGGCAGCGAGTGAACTGTAAACATGGCAGCAAAACGCTACTCGTTTGGAGCACACATCGCTGGGCGTCGCGTGTGGCGTCCGAAAACGGCGTCCGAACACCGTCCGACGCGTCAAAACAAAACCGTTGATGTTTTTGCTGTTATTACCATGATATTTGATATTACGGGAGCAACAGAAACAGCGATCTATATGTTGCGGCTACTGTCTGACGGCAATGTGCTATTCGTCGACTTCCCGCAATTCCAATCCCAACTTTCTCTCCACTTCAGTGATTCGCAGTGTTGCTTATCCATCGGCAGCCCGTATGTCAAAGGGCTAAAGCTAATGTACAAATATGATGTCAGGGAAAAAGCACATATGGCGAGGAAATATTGCATCATCGACGGCATTCGGCTGGTGGTACGGTCGAAGAGAATGCCAAGCAATAGTACAGAAAAGTACAACGACGGTAGATAATGATGCAAAAACAACTGTCCGGATTATCATCCGTTAGCAACAACAACGGAAAAAAGCGTGATGCGCATTTACCTGGCGACCCATCAGGAAAAAGGGGAAGTAGTGTAACAGCCATCCTAGAAACGCAAAGCCTCCGCCATCGCTCATCCCCTCCAACAGATCTAATAACGTCATTTGAAGTTCAGTTCAGTTCCAATAAAACACAAAGACGAAATAACTCACTTGAAATTGTTGCGAAAGCCCTTTTCTTCAGAACGGCTGCTGCCCCCACAATGCTCAGGTACATGCCCACAGACGCTATTGCCGGAAACCAAACGAGTGGATTTCCCACAAGGTACAGTTGACCTTGGCCCGATTTTGAGGACCAGAAGCTTATGCCACGACCACTGAACGGCCAAGATACCGGCCGTGACTCAAAAGGGTGTGAGCTCGTTAGGCCTTGGTTAATCTTCCACATCACCTTATGCGACTATTATTTCGGACAATCAACAGAACATACTTGATAATAATAACAGTGGCAACGGATAACCTGTACCTCAAAGAATTTGGCTAAAAATCCTGGATTTTGATAGTTGATCTTCACGGAATCCGCTGGCTCTAATATATGAATTAATATCACGATAATCAGCGAGAATGCAGTTAGCCAGTACTCACGGAGGGGGTTTTCATTACTTGTCGCACGCCATCTGGACGTATGGAAAGTGAATCACGCGATCAGCCTCCTTATTACCAGCGGTTGAACCTACAATGATTTCGGCTTCTTCGCATTCTTCGCGCAAATAACTTCTTGTTGTCCGAAAGCTACAGGCCAGCTCGCGAGTGTTAATCACCGCGCTATCCTGCAGCACGTCTTAATCACGTACCCCACTCTGGGAGCTTCACGTCGCGCGAGAATAGTGCGCATCGCAGATTCACATGGATCAAACGAAATTTGGAATCAATGGCATTCAGGTGCTCTTTATCGCCACTCCCCTCCATGATCTCAACACGCCAATGGTCACTGAGGAAGATTGGGATGGTTAGTGTGTTCATGTCGCTGCTGATTACTGTCGACATTCCCCACTCACTTGCTATCGCCGGGGTGGCCCGAAGCTCCGTATCCAGACACCTCGTAGTAGTGCTCTTTGTCGCTGACAGGCGGCCTAGAAGTTGACGGAGTCAGAGTCGTCAGAAAAAAAAAAGGTGCGTGAACTGAAACGGTACGGCTGATCGTGGCTGTGTAGTCTCTTATTAGTGGGAACATGTTCTGTCAGGTACCGAGCCCGTTAGAGATTACAAAACCCAGGGAACTCAACGCACTATAATCACCCAAACGAATAATATCGCCGTTCTTGATACGACGCCATTCAGTAATGTTTGGCTCGGACGTACTGCCATTGTTCACCGTCAAAGCACTATATACAAGACACACCGTTAGCTTCGGAAATACCATTGCGGTAGCATCACCAACGATAATACGCACGGTAGCACCTTGAATAAACTGTTTTCATCTGAAAGTTTATTTCACATCAGTGAATGATACCAGGCTTTCAGAGCCATTGTAGAACCTAACCGGTGAATGGGTACAGAGTGATTTGTTGTTGTTTGGAACCCGTCGGGTAATGGTGCTTATGTGAATGAAGGTAGCCCCCCTGAGAAGCTTCGTGACGGAGCATAATGTTTGCACCGTATCCAATATGGGCGAAAGTGTCCGCCGTTTCACTTCCGGCAAGTGTGGATTGAAACTCTGGTGACATAAAGCCATTGCCTGTACCCGACTGAGTGAGAACCACGAAATGAAGTTGAAAAATGATCATGTAAACGAGGATAGGAGCGATTATGAGACAAGCGGCCCTGGCGAAGAAGTGGGCTGCGAAAGTGGTCTGCAAAATGGCAAATAATCAATCAGAGGGTGAGGCACAGTCAGGGATGAACGGAGCTCTTACCATTGAAATGCGGCGGTCCCCCAAGAGGTTCCACAGATTGAAGATGGTTGACAAGCCTATCAACGCAACGGCAAACAAGCCTTTTACCGTGGAATAGATTAGATTAGTTAAATGAAGTTGCACTGCAGGCATCAATAGCAGCAGGGTACAGACCAACCCATTTGACGCTACATAGGCCCCGACGTGCGGTTAGTTCAAAGAATTGCGCTCTGATCTGGGCAGTTTCACATTGCTTACCTTGCAGCCAACGCCATCGCAACACCTGTCATTAATAGGGAAAACCACCAAGGAAAAGAGAATGGACTGCGTAGATTTAAGGCTCGTCAGCGAGTGATCACATATGCCATCAGAGTACTTTGCACGCACTGATCTTGAAGCGTCATAAAATCAGTCCAAAGCACAGCCGTCAAGGCAGTGAAGAAGACGAGAATCGAGTCCTAGCGCCGACATGGTTACGTGACCCGAAGCGTTAACAGGCAAGAGCAGAGGCAACGCTCACGAGAAGAATGAGACGCGACTGGAGCGCGAGCGCATTGTCAAAAATCAGCAACAGGGCCGTCAACGCGGCACTTGCATGCGATGCACGAAGATTCCTCATCGTCACGTAGGCGAGGGGGGCCACAAGCACGCCCATAACTCCAGGTAGCATTCGCATTGCCACATACGGGACTTTTGCTTTCAGATAATCCATGCCAATTTCCTGCATGATAAGCATGGTAAGATGTGGGACCTGCTTGCAAGTGGCACCTGCTTTCCACATGCGCTGTCAAAGGTAAATCAAACTCACTTTGAAATCGAAACTCCCATCGAAGCCAGCAAGAACGGCACTTGCAGAAATAAGCAACTTGCCGAGCGGGGGATGAACGTCCATGAAGAACTTGCCATTGATGTATTTGCTGGCAAATCCTCCTGATGGCCCACGTAAGCCCCGGCGCATGGTGTTGCTTAGGAAAAAGCAATGCACCTACCAAAATGGACCTCGTCAAAGACGACCTCGCTCGGACTTGATATGCGGAACAGTCGCACCGCGGCCGACAGCAATGTGAGGATGATAAGAATCAACAAATTCGCATCGTTCACGGGACGGTGTGGTTTACGTGATGTCGGAGGATACTCTGACTGCTAACGAAACAAAAGAGTCGCTCTTGCTCAAAAATGGAGCTCGTTGCGTTTTTGGTAGTCGGAAAAGCGTTAGCGTACCAACAATGATGAGGAACTCTTCCAAGACCCGAAAGGCTTGGCGGCATCGACTTCATCAGTGGCAGCAGGAATCGCAGGTTCTGTTGCAGCTCTTCCAAGGCGGGCGCTATTGGGGACCCTATGACGTAGCAATTCTGGTCCATTACTGAACCCGTCCATATCTTCTTCCTTGAAGGAAACAAGCCAATTGAGTGACAGCTCAACCCGCGCATGAAACCCAAAGGACTGTCGTACTTCTGATGCCTCTGAAAGGAGGAACAATCTTGCTTTCTCAACAAACCAAAAGCCTCATTGCTGTCAGCGAACGGTGCTTCGCCCTTCGGCCGACGACGACAGTTTGCTTCCACACCGCGGTGGAAGATGCCCCAACACACAGTCGCCAATATAATGAAACGTTCAGGTCTGAATAATGAAATATATTATAACAAATTGCGAAATATTTTGTTAATTGCTGAAATATATATTTATCACGTGTATTCTCAGTGTCAGGGTCACAAAGGCTTATGCAATACTACGGCACAGTCACCAGAGACATGTCCGAAAACAGTGGGGTTTCCCATTGGATTTGCCCCCTCCTCTCCGTCGCATTTTGCAACGAAAAACGTCAATTCGCAGCAGCAGCGACTCCCATCACTCGGCAGCGACACAGCCCAGGTCAGCAACGGTCAAGCACCGAAAGCAGGTGGTAGGATCAGCACGGACACCAAGAGCGAGAACGACGGGAGAAAGAACGCTGTGCAGAGCGAGCCACCTGGGAGTTGTAAACGAATTTGAGAAGCGGTAGGATGTAGTAGTGGATCGCCGAAATGTAACCCCAACCCTCACACTTTGTGATTAAATTTCAGGTTGCAATCCTCAGAGCATCAAGCACAGAACCTAGAACAATCTATTACAACCCGTCCACACCATTGCATTCGCCATAATGAGTCAGTCAAAGATTGCCGAGCACCGCATGGGGCAGTTCAAAAACCGCGGTATTTTGAAGACGGATGAGTTGCGTCGTCGTCGTGAAGACGTGGCGATTGAACTCAGAAAGCAGAAAAAGGAAGAATCTCTGGCGAAGCGTCGTAATTTGGCCGCCCTTGCTGGCGAAACGTCTGAATCCGAGGATGAGTCTATGGGCGGTACCACGTCCCATCAGGTATTATGCTTGACTGTTTTTATGCCTGCTACTCACGCAAGCGTGTAGATTCTTACATTTGCGTTTCTGTCATTGATAGTTGGAGGCTTTAATCGGTCAGATGTTGCTTGGGCTGGATTCCCCTGATGTTGAAGAGCAAATCAGTGCAACCACCCGATTTAGGAAGCTTCTTTCGAAAGGTAAACGTCGCTGATGTAGTAGAGAGATGGCGCTTGCAAAATTGTGTGGACGCCGTCAGTAGTGCTGATATGCTCTCTCGTCTTGATATTTTATAGAGCGCAATCCTCCCATCGAAGAGGTCATTCGCTCAGGAGCCATCCCTAAGTTTATCATGTTTTTACGTTCACCGAACCCGATGTTACAGTTCGAGGCCGCTTGGGCCTTGACCAACATCGCATCTGGATCCTCGCACCAGACGCAAGTAGTCATCGATGCTGGCGCTGTCCCCATCTTTGTTGAGCTCCTTTCGTCCATGAACCCAGATGTAAGGGAACAGGCGGTGTGGGCTTTAGGAAACATTGCTGGTGATTCCCCTCGGTGCCGTGACTACGTGCTCCGTGAAGGTGCACTACGTCCGTTGCTGGATATTCTCAACGAAGGTACCAACAAAGTTTCCATGCTTCGGAACGCTACTTGGACATTGTCCAACTTCTGCCGTGGCAAAAACCCCCAACCTGAATGGCCTATGGTTCAGCCTTGCTTGACCATGCTGGCAAAGCTCATCCACGCGACCGACGAGGAGGTTTTGACTGATGCGTGTTGGGCCATTTCTTACCTATCAGATGGCGCCAACGAAAAAATTCAAGCCGTCATTGAAACTGGAGTGTGCCGTCGTCTCGTGGAGTTGCTGACACACCCGTCCTATGCCGTCCAAACTCCTGCGCTCCGCTCGGTCGGTAACATTGTCACTGGTGATGACGTTCAGACTCAAATTGTTATCAACTGCAACGCCTTGGTCGCCCTCCTGGGTCTGCTCAACAGCCCGAAAGATGGTATTCGAAAAGAAGCGTGCTGGACTATTTCTAACATTACCGCCGGCAACGCAGTGCAGATTCAAGCTGTGATTGACGCAAATATCATTCCTCCATTAATCGCTATTCTTCAACGCGGTGATTTTAAGACAAAGAAGGAGGCATGTTGGGCTATTTCCAACGCAACATCAGGTGGATTGGCCAAGCCCGAACAAATTAAGTATGTCTTTCTATCTGCGTCAAGTTGGATTCCAATATTGATGATGTTTGCATAATAGGTACCTGGTCTCACAAGGATGCATCAAGCCTCTTTGCGACTTGCTGACATGCGGAGACAACAAAATCGTCCAGGTAGCACTTGACGGTTTGGAAAACATCCTGAAGGTCGGTGAACTCGAGAGAATGGACCACAATGGCACCAATGAAATGGCCATCTACATTGAGGAGGCACAAGGTGTAGAGAAGATTTACCAATTGCAGCTTCACGACAATGCCGACATTTACCAAAAAGCGTACAACATCATCGACAAATATTTCAGCGACGAAGAGGATGAAGCGATGGCACCGCAAGTTGACGAGAATACTGGTGCCTTCACCTTCCCGACAGACGCTATGAACGTGCCAACCGGCGGCTTCAACTTTGGCCAGTAAGCTGTTGCACCAATCCCTTCAATCCTACATCCCAATTCTCGACCCCCCACAGTGAACCGATTATACCTACACATCAGTTGGCGTTATATCGATAAGCGTCTGTTCAGGCAACGAAGACTGCCGTTGCCTCAATTCAAGCTAGTTCTTGTCAGTAGCTAGTTTAGGAGGGGGAGTTGCGTTAGAGTTCTGACGTCGCTGCAATTCTCACACCTTTTTCCACCACTGATAGCCTACGCACTACACTAGTCACTTGTTTTTCTTTTCATACTTGCCGTCGGGCGTAAATCAAGAATTTTAGATTAGTGAAATGGATGTTGCTGCTAGCATTCGCTATCGTTGGTCGCTAGATCACCCGTTTTGAGGTTGTCCAGCGGTTGTTGTTTTATGAGGCGACCAGGGCACAAGCAAGCATCGCTCAGTGTATTTCTTGGTATGACCATTGCAACCCTAAGGTATATTTCGTTGGCTGCTTCCAAGCATTTGCTGTGCTGCCAGTAGAGCGTGTACCTTGTAAAATTGCGGAGTGAGGAAGGGCATAAGCTTCCGGCCTGAGACCGTGCCATGTCGGGCAGTCAAACCCGAGAAGATTGGTTGCTATGGATGATAGCTGACTCGGCGTTGCCAACTGGAGGCTTCGTAGCTTCTGCCGGGTTGGAGGCGGCTGTTCAGGCAGGCTTTGTGCGTCAAAGTTCGGACGGAGCATCTCTTAGGTCTTTCGTCCAATCTTCCATCCACACCTACGTGCATTCCTCTGTACCTTTCGTAAGTGCGTCCTGGCGCCGTTTGGTGGGCAGTCGTACGGACGCTTTGGCAGAGCAGGTTGCCGATGATTTACGGGCGTACGATCAACAGTACGATGCCTTAACTGGTACCAACCATGTCGCTCGACGTGCTTCAAGGTGGGCACCGTCCTGAATGTGTCGCACGCGTTTGGCTGATATGAAGTTTGGTAGGGCACAAGGGGCCGCTTTCTTGACTTTGTTGTCGCGTGGATTCCCGCATTCGCCGCATCAGGATATCGCCGCACGCTTCAAAACGGAAGTCAGGGTGAGGCATGCGTTGTACAATTGCCGCGTGCATTGCTGGGATGGCGGATTGTGCTGAGCTGTACTCCTGGCTGCTCCTCTAGGCTGGACGCAGTCCTGGCCATTTGCCTATATGTTTTGCGATCGTTTGCTCCAGTCTTGGTATATCCTTAGGTAACTTCCTAGGTGCAAGTTTAGGTGTTCTTTGTCTAATAACTGCCATACTTAGAGCGAACTGAACACTTGTACATTTTTCTCTTCGCACGGTCAATTCTTTCAGCCGCCATTAGACTCAACCTGGTGGGCCCGTACCAAGGACAGCAGCTACTATCCTCAATTCAGTCGGATGTCGAGAAAGCCTTCCGTGCAGTGGAAACAGGCACGGCCGTCTCAGTCGGGGAAGCTTGCCAAACATCGCCCGTTGCTGATATTTTACAGGGAATGCATGACAGGCTATATTCACGCATGTTCAACAGCTAGATCTAGCTACCACCCTTCTGCTCCTAAAGTTAGATACTCTCTAAGAAGGTGTCGCTACTTAGCATGAACTGGGCAGGTTCTCGCTCCATACTTCGGATGGCTGAACCATGTTTCAATGCAGTTTTCATGGTAAATGCACAAGCAGTTCAGGCGGGCAATGCGTTGTCCTTAAGGAAAAGTCAATACACAGCATAGGTTATCACTGAAACACGCCCGTGGATTTACCTTGCAAAAACTCTTCAAAACATATCGGGCACTCTTTGCTTATCAGGTCTTCTTTTAATACTTGCGCTGCAGGTCCATTGGCGTATGTGAGCAGCTAACAATGGAAGATGCACTTCAACCGAACAGTGACATACCGATATAGCGGTTTCCGCTTACTACCAAACCTTCTCCCCTCCCAGTTGATATCGCGTTCAAGCATCCAGCCACATGAGCTTCCATTTCCGCCTGTCCCATTTGGTCTGGATCCAACGTCCGCTGACAAACAGGGCATTCGTTCATGATGCTGTCAGCGAGCGAGTGTCGTGTTGGCGATATAGGGGACTCTAGGTCGGACCCATCCATCTTTGCCGCATCCGGTTCAAAGACAGCGATGTTTACAGGGGTATGTCGGCTCCTCCTTTTAGTGAGTTTAGCGAAGCAGGCGTCACATACGCGACTTGGAGGATTTCGTGCCCATAACGTGAGCTTAGAAGACGTGCAATTCCCGCAAAAGATTTTGCCGCAATTGCGACAATGGTGCCGCCGAAGGAACAGATTGAATCGGCGCCCACACTGAGTACAATCTGGTGCCTCGTCATCTGGCTGCCATTCATTGGACGACAATAGCTCAGGACCTTCCTTGCTGCCTAATGCGACTGCCTCGGAACCGACATTTCCAGCGGACTCAGAACTTGAGTCATCTGTAACCGGTATTTATCAGAAACGTTACGGTCGACTTTGAAGTGTGAAAAGGTACTCACCATCAGTGTCAACATCATCCGCTTGCGTTGCGGGTTGTTTTCCTTTGTCTCGCAGCTGAGATGAAACTGCATCGACCATATCTCCTTTAAGATTTTGCTCCAGCAGGCGTTGATCAAGTTCCTCCGCAACTGCAAGGAACTGCGTGATCAGAGTAGATGCAGTGCGCTTGTGATCAATGTCTTTCTCAGCTGATAAGGACGATCAACCAACCTCGTCGTTAAAACTGGAGTGATACGAACTCACACTTAATACCGGTCAGAAGCAATTGGATAGCTTCTTCGAAATGACGCAAGCGTGAACGTATGCACTCGGTATTATGGCCTGCCTCACCAACTATGGAAGGCGCTTCTTGTACCAAAGATTTAGCAGCAGAAATGTAATTGATGTGTCGATTAGCCGTCGGCTCGCCTTCTTTGTCTTCTTGAACGGATAAATCCAGTCTCCGCTTGCGAACCCGCACCCACCTCCTGCGACGTACACAACCATTTACCAAGAATGTAGAAGGTGGTGAAGGTCCCCAGTGATTCTCAGGTTCCTCAAAATTTCTGGCATACTAGTTGCAAAGTGAGTGCACAGGAGCTGGTGAAATGACACGCGGTCGAAGGGTACCTGCCAGCCTTCAACGGGATCAACCCGAGGATGTCTCAAGTCCAGCTTCCAGTCGGTAAGCCAAAACCATCCACGCACGAGTTGCCGATCTTTAGAACGAACCAAAGGCAGAAGCACGCTTTCCTTACCACATGGTCGACCAGTTGCAGTCGACCATGGGCCTCGCATGTCATTCTTTGTGAGGTTCTGTGCGGAAAATTGGCGAGTAAGAAAAGTACACCGATGGTTTTCGTGAATGATTTCGACCGCCACATTATGTTGCGGTATAAGGGGCATTCTCGCTGCGGTCGGTGGCGCCATACGCTCAATCCAATCTTGCTCCGCCTCTTGTAATATCTCACAGATGAAGGCCTCTTCAGATTGAGCAGCGAGATCATATGCGGAATCACCAAAGTTGTTCTTTAGCAATGGGTCGGCCCGGTGTGTCAAGAGTATCTGTACAACGTCGACATATCCTTTAGCGGCAGCGCTCATTAATGGCGTATGTCCAGTTGAGCTTTTGGCATCAACGACAGCGCCAGCAGCCAGTAACAGCTTTACTATGGAGGTGCCCGCGCGAGACGCACAATTGTGCAAAGCTGACCAACCATCATTGTCTTGATGATTCACATCAGCGCCCTGGTCCACAAGATACTGCACCACTCCCGCATGTCCGTTCATGGCTGCTTTCAGTAGCGGTGTCTCTCCCTCTCGGTCAGTAATATCCACGAATGCGCCAATTTCATGCACCAGGTACTTGACAACATCGAGGTGACCTCGCCAAGCCGCGAGATGGAGCGGAGCCAGACCGGAAGTGGCAAGCTGACGATTTATAGAGGGTGGTGTGATTGCTGACTGAACCGGGGGTTGCTGGTTTACTGTCGGTGTGATAAGGAGCTTCGTGCGTTGTACATCCCCGGCGGCTATCGCTTCAACAAGAGCAGCATCCCTAGCTTCTTCTGGACTCATGGTATCGCGAGCCTGCCTCGTAGCGGTGGTAGATAGGAGCTCATCTTTGTCACCGAGTTGATGATGAGTGGGACAAAACCGAAACTGCGAGTAATGGGAACACTGATAATAAGGGTGAGGCTCGAAAGGAACGCAGGGATATACATAGTCGGGTAAGGCGGGCTTGATCGGAGCAACAGGATAAACGAGGGACGACATGCTGTCATTCGGGATGCCTCGACGATGCCGACCGTCTACACTGGCATTTCCTGTTTGTGCTTGGAACACTGTCGACGCGGTGGGGCAGACTGTGGACACTTTAAGTGCACTGGCATGTCGCCGACTGACGGGATGCTGCATTTATACAGATGTTATCGCTCGGGTTCGCCCGAGCGTTGTGAGGATGGCGATCTGTAACGAAGGCATTTCTCGCTCGCGGACTCGTCAGCGCATTCCGTTAAAGTACAGTTGGGAGCAGTCCTGCAATCTGAGCAGGTGCAGCTGAGGTACGATATCTACAAGCGTAACGCAATCCCAAATAATGCTCACGATCCGCCGCAGACGGTCATATCCTTAACAAATTACTGCCGACGTGCTCTGCCCTGTCCAATATCGATCAAATAGTCTCTGATGGCAAAGGCGTCGGCGGCGAACATTTCAAGACGACCCAGCGCTGTAACCGCCTTCCATATCTGGGAGGCCCGCCAGTAGCAGATGCAACAAAACCACTGTTCCATACTGCTTAATAGTGTCGGGTTGGGAAGTACTCACAAGATGATAACACATGTCAAAAACGACATAATTAAAACTTCCCCTTCCCTGGCGCTACAGGCATGGGCGTCAGCGGCACTACCACCAACCTTGAGATGGGCCCCCAAACAACAAACGGTCGGCATAAGATGGACGCTTTCGATGATTGCGGAACCGTCTCTGCCTCCCGGCCATAGAGCGACCGACTGCCTGGGCGTCTCGAGCCGTTCGTACGATCCGACTGCTTTCCCTTTCGGTTTTAAGCAGCAGAACTCGACGAATGAACAAAGGTATCTGGCACTAACATGCACACTGATGATGGTCGAGGGACTTTACGTCCTTCACACAGCTTGTTGGCCAAGTTGCCTATGGGATTGGATACAGATATGCCGCTTCCATGCTGAGGCACTTCTCACCACTCCCATTACCTCTCTGTCATTGAAATGCCCGCACTCGGTTTGTTGATCTTCGCGCCGGTGAACGTCGACAAGCGTCCAGCGTGTTTGCTTGCGTTATCCATAAGCACACGTCGCGGTCGAAACTCCGCTGCTGCTTCCGAGATGCGAGTTTGGGCAGGCCTAGATCTGGAGCGAGCGATGCTTTTAGTTTTACTAAACAGGAAGGGGTATTGAGATGGCAACCCCCTGGTGTAAACTACTATTGGTATCGATGATGCTTTTAGGTTTACAAAACAGGAAGGGGTATTGAAATGGCAAACCCTGGCGTAAACTCCTATTCGTAGCGTACATAGTGGGTAAGCGTAGATCTAATAATAGGTCATTCATTGATTTGCCAATGTTTTAAAGATAAGGACGGCCCCTTCCTTTGTTTCCTCCGGTTTACGAATCAACCAGTCGCAGTTCTGTTGGCTTTTGCTGGCTTCATATCATCTGAGGCACAATTAGAGGCTCCTTAACTCAGCTACAGATCAATGGCAAAAGCTGAACTATTCACCGGTCCGATGTCGACACCGAGATATCGCTTCGCGATGACACCGTTGCGAGGGATAGGTGCTATAAAAGAAGGTTGCGGATATCGTCGGCTCCTGACTGTAGCAGGCAGAAATTGGTCGAGATCCTCCTAACTGATCTACCCAAGCGAAGATGCATTTGAAGTCCTTAGCTGCTCTCTTGCTGCTAAATAAAGCCGTGCTCATCATGGCTTTACCACCACCTCCTATACGGCTAGCGCTGATGTATCCTTTTACGCTCTGGCCGGAAATGGAAGAGCGGGCGTATAACGGCGCATTGATGGCAGCGGAAGAGATCACGGTAGGATTTGCACATTACTCTGATTCAATGAAGAATGTTTCATGCTGAGCGGGCATTTTGCTGTAGGCGAACTCGGCGGCCTGGTTTGACGAGCACCCCCTCGAAATTGTCAAGGTCGATACTGGCGGTTTAAATGCTGGTTCGTTGAGGAATATTGCTTCACCCCTATTTCATCGACATAATTTATTAACGAGTGCTGGTTTAGGCAAAGTGCTGGCCGCCGCGCACGATGTCACCACCGGTGAAGTTTCAAGTAGTCCTGGCGCTTTTCAAGGTGTTCTTGGCGAGCGGTACTCCGATTCATCCAAGATGATTGCCTACACACTTTCTTCGCATAAGGTACGCCACACTTCCCCAGGTTTATTCTTGTTCCCCTTAAGCGAAAATGGCTAACCCGCAGGTTTTTCTAGATTTTTCAATGCAGCGTATGGTCCACATCGCCTTCTCTGGGCAAAAAGGAAGAGTTCCCCAAATTTTTTCGGCTGGTAGCAGACGACAATTTTCAAGGTCTGGTGATGCTGCGTCTTGTCCACACATTAGGATGGAGACGCATCGGCATTCTAGCTGGTTCAGGCACCTACGGACAAGACCTTCTATTAAAAGTTCTCAGCAGTGCTGCAGCGTATGGCATTGAAGTGGTTGCTTCCTATACATATGACCTTGATGATATTGCAGGAACGGATTATCGCATGCAGCAACTGAAAAGTCTTGGGGCGCGAGCTATGTTGACTCTTGCGGGAGGTGAGGCAGAGGCAATCAATTTGTTTAGAGCGCTCAACAGAAATGGTATGATTGGGCCCGAGTATGCGTATATTGGTGGAGATACCATGCTACGGCTGCTACAAGCGTCCAATGTGCAACCGAGCGATTTTCCTCTGGTCCAGGGAGTTATGGTGACGGATCCTTTGGAGTATACCTCCTATTCGGATGATTTCATTGCAGCCTACAAGCTACGATTTGGCGGTGCTGAACCACCGTCAGGCGCAATCGCTCATGTACGTGATTGCTGTCCCGTTTATGAATGTTTTCCCATCATGTACCGACTTACCCCTCTCATTGCTTCAGTATGATGCTGTTTACGCCTTTGCGCATGCGTTCAAGAAAATCATGACGGACAATAGCTGGACTGCTGATAAGATTGCCGATGGTTCCTGGCAGAGCCTTGATCTGAACGTTGCCCAATTTACGGATATTACGTTCGATGGCGCCATGGGCCCTGCTGCGTTTTTACCGAATGGAGACTCAGCTGCGGCAAATTTCCGCATTCTAAATGTTCAGGGGAACGAAGTTGTCGAAGTGGCAGCAGGCACAGCCGACGTTTTAAATATTCACTCGACGGTGAAATACTTTGGTGATGCGACGCTGCCGCCGTCCGATCACCCATTCATTCATGACGAAATCGTTGGTTACAAAAAAGCTGGACCGCTCATAATTATCAGCATATCATCGTTGTTTATCCTTGCTGTCGCTGTATCGATTCCTACCCTCCTCATATTCCGGACTCATCCGCTGTTGAAACCGCTTTCGCCAATTTTCATGGCATACTCTGGGAGTGGAATGCTTCTAATACTGTTGACCATTCTTGTTAACGCGAAGGAGGTTCCCAACAAGACATCATGCAATTCCTATATGGCGCTTCTGGCGGTTGGGTTTGCCGTTGTTGTGGGAGGTATTCTTGTGAAGTTGCGGCGTCTATACAAGATTTTCGACAACAAAATCTCTCAACGCCGCGCTCTACCTGTCAGAATTCTTTTCATGAACTCTTTGGCGGTTGTTGCCGTTGAACTGATCATCGTATTGGTGTGGGCGGGAGCGTTTCCGATTGAAGCCATCGAACACACAATTCTGTCTGAGCAGATTCATTATTACGAATGTTCAACGGTAAACGCCACCGCTTCGGATGCTCTTCTAATTACGATCCTGGCTTACAATGCAATCCTGGTGCTTTTATGCTGCTGGTACGCTTACCAGACGCGCAACATCTACTCGGCATTCAATGAAGCAAAAGCCATTGGCATCGCTATCTACAATGTCTTCTTCTGTGCAGTGATTATCATCGTTGTGACCTATCTTGCCAAGCTTGGTGTGGTCACATCGTTCATTGTTCGGAGTATCTTTATATTGGTCGGTGTTGCCGTAACGTATTACACTTTGATTGGACGATACATCGTGGCGTTAATCATGAAGTCTGATGGGGACTCGGAGAACAGCACCGCGAACGGATCAAGCGAATCGCCTAGCCACGGAGCCAAAAAGAACAGGAATCGGTCAGTTGCACTGGGTCCGTTCAAAGGGGCGACGTTCCCGGTCCGCGGCCGCAGCAAGGTGACATCGACACAATGGAGAAACTTCAATGTTTACATCGCTGCTAAGCCAGTTGCGATCCTTGCGATCGTCAACGAAGCGGAACCGAGTGTCGGATTAGCGATTTCAATCGGCCAACTGGAGTGTAGGACCAAAAATGATGTGTTCATTGTGACCTGGGCCAAAGGCAGCGTGGAATTTCAGACAGCTTCAGTGGAAGAGGCGGCCGATTGGGTTGAGTCCATCGCTGCAATTGCAGCCGGTGAGGTGTCGAGTGGCAAACGGCCGTCTAATAGAGGAGGTGACCCAGCAGGCACTCCAAAGGGGAGCAAGGGTACCGCCAACATGCTAGCGATCGCTGCGTCAGGGGAAGATGAGCCGGAGCAACAGCAGTCTGGCTGATGCCAAGTGTGAACAATACCATGCAGAAATGGCTGAGCTACGTATCAATGTTTTAAGATACCCACCCCTACGTACAGTATAGTTTAGAACAAATTGATGGGAAAGCGCTTGTGAGTGTGCGCAATATGTATGGTGACACTATAATCTCCCACATTCATCTTAATTTTTTTGTCATGCATATCGTACCGCTTTGTGCAGAGTTGAGTTATCACATCAGCATTTTGGGGTCGCCAGCTATGCACAGCCCAAAGGTAAGAGTAAGTTACTACAATAACTCACATCAGCATTTTGGGGTTGCCACCTATGCACAGCCCAAAGGTAAGAGTAAGTTACTACAATAACTCACATCAGCATTTTGGGGTTGCCAGCTATGCACAGCCCAAAGGTAAGAGTAAGTTACTGCAATGCACAGGAAGTGATTGCAAACAATTTTGTGCCCAAATTCTTGCATCTGTATGTTAAAGAGACATACATGTAAGCAGTTTGTCAGTTAGAACATCAAAGCTGAGGCAATAGCCAACAAACCTATACTATGAGCTCATAAAGTGTACACTGCTTATTGCATGCAGACGATCAAAGGTACATTAGCCAAGTGATGGACTTGCCTTTACAATGTACAAAAGGGGTGTCAGGTATTGTGCACTTGTTACATCAATAACCTTGTAGGAGTTGTTCAGCTTGTTCAATGACCTGAGAGAAGTGTCAAGTCAATCCTGGAAAGCCAGAAAGTATCATTACATGAGATATTGAAAAATGGAAAAAGATTACTGTACATCATTGATATACCACATAAAGAGGTGCATTGTCCTGTGAAGCACTACAGAAGGAACTGTTTAAATAGCAACATTCTGGGACAGTTACAAATAGGGTAATGGTGTCACTTTACCTAAAATAACCATTCGAAACAACAATATAGATATTAAAAAACATGTGGTAAGCCAGTACATTTCACCAAAACCCTGACAGGCACATGGACCTGTACAATAATGGTTCTCAGGGAACCTGCTCCAGGCATCCGCCTTGAATGATTAGGTGTGGGCATGTATAAGGAAGCGACTGATACAATGAGAGATGGGAAATGTCACTGTAGCTTGCCCCAGTTTTTTTGGCTTATGCCAACTGTTAACAGGGAGTGGGTATAATTTTAATCACATGCTGGAAAAGAAATGGAGCCCCACTTGACCTGCCAGAGGGGCAAAATCTGAACTTGTTCCTGGGCATTAACTGAACATTTGCTGTGGCTTTTGCCTGTATTTTCATTGGAGAATACACATGTATGGTTGTGCCTACTACCATATTGTTTATCTTTGGCTGTTACTAAGCAAGAGGTTGTACAGTGGCATGTATTGAACTAAATTTCACACCCCCATTTGCCCAGACAGTGATGCATTATTACAATTTCTGTAGGTCATATTGACTGTTGATAGTGTTTCCCAACCAGCAGCTGTTTGTGACATAGCTTTCTTTGGGGCATTTGTGGTAGCTTCCTTCTGCCACCTTTGAAACCTTGAGTAACATGCTAACATGCTTGGTTAGTAGTTGGTGAGCAATGAGACACCGTTGCAACTGTGATAGTATACATGGTTGCAATGTTGCAACTTCATGTCGGAGTGACTGTGGCAAATGCAGGGCCTATATCCCTTTGCAGGATACTGAAATGATATCGAGAGATGAACCCGTGTGATGTATCTTCACAAGAATTCTGAGGTGTCCCTAGCTGACTCCAACCAACCTGGATTTGATAAGAGTGACTCCTTCTGGTGAGCTGCCACTTGTAACAGGAGGTTGACAGATGTTGCTTGCTTGCAGTAGAGCACCCTGCTGACAGATCTTATCAATAAAAGTAAAATGGACATGTGTTGAGGTTGTGAGTAACTGGGCATGACTGCGGAATTGTTATGCTTCAGGCTCAACCAATTACTCGAAGAATCTTAGAGCAAAGCCTAAACATTCAATTGAAATTACTGTTTGACATCCATCACAAGTGTGTCATGTTTCAAGAGTGTCAATGATGAATTGTGAGATACTTTTCTTCAAAACCCAACCGGGCAACAGGCAAGGAATGCTAAACTTAGCATTGACTATGGAGTGTGCCTGCAGGTTTCTCAATGAATATGATCTGTCCAGCGGACAAGACTAAAAGATAGGTGCAATGAAAATATAAGCAGTATAAGTGAATTGCAGCTCCGTTGGTGAAAGTTTTGTTGACAGCACTATGTTAGAAATCTGATTGGTGGGGGAACTCACCCTGATTAATCATGCCACCGAGATTTTATGTAACCAAAGATTGATGTTGGCAAGAACCCTAAGCGATTGCAGGAGGCAGCAACATTTCCGCCAGTAAGCAGCTACTCAACAGGATGGATACTTCCGTAATACATCTTGATATTGATGCGTGTATCACAGACCTTGATGGGGTGATGAATACTTCAGACAAGGGTGCAATCTGTGTTGCGGGATCCTGCTGATGCTCTGATCCTTCTAATAAGCTCTGTTGTATCTAAAGTCTGAGGTTCTATAAGTTCTAAACTGGCAGTTCCAGGTTAAGTGCTGCCTGACAGAAAAGATCATGTGACTTAGAGTTAGGGCCTCAGTCGCACGTGTCAGTGTTGATGGGACCAAGGCTATGCTGGAACGTGTATATGTGTCGAGACACTCACTGTATGTGTGCCCTGGTTAGGGTGACCCTTATGATGTATATGTCATCGGGACTCCCTTTACAGCAATCTGGTCAAGGAGTTGCCTCAAAAACTTCCGTCCATTTTATCCCTGCATATTACAACTCACCCCCTGCTGCTCAGTACAGACAATGTTGGTGTGATCTGGTTATGCAGTCCAAGCCACCATCCTAGCATTGTTTGATTCAGACTCTTAAATTGAATACTAGAGTTTCACATTTATTTAACACAAGACCCAGAACTCACCCAAAAATCCTGTGAGTGCAACTGCTTACAGACCACAAGCATGGATCCTATTACATTTTGGAATTGTCAGGGAAATAGATATAGAGGGATCTTGAAAATATCAAATTGTCACCTATCAATAAAAACTGCAACCTTTTGTTTTACTGATGGCATTTGAATTTATACGATTACTGCCTGTCTGTGCTTGATTCCATTCTGGTCACTTCCAGCTGCTTTGCTGACATTAAATTATTGGTTGCAAAAGTGTATGTACAATCAACATTTCGAACAGCTCAACTTGGTCAACCCAGTAACCTTTTGACAAGCATGTATGAAGTTTATATTTAGTGGTTGAACATTCCATTATTCAAATGGTTGTAGCAGGCTGTGTGCCCTGTGCCAGTGGCGTGCTTTTAATTGCTGCGCTGTGGCGGAACTTGGTTGACGTCGTTCACGTGACCCTATTACTTTGCAATCGATTACACGCGTGAATGTTCCATTTCAGTACTTTCTCAAAATGCATATCATCTGGTGCCTACGTCTGCCAAAGCTACATCGGCAGGAATAAGGTTGGTTCGGTACGAGGAAGCCAAGCAGACGAAGTACACCCAACGCACTAGGCAACTCTGAGCCAGGAAGCTGAGAGGATTGCCGCCATCGGTGCTGTTTTCATCTGTGTTTCCGTTTGTGTTGTGGCTTGTTCTCGATGTCACCGGTATAACACCCGTTTTGGCACCCGGACTTGCGACACGCCCGCCTTACAATCCCTTCTGCGAAACCCACACTAACAACGAACGGGATGTCTTTGCGGGGTGCAGAGCGTCCCTCTGTTCATGAGGACGAACATGACTTACTCCGCTTGCAGCAACAGTTTCATCAAACCCAGGGTATCAATTCTGGTAGCACATCCGTCAAGGCCGCTGGCAAACCAATCAGAGTACCTGCGCTTAAGCCGACTGTTGTACGTCCTGCCGAGATTCTGTTAGACATGGACTCGCAGTCTTCATCCCACCGACCGGGTCTCACGCGCGTGGATATCGATTCTAAACCAAAACCTTCTATTTTTGCAGCACACCTCGCAAGAGGGCGAGAAAATAATTCCACTACTGGGAGCTCTTCATCCCGACGTATGCAGACCGCAGATGTACTTCTGGGCCAAGTTCTCACCGATGTCGTTGAGAGGTCTCCGAGCATTGTGACACCCGTACTGAAATCGCAAGGCCCACCTTCGGGATTCCCTACTCCTCTTCACCGCACGGAGCGCTGGAATGAGACTGCAGAAAGGCCAAAAACGTTTACACCTACTGCCTCTCTGATGGACGTCTTCGCCAATGGATCAATATCTCACAATGAGCAAGATATTCACGCAGAGAATGTAAAAGTGGTTTCCAAGATGGCACCAGAAGAAATTGAAGAGGCACAAGCGGAAATTTTGTCAAAGCTGAATCCCTCCATCGTTCAAATGCTCAAAGAGCGGGCGGGGCGGAAATACGCCAGGGAAAAGCGTATTGAGAACGGCGAAGTGAATTCGCAAGAATCGTCAACCTCGCATGTGTCACAGGCACCGTCTTCTGCAGGGGAGCCCTCTCGACCTTTTCACACGGAGTCGTGGATTCCTCCGGAGAAGCTCGAGGAGGAAAAGCTCCAATGGATGTCTCCCGTCCACGAGTATGGCGAAGTGTCCGAAGAAGAAAAGGATGCAGCAGATCTTCGATTTGATCTATCTGGAAACCTGGTGGACCGAAATGCAAATGTTCCGGTTCACCTCGGGCTTCATCACCATTCCTCGTCTCCTTCAAAGGCCGGTTATTCGATTGATGAACTTCTTCACCTATCTCGCAGCACCGTACCATCACAGCGAGCCGTCAGTATTCGTGTCTTAGGATTCATCTTGGCGAAATTTTATGGCGACACTTACGGAAGAGGACGATGTATTGCTTTGGTTGCTTTGCTCATGAGGAAAAACCTACTGTTGCACTTGCGCTTAGCACTAGATGACACTCATGAAACTGTACTAATGAACACACTTGGAGCACTGGCAGCTGCGTTGGGAGTTGGTTCTTTTACCCAGAATGCTGAGGAAACATTGTGGGATGATTTTTTCCTAACACGTTTTGGCCACCGCGCGTACGCCACTTCTATCGACAACCAGGAGTTCTTTCGAGTGCGCTCCACTGGACTGGGGCACCTGTTTGAACCACCAGAAAATGACGGAACGATGGAGTCTGCCGTTCACCTAATACGAAGGGATGCTGTTCTGGGTTTATTGTCGACGAATATTCTCACCCGCTTTAGCTATTTGTTACGGTCTCGGGATCTTGCACTGGATGCTGTTAATGATATTATTCGCATCTTAATACGAGTAGCGCGACATTCACGTGCTACCGCCTATCAGGTGATTGAGTGTGAAGGATTAATTGCAGGGGTTAGAGATAGACTCTTCCGCATGCCGTGGCCTGCGCCTTCTGGACTTCAACTTTTGCCCAGTTTGGGATTCAAACTGGTGCGAGTCCTATGCCAAGCTAGCCGAGAGGTTTCCCAGAAGCTAGCGAACTTTGGAATTGCCGACGAGGTTCTTCGTTTTATATCGGTGAACATTTATGACCTTCCAGAGTCCTTTCACGAGGCAGGCTATGGACTACAATCGGAAGTCTGGGCCGTGTTCCGCATCCTGTTTGGCTATGGCTTGTCCGGTTCAGTTTTTGACGACTATCGCCAGATATTATATGACAAGGCGCGGCAGCTCTACGTGAAGAGGGGTGACGCTCTTGCGAAGCCGTACATAGTAAAATGTCGGGCGAGCTTCACAAGAATGTTGATTACGCTTACTCAATCGTTCGGACCTTTGCTGGATGTTGGCGGCACAAACGACGCTTTATGGCCGTTTCTGGAGCTCCTACTAAGCTCACCTTCATCTTGCCCGCATAACAGTCTGACAGAGTGGGATCATTATGGAGCGGTGCTGAACTTCATGACGGAATACGCCCGCTTGATACAACTGAATACGCCTGCGAAGTGCAGCATGGTAGCAGATCAGTTAATGCAGTATATGCGGCGCCCTTACGGATGGTACCAGAGTAGTACCGCAGCGTCTGTCCGAGCAATGGTTGGTGGTATTCGACAACGGCGGAGGCAGTCGTCCGAATCAGTGGCACCACTATTTGGTTGGCACTTAGCTGGCTTGCAGACAGAAGCGCGAACATCCCTAGCTGGAATGCTTGTTGTTTTCACCGTCCACTGCGACCGTTATTCCTCGTTCCTCGATCTCCTTTCGTGGCTCGCTGGCTCAAAAGAGGAGTACGTCAGTGTATTATCTGATTACCTCACATCCGTTGAGACGCAGTCCATGCTCGAGGCCGCCCTAGAAGAAATCGAGGATTGTTACACACATACCGATTGGGTGCGGTTCTTCGCTCAAGGTAAAACGGCCTTGGCTTACTCTTGGCTATCCGCAGTGGACGTCATGCAGCAGTTGGGGAAGGATTCGATTGAGCTTCCGCGGGTTGCGGCTGTTGCTCTTGCAACATTAGCTGGTCTATTGCCAGGAGATGAGTACATCGCTAGCAGGTTGCTCAATAAGTACATTTTGCATCATAACATCCAGCTTGGGCTGCAAGGTGTTGATGAGGTCCCAGCATTAGACGCCCAGTTATCGCAGCGCATACAGGAAATTTTCGACTACGACATGTATAGCGATGTAACGCTGTTGGCGTCCAAGGGGCTTTACCAAGGTCAATCTGAACATCTACACTCTATGCTCATGGAAGGCAACAAGCGATCAATATCACTTCCTGTGCGCCGTGATTGGATGTTCGCAATTTTTGAGAAGTTACATGCGGAATCCCAACAATTTGCCGATACTTTGACCGATTCTATGCCCCTTCCTGGTATAGGACGGGAGGGCGCCGCAGAAATAGTAGCTGAATGTTTACGTCTCATCAAAAGACTGGAATCAGCCGTAACTCCCCGTTGGTGGTCTTCTAGGGTTCCTTGTGCTGCCAGGGTTGTACGGCTTATGAATATTTTCCTACTGCCTCCTACAAGTCAAGGAGAACTGTTTGCTCAACCAGATGTGAATGGCTTGTTGCAAGAAGCATTGACCCGGTATTGCGCCGTCCCTGACGCGCAGTTCGCCCGTCATATGGAGGAGAGCGTTGGGGGAGACGCACGCTTCCAAGAATTTTACCGGGAGTTGTTGGAGCAATACACGGCTGTGTCATTTGGCGACGCCGTGTTCGGATCTTTCCTAATGTTACCTTTGGCCATGGGATTTCCGTCAGACTGCCGAGAGGCATTCTGGACCCACTGCATGGACCTGCTGGGGTCTTTCGCGGTGCGGACGACCGAAGTACCTGCTCCAAATGGTGCACTCGACTACTTCAATTACCAGGAAAGTAACGAGCGCGTTTTATTACTATACTTCCAAGCACTGCACGAGGAACGCGTATCACGAAAAAGCACGCCATTCCTTTATGCCGTTGCAGTCAACCAGCTGTCACAAGTCTGGAATGGAGCCAACGGCGTTAGCCCCATTGCGCCTGACTTCAAAAATCGTCTGATCACTATGATTTCAGAAGGCTTGAATCCCTCGATCTCAGAGTCCATCAAGCACGGTTGGTCCCTAGACTCGAGCTGATACGTTTGCGCTGATCGGAAATTGTACATATTCAGTCTGATCACCTGTATTATACGACAATTCATGTGTGTATTCCACTAGCAGCTAACGATTTTGAATCATGCTACTGTGAGGTCGTCGCTGCATTAGGATTCGACGAGTATCAGATGCATTCTCATAGGCAGCACTTTGCAAATTGGCAACGACTAACCTGAAGTATAGATGAATCGCCGGAAGATGTTTCTCCTCGTCCATTCCCACTCTCTGAAAATGCATAGTATCATCTTTTATCCCGTTCTGGTCCAACGTTTGAGACATGTCTAGCAGTTGGCCGAGTCTCTTCCACATGTAACCTTTTGCATGGGCGTTGAGCGCCATGTATCTCTCCTGTATTGCTGATAGCGACTCTTCGGAGGCGACCTAGTCAATCTGGTCAGTGTAGAACAATGCAAGATGACTCAATCCTCGAACCTCCACGACATGTTCATCTTGAGTTAAAGTATTGATGATTCGCATTTTCCTGGTCTTCTGGCTCAACCGGCCTATGCAATACCGCTCCTTATCCATCCACCATGGGACGTTGCTGTCCGAATCATTTACACCGGCCCAGCTCGATGTTGGGAACAGAGGCGGTACGTGAAAAAACGGCCCTTCTGGGGTGTAAGGCGCAAGGCAATTGGTCAACGGGTTAATTTGCGTGCGAAGCTAATCTGCAGTCAGTTCACTACAGCAGTTATCCGTCTGCATGTTATGATACTTACTTCTCCATTGGACTTGTCGAACCAATGCGAGATATCTTTGCCAGCATTTCTCAATATGGGCGCCGCCAGGGGGTCCTCCTTCTTGTCCGCCACAAGGCTGGTCAAATTGTAGACATACCCTAGCCAGGAGACCCAGCAATCTTCAGCTGCATTATGCAACTCTACCTCGGAAGGCGTAAAGTACTTGGTTTCAAAGTCCTCGGACATTTTCCGCTGCGACGGGACCGAGTGCGAAAGTTTCCTCTGAACAAGCTGTCAATTGCGTCGGGGATTGTGCTTACATAATACAACTCGTAGCGCGTTCGTTCCAAGTTCCTCCCACAAGCGTTTCGCGACCAGGTCCTAGTGCCAACTGATCTCCACTCAGTAGCATGACTTCCTATGGTCCTCGAACAGGCGTCGCCCCTACCACTTCGTACCGCGCAGGTGCGGCTCCCGTCGGCTTATTTCAGATCCCGGATGGTAAATACACTACTACGATCTATTCTTTCATCCGCGACGGACGGTACAACGATGTCATAAAAATATTGAGCAACGAGCTCAACACAGCGCCGGAAAGTCTACCAATCCTAAGTCTGCTCGGTTATTGCTATTACATGGTGCAGGACTTTCAGGAATCGTCAAACTGGTATGATGGTGCCACAGATGAGGAACAGTGTGAGAATCACAACTGACGGTGATACGGTGTCAGTTATGAGCAGCTCACCAAGTACTACCCGGAAAATGAAGCGTATTTCTTGTATTACGCCCAAAGTTTATTCCGAGCGGGACAGTTTGTCGAGTCGCAAAAAGTGTGCGCCCAGATCGATCATCCTGACTACGCCGATAGGGTATGCACCTCACCCATTGACAGTAGTAGCGTGTACATCTCTTTAACAGCCAATTGATACGATTAGGTGCTGAAGCTTCAAGCAGCTATTAAGTATGCTATGGATGACCTCGACGGATGCAGGCTTCTCGTTGAGCATGCGCCTGCCAATGATCCAGATAGACTGGTCAATGAGGCCTGCCTACTGTTCAAAGTGCGTGTTCTATGAATATTTGTCTTTTCTGATCCACATTTTAATGGTCTGATCAAGGAAGGCAACCTGGAAGACGCATGCGTCAAGTACCAGGAAGCACTCAAGATACTGGGATATCGCGCGGAACTATCATATAATGTCGCGCTTTGTCATTACTTGCTGAAGCAGTATGTGCCTGCTTTGAAATACATTGCTGACATTATTGAGAGAGGGATCAAAGAACATCCTGGTATGTGTCTGCTGCACCTGCAGGAAGAAGCGTTCTGTGTATTGACATGTGTTTCAAGAACTTGGAGTTGGAATGGCCACTGAAGGGATGGAGGTCCGTAGCGTGGGAAATTCACAGGTGTTACACGAGACCTACCTGGTTGAGGCATTCAACTTAAAGGCCGCCATAGAGTACCAACTAAAGAACAGTACGTATCTACATCAACTTCCTATGCGAGCACGTGGTGCTGATCCTTTATGCCCTCCTCACAGTGGAAGCAGCCAAGGAAGCTTTGACAGATATGCCACCCCGAAATGAAGAAGAGTTGGACCCAGTGACGTTGCACAACCTGGCCTTGGTGCACATGGAAGAAGACCCGGCAGGCGGGTTCGAAAAGCTCAGTTTCCTGCTGCAACTCGTTCCGGCGCCGCCCGAGGCGTTCTCCAATCTGCTTTTATTGTACATCAAGTACGACTACGCCGACTTTGCGGCTGACCTGCTGGCCGAGAACGCGCAGGTCGCCGGAAGTTTACTAGAGCCGGTAGGTCAAGCCTTGCTGAAAAGCAAAAGAATGAAATGAGATAAGCTCACCTTGCGTTCACCCTTCAGTCGTTGTACGACTATATAGAAGCCATGCTTTTGCGTCAAGCGTCACCTGAAGAGGCTTATGGCAAGCTTGATGACTTGGCAAACAAACATATGGAAACCTTGCGACGGCTCACCAAGCAAGTGCAGGAAGCACGGCAAAACCATGACGAAGAATCAATCAAACGTCTTGTCAACGAGTACGATGAGGCTACGGAAAGGTGAGCAGATCGGAAGGCACACTCCATGCAGAGTGTTGTTCTCATCGACGATTCATCCGGGTTCTAGATATATTCCAGTGTTGATGGCACAGGCGAAAATCTACTGGGACCGCGAAAACTACTCGATGGTCGAAAAGATCTTTAGAAAAAGTGTCGAGTTTTGCAATGAACACGACGTCTGGAAGTTGAACGTGGCACACGTGCTTTTTATGCAAGAAAGCAAATACAAAGAGGCGATATCGTTTTACGAGCCCATAGTGAAAAAGCAGTTTGAGAACGTAAGGGGCAGCCAGTCATTAGGTTTGTCAGTTCGATCAATAATGTTCACAACACCGCTTGCGCACTTTACAAAGATCCTAGAAGTGCCTGCCATTGTTCTCGCCAACCTATGTGTGTCATACATCATGACATCTCAAAACGAGGAAGCTGAGGAACTCATGCGCAAGATTGAAAAAGAGGAAGAACGCGTTGCATTTGAAGACGCTACCAAGAGGACATATCATCTTTGCATTGTCAATTTGGTCATCGGAACGCTTTATTGTTCAAAAGGGAATTATGAATTTGGGATTAGCCGGATTATGAAAAGTTTGGAACCATTCAACCGCAAGGTGAGAAAAAAGTCTTTGACAAGCGCCTGTCTGACGGCAAGCAATCTAACGGAGATGGTTCTGCGTGGCGGATAGCTTGGCACAGATACGTGGTATTATGCAAAGCGCTGCTTTGTTTCGCTGTTTGAAATGCTGGCAAAGCACATGATATTATTGAAAGATTCCATCTTTCAAGAGATTTTACAGTTTTTTGATAATTGTGAGCTGCATGGCCGCGACATACCGGCAGCCGTGAATGCTCTTGATGCGTCGGCTGCTAACGTGCAGAGTTCGGCGAAGACGCGGCATCAAGTCAAAAGGGACGTCAGCTCAGAAGCACGGCTTTTGAAGAGCTTGTTTATAAGATTATACGAATAAGATAGTTTAGACACATTAGCGAGACAATCCATGTACATGTTCATAAATGAATGGGCGGTGGGGAATGAAACTTTACTGAAACGCAACAGAGGTTCTTTTGGCTTCAACATTCCCTGCCGCCACAAATCCAGTGCCTGTTGATTGAGGTAAGAGGTGAGAGGAAAGAGGTAAGCAGAAGCGGCGGAGGGGGAGCGACAAAAGGACCGATGGACGCACCTTCGACGCTCAACTTGATGACATCGCGCTCTTTGCACTTTTTCTCACAGATGTGACATTTTTGCGAAGAGAGGACAAACTTTGTGCAGCAGCCTTTGCACAGAACATGCCCACAATTCCGCAATATAGCCATTTTCGTACCATTGGTTAACGTTTTGAAACACGCTGGACAAATGTGTTCTGTTTCCGACCCCTTGACGGGGGTAAAGTTGACGTTGATCAGTTTCTTGATGCTCACAGGATGATGATCATGTGTTGCAGTACAAAGAGTCTCTGCTTTAGGAGCATCCACAATATCTGGTTTTGCTGCGGGCGTCAACGAAGGTACCCAGAAACTCGGCAGGGCATCCGTCGGGGCGGGCGTGCTGTTTCCCGAGTGCGGCGTGCCGCCGTTAACAGGTATCGGATGTGCGTCATGCGAGCGAGTATCGTTTGGTTGTGCGAGGCCTGTTTGGGACTGTTTTGGAGCAGGTGTTGCAGTTGGTGCAGAGGTAGTGGCGGGCAAAAAGTGCGTTTCTGTGCGTTGAAATTTGTGTAATTCTGCCTCCTCTTGTGCCCGTATATCCTGGGCATTTTGCTCAAGGAGTGCTCGTTGTTGTCCTTCATATAAGGATCGCTGCCTCGTTATTTCTTTTTTTTGCTGAAGGATGTTTTCGTACATGCACTCTTTGCAGCTGATGTGACCCTGTAGACTTTTGAGAGGGGTAAGCGCGTTTGTCGCGTTAATCAATAAGAGCAATAACCCGAGAGTTTTCGCATGGGAGTGCATCAAATACTCACCAGGAAACAGGATCTCGTGCGGTTGCGAGACAGAGGAAGCATGCGTTAAAGTTTCTGAAGGAATCGCGGCCGAGGCGTTGCTTTTGGGTGCCATAGTTTAGTTTTTGTTTTTCTGCATGGGTGAAAAAGGACAAGGCGGTGTTGTTCTTTGAATGTCTGTTATGTGATGTGACATGCACTTGTCAGTACGACCTATGGTACTGAATGACAATGCAGACGGTGCCCTACCTGGACATCGGGGTATGTGCGTGTGTGTTGTGTGAGGTTGTGACTAAATAACACAGGTAGCGCTTTTCCCTGCTGCTTTTGCTGTTGCTGGTGTTGCTTGAATCTGGACCTGGATCTGTGATGGGAATGGGCAGACGACTTGGTATTCTACTGTGCGTGTGATGATGCTATTACTAGTACGTACTTTTACCCAACCTGCAGTAATGCCAATATCAATGCCCCCAATGGCCAATCCACAGTTCGGCATCGAATATCGGTTGCCGACGTTGTTACCGTCAGATATCAATTACCTGAATGTGTTATTACATAAGCAAACAAAGCACATACCCTAACCCCAAGGTGTTCCCATCTCATTATTCTTGGTCCCCATTTGCGCTGCTAATTCAGATATGCATTAAATATAAATATTAAGGCATGGCCCACAGACGAGCGCTCACACAGTGAATTTGATCTTGATCTTGAATCTGCATCTGAGCAGTTGATCTTGAGCATGAGCATGAGCATGATGAGCCAGGGGCAGGGGCAGACTGCTGGTGCCGACAGTCGACATCGACAGATGTAATGGGCAAACATGAATTCATGTTCCAAACAGGAGCGTTTACGTATGGGACAGAATTGAATTGGAAATTGATCTTGATCTTGGATCTTCAGCACATAATAATTCATAAGGCATGAGCGCCACTGCAATAACAACAACAGCTCGCTGTCGAATGCCCTTTCAACTAATAGCGCTGTCTTGCGATGGCTTCCTTCATTTGCTTGGCTTCTTCAATTCAAAGGGATGTTTCTCCCAGTTAACATCCGCCATCTCTGATGATCAGCATCAACCAGATCCATTCCACTCATCATTATATCACTCGCTCCTTTGCTCTTCTGCAACCCACAACCACAACCACAACAGCAGTGCAATGCAATGCAAATGTGTTCATTCGTTGCGTTTGCCGTTTGCCGTTTGCCGCGTCCAACTTTGTTAAGTGTTGCCAACTGTTCAGCGTGCGGCACGGCACACAACCACCAAAGTAGACTGACTGGCTTTACACAACGGGAACCCACATACACATACACAACAACAGCTACTGGTGACTCCCGCTAAGGGGGCAGTGATAGACATTCTCTCATCAGGCTCCTCTCAGCCATCTGCAACCTCGCAACACCTATAACGCCTCGGACGGACGCCACGCAACGCTTACGCTCTCGGCTCTACACCCTCCTCCGCCATGCGTCCGTTGCCACTGTAGCGTGTGAAAAAACCATCATCAGAATTCCCCCCAGGAACGCCCTCCGAGTAAATAGAGTCAATCCTCTCTCTCTCTCTCTCTCTTATCCTACTGCTCCTGCCTCCTCGATTGGCCGCTGTCGTTGTCAAACACTACAAGTTCCCTTTGTCCTCCACTCACCCCTCTAGCCACATCTGCTGCTTATATACACTTGTCTGAATAGAAAATACACTGCTGCTGCCTCTCCCATAGATTGCGCTCACCCACCACCACCACCATCACCACCCACCTCGCACCGCGCAGATCATCATGAGCTCGTCGCCTTCTCGGGGTCCTAGCCCCGTCCCGCCAAAACCAAAACTAAATGTCCCCGAAAAACCGAAACGAACAACAACTGTAGCTACCAATGCCTCTGGGTACTGTCAATCCCTGTCCCAATTTCACCCATATCATTGCTAACATTTTCTTGCCACTTTGTGATGCTTGTCACCTCCCCCTTAGATCCGCACCCGCCAGCGCAGGATCGGCCCAAAAGTACTCGCCATCGTCTTCCTCCGGGAATGCCTACCGTCCCGCTGTCCCGCCCCGTCCGCCCATTGCCAAGAGCCACAGCATGACTGCCATTTCGTCGCATCGTACCTCTGGCGAAAGTACTACCCCGCCCGCATCTTCTTCGCCGAGTACTCCGTCCTCTCCTCAACAACAACGCATAAGAAAAGCACCGCCAAGTCAACGCCCGTCACCCCCAAACTCGGCTGGCTCCACAAATACCCAACTCCGCGGCCCAAAGTTCCCTACTCCCGGTAACAATGGCGTCTCTGAGGGCATGTCGGGCATGCCTCTCTCTGGGAACACCTTGGAATATACCTTGATACCTACAGCCACCGCTCAATCGCTTGCTACAACTTACCAACCTGCTGGTGCCTCCAGCGACAAAGACCCGGTGAAGGGCTCTGGGATGAAGGGATTGTTGAATAACTTTGTGAACTCGGTACAAGGAATCTTTTCACAAGAAACAACAACCCGGATGGAGATCTCTAATCCGTATAACCCGGTTCATCTAACGCACGTCGGATACAATCAAGAGACTGGCGAGTTCACCGTAAGCATACTACCTTGATCATAGTCGTAGCGTCACCTCTGAACAGCGACTTATGCCTTTCCTTTTTTGTTTTCAAAAATCAGGGTCTACCCAAAGAGTGGCAGATAATGTTGCAAGAGGCCGGAATTTCAAAATCGGAACAGCAAGCTAATCCACAAGCAGTCATAGACATTATCGGTTTTTACTCCGAGACTTCTGGTGGAACCAATACCAACGTTTGGTCAAAGTTTAACAATCCGTATGCCCAAGAAGCCAACTCGCAGTTGCTCAGTGGCAGCGGCGATGTAGCAGCACCTCAAACGACCGCGGATGGCAGCCCTGTACCCACAGTAGAACTTCGGCGAAGACCGCCTGTGCCTACCCGTCCAGCACATACACTGAGCATTTATTCCACGGACATCAAGCCTGTTACGGCCGAGAAGCCGTCTGCACCTTCAAAACCCGCTCGTAAGAACTCACTGGTACTGACTGTCGTCTTCCTGTGATGTTTATTTAACGCTTCGCATTTAGGCACCACAGTGGTCGAACCCGCTATGGATGTCATTCCAGAAAAGGGAACAGTGGCACAACGCATGCAGCAGTTTGAGCAAGTTGGACGCACATCTACCACGCCATCTCCCAAGCTTCCCAAAAAGCCACCACCGAAGCCACATGCAGAGGCAGTTGTACCAGCGGGCGCAAAATTGGGCGGAAACGTTATCAATGGAAAACCTACCGTAGCGCCGGTGCGAGCAACCGAGGAGGCTGATGAACCACCCAAGTCGCAACTGCGACCCCGACAGAAAGCCGCAACCACTACTGACGACATCATTGACCGCCTGAAGGCCATTTGCAACCAGGCGGATCCAACCAAGCTCTACAAGAATCTTGTCAAAATTGGCCAGGGGTATGTTATATTGTGTGGATACGTATTTTGGGTGTGCTCTGATGCTTATGCTTATGATAACCAGGGCATCTGGTGGTGTATTTACCGCATATCAAGTGGGCACAAATAATGCTGTGGCGATCAAGCAGATGAATTTGGAACAACAGCCCAAGAAGGACCTCATCATCAACGAGATTCTAGTTATGAAAGAGTCGCAGCATAAGAATATCGTCAATTATATCGACAGCTTCTTGTGGAAAGGGGATCTCTGGGTAGGTATCATTTTTGCCTGTAGATCCTGCCCATACGTGTTTCCTAAACCAATGCCAGGTCGTCATGGAATACATGGAAGGAGGCTCTCTTACAGACTGCGTCACGAGTAACTTCATGACCGAAGGTCAGATTGCTGCCGTTTGCAAAGAGGTAGGATATTTCTTAGTGCTCGTTTCTCGGAGCGCTCAATGGCACTGATCGGGCTTTCGATGCTTCGTAGACTCTAGAAGGGCTAGCGCACCTTCATTCCAAGGGAGTTATTCATAGAGACATTAAAAGTGACAATATCCTATTAGGCCTGGATGGCCAAATCAAGCTCAGTAAGTGTATCATCACCGTGTCATCTGTCAGCGGCCGTCACTTATGACTGCCATTCTAGCCGATTTCGGGTTCTGTGCTCAGTTGAATGAGGCCCAAGCAAAGCGTACCACGATGGTAGGCACACCGTACTGGATGGCACCTGAAGTGGTAACTCGGAAAGAATATGGGCCGAAAGTGGACGTATGGTCCCTCGGCATTATGGCCATCGAGATGGTGGAAGGCGAACCCCCATATCTGAACGAAAACCCTCTTCGAGCGCTCTACCTCATCGCAACCAACGGCACACCGGCTTTACAGAACCCAGAGAGTTTGAGCCCAACCTTCCGTGACTTTTTACGAGTAGCTCTCGAAGTTGACGCAGAGAAACGGCCGACAAGTGTGGGATTGCTACAGGTATGCATGACATGTGATACTCATTTTCCCACTGCTCACTGATTTACGTGTCCTATTTTCTTTAGCACCCCTTCCTGCAAACCGCCGATCCTTTGCGAAATCTGATACCGCTAATCAAGGCTGCGAAAGAACAGTCTAAAAAGTGATAGCTTGGCCCCGCTTCTATTGCACGACGCTTTTCCGTTGTCGGCCGAGTTTGCCAGAGTGCCTTGCATCTCTGAGTTAGCCGTCGGTGTTGGGCCCAGTGGAACAAGTCGAACGTTGCGTGATCCACGTTGGTTGACGTGACGGAACTTTTTGCCGGTGGCGTCATGTCGACAACCAGGGCGAAACCCCATCGACGGGTTTAATGGATTTAATGGTGCAACACGGCCGATATACAATGCTATTGAAAGTGTACTATGTGTAAATGATTATATCGTAGCGTTAGTACCAGAAGCTAACACTAAAGCTAATGCTGAGTGACCGTACATGATGCCACCATCCTCGCTGTAATGTGCATGTGAGTACTTGGTCCAGTTTGATTCAACAGCGTCCGCGTGTAGCCAACATACCGGAATGTACAAAAGATCTCCAGGCTCGACGATGCACTCCACACACTGTGCCGAGGCGAACAAAGGGTATTTGAGTAGATCGGGGTGTTCCACATCGACCTCACTCGTATTGGAGAGCATCGTTCCCTCCATGTGCGGGTACAATTTAGACGTTTCGTCGGGGTGATAGAGGCGAAAATGCTTACGACCGACCACTTGAGCAAATAGATTGTCATATGGGTCGTGGTGCAGAGGCGACACTGTTCCTTTGGGACCGAACCACGCATTCGTAATCACATCAGCAGGAGCATCTGGGGACTCACAGTCCTTTACATAACAGTAATCTGGGACGATGATATCCTGGCGTAATCTAGGAATTTGTGCGAACAAATCATGCTGTGCGAGATAACCAATCCTCTCATCCGGTTCAGTTGCCAAATCCGTAAGCACGTAAGCGGTGAGAAACTCGTCAAACCTCATCAACCTTTGGGTCCATCCGTTGTCCGTGTACTTGCTTCCCAACTCTACCGGGATGATCCGTTCCGGGCCAGCAATGCGACACAAGTAATCCAAATCGCACCATGGACGCTCAGAGAGGGCTGGCCAACATGAGATTGCCCCTTTGATTAGAACCGGACAATTCTTCTCTGCAACATGTCGACTGAACGCCAAGAGGGATGGTGGGTCAGGAAACGACTGTACAGGGTGTTGTATAAAGGGCATTGAACACGGAGCGTTTGCCTCCAACTGAGGTCGGTGTGCGTTTGCCGGTAAAGGCCTATAGAGTTCCATCAGTGACGACATGCCATCCAATATCCTCATCACCAGATCTCGGTGTCGTGGTAAGCCCGTCATGAGCACGGCCATGTCCAGTGTTTTGATGATACATCTTATGTGATTCACAGCAAGCTCATCATGGTTCGTACTTTTGTCCACGGTGGCCGTGAGTAAGATCGGCTTGAGTTTTTCAAGAATCGAGACCGCTTTCAACAGGGCTGCCTCGACGTAGAGGATACGATCGGCTCTGGACACTTGCGAGTACGGCACAGCGTGGATGTTCTGAGTAGCATAATCAAGGATCGGTTCAGCCAAGACTGCCGAATCACCGATATCTTGCTTCATCTGTCTCAGGGCATCGTTCACGAGTTTTGCAATGGGAGAAGCGATGGAGTTTTCTGTCGGCGGTATGAATCAGTTTCGTTCGTAGAGACCGCATGGACGGACGGAAATACCTGTACTCTCATGCAGTTCTTTCAAACCCAAGGCGATCAGAGCGCCAACCGCAGCAACACTGTCATTTCGTAACGGCGAACGGTTACTCGAGTGATCTAGATTAGTCTGGAGAAGCGCCATCCCCCTTGGGCGGTTGAATAAAGAATGCTACTTCATGTCAATGAAAATCTATCTGTGGGAGTCTTCTGCAGCTCAAAATTGGTCAAGGAGAAGCTGATAATGAAGCTGGCAGTCCACTCTATGTATTATCGCCAGGCAGACAGGTAAATGTATACTACGTGGATGCACTTCTACCTATACCAACCAGCGGTACTGCTTCTGAATCACCGTCCCGCACACTCGTATATGTTGCAGCCGTTCGAGTTACCTTACTCCAAAGAGTTCTGAGTAATCGCCCTATAATTTTTCCCGTTCTGGATTCCTCTGCCTCCAGTCCACCATGGTTCAAGGTTGCTGCGGGGACATAAACAGGTTCATCGTCACCATGTATAGCGGCGAGAAGACCTTTCTTTGTGATTATCCCGCGCAAGCGCCCTGAGTGAACCACCATGATGTAGCGAGGGCCCAGCTTTTTAAACATATCCTTAAATAACAGAGTGAGTGGCACAGTGAGAAAGTATTCTACACATTCGTTTCCTACCATGACCAATTCAACGGGGACTTTCGGATGCACGTACAACGGTGTCTGAGAAGGAAAATTGGCTTTCAATGGCTACATTTTTTCGTCCATACCAGGCTTCTTCTTACCTTGTCTACAAAACTTTCCAGATGGATTGAACCGTCGCGGAAGAACCGACTCGACGGTCCACGGAGGAACGGCGGAGGCGATGCTGGTGATATCGGCGGCAGTCGCGGATCCGATGGTCCCCGCGACGCAGGGTCTACCACGAATGTACCTGGATATGGACGTCCAGGAAGAAGGCTGTCGAAAAACACTGGTGAATCGGCAGTTATGTTCTCATGCATCTTAGCTTTGCCTATGCAGTACGTTTGTTACGTTTGTGTCAGTAAAACGATGTGAACTTAAATAACATTGCCTTACCAATCGCATATTCCAAATCTTCTCGAGATATGTATCCCAGCATGAAAGAGTCATCAAAGTTGTTGACGACCGGGAATCCTTTGAAATTCATTTGTTCCAGTGCACTCTCTTTTTAAAGGAAAGGCAAGGTCAATTTTTCAAGCGGTTGACACTCTGAGTAAGCAGGAAATGACTTACCAACGTCTGCAAGCCTCATTCCAGCGGAGACAAAGCATACAAGTTCCGCCACTGGGGTCATCACCTTAGACGCTGGCAGCCCGACCACTTCATCGACACGAGGATCCAGAAAGGGATACTGGTTTGTGCGAATTTGCATCTCCGCCATTCCACCCTTACCACACAAATCACCAATCACTTTAGCTGTCATTAAGGTGATCATGCAGGGAACTATATAGTTCAACGTTCCCGTAAGCTCGAACATAACAACTGTCAAGGAAACTGCACCACCTTATCAGCACGAGGTTGGTAACGAATGAAACGTCTGAAAAGGTAGACCTACGCGTCATTCGCGTTACGCCTCCAAGCGCACCAATCGCTCCCAATAGCGCGTACACTCCAGGTGTGACGCACTGGCTGTCGGGATGGCAGGCTTGAAACATTGGGTTGTCGGGGTCGGACCTGAGGTGACTGACGTGAGCAAGATAGGCCGGGTTCACCGAGAGCAGCGGTACCCACGTTTGCCAACGTTGTACCAATATCCCTAGAAGCCGACCGAAAAGCGCACCCCAAACCATGGAGGGAATACTGCCAGAAGGATAGCATTAGCCGGGTTCGCGTGACGAAATGGACTTTCATCGTACAATATGCCTGCCGGTACCTAAAATTAAACGTGAGCATTTGCCGCAGTGCAGGAACTTCAATGGCATAGACAGCGTACTTTGATTCCGAATGTCACGATGGTCAACACCAGTCGCATGATCAAAGCGATAAACAATGAGGCAACCACCCGGCCCCGCTGAGATGTACTATGTACAATCGCAACGAAAGGGTCGAGTTAGGCTATGAAGGCTGGCAGCATTAAGGGACCACATACCTGCAAAGCCCGTGGAAGTCGGCCTCCTCGCACTCACGAAATAGTGCCTCCAACAAGTCACTACTGTCGACTCTGGTGAAGTCATTAAAATAGCATAGGATAGCGGTCGCAAGCGCTATAAGGATAGCTTCTCGAAGGGGTGCTGCGGCCAGTCGGCTGGATTTGCGAAATTTCAGCATTTGTTCGCTGGCTTTCACAAACAGTGCACCAGATAGTCCCTGCATGATAGATCCACATTGTCAGATCGGTTTCATTCAACAACAATGATGCGACTTACTCCAAATATGCCGAGTATCAGGAAAAACAGGATCTCGAAGAAGTGCCATGGGCGTGAATATGAAACCTGGTAAAGCACTCGCTTCCCTCGGTAAGGATCTACCAGCTGACAGCATCTCGGTGAACTGTCGATAACGGTGTGAAGTCACATATACGGGGTACCTGAAGGGTTACTGTAGCCACCAGCGCACAGAAAAAGCTTCTAACCATGGTCTTGGTAGGGAAGAAAGAACTCAGCTCCTGCATAGGTTTCTCCTGTTAAATGGGCCTCGTTTCACGAATTTGTGTAGCACGCTCACCTCCAAAGAGAAAAGTACACCACCAATTGGCGCTGCAAAGCAACGTATGTCAAAAGCCAAGGAAAGCTCCAAGCAGCTACTGTCGAGTTCCGTACCTCCGAACGCAACGGCAATTCCAGCCCCGGAGGCAGCTGTGGTGTGAAAAAAAGTAAGGTATCGAGATAATTAGCAAGAACCTGCCAGGGCGTACCGGACAGAATTTCTCGCTTCCTTGCTTGACAATCAAGGTTAGTACGAGCTACAAAGAACCTGATATTGCCAAGCTCACCTTCATTACGCCAATACTTGGAAAACAAGCGGGGAAACACATTTGCTACGCAGCACGCTAAGTGCACCATCGGCCCCTCCTTCCCGACGGCCAGCCCGGAAGCAACCATCAGTGGCTGCGTAAGCAATAAGAGCCTGTCATATATGCGCGCAGGATCTCGAAACACCCACCAACCCAACTGCTTTGACCAGTAGTGTTTTAATACCCAAAAACTTCTTGATTATGAATCCGCCTAAAATTGTCTTTACTTCTGCAGTCCCTGAGCCAGCCGCATATGGCGCCAAATGGATCACGAGATATGCACAGACAGAGGCAAAGAGTACCTGGTGAGGCATCCTATGCGTCAGTTATCACATAACAAAATATACCGGTACACCTTAATCCACGAACCGAGAACGCCACGTAAAAAATCCAGTTAACCAGGAACACTCCCCGATGGCCAAACAGAGCAAAACTCCAATCCGCCCAGTCCTGGCATGAGCCAGCTAAGAATTGAACATCTCGATTGATTAATCCCTACGAAGGCTTCGAGCAGCGCGTTGCACTTACCCGCATCGTACTGGCTGGTGCAACATATAGTCCTGCTTACATACCATTCCATCTCGCAAAACCCAAAACGGATATCCCCGAGCCATGCAGAAATGACATCTATCCACCCTGCAAGAAGCCCGACGGACACTCCTGAGACATTGGTCAGCTGTCGATCGGGCATATATCCTTACGGGGGTCTATTCGAGGACATACCAATCATAGAAATCAGTATCCACGACTGAGTCGCGTAGAACATGTCGTACAGCCAACGTTGCCAACCGACTCGTCTTCTGCTACGAATCTTGCTTCTCATGTGGTGGTCACGCATTGTATCCCGCATCCAGTCTGTACGGTGTAAGCTCTTCATATGACGGCCGATGTACATTCGATAGGCGTACCAATGGTTGTAAAGTCTTCATACGGTACTCTATCCGGTTCCAAATCATCTTCACTGGCCAGGGAGACGGTGTCCACAACCGGGCTACCGTCCCTTCGATTTATCAAATCAAAATCCAATCTATCAGGTCGGCCAGCGTTTGCCAAACCCATTGAGCGGGTCGTAGAGCCCATGCTGAAACAAGGAAAACGAGAGTTTAATGGACGTCCCGCCATGCCACGACATTGTTAGCGCCGTCCCTCACCTCGCAGCACGCTTAAAGAGGCGATCTCCGGATGGAGAGGACATAAAGGGCACACTTGACGACACTACCTCTCATGGACAGAGCGAGGAACTGGGCAGTGTAGAGTATTATGCCTTATTATGCTGTTAAGTGCCGTTACTGAATTCGTTCTGGAGGTTTGCACACCCGACGTTAAAACGTGTAATCGATAACGCGAATTACGCGGTTACAACAAAGCTGGCTGCCATATACAAGGAAAAACAACCGCGTAATGCATAATGAATAGTGGAATGCTGCCTATGAGTGGGCTATGTATTAGTTCGCCTGAGTATTAGTCCGTTAGGTATTACGGCTTCTTGTGACTGTTCTCGTCCGCAATGCTTGGCTCGCCGCTGGATACATCATCAGGCGTTTCAATGTCCCGAACGCGCGGATTCCTAGTCGGTGGTGGTGTTGGGAATATCTACGTGTACAAGTCCTTGGTCAAGAATATCGACGGAAGCAAAGAACGCAGGACCCATACGACGAACGTACCTTGAAATATACGTTCAGGAAAGCGAAGGCAGCATACAAGCACAAGCCGACACCGAGGATAATAAGTATCGCCTTCCCCCAGCTGGAAAATCGAAGTTTCTCTATGGCTTTCGCTGTGATACTGTCATCCTCATCCTCAACATCATCGTGCCCAAGGCTTTGAAACATCAGGATGGCAACAAGAAGGAAAACTAATCCCCTAGCAGCAAACCCCAGGCGTCCCAAGGTGTGAACTGCGAATCCATATTCCACATGGTGAGTGAGCGAAGGTAACCGATAATATTTCAAATACAGAACATGACCTACCAGCCCACCGCAGATATCGATTTCCAAGCTTGTTTTGGTATAGCTCCCGTCGAAAGCTGCCGGTAAGAGCGACCTTGAACTGAATCAGGGTGGCAATGATGAACCCTAGTCCAATAACAGCAACTCCAAATTTGCCGCCTCCTCCCTGGGCCACCCAACTGTCCGGAAAAGAAGACTTGGTAGTGGTCGTTGATTGATCAGCATGCCGGTCATGCCGAGAGATCGTGATCGTTCGAATCACATAAAATGCTGTTAAATAGAGGCTTAGGCGACGGCGGACTTCGTGGAAGTATTAAGTGGTACATACTGTAAGCAGAATACACTAAGCCGGAAACCAACGGGGATAGGCGGTATCGGAAAAAGTTTCTAACGCGAGAGTAGGTAGCATCCGAACCTTGTCCTTCGTATGCCTCCCAGCTGTCGTTGAAGGATGTGAGGACATGTACCCCTTCGTAAGCATGTCTGAAAGTTAAACACTCACAATCTCCACACTATGTAGAAGCAAAGGGATATTGCAAGGACAAGAAGAATAGGAATACCAAGCGGGTTGTCACCAAGAAGCAAGAATACACCTTGTGGCGAAGAGTCTTCTCCGAATCCCAAGGCAACCCGGATGATGATAGCCCCGAGCACGCCATACTACAAGCAGTTACATTCAAAGCCATAGGAAGACGCATTTCGGGCGACTAACTTACGATAATGGCTTTCGCGGTAAAGCCTATCCGACCAATTATTTTGACTGCTCGTTTATGCTCCGGATCAATTTCAACAGCACCCTCAGGATGTGGGAAGTTGTTAGAGTCAAATGTGGCAGCGCTGTTCGAACGACTAAGCGCCGGCGGTATACGTCTGTAATAAGAGTTGTGCTCAATTTCTGGCGGCAAACGACTTCGCGGATAACAAAGGCCTCACTCTTGGATCCATTCTCGCGTGGCTTGAATTTGGCGGCTCATGACGAATCGAGAAAAGCAGAAGCCTTAGTTAGTTTTAATGAGAAGTACTGATGTCGGGCACCCCTTTGCCCAACGGCATGTAAAAGAACATTTACTAGCTTAATATCAGGGCATTCGGTCATGCTGCTTCGTTGTTTCGACCGCCCTCGCCTAGCTATGCAAAAGGTGGCATGCCGCTGCCGTCACTCTGTAGAACTAGAACAGGCACATCAAACATAGGCATGACCGCCCCGCATTACCCGTAGTCGTGGGCATGACAGCAGGACATTCATCAATGAATGAGGCATATTCCAAAAGATGGAGTAAAGCGCATTTCGAATTGGCTGCCGTGCGGTCATGAACTGACGACGATCGGAGTTTTACGCGTTCGATGATGATGTAATTGCATGTTTACTTATTTTTATTAATAACGATGCATAACTGCACAGTCACATGACTGTTTCGGACATGTGAGTCATGCATCGGACATCCTTCCATCAGCATTTTATATCTCACAGCGACGGTTGCACTCCAGCAAGTGCCGACCCAGCTGCAGGTGCAGGTGAAAAACGGTAAGTCTCCTTGTCAATGCGCCTCCATTGTTGGCGTCTCGAGATAAGGAGGATTGCTGGGCCACGGAGGTCATCTCGTTGATGCCTACGACGAGAACGTGAACTAGCAAACATCCGAAACAGATCAAAACACCGGCAAAAGAATGGAAACTCGTGTAAGTAAATGTGCTGCCATCGCCCCTCAAGACGAGGACACGCCTTTATCTGTCTATGAAGTGCAGCGACCGTTCCTTCAATTCAGATATCAAGAGGATCTCCATCGGCGCTGTGGTATCCGCTGGCACGGGACTGAAAGAGGCCCAACAAATTTCTTTCCTGATCAATGGTTGCGTCAGCTGTAGGATGTTGGACAGAGACGAGTTCCGAAGGCAGGTGTTGCGAAGGACCTATCCAACCAGCGTTAACTGTAAGCGGCGAGCATGGCTGCGCGACAATGCAATACGGTACAGTTATGGAAATCTAAGATCACCGCACGGCCATTTTCTCATGGCCTAACCATTGCGGGTATTGCGTTAATGCGAACCATACCGTCCCGTTATCGGTCCTGCATACTCGTCCTACTTTCGACCACCACATACCAGCTCGTGATCATTGTCATGTAGTGCCATCAATGACGAGTAACCGCTTGAGCTAAGTATGATATATGCAAAACGGCGAATCGAGGGGTTCTCCAGACCATTAAACAGAACGACAGGCTGAACACAGGAATCCCGACCGTACAAAGAAGCACGACAATGAATCATTTCCGTCGGTCGGCCTCACCGAGATAAAATAAAAGTTTCCCTTAATTTGCGCAGGCTTTTGAGAGGACAGCTACCATGGGACAGCCTCAATCCTATGCAGACCTAGATTTAGATCGACCAGACGAATATTCTTCGCACAGATGTTATCATATTATTGGGAGGGCAATGCAAGGGCTGCTGTGTTGAAATTGAGTCCGTTGTGCATGTGGGTATGTTCAACGCATAACCATCACCGGCAGTCATCAACTCACCCGATCAGCGAGCACCTTGCTCTAAATTAAATATAAAGTAACAAATGTGCGCTATTTGCTGCTTTTTGGATGACATGACGTTCTTATTTGAAGAGAGACCCTTTTTATTTTTGTGTATGCCACGGCGAGACGTATATATATACCCTGCCACATAGATCTAGAGGTTATAATATGCTCTTATTGCTGGCTAAGCGAGGCCGCCAGTGCTTGACAAGACGGCGGTTACATATATATACCCCGAATGAGTTGTCATTTATTGAAGGATCAATTGTTACCATTAACTTTGTATTAACTATATAAATGAGGTTTTAAGACTTCTTCTGATAGGGTTCAGCGCCATATACAATTTGCACTCGCTTGTTCATTCTATCAAGCCTTCAAATCCTTTTCTCGCCGCTTTTGCCGCCGTTTACGTATGGCTCGGTTACAGAATACACAGCAGGTCATAAGTAAACACAAGCCCACCATGCATGAACAGATGATAATCGTAAGGAGAATATAACCCCCTCTGCCACTCAAGCTATTGTCGACTTGGAATTCGTCATAAGCTCCACATAGGTTATTATGATGACATACGTCGCCCCCTGCCATTGGGCAATCGCCGTCTGTTTGACACGGAGAGTATCGCTGAGGGATTCCTGCAATGCAGCTTCCATTTTGAAGGCAGTAGGAGCCACAAGGGCAAGGAAACCTTATGTTATCATCTCCAGCAGGGGTGTCGCCACCGCAGCATTTCTCCTGAGATCCTTCAGTGTGCCTCGCAAAAGGTACGCACTTTCCGATGGCTGGGTGGCAAAACTGATGCGACGGGTTCTCGCACAGACCTTGCCAATGCCCGTATCCTTCTTTGATGCGCATTCCGGCCTTCACACGGCACGGTTCATTTTTTGATATCCGCTTTAAGCAGATGTGCAGCGGCGCCATGAGGTTGGAAGTATCAAACCCATCCCACTCCAGTGCGGCGCACATATAGCTTGGCGGGCATTGAGTATCAAGGGCATCCAGGGTCTCCGCTGTTGGGCAGGAAGCATATGAGCCGTATGATGCCGGCGCAGATTTTGGCACACACGGCATGAAGACCGTAGATGACTGCCAATGAAATTTTCCATGGTCGTTGGTGAGAGGCGGGACATCAGTTTCCGGAGTGGTGCTGGGGAGCTTGCACTCAAACGTAGTGGAGCCGTTGGAACTAACGCAAACGGCCGCAGGATTGAATGCTTTGCAATCGTCCGTTGTCAAAGTATTATTCAAGGGCGGAGAACAAGGAATGCGAGGCAGAGGTAGCAGTGTCGTGCTGGTCCCTGGTGTTGACTGACAATTCGCTGGTGGAATGCCAACAATGCATCCAGCGAGCGTTAGGCTGAGAAGTATCCGCACCACCATCTTGTCCCAGCGAAATACGAACAGGGGCTAGCCAAGCGGGATTCCAGGACTGCACTGATATATAGCGCGGGGGACCCACCTCACTAGCCTCATCATTGTTGAACCGGCAATATCATCAAAGTGATATATGGCATTCATGGTGCTGTCCAGGATCTTCCAATTACATATACACGGCATTCGAAGAAATTTGACGCGTGAGGCCGTTTTGTAGCTGAAAGGAAGGAATTCCACACCAAGAGATTCCTCTCCAGATCCAGTTAATTTTAACATCGAAGTAAATTTAAAGACCACATATCACCAAGTATCCAGATCCATCCATGTGTGTGCACTGTGCCCGCCCAGCTGAGTTGATCTTGATAATTGACAGTTGGAACCAAGGAACGACCAGCGCGTGTAAGGCCCCGGGAGCAAGTCATGGAGGATATCCAGATGCGCAGCACAAGTACAGCCCGAACTCATAAAACCCCAACCGGCTTAACCGCCGGTATCCATCTGCTCAATCCAGCAAAACGACGAAAAAAAAAGTTGCAAAAGCGGCTGTTGATAAGATGCGCACCAAAGCGGAATAGGAGAAACGGCTCAACAGAGCCGCTTGGTGATTGTTCTAGTCATGAAAATTCTAGGACGGTAGTAGGCTACTACCAAGAAACGGAACGAGACAGATGAAAATGTTTCTTTCATTAGTGTTGATGGACTATTCCAAGGCGGGACATCGATCGTCGGATACATCGCATGATCAAGACCACAAAAAAAAACAGAGCGGTTGAAAGAATGTGAGAGAGGGGTATTTATAACGAAGCAGCCCTTCGAGAAGCAGCTTGCCTCTTTAGCTCTTCAGGAGGCGAGCTGCACGCTAAAGAGTGTAGCAATAATGCGTTTTTTCCAGATTGGTATTATCTTGGCTACCGCCTTGTTTCCTGCAGCTTTGGCACAAAATCGTTGCAGGTACTTTTCGGATTTTGCTGTTTGAATGGCTCCAGGCTGAGGTTGTGCTGATGATTTTTTTCACAGAGAGTACTCAGTCAAACCAGGCGAATGGTGCGACAAGATCGCCCAGGATCATTCTATTACCCTGGCTCAACTGATCTCATTCAACCCTGGATTAAACTGCAATGCAATTGCTCCAGCTCAGCGACTATGCGTGTCGGCCGGCGTTCTTCCTCCTCCCCCGTCGCTTCCTGCGAATCCTGATGGCACGTGCAAGTATCGAGATGTACAGCCAGGGGACTGGTGTGATAAGATCGCCACAAGCTGCGGGACTAGTCTGGCGGCGCCATGTCAGCTCCAGGCAATACGGGTCTAAACTGCCAAATGTTGCAGCCAAATCAGCGCATTTGCTGTGGTGCCGGAAGAAAACCTTCTCGAGCGCCTGCGCAGAGAGTCGATGGCTCCTGATTCCCTTATACGGTATGGCTTTGATTTTACGTACGCTCCCTGAATTGAACCCTTACGGTCGCGCCCACTTTTCAGGTTGCTGCGGGAGAGTCTTGTGAGGCAATCGGTGCTCGATTTGATCTCACCGTAGCCCAAATCGAGGCGTACAATCAAGCAACCTTTCAGTGGATTGGTTGTGCCAAGATACAAGACGGTGCCAGAATCTGTTTGTCCACCGGATCCCCACCTGCTCCTCCCATACTTCCTGGAGTAGAATGCGGCCCACAGTCACCGGGAAACAAAAAATGCGCTTTGAATGCATGCTGCAGTTCCAGTGGCTACTGTGGAGTGAGCTCGGAATTCTGCCTTCCCGACAGAAATGGCTTCCCATGCATCTCGAATTGCATGATGCCCACACTTCCTTCAAACTGCGACGGAAAAGCCCTCAAGAGGAGAGTCGGTTACTACGCTGGATGGTAAGATAAAGTTGATATTGCGCCATGCACTCTTAGACATTTCTCAAAGCTACTGTGCTAGGGGTGCCAACCGCGAGTGTCAGCCGCTTGCTCCCGAGAACCTGGATATGCGCGGTTTTACCCGCATGATGTACATATTCACTGTTTTGTTGTGTTTCAGTAGCCAGCCAATTCGTCTAAACGTTTGTCTCACTTAGTTACTCGTTCGCAGTCATCAAAAACGGCGAAATTGGTTTTGACAATGAAGCTTTTGACGGCCCAATGGCCCGACGTTTGCTGGCTCACAGAGCTGCTCGGTACCCCAAAGTTCGGATGGGCATTGCGGTTGGCGGATGGGCTTTCTCTCAAGATAAAGGGACACGTGCCCTCTTTTCCCAAATGATCTCGACCACCGCAAATCAGAATAAATTCATCGCTTCCGTCAAGCGGTTCTTGGACAACTACGGCTTCGATTTTCATCGATATTGACTTTGAATACCCCGGCAGTATGGAAAGGGAAGGCCCGCCAAGTGACGTGATAAACCTGTCGAACTTTATGCGCAATATGCGTAGTCAACTTGATGCTTGGAGGGAGATAAGCATCGCCACTCCTGCGGGCTTCTGGTTCTTAAAAGGATTCGATCTGTCCGGTATCAACACTGCAGTTTCCTTCATCAACGTGATGACCTACGACTTTCACGGTCCATGGGACGTAAACGCTGACTGGGACTCTAATATTCATGGCAAGGCTTTGCCCCAAACGAGTATGGTGGACATCGAGAACAGCTTGCGGCTTTACATGCGGGCCGGTATTCCTTTGGACAAGCTCAACCTGGGGCTTGCTTATTATGGGCGTAGCTTTGCTGTTGGCCCCACCTGCCAAGGCTATGGCTGCTCCATGACCGGTGGCGGTACCCCTGGTCGGTGTACAAAGGAGTCAGGTTATTTGGCTCAATTTGAGATCGAAGAGATGTATCAGGCAGCACGGATTACCCCTCGCTTTGATGCCGTCAGTGGCACAAAGTTCTTCACAGTGAATAGTAACCTCATTACTTTCGATGACCCTGAGACGTGGGCCATCAAGTTCGAGTTTGCGAAGAAGACCTGCTTGGGCGGTGTGATGATATGGGCCACCGACCTGAACGTTAACGTTCCGACGATCAATGCTGCGCACCGCGTTTTGGGAGGCGACGTACAAGCGCCCCCTCTTGAGAGAGCAGCAGTCTGCAATGGGCGATCCGACATATGTGTTTTGCCGTGGCACTGGGTTGCCTATCGAGGACAACATAATGCAGGGGAAGGAGGTGGTTCGGTCCATGGAAATCCTATATTGGGTTGTCAGGTGAGCCCACTTTACAGCATGGATCAACGTTTTATATTGTATCAACGTTGCGGACGATGTGGCAGAAATCATGCGACTCTAGCTTCGAAGAGCAACTCAACAATGGTGTTCGATGGCTCGGTATTGACCTTATCCCGAAGTTTCTTGACCCTATCGGTCAGGTGGGTTGGTTCAGGCACTATGGCATACCTCGATACTAGACACTTACTTTTTGAAGAAAACGGAGCTTTATACCGGTCACATGGTCGTTCTTACACCATACCACGCACAAAAAATAACGGACGCTTTAGGCTACATATTCAAATGGCTGCTGACAGTGCAGGCCGAGTTCGTAGTGGTAAGTGGGGTTTCCTTCGTTCGTTCCGTCCTAAGCGTTCGTCAGTTCATACGATTGACATGCATCCTTCAGGTTCAAGTAGATGATATTTTAGCCCCCGACCAAAAAGGCACTATCAAAGTCTACGACGATATCATTGATCAAGTTTGCAGATCCATGAATGTTTGTGATATGATTGCGACGACTCAAAAGGACGGCGATGCCATCAATAACTACAACGCGGATGCTACTTGGCGAGTCCCAATTGGCGCTCGTCTTAAACTTGGTCAAAAAATTGCATTCACAAGTTGGAACGAACCGTATGATGGTACCACGACTAAGCACGTCCGCCCGATGGCAGGCACTTGGCGTGATAAGGACGGAAAGGAGCGGTACAAAGTATATGGGAAAACTTGGAGCGACGAAGTGTACGGTGGCGTGAAACGGGCTTGGTCCGTTCCTAGAATCATCGATTGGTATGGTTGTACGCTTTTCTCGCGCCCTCCTATCCGCAGAATCACTGATATTGTTGACCGGAATAAGGAACAATATCGCTCGGGATCCGCGGGGCCATTTCAACTGAACGCCTTCACAACTGATGGCGTAAGTGTACCTCTCCAGTAAATCAGGAGCGAGCGCTTATTTTGAGTTTCCCTTCCAGAGATGCAAGGTTGACGCATCAGCCAAAGATTTCAACGATCCGACTCTAACAGACATGGGCAATATGTAGGCACAGTCATCCATGGAGAGCACATTTTTGGCATTAATGCTTTCCCTTCACGCAGTTTCTATGACCATTTGACGGCAAATAGGAACCAGGGAAAACCATTTTCTCATGTACTGACCGATTTCGATGAGGTATGCATTCGCGAGTGAAGCAGCGAAACGTATTACATGTGACATCATGCCCATCCTTTTCCTACTTTAGTGGCATATGACTGGTGCGAACTACCTGGTCAACAAAATGAATGATTTTAACGTCAAGCTCTGGGAAACGTACGGAAAAGTGGATACGCTCGTGTCGCAAGACGATCGCTGCTGGAAACGCGAGGTCCAACCTACCGCTTCTGAGGAGAATCTCTCCCCCCCTCTTGAGAATCGGTCCCTCAATCGCACGGAGGTGTTAGAGCGCGTTACGTACTACGCCAGCATGGGCGTCTATCTACCTGTGGAAGAAATACTGTACCCGCATCACCTTGCTATGGCGAATGCCACCTTTGAACCGTTTTATTTGGTTGCAGAACATCTTTTCGATGGTCTGATGGACAAGCACGCCAATCCGGGACGCCCAACGGTGGACTCTCCGCGCCGTGTAAGTCAAGCACCTGGCTCTGCCTGGTCCAAACTTCGTGCCGCCATCTTGAAGAAAACCACGCAATTGGGCCGGGTCTATGACATTTTGCGCACTGGCCAGAACGCAACGGACACCGTTTCTGTCAACAATTCGACTGCTATCGCTAAGTCTAACGGCAGTGTTAGTGTTCTGATTGACCCCAGCGCCAACAGAACTGAACCTGTCTTGCCTAGTCAAGGAGCTTTGAACCCCCGCGTGGCGCGGTTCAACCGCCGTGCAGCTTTAGAAGCAGGCAATACTCAGTAAACACTGAATTTGGAAGGGTTGTTCTATTATCACTATTCTTTTTTGTTGCCACAAGCATTTATTTCGTAGACTCAAATATAAATAGACTTTGGGTGCCCGACCTAAGGGGTTTACTGGAACACGTTACATTTAACCTACTGAAACACTGCGCCAATACACTTCGTGTACCGGCGATCTCATTCAAGGCATACCAACGAACGGCCATTTATTATGGTTTAAAGTACCAACTAACTTGCTTGCCTCCAGCCCACATACTGAGAAAAGCATCGCACGTATCATTGCGGTCACGCAGCTGTGGTGGGCTTCGCATTTCCTCAGATACTGCTGAATATTGTCGACCCTCCCCGCCATGAACACCGACAGGCGGCTTGCGATGGATCCGTAAGCATGCTACCAGACCAGATGCGGTGCAAGTTTATCAAATACAACCTATTTCCCCGGAGCGTAAAACCTAACAGGATGTTCTTGGTGCTGTCCGTCCACACGTCTTTCGTCACCATCCTTTGATTTCTTGTTATCCGTTCAAATCTGCTGTCCACAGCGCAATGTCGTAAGGGAGACGAGCGTACTCCCTTTACGACAGTGGAGGCAACCATAAAATCAACTGGCACTGAGCCAAAAGGACATAATCTGCAGTCGAAGCTGATCACATGGGCGGGTCGAACTGAGTGGGTCCATCGGTCCCCCCACAGTCGGACAAGTATCTCGGAAATGACCAAAGACCTTGCCACCGGATGGAATCGATTCTTCTGTAAATGCCACCTCCGGTGCTGATGCACCAGGACCTCAAATTCTGCGTATCAAGCGCCCAAGGTTCATGGCTATTAAAACAATACCTCTCGTCACCATATATAATATCATAGCATTTAAGTAAATGCCCGCAGGATCTCTGGCTGGCGGGCGGGAACGACAAAGTATGATACCGACATGTTCCCTGCTTTCGCCACCCACAGCGCTGTTTTGTTTCACCTGTGAGACCTTGTGACCGACAAATGGGATAGGTCAAAAGAAAGATGAGAATAATAATAAGACTTGCGGGCCATGAATCAACGCGGAATGTCATACCTTTTTTTCCGGCCTTTGTTCCCCTTTATCATCCTCGTGATCATCCAGCAGTGAACAGCAACTGAAGGTAGTTCGTCACCAGCATCTATATTTAATTGAGATTCAAGGGATGCGGTAGTGCGTGGAGGACATGATCATAATCGGCGTTCTTAAAACTCCAAGTTTTTGTAGGTTGGACCGAAGCGCTTGTCCCTGTCCCGCTGAGGTTGAGGACCCGCTGTATGGACGTCTGTTGATGGCTACACGATATGGTCTCTAAAGGTCCATTATCATGCAGCCAGCCCATTCATTTCGTGTGGCTTCATGTTCAAATTCACCGCAGAAACAGATGGAGACCCGTTTCCAGTTGCATTGCAGATCCAACCATGATCGACGACTTGTCTGAGTTTGTCACAATCTGCTGCAATATGCATATCTATGTGGCTTTCAGGAACAAAGCCCAACGTTTACGCCGCTTGTTTGGCACAACCGTCTGGAACCGTGCAAGTAAGCAAAGTGTGGTGTTGCCCATGGATCACAGGTGACAACAGCAGTCTTCAACCAGCTCTCCACACTTGGCGTGAAGGCAGGCGAGATGCCTGATTATGAGATGAACACCGACTCTTTCGAAACGTTGGATCTGGACGGCAAATGAACCAGGAGATGCAGATGTACTGCGGAGCTATCCGGAGCGCCTACGGTTACAATTACCGATTAACGAACGCTGACGCTGTCGAGGACACCCACTCACAAGTGTGGATGATCGCTTAGTGTGCCGCGTATGTGTGGAAGACAAAGCAGACTTGGCCCAGATTGCAACTATGTGCCACACGATCAGCAACTCGGATGTTAGTGAGGATTCCTGGACAGTGTTCAACCAGCTCGCACCATGGTGGTTTCGCCGTATTTTCCGCAGATGCGGTGACGCCGCCAACCAGATTAAGCTTGCCGCCTACGTCAGAGATTGTTCATACGATGATAGACATGGTGAGCGGTCAACTACAGGAGAACAACGAGAAAGCATTGGCACTGCTTTAGCAAGGATTGATTGTAGTTGGTGGTTTCCGTACGAAGGACAGCTTCCACATGACTATTCGGAAGAATTGTCCTAGGAAGTCCGGTCGTTTTCCTTCACCTACGCCATCTCGGCGGCTGCGGTCGCATTGCACAAGGAGATATGGAGGTTAGTGAATGATCGTGTCCAGGTTTCTGCGGAACTTAGGGACAGCGATTTTGGGTATTTCCATTTCATGGCCACAAAGGATGCAGTGAATGTATCCGCGAGGCAGAATACATGCCGCTTCTGTGACAAGGCTCTCGGACGCATGTATGGCATCCAGGAGGCGGTCCCCCTTGCAACCTTACTTAACATCATGCCCTTCGACTGCAACCACACCAGACCTTGGCCATCGAATGCGGACCAAAATGCATGGCGGGTGCTTGAAGTGACGAGGCGCGTGCCGACTGTGCGTATCCCTATGGTATCCTCCCGTGCTGCCTGGGCTCGGAGCCAGGGCGGTCCAGCCGCTGGGAAACAACTCTACATACTCGGTCTCCTCATCCAGTGTCAAGAACTACAAGTCGTGGATTAAGGTTCTCGGCAAGCAAGACCCCTTTGTGCGGGTGGTAGCACAGCAGGGTAAGCACCGCGTCGTGATGAATGAACGCACTCAACTAGTGGCCATGCATTTTCAAGTATAAACAGCTTGGTACGGACGCCAGCGCTTCGATCTTTTTGCCTAACGACGGTCACTATGCCGAGTGGCAATCAAGCGTTCTCTGAACGGCAGCGATGAACCTGCGATAGATGTGCGGCGGATCCTAAGAGTAAGCGTGATCGGATAGCTCTAGAAGTAGGGCGTTCGTTGTCAATCTAGCCATGCTACAAGCGAACAAGCAAGGACTTAAAGTTGATTTTCTGAAGATACCAGTGGACTGTAACACATCTGATAATGGATCAAAGGTATTAACAAGTGCCGGATGAGACACAGAACACAACTATATAACTTACAAGTGACGGCCGAGACAAGGAGCACAACTCTCTAAGTTCTATGGACATCTTCTACTGTGTGCGTAGAACGACCTGCGTTCCAACGACTGCTTTCCAACATGTACCAAGCCATTCAAATCCGTGCCGCTGCGCCGTCGATTTCCAAGGCTCTGTCTTTGCCGATGCACGGGTTCTTGAGAGGCGGGTCGCGAGTGAAGCAGAATCCAGGCGGGCAAGATTGGACGACGAAATCGGTCTCGGAGGTGAACTTCTGGAACCGAGTGTCGTCGATGCAAATGTGGTCGCCACCTGCACGCGGGCCCGGTGGGGCGGGCACGGTTCCGACAATCGGAGGGGTGGTTGAGGGAGAGGAAGCGGCTGCTCCGTCGATCTCCAAGGCCCTCTCCTTACCAATGCAGGGGTTCTTCAAAGGCGGATTGCGCGTAAAGCAAAAGCCAGGCGGACAGGAATTGATAACAAAGTCAGTCTCTGATGTGAACAGCTGGAATTGAGTGTCATCGATGCAAATGTTGTCGCCCGCTTTGCGGGGTCCTGGTGCAGCTTGCGGTGCGGGAAGCGCTGCGACGCAGGTGAGCAGCAGAAGAATCTGGGAAACTGTGGGTAGCATACTGATCGTTGACGAAACGGTTGATTGATGTCGTCGGTGGATGGTTGTGCTTTCATGCCTCTCAAGTTGTCGAAACGCTTGGCGTATTTATATGCATCTCGCTGAACGTTGACGTTCAGTTCCACAGCGACCTTTGCAAACCGCATCACTCTCGTACCAAGCAAAACATTTGTGGGCCCGATCGCTGGTTCAACCTCGGTTCACACAGCGCGCTATAATTTCAAAGCCCATGCACTGTGTCAGACGGCAGGGTTGCGCTCGGGAGTGACCAGCGGACCCACTGCGCAGTGATAGGTAGAACTCCGTTGCTGCATTCAGAACGGCGACTTAAGTTTGCTGGTTAATTTTAAGTTGGTATTAGCAGTTCTAAATTCAAAATTGAATTCTCCTATGCGCGAACATGGGTCGTGCGGACATGATACGCGTATGAACTGCGGCGTGTCCGTGTTGCATTGAAAGTGATACTCGTCAGTACTTGTGCGATGGGCACTTGCGAGTCTTCCGCATGTATTAACTGGGCATCCACACACCTTCTGCGGAGCCATTGGTGCTCTCTTTGTTATGGCTTCCTCGGAACCCACCGCAGTGCCTGAGAAGATACTGCCCGCCTGCTTTGCCGTCAACCTGATCGCCAGCAACGTTATGGCCTTCTTGGATATCCGCTCCTACATCCTTTTCACAAATACATGCAAGACCCTGCATTCTTTCCGATCACCAGACACCCTTTTTCAGGTCCTATGCCGTCAGTATCCACAGGTGCCCTCCAATGGAGCACTTGCTCAAGTGTTTCTAGCAGGTAGACCGCCCGTTCCTGCCGAACTGCGGCGCGGGGTCGTCATGCGGATTTTGCCGACGAATGCTGCAAACCAACCCTCCGTCGACAAATCCAGTTGCAGATATCTCGCTGGGCGCTTTGCAGTGGTGGGATATGGACGAGGCGTTTGAATTTGTCCTTGAACATTATCCTTGCACAGCCGCCGTTGAACGGAATTCGGCGAGGTCATTGACATTCCACTGCGTACAGAGCGGCCTCGTTATCTCCAAGTTGGATCAATTAGCTCGTCATAACCTACTAAAACCTCAATAGTGGACTTCGGCTTGCTTTAAGAAAAAACCGCGAATCATGCATCGCTTACTTTTTGGACCGCGGGGCACGTTTAGAGGGCGACAGTTGGCGTGATATTAAAACTATTGACGTCGCTCAAAGATTCATACATTACACTGACATTACCAAGACCCATCTCATCTGTGCGACGGCACACCCACAGATCCTTTGGTTCCTTCTCTCGCATCTGCCGGAACCCCCAACTCGAGAGTTTTTGCTACCAGTGTTCCGTGAAGCCGCAAAAAACGGTTGTGTCGAATCTTTGTCGATACTTCTGTCACATGGGCTGCATCCCGATGAGGTTCCAGATGAGGATTATCCACCAACACTGGCCTTCTCGTTCAATACCCGTTCAACCGAAACTGCCGAGTTCCTGCTTTCCAAAGGCGCGTCTCCGCGCGACAAGAGGATTCTGCAGTTTGCCATATCCTTCGGGATCCCTGTTGAATTTATCAAGACCACGCTGATTGAAGAACATCATGCCGAACCCACGCCCTTGGCAGTTGTTCATGCTTTGGCGAGTCAGCGTGCCGATGTAGTACGAATGCTTGTAGACAGAGGGCGAACAAAGTTCACACTGGCTGATGTTGCGAAGATAATGGTGCCGGAACGAGATCAGAAGTACATCAACTTTTTGAAGGAAGTGTATCCTGATGAGAAGTTCGAATTTAGGTCGCCTGAGTAGAATCTTGCGTTGTACAGATATTGCAACCCATTGAGTAGTTTCCGCCATATAGAGCCCAGGCGGTGGTGTGGAAACACTGAGAACCGTATTCAGTGCACGCCAGACCTGCTCATCGGTTTACCGTCAGCAGGTCACCGCAACGGAGGCCGTCGAGGGAAGATTGCCAATGCAAGGTAGTCGCACTTGAGGTTATCAGCAACGACCGAACACATCATCGGTATTACTGTATCGTATATAAATAAATTACTCCAGCGCTGAGGACTGCCTCTGCTGATGGTTCTACTGTTGATGAGTTACAGCTATGGTACTATAGTACTGATGTCCAATGGTGTGTGCAAATCTTGGAGTATCGGGACGTATGTTCGAAGACAATATGAGTGGCAAATCAGTGAAAGGTCAGCTCACTCAGTGCGTCGGCGGTTCATGCACCAGTTCACGCAACAGTCAGCTCAAACGGAAGCAGCACACCATTACTATACTACGAGGATGTAGAGCCATGTCCGGCTGCATATGTGCCATGAACGACGGTATTGACTGCGCGAGCGGAATGTCGCGGTGCTGAACTGGCTCAGAAAGTGCCAACGGCTTCCATATCTTCTGCTTGCATGGCGATGGCCGACCAGAAACCAAACCCGAAACGGAAGAGAGGAACCAGTTTGTCCGCCAGCGCGAAAGCGGCCTGGAAGCACTCCAAATACTTTGAGGACCACCCCCCCCCCCCCCCCCCAACCGGAGGTCATAGATAGTTGAAGCAGTCGTTGTTTGTCAATGATGCCGTCTCGGTGTGAGCACAAAGAGAACTTCTTTGATGGGCAAATCAAATCCAGGAGATGCCAGCCAGAAGTCGTCCCTGTTGTGGCAATGTCGAACGACCGGTATTGGATTGGCTCCATGAGACCCGGTAGCTGGGGTCGTTTCTGATGAGGTTGCGTTCAGGCTCCGAGACAACATCGCATTATACCAGCTCAGCCGTGCCCAAGATTTCTACCGGTGGAGGAACCACGTTCCCGTCGTACGTGGCGACATCAGCGAACTTCCGCCAGGTGACCCGGATCGTGATTTGCGTGCTGGTCTGGGACAAAGTGGTCAGCGGTAAGCCCGCAGAGAGGCTGCAGTCGAACTAGAACTGCATAGGAGCATAGATGTCCTGCAGTTGACGTGCAGGCAGAGGTAGGTCAGCGACGGAATCGTATCTACCGACCTGTTGCCAGCGCAGTACCTGGTCATCGTCGTCGGCCGCAGTATCCAACGTCTCATGATGTCCAGGAACACTCCACTGGGCTCATGTATAGGCACGTCGCCCATTCGGACTTGCACTGAATCAATCATGGAATAGCCGATCGTGTTCGTCCAGCCAAGGTACGACGAACCCGACGTTTCTTCAAGCGTCAACTCAGGTAGCCGGAAGCAAAGGTGTATCTTGTGCACCACATCCCCACGGAACGGGAGTGCGACGGTTGCTGTTCTCCCAAAGTCAACTTTGTCCTGAGAAGGTGCGCTCAACACATGCTTACCAAACGGGGTGATGATCGCGTCCACAGCCTTTCGTGTTTGCAGCGCGGCCACAGCAAGAGAATCCATCATGACAGTGAACGCGAAGAAAAGGAAAAGAGAGAAAAAAGAAGAGCTTTTATTCGGGTGAAGGAAGATGACTACGATTTTCGAGAGACTTGGTTAAATTGGGGATGACGGTCGACGTATGGCACAGTCATTTAAATTATCGTCTACTGTGAGCCACGAGCCATTTGCAACCCCTCTTTGGGTGTCGCAAAACTCATCCACCGCTACGTTAACGCTCGTAAATAGGTAAGTTCATTCTGACGATTCCCTGCAAGCAGTGGACTCACCGATTGACATAGAGCACGTCATGTCTTTTAGGAAGATGACAGCGCAGGCTGCGTCTCGTATTCAGTCATTTCAGGCCAAGAACGGATTGGACATCTCCTGTTCCAACCAAACAAACTGTTGCCCCTGAAATGGATGGCTTCTCAACTAGCGATCGAAATCGAATTGGCACCATACGTTGATGCGTGTTGCGACGAAGGCGGTCTCGAAGATACGGCCAACCAGTCTTACACAGTGCACAACCTCAATTTGCTTTTGGAACTGCTAGAGTTCGATGGTTCCTACGACCAAGCATTCTTGGAAGGACGGTGTACCTACCAAGTTTGCCAGTTGGAACACCCATATCAACACACCTACGGGTTTAATCGCGTTTTCTAGGGTCTACGGTTTGCCGCGGCGCGCCCGTTCCGTGCGCCCTTTTTGGCGCGCGTTGGGTTGTGCGCCGGGAGCGAACGTTCGGGTGTGAAGGGTGGGATGGAAGGCAAGGGCAGCCGGCGGGGGGCCCTGGGTATTTATGCGGCTGGCGCGGAAGCTTCTAGACGGACGAGAAGGAAGGAGTGCTAGGGTGTGGATCAGAAGGTTCCAGAGTCGGTGTGCGACGCGACAAGGGCGAAGAGAGTTAAAACGGTCGACAGGTTCACCGGATGATTACATTTACGATAGACCAGATCGACTGGCATAGGCTCAGGCGATGAATTGGGTAGACTAGGTACGTAAGAGATGATGTAGGATTGGGTTGGTTACAGCACGTGTACACCCAGTTTGCTATATTGCTGAAAGTTCAATTATATTAACATTGCCAACCTGCTGCACGCATGCCTCATCATCAAGAAGCTATTACGCTACTCTAGCAGCCGCGTCACAGCAACGATTTTATTATGGTGGGAAGTCGAAAATCACAAAAGAAACTAGGATGTATACATGTAGAGTGAGGATGCTCAGACGGTCAATGCTTTCAGATCAATGCTTGGAGTCATCATGGCTGCGAACGGCGCTGATGAGGCAGAGGACATCATCAGTTGGTGATCAACGAACACTCAAGTCCCACATGCGCAGCTCACCTAATTTGCTAGTATAAGTAACGTTACCAAGGAGCTACATCCCAGCGCGACTGCGTTGTGGAAAAATAACCCGACCTTTACCTAGGCGAGTCTTGTTTGAACCGATTGCAGACTTTGAATATTGTATAACGCTGGATCGTATCAAACGGTTACGAATGGCTATTCCTCTGGTGGTCCCTCTGGTAGTTCCAGCGCCAACGGCTACGTGCCCAGTCAAGAGACACCATTCCGATGAGATGGCATGATACACTTCAAAGTGAACGGAAAACCTACCCACAAAGTATCTCAACGACGCAGATACACATACAGGACAGCACAAGATCTGCGAGGAGCGGCTCGAGACCTGATCTGGAACCATCCCCTCCACCGTCCTTACCAAGAGGGTATGACTTGTGTGGCTAGCTCCCGCCCAGAATAGCCCTGCAACTACCTGGTTTTCACTTGTACTCTCCCCATCGAATGCTGGGATCTGCGAGAAGCGGCTCGAGACCTAATCTGGAACCATCTCCTCCACCGTTCATACCAAGAGGGTATGACTTGTGTGGCTAGCTCCCGCCCAGAATAGCCCTGCAACTACCTGGTGTTCTTCCAGCAATCGAGGTGCACATGCATTTAGGTTTAGAAGGAAGAAGCTGCGATTCCTGCGAAGCCAGCCTTTTATGGACGCGTCACCGCGGGCTTACAATATAAGTCACGTGTCAAAGCATTTGCCCAACTACTGGGCCACCAAACACCAAATTTATCAATCAAGAATGTTTGGTTATTGACTGGGTTATAGGAAATCTCGCACGAGATATTGGGCCTTCCAACAAGGTTCTTATGAAAAAGGACGGGCTTGGATGGCACGATCGAGATCTAGATCTAGATAGCTTTTTGTAACGGATTTTTCTTCGCTTGTGCTGTAATGTGCCGAGCGAAATAAGATAAGATTGGCGCTTCCGAGATGACCGTGGGCTTTGTTGATGTTTAATTTGGTTGCGACAGAGCGCGTGAGACTTAGCGTGTCTTGGATGCGTAAATGTGAGGATCCGTAACTAAATGGGGGGCACGAGAGTGCTGATAGGTGAACCAAGGAGCGATGTTGAGCCGGATGATCCGTCCGTTAACTGTGTCGCCGC